>CM019153.1:49281957-49526400 GCA_009733165.1 Naja naja | reverse complement strand
TATTCCTCCTGTTCCTCCTTCCCCTAGAAGAGACATCAGGTGAGGGACCTAGAGAGAGAGGGATGAGGTGTTCCTGAGTGAACGGGATCTAAGTTGGTCAATGTGCCTGCTCAGAGGAGGCCATCCTCTGTTTGAACCCTGTAAGAAAGAGGGCCAGTGATGTGGATTATTTCAGCAGAAATCCACAAGGTTCACCTGTAAGGTTCTAGCATAGACAGAATCTCCCACACTGAAGAACGAACTTTGAAGTGGAATCCAGTGGTGTATTGGGTGCATAAGTGGGATGAAGTCAGGTCAAGGGAAGACCTAAGTTTCCTGCCCATTAACAACTCTGCTGGGGACAAGTTAGTTGATGGGCTAGAAGTGATGTGCTGAACACTAAGAAGCTTTCAAGCTTCTCAGAGATGTCCCCAGGACCCAGCTGCTGAAGCTTTTCTTTGGTAAAAGCGTTACCATCGTTCAGCCGGCCGTTGGCGAAAGGTGCCAAGGGCTGTAAGGGCATGTCTGATGCCCTGTTGAGCTAGAAAGGATTCAAAAATGTTGAGGCGTGAATGAGGGGGCCATTGTCAGAGACAAGGACATCTGGTAACCCATGGGTTACAAGAGCTTTGAGCTGCTTGATAACAGCCTCAGTAGTAGTAGAAGTCATGAGAATAACCTCTAGCCATTTGGAGTCAACAATTACAACAAGAAACGTGTGCCCTCTTGTAGGACCTGCAAAATCAATGTGGATTCTAGACCATGGGCCCCTAGGACATTCCCATTCCTGTGTGGAGGGCGTGAGGTGGGCAGGCCTGACTACCTGGCAGGTGATTGGGACAAGATGCAACCCAGTTTTCAACCATTTTGTCAATACCTGGCCACCATACATAACTCCTGGCCAAACCTTTCATCCTTACAATCCCAGGATGACCCTCATGTAACATTTCCAAAACCTCCTTTGCAGTTTTGCAGGAATAACCACCCTGTTACCCACAAATACATCCTCTTAATACAGATAATTCAGTTTGCCTGGATTTGAAAGGTTGAGCAAAGTGAGGTAGATCTTGAAGAGGCCAACCTTTCTTAATCCAGCCCATAACAGGTGCCAACACAGCATCTTTGGCAGATTCTCTGGCAATCTCAGCAGCATGGACTGGAAGCTTAGCAGGTCTCCAGGAAAAAGGTGTGAGTCTCAAGTTCACAGTCTTCCTTGTGGCAAGGTAGTGGGCAGCGACTCAGTGCATCAGCATGTCCAATGTCCTTGCCAGGCCTGTGAATCAGTTTGTAGGAGTAGGCTGCAAGAAATTCAGTCCACCTCAGCATTCTTGGTGACAGGATAATAGGTGTAGGTTTGTCTCCTGCCACGATGCCAAGCAAGGTTTGTGATCTGTAACAATGGTGAATGACCTGCCATACAGATATTCATGAAATTTCTTAACAGCTGCTACAACTGCTAAAGCCTCCTTGTCCAATTGGCTGTAGTTCCTCTCTGCTTTGGACAGCGTGCGAGTAGTAATGCAATTGGGGCTTCCCGGCCATTGGGAAGCCTGTGGCTCAAAACCCCTCCCACTCCAAAGGGGATGCATCACAAGTCAGAACAACAGGTAAATTCTCAGAGAATTGAATCAACACAGCATCAGGCGTGATTAGTCTCTTAATACTGTTAAATGCTGACTGTTCCTTCACCCCCAGATCAGCAGCCTTCTTATCAAATAAGCGATGTAAGGGTTCAGCAATAGATGCTTTGTGAGGTAGAAACATGTGATAAAAGTTAATAAGGCCAAGGAAGGCTTGCAGATCTGACTTGCAACGAGGTTGGGGCTTCCTTGATCGCTTTAACCTTGGCATCAGTGGGGTGGATGCCCTGTTTATCAATCATGTACCCCAGGAATTCAACTCTGTCTGTTTGAGAGTGCATTTGTCTTCCTTGACTTTCAAACCTGCTTTTCTGAATCTGGTAAGGACTTCTCTGAGTCTCTCTTGAGTGTCATTTTCAGCAGAGATTAACACATCATCAAAATAAGGCACTACCCCTGGCAGTCCTTGCAACATTCTTTCCATAAGACTTTGAAAAATGCCAGGTGCCCGCTTACTCCAAATTGTAGTCTTTTACATTTGAAGGCACCTCTATGAGTCACAATGTTTGTGCCTCTGCAGTGGCATCATCAACTGTTAATTGTTGATATGCCTGAGCTAAGTCAGTTTAGCAAATACTGTACCCCTGCCAAGGGAATGGAGCAGATGATGCACAACAGGTACAGGGTATCGCTCTGCTGCAGCGCATGGTTAAGTGTCCCCTTGTAGTCACCACAGATTCTCACTGACCCATCAGCCTTGACTGGTGTGACTATGGGTGTTTCCCATCTGGAGTGGTCAGTAGGTTCCAAAACCCTTGGGCGATGAGCTTATCTAATTGTGCATCAATTTTTTCCTTTAAAGCAAATGGAACCCTCCTGGGCTTTAAACGAATGGGGGCACCTTGGGGTCTAAACTGAAAGCAATAGGGGTCCCCATATACTTGCCCAGTCCTTAGCTGAAGACCTCTGGAAACTCAGACTTCAGGACTCTTCCAGTCAGAACTGCTCACGTGATGGATGCCAGTCACCTCGATGCCAAGTGGCTTGAACCACTCAAGTCCCAGCAAACTTGGGCGATCCTTGTCCACGATGGTCAGTGGCAAGCGTTTGGTGTGGCCTTTAAACTACTGCGTTGAATTCCCTCGCTCCAACTACTGGAATCTTGTTCCCTTGGTAGTCTTTGAGTCAGTGCTTGCTTCTGGAAATGTTTTTTCTGAATTCTTGGAAAGAGTCTGTGTATAGTGTCCCATGACACCATAGATAAATAAGAGCCTGAGTCCACTTCCATTGGCACGGTCTCCCTTCAATAAACACCTTCACATGTACTTTTCTGCTATTTAAATGTGAAGAATGACCAATGGATATTGTTTGGTGAGTTTCACTCTTGCCATTTGCTTTTAAATTTCCCCCTTTTCCAATTAAATTGTTGGGCTTAAAATCTTCCTCAGGAAATTTCTTCCTGAATGGTGGAGTTCTGGATGATTTGCAGACTCTGGCTATATGCCCCGTTTCTCTAGCATGAGCAAATGGAGTCAAGAACTTGCATTCAGTGCGGGGTGGCCCCACAGCCTCTGCAAACGAATCCTTGCCTGTTTTTCTCAGAGTCTTTTCTTTTCTTCTCCATTCTGAGCTTAAAAATCCCCTCTTCTTCCTCACTGCTATCGAATCAGAGTCTATTTGTTTGCAATGAGTTGTTGAGGATTTTTCCCCATCAGAATGGCTGAGGCCTTGTTAATCTTTTTTTCTTATGGCCGCAGCTGAGGACTTGGTGGCTTCTGCTGAAACAGCCTCTTCAATAGCCTCTTTAAGCGTGATTTTGGTTTCATTAACAGTTTGCTTTGTAAGATCTTATCTTTAAGGCCCAAAACAAACCGATCCATGGCCTCTTCTACGTTGGTAAAGTCACAAGCACCCCAATGTCCCTTAAGCTTGCCAGTCATTAACACTCTCGCTATCCCCTTGATCCCGGCGGTAAAATTAGTGTCTCTTAATGAGGCACGATACTTGTCAGGGAGCGTAATGGGCTCTTAAAGTCTTTCTAATTCGGGCCATTCTATTACCTTCAATTCTGCTCCGTAGCGCCTTAGCCATTTTGAAGACTGCGGACCGCGGTGTGTGAGAAAGACGCCCTCTTCCGTCTCTCGGGATGCCGAGATCGTTCCCTTCCAGGAACATGTGGAACGGTCTCATCACGATTCCCAGTCTTCCGTGCCGGATCCCGGTGCTGGGGCTGGGGGTGTTCAGCAGCCATCTCGCTCAGTTGCTTGTTGCGTCGCGTCGTCTTCTCTTCAAAATCCCACCTTCGTCGCCAGTGTTAAGTTTGCATGAAGAGTCAGGCGCGAGGAGTTCCAGCAAAGACTTTATTAATGACAACAGCTCGAATGGACCCGTCCGGGTAAGGCTACGGCTGCTTCTTATAGCGCCGTGGCTGCTAACCAATGGGAGTGCAGGGTTTCTTCCCGCTTTATTTAAACCAATACCATTTGACATTTTACAAGACCAATTCAAATAAACCAATAACATTTAAACCTACATACATAACAAGTTCAATCCCAGGTAGGGGCAGATATTTCTCTCTGGGCACAATGAGAATATAACTACTGGTCAAAACTCCACCCTGCAGCAGAAGGGCATCCAGCCAGTAAACACTCAGCTCCATTCAGTTGCTTAGACTCTCCCTGCAAGGGATCATGCAGTTGTTAAAAGAAGATGATGATTAGGGCTCTATTAGATGAGATCAGAAGTGACAGTTGCCATCTAACTCTTAATTTTAAAACCAATGGCTCCTCCTTCACAATATCATCTGAAGAACTTTAAGGAGGCCAAACTGGATTGACCAAAACCATCAGGATTTCTCTTAACTCTAAAACCTTTCTGTTTCTCAGTAACACCCCACACCCTTTCATCCAAAGCAGTGCAGCTGCAAAATACAATTTTGGATCAAGTAAAAACAATCCTCTTTTTTCTTCTGCATCTTGTAACATCTTATATTTAACTCAACACAAATTCAGGTATATCCTCCTGCAAGATCTTTAAATGGTGCATAACGCTTGTCAAAACATGTATTATGTGAAATGAAAACACCATTTGAGGAGATACAGTATTCATTTTTATCATAGAAATTCTTCCCAGCAATGACAGTTGTAACTTCTTTAATCTCAGCATTTGTTTAAAATTTCATTCCATGTCTTAACACAGTTACTTTGAAATAACATATAGCTCATATTAGTCATAGTGATATCCTGATATTTTACCTCCTCAATCTTAAAACATGTTTTATTCATTAATTCTCTTTGATGTTCTGTTTTCGTATTTTTGTTAACATCTTTGTCTTCTGTTTATTAATCCTGAAACCTGCCAATGCACCAAATTATTTTACTTTCACTATTTCACTATTTCAATTTGCCTTAAAGGATCTTCAGAACCAATGCTATATGCAAAAGCTCTTAACTTATATGTTTCTTTTTAAATCTTTACCTCCATAATCCTCTCATCTTATCTTATATGTCTATTAAGTATTTCAAAAAAACAAACAAAAGAGGAAAGGGTGGGCATCACTGTCTTGTTCCTTTATTTTTCTCACAAGGTCTTGCTAGAGCTTTGTTAACCATTATTTGCATTTTGGTGATGTATAAATCAGTCTTACCCATTTTATAAAGCTCTCTTCAAAATTCACCTCTTCCAAAACTGAGGTGTAATGTAGTCTAGATTCTGTCTCAAGACAGAAACTTCTAAAATTGGAAACATTTATTCAGCTTATACTTCCATTTGAATTTAGATATTTTTTTATTTATTTATTTCCTTTTTACAACCCTGTAATCCCAATTCAAGGAAGAGGGGGGTGATTGGGTGGAGCTGAGCATTTACTGGCTGGAGGCCTTTCTGATGTCACTTGGGTTTGCATCAGTTATTTTTTTTCTTCTTTTGGGATAGAAACATCAGCTGTTACATAGGATTAAACTTGCAACCTGTTAGAAATTCTGCTTATATAAAGCACCACACAGAGCAAACAAGAAGTACAGTCACCATGTGCTTTACTGCTCAACTATTTAAATGTAACAGGAAACAGGAAATTCTGTTCAGAACAAAAGTCCATAGAGTAACAGATAACAGATAATCAGAGTTGGAAGGGACTTTATAGGTCATCTAGTCCAACCCCGCACCCAAGCGTATATGGAAGTATGTACCTTAGAGTCAAACTTGTAAATACTGCCATCTAATGGCTAAAGTTGTTGCACAGAAATACATTCCAACAACGAATTCCACAACCTTCCAAGTAGTAGGAGGAGGAGGAGTCTTCACCACTAGCCCGCCCCCAACAAGCGTTTATAACAATCACACCACATTATATTATCTTATCTACAGAAACCTTTGGTTATTTATAACTCCCACACAGGAAAAAAATGTTCTGGAATGCTTTCATTCACTATTTATACATTTCTATCCTCTCACTAGCAATTTTCAATTGAAGCATACATTTTTTTTAGGAATGATACTCTCCTTGATATATGCATTAATGTGCATTTCCTTAATTGTTGCAAATAATATTTCCAAAATGCAAGTTCAGTATTCTTATATTATTAAGTTTTTTTAAAAACAGTGATCTGAATGCTCACTCATTTTAGGTTTATTCATCTCTTTTATCAATGTGGACATGACAGAGGTTAGTTTAAATGTTTACAGATACTTCTGAAAATGCCCTGAGAACAAAACTACATTTGCAAGTTAATATCAAGTCAATAAATGTGTATTTATTTTCATGGTCTCCAAGTAAATGCAAGTGATGTCTGTTCTGTTCTAAGAGATTATTTTAGTACTGCATAAAATTTGTATTATACCACTTGCCTCAGGGCTTCCCAAACTGCAAATAATATTATAGTGTGATTTTCCAAACTGCAAACAATATTCTACTAGCAGAATATTATGACTTTCCTATTACAGTATCTGTATTATATAATGTTACAATTATTTTATCTTTTCATCCTTGAATTTAATTAGGATACACTGTTGGTCTATGTGTCCATCTGTTGTCTCACATACTTAGCAAACATATTTTTCCCTCTTCCTTTCACTAGCCTCTCTTTTAAAATAGGAAGCACAATTTGAAAGTCACTGACAAAGAGACATCCTACCAAATTATAAGGGAGGGAATGTCAGACATTATTAGCAGGATTCTTGGGGATTTCAATAAGGTGGATTGTTAGTTGAAAGAATTATTTAGGTCAGGGCTGTCAATTTATTATTATTATTATTATTATTATTATTATTATTATTATTAATTTGTCAAAAGCTTACAATATAACAGAAACAAGAATAAACATAAGTTTAAATACAAGAAATAGGAACTGATAATTGGGGACAATAGGACAGGGATGGTAGGCACAATTGCGCTTATACACCTTACAGACCTCTTAGGAATGGGGTGAGATCAATAGAGGTGAGTTTGAGGGTAAAGGAGTGGGGGTTTGAGCAGGTGACAACAGAATCAGGTAGTGAGTTCCAGACACTGACCACTCTATTGCTGAAATCATACTTACTGCAATTGAGCTTGGAGTGGTTTAAATTAATGTTATATCTGTTGTGTGCTCTTGTGTTGTTGCTGTTAAAGCTGAAATATTCATTAACTGGTAAGATGTTGTAACATATGATTTTATGTACTATGCTTAAGTCCAACCTTAGTCGGCATAGTTCAAGGTTGTTTAAGCCTAGAATCTCAAGTCTGGTGCTGTAGGGTATTCTGTTGCAAACAGAGGAATGTAGTACTCTTCTGGTAAAATACTTGTGGACTCGCTCAATTGTATCTATGTCTGATATACAGTGTGGATTCCAAACAGCGGAGCTGAATTCAAGTATTGGTCTAGCAAACGTTTTGAATGCCCTAGTTTGCAAAACAGTATTACCAGAGGATCGTAAAATTAAATTTGCAACTCTTAAAGCCTTTTTGGCAATACTGTTGCAGTGAGCTTTGAATCATTTGATATGAGAACTCCGAGGTCCTTGTCAAAGTGAGGGTCATCAACAAGGTCATATCCGCCTAGCTTGTATTTGGTAAATTCACAGCCTGTGGGCCAGAGGCGTCATGTGCTGGCCACACCCATGCCTGGTTTAGCAAAGGGGATAAAAGTCACGATGCATCATGTGATGATGCCATGACAATGTGAGTTTGACACCCTGTTTAAGGGCCTAGAGACATAAACATATGAAGAATGGCTGCAGAATTTGGGTTTGGCCAGTCTAGAGAAAAGAAGGACTAGGGAGACAAGATAGCAGTATATGAAGGGCTGCAACAAAGAAGAGGGGTCAAGCTATTCTCCAAAGCACCAGAAGGCAAGACAGGAAACAACGGATGGAAACTACTCAAGGAGAGAAGCAACCTGGAATTAAGGAGAGACTTCCTAATAATGAGAACAATTAACTATTGGAAAAGCCAGTGGTGAAATGCTACCGGTTTGAGCGGTGCAGCTGAACTGGTAGTAAAGAAAGCTCTGATGATCAGCTGAGAGGAGAAAGAAAAGTTGGCCCTCTCACCAGTCTCTACACTTTTCTGTTCTTTATTCTCTCAACTGATTGTCATGGCAGAGCCTCAGCTGGTGCTTGAAAGCTGCATGCACACATAGCAAGTCGCGATCACCGAACCAGTAGTGGTAGAATCCCACCACTGGGAAAAGCTTGCCTTCAGAAGTTGTGGGTGCTTCATTACTGGAGGATTTTAAGAAAAGACTGGACAACCACCTATCTGAAATGGTATAAGGTCTCCTGCTTGAGCAGGGGGACTAGAAGACCTCCAAAGTCCCTTCCAGCTCTTCTGATTGATTAATATCACATGTACAATGCAACTGATGAAGTATGGATGTCATCAATGTCATGGTAGCTTTCTTTTCCAGTATTGATGGAAAGCGTCTTCCTTTTCACTTCCTGAAAATCCCAACCAAACCTTCATAGCTACATTTTTCAATTCATAAGGTATGTGCCAAGGCTCCAACAAATCCACCTTCATTCAAATCAAAAGTCTCTAGCCATCTCAGAGAAAAGTAAATTGGTTTATTAGAAGTTGCCATGTTGGTGTGTGGTGCAGCAGATACTAAATCACATCATATATTTCCCTTGACCCTGGTCTTTCCCCACCCCTGGATGTGACTTCTCCAATGGGACACATCAGTCTCCAAGAGTCATCCATCATGCTCTCCAATAACCTTCTCATGCTCCGACAACTTTAGGCTGCCAATTTGATTATCTAGGCATTTCAAGAATGCCTTGTTTCCACTCCCTTTTTCTGGCAGCTAAAAGACCAAAGGAGTATCTTTTTAGTTGATAGTTTGTCTTGAATTGATACCAACCTGAATACTGGCCCCACCTCTCACACCAAACAAATGATCTATCAAAAGAAAGTGAAATAAAATTGTCCCATAAAAGACAAGATGATCTCCTAGTAGAGGGGAAAAACATGATGTGTAATTTTAAATAATGCAATGGCTCTAGTATAGTTAAAAATGATTGTAATTATGATTTCTTTACTGGTAAAAGTGTACTTCTTACACTTTGGAGGCCAGAGATACCGTTTAAGTCTGTTACAGTTTTAAAAAATCAAAGTAATCTTTGATTGAGCTTGGCTCCTTGTAATTTCATAAACATCTCTGTGTAGTTTGCTTGACAGTGGTATATTATTTCTTCCTTTTAGTGGTTTTCTAATTTTTATTTATTTAGTTATTTTTCTTACTTAATTTGTTTGCTTCCCATCTCAGCCCAAGGTGACTCTATCCACATATTGAGCAATTTTTCAAAGTTTCTGAGATGAAGTCATCCAATCATACTCAAGTTCTACTTAAAATAAGCTGTCTCTGTTTTATCCCCGCTCTACATTATTAAAACAAAAACCCATGTTGTGAGTCCAGTACATTGTTTAAATCACTGAACAATGAAAATAAAAGAGGAATTGCATGGGGATAATAATATTTTACAAGGCTGATGGCACAATTCCTGTATAAATAAAAGAATGAATGGCTGTAAAAAAAAAGCTAAAACAAAAGGAAACATTGAACTAGCACACGTTCAAAGAAGAGGGTGGGATTATGCAATTCAGTGATGCTTTCTTTTTATAAACAAACCAAGGGACTACTAGGATCAAAAACCTCTAAGCTTTTATGCTCCAGAGCATTACAAATTCATTCATTAACTCACTTCTAAGCATGGAAGTGGTAAGTTATAATTAATTTTAGTCTAATTTCCATCCCATAGAGTCAGAAATTATATTTTACATTCCAGTATGTTATTTTTTAGTTTCACAACATACCTTCAGTTTTTTTTTCTTCATTTTCTTATATTCTTGATTCCTAGGTATTGTGTTTTTTATATTCTCACCAGGAAGCCTATCTTTCCAAGTTTTAAGTCAATTCCAAAAGGATTGGTAGGAGTAAAAATCACTTAGCTAAATGTGCTGATCTCAAACAAGTTTAGATGGAAGACCATCAATAATTCTAAGAGGAGGAAGGAAGGAAGAGGAGGGAGAAGGAGGAAGGAAGGAAGGAAGAAGAAGAAGAAGAAGAAGAAGAAGAAGAAGAAGAAGAAGGAAGAAGAACCTGGAGGAGAAGAAGAAGAAGAAGAAGAAGAAGAAGAAGAAGAAGAAGAAGAAGAAGAAGAAGAAGAAGGAAGAAGAAGAAGGAAAAGAAGAAGAAGAAAAGAAGAAGAAGAAGAAGAAGTGGAACCATCCTTTTACAGTTACAGGGGAAATGTAAAATGCGCCTGGAGAGTCACTGAATGTCCAGGGTTTGTTCACCCCAACATTTGAACTCATACAGGATCCATTCCAGTGGCATAAGGAGGTAGATTAATTCCTTCACACTGAAATATTATCCCAATTCCATCTAATTTGCAAGGAGGCATGAACCAGAACAGAGTAAAAACCGAGCAAAGTCATGTCATGCTGATTCTAAGTGAAGCTTACATTAGTTACTTGTTCTTATAAGGATTATAAAATTGCTTTTTAAAAAAAAAAAAATGAAAGCAAGGACTCCGGAGAAATTACGAATCTGGCTGTGCATTTTCCCCCCGCTGCTGCCATGAAAATTACAGCCCACACGCTCCCTTGTTCTTCTTCTGGTCAGTTAATGTTTTCAAATGTAGCAATAAATAGCGGGACTATTCTATCGTTAAGTCATAATGTGACAAGAGACCCTGGCACCTCATCAAATGCACCTGTGAAGATTGTGCTTGCATATAAAGGATGCTTGTTTGATTCAGCCTGGTAACAATTGCCAGCTCTTTTTCTGAGAAGGTATGTAAATCTTGCCTCTTTCTGTTTCGGAGACCACACGCAGAAAGCCCGTTCTTTTAATATACCTTAAAAGATGTTAATGTATAAAAAGTACATACAGTAGAGGTGCCACCTCCTGGATGAGTTTGTGATGAAAACGGAATTAATCCCTGCCCCGTGGCTCCTTCATGTAATAAATCAAGCATCTCTGGGAAAGACAAATGTCTTCCTTTCCTTGTTGAGTTCCCTCCAAGTATCCAAAGTTTTCTGGCTTTCAAAATGCACAGTGTGCAGAGCTGAGCAGAAGTCTGGTTGGTGTCTTTTGCAGGGGTAGAATGCAAATGTTTTTACTACTGGTTCTGTGGGTGTGGCTAGGTGGGAGTGGCTAGATGGGTATGGTCATGTGACTGGGTGGGTGTGGCTTCCTCCTCCTCTTCTTCTTCTTCTTCTTCTTCTTCTTCTTCTTCTTCTTCTTCTCCTCCTCCTCCTCCTCCTCCTCCTCCTCCTCCTCCTCCTCCTCCTCCTTCTGCTTCTTCTTCTTTTCAGCACCCTCTCCGCGCTCCATTTTTTGGCTTTCTGGGCTTCAGGGAAGCCTCCTGGGGGGTTTTGCTCCCAGCAGGCTTCCCTGGGGCCCAGGAGCCCCAAAAATGGAACATGGAGGGCACAGAACCACACATCCTCCGTGCATCCCTTTTTGCCTCCTGGGCCTTAGCGAACCCTCCTGGGCAAAGCAGTAAGACAGCGAGGGGGATCCTGGCACAGCTGATTGTCAGAACAGCTGATCATTGGGAGGGAAAAAAAGAAATACCTTAAGGCATGACTGGGCGGTGGAGAATGCAGTTAGCAATGTTGGGCATGTGTGCAATGTTGCACATGCTTGATAAGAAGACTGGGCAGGTAGGGGAAGGGCAGGCAGAGAGGGGCAGGGCCAGCCAGGGACCGACGATTTGCCAGTTCTCCAAACTGGGCAGAATCATAACATCCAATTCTATAGAACCGGTACAAACTGGTAGAATCCCACCCCTGGTCTTTTGTTTGATGGAGTAAAATATTGGTAGCAATGCACTTGACTCCCCGCCTTAACTTGGAAGAGAAAAATAAAAGGGCAATATAGCTCTTGCTTGTTCTCCTCAGATGCCTCCTTAATTATTTTCCAGACTCCAAGGGCCAGTTTGATATAGTGGTTAAGGCACCAAGCTGGACCCTAAAAACCAGGCGACTGTGAGTTCTAGTACATCCTTAGCATAAAACCATCTGGTGACCTTTGGGCCAGTCCCTCTCTCTTAGCTCTAAGGAGCAAGCAATGACAAATCACTTCCAAAATCTTACTGAGAAAACTGCAGAGACATATCCAGAAGTCAACAATGCCTCGAAGTTCATATTCCAGTTAAAAGGAACATCTGCACAGGGTTGCCGGAAGTCCAGAATTGTGACAGACAGTCTAGATTTGATGAGGAGTTTCTGAATGAAGCTTTCTATTTCTTGCTTGTGTTATCTGCAGCAACAAACTTCTTTTTAAGTCCTTCGTACGATGATTTTTTTTTCTCTACTCTCAGTCCACACCCAAGGATACAAGCCATGTAGGAACACCTGTCTTGATGGCACTTCTTAGAGTCCAAACATCAGAATCAACTTTCAGAGAGTTGTATGAATAAGTCTTCAATCAGCCTGGTGTGATTGTGTTCACTAAATTCCCAGTGCAGAAGATATTTCAAGAGTGGATGGTAGGCTCCATAAATAATTCAGCAGCAACAGGCTACTCAAAAAAAAAAAAAGAAGGAGCCACACAGAATACACAAGCGGTCTGCCCCACCTCCAATCCAGAAAAGCAATGCTAAAATAACAACCAGGAAACAATTCTCAGAACTGGAATTCTTTCCAAAAGGTTGCTGACTGATGGTGTGATATGACAAGAGAGAGAACATTAAAATTGATTCTGGGTTGTATTTTTAGCCTCTTCCTCCCCACCTTCCATTCAGAGTTATCCCTTCCCTTTAGTTCCACAGTGGTCCCTCCAATTAATCAGGATACGGCTAAATGATTATAAAGTCGCTTAAGTCCAATTAAAACAGATATAGTCCCTTGGGAAAGGCACAGAAAAGAGGATAACCTACTGAAGCACTGAAGACGCTTCTTGGATAAGAAGCAAAGTGTCATGCCCCCATCAGAGTCTGAATCCGAGGAGGAAGATAAACAGCTGACAGGGAGTGGGAGTGTGGCTCCATTGGCTGTGGAGGAAACTGGAGAAGGGCAAAGTCAGTCTGAGCAGAGCAGAGGAGAGGTAGAACAAGGGAGAGGGAGTTCAGAGGAAGAACATGGCCCACCCTTCCTCATCCTAGGGCACGCAGGGAAGAACACAGAAAAGAGCAATGTGGGTTGTAGTCTCCAATTTTGCTGCCAGAAGGCTGCAGGAGACCATTATGGCCAAAAATGGGGCCTGGGGGGGACATGCACAGCCCCCCCACAATACTCCACTTTTGCTGGCAGAGGCACTGCGGGCCGGCCCTACCCCATTTCCAAGGTGACCACATGGGCCAGATTTAAGCACTCCGTGGGCTGGATTTGGCTCACGGGCCTTGAGTTTGACACCCCTGATCTAGATTGATTGAGAAGATACATCCTCATTTGAGTTTGTGACTTAGAGCAGATGATATAATATCTCCTTCTTGTTCATCTCAAACTTCTTCCTTTTCCTCTCTCTGGCCATACTGCCAAAACCCCATCCTTACATTCAACCCTGTGGAACCAGCTCCCCCTGGAGCTTCGGGTGGCCCCTGACCTCCACTCCTTCCACCGGGGCCTCAAAACCTGGTTGTTCCAACGTGCTGACCTGGGCCGAGGGTGGGGAGGGAAGTTTTAGACGACGGTTTTATTGTTTTTAGCTTTGAATTGGGTTTCTCATTTCATATTTTCTTAATTGTATATTTTGTATTGTTTTACGACTGTACGCCGCCCCGAGTCCTTCGGGAGATGGGGCGGGTTAGAAATCCAATTAATAAATAATAAATCATAATAAGTAATGACTGATGCTGGGCCCCGATTTAAGAAAACTCGTTATTTTGTCTTTGGCTTTTCTTGCCTGACAGAATTTCACCCAGTGTTATTCACTATAAAAGCAGAGTTACTAATAAAATTAAAGGGGCGATAAGGGTTGCGGTTCATTTGTGTACAAAAGAGAACGAAAGAGGGAGAAAGAAAAGCAGTACCTTGATTTCAAAGGGGGGAAAAAATGAACTTATTTCAAGGGACGCTAGTACATATTATTTCCTAAGATGCAGACTTCAAAGGAATTACAGGGACATGCAGATAAACAGATTATGCTTGGGAGGTGATTCATCATTTCAACAATACTTAAGATTTTTCACGTGGGCTTTTTATATGGGGGCTCCACCTTGAAATGACTTGAATTCTGCTTTCTAAAAGAGTTGTTTCTTTTATCTATGCTATTTTTATCTTATGAAAGAGGAGAAAAGATACAGCCTAATCACCTACCTCCAGCACATCGTTTGATGTCATCTCCAGATCACTCAGCAAATACAGAAAGATTATTATGGTTTATAAAAACCCTGATGACAGTCCCTGCTGGGTTTTATCCCTATCTGGAAAGGGGAAAAAAACCCAAAAATAATAATAAGTAGCTGAATTAAAGGGGAAAAAAAAAGATTTGTTAGAATCTTAGAATAACGTTCAACTTTTCCTAGCAGGGCAACCTTTTTTTTTCTCACTGTAGCAAATAAATAGGTACGGTACTATATTGTGCACAAGTTTTACCCACAGAGGTGTCTTTTGTGAGGAATATAACTTCACCTGGCTAATCTTACAAAAGAAAACTCTAATTTCGTACATTTGATCTCCTCTTTTCTTATTTGAAAGTTTCATTTCCAGCATTAAGGATAAGATAGGGTCCATCCTTACTTACCTCATCTTAGTCATTGACAAAATTTATTTATTTTTAAAATGCATTTGTCGCCCATCTTACGGCACAGTAGTGCTGAATGGCTTACATTATTAAAATATAAAACTAAGAATACACGTACATATAATGCTATTTAAAAAAAAGAAAAAGAAAACGAAGCCATTTGATCTATTTACAGGAGATAATTCAACATATTTTTTGATATCATTTTATTATTTGGTAGGTTGTTCCCCCTGATTTATTTATTTCAGTCTGTTGTGTTTTGATTGTGTGTGTGTGTGTGTGTGTGTGGATATCTTCTACACTGTTGTTTGTTTTTTGACATAAGCTGTCAAGAGTTTTTATGATTTGCCATGGCACAGAAATATGTATGTATGCAAGTCCATTTTGGACTCCTGCTGACTGCCTGGAGAAGTCCCTGCTGTTTTCTTGGCTAAATTTTTCGAAAGTGGTTTTCCATTTCCTCCACCCCAGGGCTGAAAGATTGGTCCAAGGTCACCCAGCTGGCTTTGTGCCCAGGGTGAGACTAGAAATTATGGCCTTCTGGTTTCTAGCATGATGCCTTAACCATCGTACAACCTGCCTCTCAATAAAACAAAAACTGTACATAAATAAATGATAGGACTTGTGGTGAGTTGGACATCAGCAACCATAGCTTGGTAAAATATACTCCTTGTAGCTGAAGCTCAGTTGTGCTCTGAGCAGTGGTGGCATTCAAAATTTTACTACCGATTCTCTGGACTCTAGGTGTGGCTTGGCTTGGTGGGTGTGGCTTGATGGGTGTGGCAGGGGAAGGATACTATCAAATCTCCATTCCCTCCCCACTCCTGGGGGAAGGTTACTGCAAAATCCCATTCTCTCCACTGTCCACTAACCTGCTTTCCAGCTCTGTTCTCCTGTGCAGGGCAACAAAAGAAGATGGAAATGATCAGCTGGGACTTGGGAGGCAGAGGATAGATGAGGCCGGGGCCAGTCAGTTGCCAGTTCTCCAAACTACTCAAAATTTCCGCTACCAGTTCTCCAGAACTGGTCAGAACCTGCTGAATACCACCTCTGGTTTTGAGCTGTTTCTCCTGTTTGACTGGCAATTCATTGACTTTACAGTCTGTGCTCAAGCTATAGGGAGTAATAAATCCATAGGACTTATATTCTTCTCCAATTTTGTAAAATCTATCCAAATCTTGCATCCCTTAGCTTTGTAAATATAATAGCTAGGGGTGATTTTACAGCAGCAGTGATTCCCCACCCCCCCCCTCTGGAATTGTAGCTGATATTCTACTGTCTGATATTAGATAACTTACAAGTGAAATGCAGCCTAATAATAGTGAAATGTTTTCATCAGTTATGAGAATCTTTCTTTTGGTATAGATGGTGGGTGCAAACTGTTAAGTTCGCATAGAGAGGCAGGACGCGGAGTGCTTCAACTCAAAGTTTATTGTGACTTCAGCTCAGAATGGACCTGAAAAGGCTCAGCCGCGGTAGCTTTTTATAGCTGGCTACCGCGGCTGACAGCCAATCAGAGTGCAGGGTTTTCCTGCACTTTTAAACCAACGATTTCAAACACTTTACAAGAAGAACCAACCATATTCAAACTCTGCATACATAACACAAACCATCACCTTAGAGAGAGAAAAATACATTCATAGCAGGAGAAATATTTCCTGGTTTCTTCACTCATCTTTTCTCTGGTCACTTGTGTGATATGAAAGTTTGTCCTCTGTACTTGGTGACTTTTTTAAAAACAATTTTCTTAAATGTTGAGACAAAAAGTTAAGCATGAACGAGAACTAATCATCAAGAAAGAGAATAGAAGAAAAGAAAGAATAGAGCATGTGAGACAGAACACAATGCAGTAAAATAAAAAAATAAGGGAAAAAAGAATATAAAAAAGGAATGCTTCTGAGCTCTTTTACAGCAGATATAAATGAAAATTAAAATGAACTCTTACTCCATGGTTACAACATAGCATCCTTTTCTATAGTCTATTAGTATGACTAATCATCAAATCCATATATTATGATTTCATTTTTTTCCCCTCCTGTTTCACATGAAAAGTCCAAAAGAGGCTTCCAATTAGCATTAATCAATGAGTTGTCTATTGAACATGATAAAACTACGTTTGAAATTGAATTATGTACTAATGATGAACATTGATGAGTATGATCCATCGTCGTTTTTACTTCTGTCCTAGACTTGATTGGGAAAGCTTCTTCAACTTTGGTTGAATTCATTTAAAAGCTATACGGATTTTCTTTCAGATTCAGAAACATAATTGATAGGCATAACAAGGGCCT
Source organism: Naja naja (assembly GCA_009733165.1). Lineage (NCBI taxonomy): Eukaryota > Metazoa > Chordata > Lepidosauria > Squamata > Elapidae > Naja > Naja naja. Next base: position 49,509,381 of record CM019153.1, on the reverse strand, counting down.
TGGTGGCTCAGGCTGTTAAATGCCTAGCACTTAAGATCCAGCTGCCTATAATTACTGTAGGCTCAAACCCCACCAGGCTCAAGGTTGACTCAGCCTTCCATCCTCTCGGGGTAGGTAAATTGAGGACCCAAGATTGTTGGGGGCAATAAGCTGACTTTGTAAAAATGCCGCTTAGTAATAAGCAGGCATATACAATGGAATGAAGGCTATTGCTGAGCACACTGGGTTGTATCCCAAAAAATTGTAAGCTGCCCTGAGTCTCGGGAGAACGGCGGGATATAAATATGAATAAAAATAAATAAATAAATAAATAACAAGACCTAAATATATCCTTCCTCTCTTTCTCTAATTTCATACAAGACCTAAGTTATATGTGTGTGTTATTTTTCCACTAATAATATCTATCTTACCTGCTACCGTTGATAAGAAAACACACTGCTAAAATAGCTTAAAATATGCCACTTTGATTGTTATTCCAGAACTGATGTCTTTATTCACAACAAGTAACAGCCATTCATTTCCATTTCTTCATATGCTTCAGGAAGGAAATTTACACATTTTTTACTGGCAGGTGTCATGTCAACTTCTACAACTGTTTTGGGGATCATCAAATGATCCAGGAATCTTGCTCAATGGCTTCTAAAGGAACCTTGACTTTCTGACATGCTATAAGGATCTTCAATGTTATAATGATGTCACCAGAGTTACTTTTCTTTTCTTTTCTTTTTAGTTGTTGCTGTTTTTAATAAACCATTTTTGCTACCTACCAAAAGCTGTGCATTGCATAACAATCCATCCTGATATTTGCTTTTAATGTAGCATAATTCTACCTTACATGTACGAGAAAGTCCCATTTTCATTACTGGATGAAATAAAAGAAATAATTGTGAAAGTCTAACATAAATTAGGCTCAGCATCCCAAGATTTTTGACTGTAAATAGAATAGAATAGAATAGAATAGAATAGAATAGAATAGAATCTTTATTGGCCAAGTGTGATTGGATGCACAAGAAATTTGTCTTGGTGCATATGCTCTCAGTGTACATAAAAGAAAAGCTACATTTGCCAAGAATCATAAGGCACAACACTTAATAATAGTCATAAGATACAATAAGCAATCAAATCATACTAGGAAACAGTCAATAAAAATCATAAGGATACAAGTGACAAAGTTACAGTCATACAGTCACAAGTGGGAGGGGATGGGTGATAAGGAGTGATGAGAAGATTAATATTAATAGTAATGCAGACTTTGTAAATAGTTTGGCAGTGTTGAGGGAATTATTTGTTTAGCAGAGGGATGGCATTCAGGAAAAAAACTGTCCTTGTGTCTAGTTGTTCTGGTGTGCTCTATAGCGTCGTTTTGAGGGTAGGAGTTGTAACAGTTTATGTCCGAGATGTGAGGGGTCTGTAAATATTTTCACAGCCCTCTTTTTTGACTTGTGCAGTATACAGATCCTCAATGGAAGGCAGGTTAGTAGTAATTGTTTTTTCTGCAGTCCTAATTACTCTCTGGAGTCTGTGTCTGTCTTGTTGGATTGCAGAACCAAACCAGACAGTTATAGAGGTGCAGATAACATACTGAATAATTCCTCTGTAGAACTGGATCAGCAGCTCCTTGGGCATAAACATTTCTCATCTGCAAATGAAATACCTGAAATCAGCCTTTTAATAGCCTATTCTATTATATCTCTATATCTCTATCTCTACTTCAGCCAAACAGAGAAAAACAATACCCAATTTTGCACTCCCAGTAAGTCACTCAAGCAGCCAGAAGCATTCAAGTCTAATGACAGATGACACAGGACATTTTATCTAAAGGAAATATCCCAGTCAAGCTGTCATCTTACAACAGTGCCTTCACTGAAAGCAGGCATTAGTAATCCATGCTTTGGTCTGCCAAAGCTGCGTTATAACAGCCAGACAGGTGAGGGACATTTCTGTTCAGTCAAAGGTTTGATTTATCACCTCTTTTATTTGGCCAATGAAAATAATTCTTTCTTTTGTACCTCTCGGCCTTATCTCTTCCTTGAGCATAGATCTCAAGAAAGATGAAAAGGCCTTCCATGGTACTGACTTGTGATCAATCTGAGGGTCCATCAGCAAGTGTAGTCTTTTTTAGTGAATCCATTCTTGGCACTATTTATACCCCTGCAATGAGATCTATGTAGAGTTGCCCTTGAAGACCAACCAGAAGCAACCAATGATCCACAGTGCAGCAGTCCAAGCAGTAATGGGCATGCATCAGTATGCCCATGTGTGATGACCTGGGGCATGGCACAAAAATAACAAAGTCACAAAAGTAGATAAATTCCCTTTAATGCCTCCAACTTGGCCCCCAATATCCAGTTATCCTCGGCGGGAGATCAAACTCCTCCAAAAACAGTCTACGAAGGGAAGAAATGCAGTCTGAACCCAAAGTAAAGATAAATTAGAAATAAAAACAACAACACAAACCACGCTGAAGTAATTAACACGACAGACCAGGATAATAAATTGCAGACTTCCAAAAGGTAATGCAGCACACACAGTTGGGAGGACGCCAAAACCCAGATAAGCCTCGACAAAGATAATGCACACTTTGCTTCCAGTAAGGTGCTGTGTGCTAACGCCCTTCTTATATATATGGCTCAGGACCAGGTTATCTCCAGAATCATCTCCTACCCTGCATCTCCCTGTGACCGGTAAGATCCCACAGAGTCGGTCTCCTCCGGGTTCCGTCAGCTAAACAATGCCGGCTGGTGGGCCGACGGGACAGGGCCTTCTCTGTGGCTGCTCCAGCTCTCTGGAACCAGTTACCTCCCGAGGTCTGGACTGCCTCCACCTTACTGGCCTTCCACAAAGCAGTTAAAACCTGGCTCTTCCGGCAGGCATGGGGCTGTTGATCTTGCGACTGAGATCTAGTGAGATCCGGCCCTTCTGTTGTTTGTTGTTTTTTAAATTGCTTTTAAAATTTTTTAATGTAATTCTTTCTTTTTTTTGCTGTGAGCTACCCAGAGTCCTTTGGGAGTTGGGCGGCATACAATTAAATAAATAAATATCCTGTTCTTCCAGCTGCAACTAATGAAAGGGATCAGGGCCCTTTTCTCTCCCATAAGCCACATTGCTCCCTTCTCCGTTCCTCCCTGCATGCCCGAGGATGAAGAGGGGTTGGCCCTGGGTCTTTCTCTGAATGCCCAGCTGGACTGTGCCCTTCCTCAGTTTCCTCCACAGCCACCAGAGCCACCCTCCCACTCCTTGCCAGCTGCTCAATCTCCCCCTCAGAATCGAACTCCAACAAAGGCATGACACCATGTAAGAACTTTACTTTGAAGGTGAACTAGTTGCTCATCATCTATAGAGATTCTCAGTCCTCCAGGTCATGGTTGTCTCAAAGATGCTTTTTAAAGAGGCAACTGGACTTTCTTGGTTTTTCCTTGAAGATGTTTCACTTCTCATCAAGAAGCTTCTTCATTGGATGGTGGGGAATGGAAGGATTTGTATTCCTTGCAGGCAGCTGGTCATTTGCATCCTTTTAGAGAGTCATTGAGGCCAACTGGAGGTTTATCTGTGTCGTGAGGGTCACTACTGAGGATCCTCTATTCAGGGTTACCTGAGTAGTAGTTGTGCTACTCAGGTGACCCTGAGGACACAGATAAACCTCCAGGTGGCCTCAATAAATATATGCCAAGGGGCACAGAATGCTGTTACCTTCCCACTAAAGTGGTACCTATTTATCTACTTGCATTTGCATACTTTCAAACTGCTATTTTGGCAGGAGCTGGTGGAAGAACAAGAATGATTATGTGGTACTTGGGTTTTGTACTGCCAGTTGACAAGTCCAGCATCTTAACTGCTAGGCCACCTCACCCCTTCTGAGTGACCCAAGAAGACTTAGTACGGTCAGAATGATGAATACCATACCTTTGAGTTTCCCTGCTGTGTGCTGAAAAGGATCATGTTAATCTGGTTTTAACAAAATCAGACTGAAAATTTACCCAGAGAGGCAGTTCAGATGGGTTTTGCATTGCGAGACCATTCCCTAATTTTCACACTCTGCAAGACCAAGCTGCTGCTGAAGGAAGAAGGAAAAGATAAGTAGTTCTTCTTTCAAAGCAAGTTCCAGACTTCTCAGTTAAATCAGAATGCATGAACAATTTCTGAAAAAAAATGTAATCAATCCACAATTCAGAAACAAATAAAGCTCTTTTCTCTCATGATTAAATCATTCTTTAAATTGGAAAAACAACAGATGTGGCTTTGAAAAAGAGAAGACATTTAAGAATGGAGTGACACCTTTCAGTATTCCCGAAAGAAAATCTAGATGAAGCAACACTTCTAGATGTGCAGTTTGTTATTATATTTAATTTTACTTTAGATCGGGTGAAAGCCTTGTGAGACTCGTTAAAAATGATTTTTTTCCTGAGGCTGATCATCTATTTTGGACCAGGCTACCTTTTGTTCCTTTGTTTACACAAGTTCTTTGAATCTTAATCCTTCCCTTCCCCAACCTAGCAAACATCTTGCTGTTGTATGCCTTAATAAACTCTCAGTGCTATTTGAAAGAGAAATTTCTGGTGCCAGCATGTATCATGGGGGTTGTAATTTAGTAAAATATAATTCAGTAAGAAGCCTCAGTAAGAATTGACCACTAGCCAAAAGATTTAAGCTGGCTATATTGATTGTCTCCGTTTTCAACCAGTAGAATGAGAAAAACATTTTCCTTCTTTTATCCTTTTCTACAGTATATCCCTTACTGAGGTGGCAAGGATAAGAAATTGTTCCAGCAAATATCAACTTAAAACAATCAGTCACTTGGACTATCTTGATAGGTTGAGATTGTCTTGGCTGGTCTAGCTGTGAAAGGAAGATATTTTTACAAGCTTAGGACAACAGGTTTGACAAGGCATCATACTAGAAAGTGGGAGACCATGGGTTTTAGTTCTGCCTTATACACAAAGCCAGGTGGGTGATCTTGGGCCAGTCCTTCTTTCTTAGTCCTAGGAAGAAGAGGTGAATGACTTCTGAAATCTTGCAGGGACTTGGTAGGATTCAAAACAGAGAGGAGGAGGAGGAGGAGGAGGGGAGGAGGGGGGGGGAAGAGGAGGAAGAGGAGAAAGAAGGAGAAAGAAGGAAGAGGAGGAAGAAGGAGAAGAAGAAAAAGAAGAGGAGGAGGAGATAGAAAGAGACAGAAGATTTAAGGCTGCATCTGAACCTTGTTTCAATTACACACTGATAAATATATTCCTTTGTGAATATTTACCTATAATAATATTTTATGGATATTCTCAACCCTGGCTTGGTAAATTTAGTAAGGTAACTTCATACATTTTTTTGAGAGAACATGGACCAAAAGTCTGTTTCTTTTTTCTAGGATATGATAAATGCATTTGTATTATTTCCATTAATTCCTTGCCTCAAGAAAAGGCAGGTAACAAATACAATAGCGAATAACAATAATCGGGTTGCTCCCCAATTTGATTTCATGTACAAGGTTCAGCAAATGCTGTTGCATTTCTTCCGGTGAATTGACTTTCCCTGGATTTATAATTTTGATTTAAAAAAAAACAACAACAACAAACATAAACATGAATGGTTCAGGTAGAAAAATAAGAAGTAAATGGTTCAGAACTTGATTGGATTTTGTCTAAAGGCAAGAGGGATTTAATGTATGGATGTTTCAATATAACCTACTGCATGTTTAGCAAACAACAGTCAAAAGATGTGGCCAAATTAACTAACTGTGTATAAAAGTTATACCTTTATTTATTTATTCTTAATGAAAAGCCAAACCACCCTTGTGAAATGAAGCTCCAAATATGCCTCAGATCCATACCATGAACAAATGTAGTTTAATTATATTATATTGGAAAGCCAAGAGAAGGTTAATCTCAGAAGACCAGGTATGTATGAAGGAGGGAGGGAGGAAGCCAAGCAGGAAGAAAAAGCTCAAGTCTACATCATGACTGTTTTCATCTGTTCCTATCAAGGCAAAAACCTATGACTAAAGGAATAATGATTCTCTTGAGAGCCTACTTCTCCTAGGTCCCACACCATCTGTTAGGAGAATGCAGAAATCGTAGGCTGCTTCAGCATCTTTTTTCAGGAGAGAATGCTTCAGTCTCCAAAGATTTAGTATCTCTGGAGCTTTCAATCTTTTATTTGTGTTTTTTTTTAATGCCAAGTTGGAGGAGAATGCCGAATTAACTCTCCGGGCCAGCAAAAGCTATGCAAAATGTTGCCAATTCTTGTTTTATCATGTAGATGCTAAAAGATTGCCTACCTGTTATATTTTCAGCCTAAAGATATGAATCCAAGTGACATTTCCACTTAATCCTATTTACAGGTCACTGTTTTCAAGTGAAAGGATTCTGAAACTCAATCAACATTGGTTACCTCTGAAGAGAAATGGAACAGATGACAGTTATTAGATTGGTACCTTTGTTGAACATGATTTACATATCAGTTGGGATTGAAGAAACAAATAATCTTCCAGACCATCTCACAAGTGTTCATCTAGGAGGTTCCTAATATTGTTTATTATCATTATTGTAAACTTCCTTAGTTTACATCTGGAGAAAACATTTCCTTCCTTCCTTCCTTCCTTCTTTCTTTCCTTCTTTCCTTCCTTCCTTCCTTCTTTCCTTGCTTGCTTCCTTCTCCTCCCTCCCTTCTTTCCTTCTTCCCTCCCTCCCTTCCACCCATCCTTTCTTATTCTGATTGCTTTTATTGCCTTTATTTTATTTTAATTGTTAAAACAGAATCATATATATGAGAGAGGCAAACTATAAATTTAATAAATAAATAAATAAGGGCCACATTCCCCATTATTACTATTCTCTCATTTATTGGTTACAAGTTTTTATACACTATCTATTTCATAAGACACTGTATAGAAATAAGGAAAATGTATTCAATTGTATTTTCTTATCAGATGTATATAGCTGCTTGTGAGCGTGACTCTCAGCTGCATTCAATAAAACAGACACGGTATAGCTAGGAGTGCACAATAGCAATACTATCTAATAGGTAATTCACAAACTCTAGACTTTCAATTGGACAAATATGCTTCAAATGATTTATGAAAGCAAGGTGATTTAATGGGTTTGCATACTCAGAAGACAAGCTGTTTCTCAGAACAGGGGCAGCTACAAAGAAAAACCCCATTTCCTTTACTTCCTGTGGGTTGGGAAAACTTAATAAATTCTCCCTGATGTTGTGGGCCACCAAGTCAAGAACATGCTGGGAAAGATGTCCAGGAAACATCTGGGAACCACAGCAGTACCTTCACAAACTACTAAGAAATTCTTTCATTCAAAGTATCTTTAGCCTGTAGCTATATTGCTTTGGACATCTTTTGCAGACCGCTTCTTTGAACCCATCTCATCCACAATTCATAAGTAACAAAAGTAGCCACAACAAAGTACAATCCGTAAAGACAACCTGAAAATGAAGAGTTCACTCTTTATTGTGACCGTTAGAATAACAAACTAAAAAAACAATGTGCCAACAATATTTTAATTGTGATGAAAACTTTTTTTCCTAGGGTTCCTGCCATTAAAAAAAATCTTGCTTCCAATGCCTCTTGCAAAGTTTACTTATTGCAAGGAAGCCCGGAATTTTCAGATTTGGGACTCTCCAGTTGTGCCAGTTACTATCCAAATAAAAAAGAACTTTTGAAAAGATGATTGATTCGGGATAATGTCAGCGTTCCAGCAATCCTCCATTCCAATCAATAACTCCAAGACAAACATCTTCTCAAAAGTTCTTTTTATTTGGATAGTAACTGGCACAACTGGAGGAATCCCAAATCTGAAAATTCTGGGCTTCCTTGCAATAATTAAAAACTACAAATCCAACCCCCTACACCCATCATCACATCACTTGCCCCAATCATCATCCGTCCCAACTGAAGACTTCTCCTCACATATGCGCACAATAGCATGGCCTTGAACTACAAAAAGAATGTTGTTTTGTCTAACTACATACACTCCAAGGTATTCCACCCTCCCACTTTCCCAGGCTCAAAATGTGGCAGCATGGGAGCATCTGGTTTGAATATGGCTTCCAAAGTTGACACTATTGAGATTCTCAGTCATCCAGATCATGGTTGTCCCAAAGGTGCTTTTTTCAAGAGGCAACTGGACTTTCTTTTTTGTTTTTTTGTCTTGAAGATGTTTCGCTTCTCATCCAAGAAGCAGAATTAAATGTAGTCCATGCCTACATGTTTACAACAGGTTTCATGGAGGCCAATATTTGGAATGTAGCCAGTAAGGTTGGTTTGTTCCATCCTGAATTAATTTAATGCTTAATTCATGGGTTGGCTTCATTCAACCCACATCTCTTTAACAAAAAAGCAGTCAACGACTAAAACTATTTATACAAGAACTATTTTGAGTCTAGTATCTAGCCATTAGTGCCACCAGAGTGTTTCCATGAAATTCTACTCAGTGACATGATGCCATCTGCAGAACTCTAGCACAGTTGGCAATGCCGTGCATTACAGTGATGATAACTCATAGCTCAGGTGGCCTAGTTCGTAGGCACGAGGGATCTTTAAGCAGTGTGACAGCAAGTGCCAGCTGCCAAAGTGTTATAATGACAATGTCATCCCGATTAAACAGAGGTGGCTTTCGACTCCAAGCAGTTCTCATTCTGTCACCACCCAACATTTGCCTGTCGTTCAGAGACTTGGGGAAACTGCAATATGGAAACAAGGCTGAAATAATTTGAAGCCATCTCAGGATGGAAGAACAGCACAAGGCTTGATGTAGGAGGAAACAGATCCAAAAAAGGGCTTAGGCATTTGGTGCCAATTTCCCCTCTCCTAAAATATAATCACATGAACATATTGAATTCCAAATGCACAGGGAGTCCAATTTAAAAATCACCCAAGGAGAAGACTGGTACGCTGATGACAATTTTAAAATTTATATATGCACTCTGTCTCACTCTCTCTCTCTTGCTTACTTTCTCTCTCTCTCTTTCTCTCTTTCTCTCTCTTCCTTCCTTCTTTCTTTCTTTCTTTTCTTTCTTTCTTTCTTTCTTTCTTTCTTTCTTTCTTTCTTTTCTCTCTCTTTCTCTCCCTTCCTTCCTTCCTTCCTTCTTTCTTTCTTTCTTTCTTTCTTTCTTTCTTTCTTTCTTTCTTTCTTTTTTCTTTTCTTTCTTTCTTAATCTCTCTCTCTCTCTCTCTCTCTCTCTCACACACACACACACACAGAGAGAGAGAGAGAGAGAAACATAGTACATGGGCATGCACACATATACCTTTAGCTATTGTAGTGATTCAAACACATTAATGTGTAGGTGTGGGTGTATACACACACACACACACAAGTAATTCTTGAGTAATGTATCTTAAGTAATGTATTACTTTGGTGCTTAACTGATTAATGAGAACCTTAACAAACTGTAGGAAAGAGGGAAGGGAAGGGAAGGAAAAGGAAAACCCCTTTCCTCAACTCTTTAGGGCAGAATTTTTCATCTTGATTAGAAATTATTTTTCAGGTTTCCAAAAGGAATTTCAGCATGCTTTGGGGAAATTCTGTTAATCATAATGAAACTGTTCTGAGCTCCTTTAACATACTTCAGCTACTTTCCCACACAAAACAAGGCATTTGAAGAAACTGGCTTTTTTTCCCCAACTGTTCATTAATGATTGATCAAACGTTGACAAAGTTTAGATGACACCCAAACTCTGTAGTCATCTTTGAGCTGCAGTGTTTATTCCCAGTGACAGTGAGAATCATTGCAGGGCAGTTCCTACATTTGTGATCAATTTTTCCAGCCATACCAAATCATCTTCCATCTAGCAAATACTGCCAGGAATGTCAACACTATGACAAATCTTTGGGTCATCGCAAAAATAAAGATGATCCGTAAAGTACGTTCGAGAGGTTACTATCAGTCAGTTCCGAATTAGCAAATACATTTATTTTTTATTTTATTTTTAAAAGGCATCAAACATTAGGCCAGGCCTTTTAATATGCAAGTCATTCAACACAGAATCAAAATGGGGAAGCCGTAATCCTTGTTTCAGCATTTTGTGTAGAATCAATGCCCAGGTGAGCCGTCCTGAAATATCACAGTTGTTTCTGAGCAAAAACAAGAAGCAGTAAAGCATCATACTCATTAGGACCCAATTTACCACAGCAGCAGCCGAGTGTTTCTGTTGACTCCCAGTGGCAAAGTGGAGGCAGGACTGGGGGAATAAAGAAACTTAAATTAAATCCAGAGTACCATGCATACTTGGAATGTAATACTGACAGCTCTAATTACACACCTCTTTCCAACATGCTAAGTCATTAAGTCAAAGCCAGAGGGGCTACGAACAGCAGGAGTGGAGCTCAAACAAATGTAAAGATCCCACAGAGGGCCCCCAGCATCTCACTTTTGTTTGCAATATGTTGCATGCTGCACTTCCTCTTTGCTTGCAAGTCATAATTAAATGAACAGAAGACAGAAGCCTTTTTTAAAACATCCACATCACATGAGTCTAGTGGTCGTGTTAAATGCTAAGGGAGAGGTTGCCCAGTCAGAGCAAGAGATGGGGTCATGCATCCAAAGGAGAGGTCCTTAATGCTCTCTGAGCTTGGTAGTTTTCTTCCAGCCATTTCATTATTCAAACATTCAACACCCCTGATGAGTAATGGAAGTTCTTCAACTGAGCTCAGAGACCACCAAGGACCCCTCATTTCAACTCCTGAGCGACAAATATTCTCCTTTATGGGTACCAAATAAGACTTTTAGATCACTTTTATTGGTACCAAATATTTATTTATTTGGTAATTTATTTATTTTATTTTGTCAAGCCATTATAAGATAACAAGTATAAGTATAAACATAGTTACAAATACATGAAATGGATACATATAAGAAAGAAGAAAGAAACAATAGGACAGGGATGGTAGGTACATTAGTGCACTTATGCATTCCCCCTACAGACCTCTTAGGAAAAGGGTGAGGTCAATAGTAGACAGTCTAAGGTCTAATAAGACTTTTAGATCACTTTAAACAAAGTGTTGTAAGCAAATGGATTATTACCTAAGGATGATGAGTTGAATTGATATTTCAAAATGAGTTGAAGAGTTATGGTAGTCTTCTTCCAGACATTTCATTATGCAAACATCCAACATCATTGATGAGGTTACCAAATTTGGGTTGTGAAGTGTCTTCAAGGAAACCACTGAGCTCAGACAGCATCAAGGACTTCTCATTTCAACCCTTGAGCTAGAAATACTCTTCTTTATTGGTACCCAAATAAGGGAGTGGTGCAGTGGCCTAGAGGTGAAGCTCTTGCCTCACAATCAGGAGGCTGTGAGTTCAATCCTAGGTAGAGGCAAATATTTCTCTCTCTGTGGGCACCATGAGAATACATCTGCTGAACAAAACTCTGCCCTGGTGACAGGAAGGGCATTCGGCCATTAAACACTCTGCTAGCTCCATTCAGTTGCCCAGACTCTGCCTCACAAGGGATTATGGGGTTATTAAAAGAAGATGTTGATTGGTGTCCAAATAAGGCTTTTAGATCACTTTAAATGAAGTGTTTTGTAAGCAAATGGATTATTATCTAAGGATGATGAGATGCCATGATCTTTCTTAATGAGCTGAAGAGTTATGGACGATCTAGAGGCCTTGGTGCTCTGAGCTTGGTTGCTTTCTTGCAGAGATTTTATTACTCAACTAGGTAACATCATCAGTGCACATCAGTAAATCAGTGAACACTGTAATGACAGGTTTGCAAAAAAAAATTGAGGAGCAGGGGCCCCTCATTTCAGCCCTAAACTACAAATATTTCCCTTTATTGGTATCCAAGCAAGGCTTTTGGATGGCTTTAGAAGAGAGGATGAGGCTCCTGTGGCTTATAACTGGTTTCCTCCTTTTTCCCTGACTCTTCTCCCATCTTCCCCCTTTTCAAGAAGCTGGTGTAGAAAGTTAGCACCCACCACCCCCTCCTAGAAAATGAAATACTTTGAGAAATATTTAGAAAAAGGCAGGATAAAATATTTCACCTAAAAGAGAAATTAAAATTTTAAGGGAGATAGAAACTCAGTGCCCTTGCTCCCTTCCCCCAGCAGATACTTTTTGGTCATCAAGAAAGACTGGACCAGTCTATCTACAAAACAAAAGACTTTCAGATCCAGGATGTTGGGATTAAGACATGATCCTTCAGGACATAATAGGATTAACCCACTACCATCTAGCAGCAGAGCTCACTACATTGCACAATCTCATAAAGACATTGCATCACCTTCCAAACTTCAACCAAACTTAGCTCAGACAACCTATAGAGCCAGCCAACAGCCAATACAATTCATGTTCTTGCACAGGAACAGGACACTCAAATGCAAAGCCCAAGAGAAGGTATTAAAAACCCTCACTCTCTACTCCGTGTGGTCAGCTGCCCAGGACCATTCATGTGGTTCTCCTTCATCATTAAACCATCTTTCCAATTAGCCTCCAGCCTCCATTTTGTCTCCAGTTGACTTTCTCCTGGCTTGGACCTGGACCTGGATATTTCTTCCAACAATTGAAAAAAATGAAAACAAACTGAAAGAATTGCTGTCCACATTTGTTTTCTAAAGGATAGGTCTAGGAACTCTGGAGTGGAAGCCCTGACTGCTTAATTAATACTTATTTAAATTCTCAAGAGAAGAGTGAACAAACCAGCTGAGCAAATGAATTTCTCCCTTTGTTTTCATTACTGAAAGTTATGGCCATGTTAGAATTGCATTTGTTCTGTCATGAAAACATGCCTCTCTCTCTCTCTCTCTCTCTCTCTCTCTCTCTCTCTCTCTCTCTAGTTCTTCAGTTCATTATCCATGAAGTTCAGAGCTTTACACTGTCAATCATTTCCCCCAAATGCTCTTCTGAGAAACAGAAATAGAAAATGAGGAAGGAGGCATGAAACAGTGCCAAATATGTACTTTCTCGTTTGTTAATTGTTAGCACCTTTGCTGTTCTATTCATGACAGGCAACAAAAATCATCTAATTTGTTTTCTTTTTAAATTCTGTCTCAGGTACTTCATTCCTCAATTTTTTTTAAGAAAAAAAGAAAAGCATAATGGAAAAAAAAATACCCAAACAATCAGCTCTCCGGAGGTCATAGGAGTATCTTTTGAAAGATAAAATTGCAATTTATTTTAGTACGATAAAATCACAAATAACAGTGGCCACTCATCTTGATGATGATGATGATGATAATGATGATGATTACTATTACTGTTATTATTATACACAAAAAACAACAGTGTGCACAACAAACCAGAAAACTATGCTGGGTTTCGTATCACAAATCACTAATCGAACACTTCCCAAGCGTTTAGGACTGTGTGATGTATCTGTGGATTATGCGACCAGATCCCAGTAAGGTGGCCCTTCTGCAGCTGACCAATGGTGATTTTGTCAGTGCTAATTGTTTTTAAGTGCTTGCCGAGGACTTTAGGCACACTGCTCAGTGTGCCGAGTACCACTGGAACCACCTGCACTGGTTTATGCCAGAGTCTCTGCAGTTCGATTTTCAAGTCCTGATATCTGGTGATTGTTTCAAGTTGTTTCTCGTTGATTCTGCCGGAGTGCCGCCTTGACGTGGTGAGGAGCCTAACTGCTCCAATGAAGGTGAGGGCTGTGCTGGCGGTAGTGCAAACTACCAGCAGGTCCAACCATGTCAGAGAGGTCTCGGCCGAGGAGCAGAACTGAGTGCACCCAACAACCCATGCAATGAATCATGGTGAAACGCAACCGAACGAAGCCTTATACCAGCTCGGTCGTTGCCCGGGTTAACAAGGACCGCGTTGGGTATTGGGAAACCTGGGCATCCATTGACAAGTGGGCTACAGGCCAAGGGTCCCATAGCTGAGCAACCATGGCATGGGCCTGCAGGGCTACTGGAAGCTGAACAACCTCAGAAGCGGCAGAAATACACTATGTCAGAGAACCGCACTGTAAAGAAATGCTATTATTATTATCATTATTATTGTTGTTGTTATTGTTATTGTTATTAATTTGTTTGCTTATTGCTTTTAAATATTTTAACGCCACTGTCAGGAACAAATAAGCAGGAAGAGAATTTGAGTTTAAAGCACTCGAAGTTTATTTCATGCTACCTATACATAAGAATGCATATGTAAGTACACATACACCATTAGTCTACTAATAGTGCTAGATAAGGATCAATAGAATTCATGGAGGGCTGGACTTGGGTCTCTTCTGGCTGCACAATGATTCCAAACTGATGACATGTTTGACCCCTCCCTCCAGATCAGTCTACTCTTCTCCTTCATCCACCTTTCAAAAGCATATTTTCTTGACTTGGTGTCATGCCCCTGTTTGGAATCTGACTCCAAGGGGGAGGCCAAGCAGCTGACAGGGAGTGGGAGTGTAGCTCCATTGGCAGTGGAAGAAACTGGGGAAGGGCACAGTCTGGCTGGGCAGAGCAGGGGAGAGGTAGAGCAAGGCAGAGGGAATTCAAAGGAAGATCCAGGCCCACCCTCTCTTCATCCTAGGGCATGCAGGGAGGAACGGAGAAGGGAGCAATGTGAGTTGCATGGCTTATGGGGGAGGAAAGGGCCCTGATTCCCTTCAATAGCTGAAGCTGGGAACACAGTGTTTAAAAAGGGGGGTTGCACACAGCAACTTGTTGGAAGGAAATCGTGAGTTATCTTTTATTGTCAAGGCTTATCTGGGTTCCTGGCATCTTCCCAACTGTGTGTGTTTTGTTGGCCTTTGAAGTCTGCAATTCCTTCTCTTGCCCTCTCCAGCTAATTGCTGCAGCATGGTTTGTGTGGATTTTTATTTACAGTTTATATGTACTTTGTTTTGGACTCAATTTCCTCCATTTAAAGACTATTCTTGGGAGAGTTTTTCTCCAGCCGAAGGTAACTAGACATTGGGGGCAAAGTTGGAGGTATTAAAAGGACTTTTCTTACTTATGTGACTGTGTTGCCTTTGTGCCATGCCCTGGGTCATCACACTTGGTTTCTTTTTTGTAGCCTGGACATCTCCAGACCTCGAAGCTAAATATATAGCAAAATATATACAATGAAAATTAATTCAAGGATCCTCACAGAACACTAAATAAACCAAAAGGCTTACTTTGGGGGGGGGGGGGGATGTCCTTTTGCAGCTATATAAATACTTCCCCTGGATCTTAACTGACAAGCATTTACATAACAGATGCATGTTGTCCCTGAAAGAGAAGATGGAAACAGAAGTCTGGACAATTTACTTTGACAAGTAATTGATGGATATGGTTTAAATGTTTCTTGTCTGGGAGATATATGTGACTCACAAAAATCAAGAGGAACAGCAGCGCCATTCAATATTTGACATTAAAAAATAATGCTTCTCCCCTGTCCAGAGCAAAAATATCAGATGGACTCCAGAAGATTGCCATTGGCATTCCTGAATAATAAAGCCCCAGCTGAGAAAATCTGCTTTATAATTTAGGCCATACAGAATGTGGACAAATAAACAGAGCAATTAAACTGGACCAGGGTGGAGATTCTAAATGGATTTGGCAAACAAATGGAACTTGGGGACCATTTGTAGGCATCTCTAAACCAATGGCAACCTTGAGGATGAATCATTTCATGCAAGGGTTAAAACCAGATTGGGGCACAAAATGTCTTTTTTCATCTTGGAAAGGTGAACACCTTTGGTCTGTGGATATGAGTGTTTGTGTTTGCACCAATGTGTTCCTTTTGATTTGCTAAGTGTGTTTTCACACTTCCTAAAATTTGAAGATGAGTAGAATAACATTTAACAGGGAGAAATGTAAAATTATGCATCTAGGTAAGAACATGAAAAAGAATTTGTTCAGAATAGGGGAATCAGGCTTAGGAGCACCAAATATGAGAAGGATTTGAATGGAGTAGTGGATCAGGAGTTTAACAGATCCTGATAATGAAATGCAGTTTCAAAGAAGAGCAGCAACATCTTGAGGAGCATCAAAAGGAACTGTTATCAGAGTCCTGATAACAAGAAATAATTATCCCACTCTCGGCCAGGTACCATTTGTATTGTGTTCAGTTGTACAGACATGAAAAAACTAGAACAAGGGAGTTACTTTGTAGAGTGTTTGGATATATTCTTACTTAAGGATAAGACTAAAACTAATGGATGGAAGTCCAAGGATGTAGATATGGATTAGAATGAGGAAGAACTTCTTGTCTTGGTTTTAATATAAATGAACATTTGGTATTTTATTTTTGAAGTGTCCTTTTGCTATTACTAATCCCTCTCTCTCTCTCTCTTTCTCTCACTTATCCTATCTATCTTTCTATCTGTCATCCATCTATCTATCTATCTATCTATCTATCTATCTATCTATCTATCATCTCTCTCTCTCTCCCCGCCCTCTCTCAACACCTATTTCTATTATCTATTGTCTAAACCTACTTTATATTTGTAATAAGCAGAATGTTTGCAAGTATTTTGAATAACAACATGGTGCCAAGGAATAACATTTTACACAATTAACATTCACTTGAATTGTTTGTAAATATTCTTTCCATTAAGGTTTATTTCAAGGCAGAAATCCACAGGTTATTGAAAATTAGCCATCCAACATTTTTTTCTTGTCCAAGAGAAAAATATTGGATGGCTAATTGTCAATAACCTGTTGATTTCTACCTTGAAATAAATAAGAACCCTGATGGCTACTTAAACTGTTGCTTTGAGTTTTTGATTTAATTTGGAAACCCATTATATGTACCTCTCAACTGGTAGTCCCAATATTTTGCCAATCTCAACATGGCCAATATGCCTGAAGATGGACCTTATAGGCCCTTATATGGAGTCAGACAATCTTTCTGATATCATGGGGCAAAGGCTTAAAAGACCTTTAAATATATACTGTAAGTATAAATACTGCAATTTCAAATGGACTCTTGAAGGTCATATATGTCTTTAACCATCCCTAATACTAGTTTCAGTTCACAGTCTGGTGCCCGCTTTCTGAATTGGTTTAGAGACAACCTAATACCAAGAGCAACAGTAATGAAAACAATAATAACAAGGAAGTTATGCAAAACTGGAAAACTGAGCCTGGAGTACCAGATTCCAGAAAGGTTACAGATTACAAAATTAATAGAAGACATTCCAAGTTACAGAGAAAATGCTTCCTGGGGCATCTAGTAGAACAGTTCTTTCAAACTGTGTTGACATCCATCAAGAAGAACCAAACAATTAAGTTTCATCAGCACCTCTCTCTTAACTGATGTGCATTTCTGTTGATTGACCAATGCTTGGCCCATTGCCAAGCCCAGATGTTGATTCAGCATTTTTGCTGTCTTCCCTGACTCCCTAACCACAGCTATATCTTTTCAATCACACTTTGAAACATTGGACTGAGCTTCTTTAAATTAACAGGCAGCTCCCGTCTTTCTGATCCAATTTGAAATGATTTGGCATCTCTATTGTGCAGCCCTATTTAGCGAATGTGTGTGCAGAAACCTGGTCTTCATAGGTAACACTTGACCTTCTCTTAACCCAAGTCCCTTTCCTACCTTGCATGAATTTGTCTTGAATTGTGACAGGTCGTATGGTTCTCTCTGAAGATATGGCTTTTATTGATCCTTAAATCATTTGTCGAAAACTGTAACACGAAGAGAACAAATCAAACATGTTGTCCCTCTTCCTATTTAACCAAGGTCAACATTCCCATGATGCTTCCTGTCTCTGCAAGGGAGTCCCTCCATTTATCATTTGTCTTGCACATCACTTCAGCCTGCAGAGCACAAAATACATATTCTGCATGTATTTTCTTCTGCTATCTTTTGTCAAAGGGCTTGAGGCAAACCACCTCCGTATAATTCTCCTATTTACGTTTAACTAAATATACCTTCCCCAAAATTTGTGGAGTAAGGGTTTTTTTTTTTTATAAAAAAAACCAACCACACACGTTACTGGCTTAAAGGTTGAATTGATGGGCACATTATTAAAATAATAAGCATAAGGAAAAAGGAAACCAATTACGTACCATTGTCATGAGTCATTGTAAAATAGGCTGCACCCACACACATCAATTTGGTTATCTGGCTCATAAGCTAAATGGTGCATGATGTATCCCTTTCCACAACAATATTCTCAGGTGCAAATTAAGATAAAAGTGACTAATTAGGTGTGTGCCTATTTTCATGAAATAATTAGCCGCCATTATGTGTTTTTCCTAAGAATAGCAAAAGGGGGGGGATGTTTTCCCGTGGCACCTATATAGAGCTTTATGATTGTGAAAATATTTCTGATTCAAATTTGAAAGGGGGAAGAATCAAATGTCACATTAGACAGATGCTTTCAGGGAAATGCTATTAGAGATGAAAGCAGTCTTCAGAGGAGGATGACAGGACCTCTTAACATTCTTACCTAGATGTAGGCTTGTATTGAAATAATAAATCCGTGGCATCAGACTACTTGTTAAATCACTATGGAAGAAGAAAGCTATGACAAACCTGTGCTATGTTGCTATTGCCAAGAAAGCGTCATAGCCAGGTCCATAAAGTCAACAGATGTTGAGCTTAACTCAAGGGAGTTTGCATTTTTAACCGACTGCGAAGAATCCAGGAGCCATTTCAAACAGAGTACTTGTTCTTCAGGACATTTCATTCTGGTGCAGTCGATAGAATTAAATTGGCTGGCATCATATTATCCCACGTTAATTGATTTGCAGGCTTCGGCCTTAATGAAACTTGAAATTCCAATCAGAAGTTGCAAATAGCCAAAGAGGAGACTTTCCCCCCAAAAAAACTTTGGCTAGGTGATTGTGCAACTGAAAACCCGGGATATCTATTAAGTCTTAATAAAATCTCTGATTTCTTTAGGGAGAACATAAATCTGTGTTTTTTTTTTTCCTACCATGGCACAAAGAATTCAATTCTAATTGATTACCGCTTCTCCAAAATTAGCCAGCAGGGAAGCTGAGCAAATCATTTCAATAGGCTCTTTGCTTTTCAGATTCCCAAATGCATGTTCCCTTTTTTTTGGTGGGGGGGGCTAGGTAATTCATTAGCTTTATCTTCTGGCATATGACAAGAGCTTTCACAAGGATACAGCAAAGACTTTAAAGAAAAGGACACAAATCTTTGAATGGCAAAGATCTTCTGAGTCCATCTCCACAGGTTCTATCCAAAAAAAAAAGAACAAGTCTCTATTTGTGTAGAATATCTAGTGTGGCTTTTCTGTCAATGTTATGGTGCAGTCCTCTTTCCAAATTAGCAATTGCAGAAATAGAACATTAAAATATGGAAGAGACCTTGGAGCAGAAGTGGTATTCAACAGGTTCTGACCAGTTCTGGAGAACCAGTAGTGGAAATTTTGAGTAGTTTGGAGAACTGGCAAATCCCACCTCTGACGGGCCCTGGCCCCATCTATTCTCTACCACCCGAGTCCCAGCTGATCGGCTGGGTCTTCTTTTGTTGCCCTGCACAGGAGAACAGAGCTGGAAAGCAGGTTAGTGGGTGGGGAGGGAAATGGGATTTTTCAGTAACCTTCCCCTGCCATGCCCACCAAGCCACACCCACAGAACTGGTAGTAAAAATATTTGAATCCCACCACTGTCTTGGAGACCTTCTAGTTCAACCTTTGCTCAAGCAGACCATATACCATCACAGTCAAATTATTGTCCAGTGTATTCTTTAGAACCTCCAGTTTATGGAGCACCCATGGCTTCCAGAGGTAAGCCATTCCACTGATTAATTGTTCTCCTAGTGTTCTAGATTGGTTCTCTTTCATGATCTTCCACCTGTTACTTCATGTCTTGCCCCCCAGATGATTTGGAGAACACATCTACTCCCTCTTCTTTGTGACAGCCCCTCAAGTGCTGGAGGA
Source organism: Naja naja (assembly GCA_009733165.1). Taxonomy (NCBI): domain Eukaryota; kingdom Metazoa; phylum Chordata; class Lepidosauria; order Squamata; family Elapidae; genus Naja; species Naja naja. The sequence continues at coordinate 49,489,577 of CM019153.1, read as the reverse complement.
CTGCCCTCATATCTCCTTACACCTTCTCTTCATCATGTCTTCTAAAGTAGACATCCCCAGTTCCCTCAATTTTTCATTGTACAGTTTAGCCTCTAGACTCCTTAACATCTTTTGTTGCTCTTTTCTGCACTCTTTCTAGGGCCTCAATGTCTTTTATGCATTGTGGTGACTGGAATTGGACACAGTATTCTAAATACAGTCTCACCAGTGCAATATAGAGCAGTCCCATCACTTTAAGCGACCTTGAAACTATTCTTTTCTTGATGCAACCTAGGACTGCAGTGTCATCTTTTGCCTAACAAATTTCCCCCCCCACTCTAAAAAATACACAAAGCTTTTGAGCCTGGGGGCCACAACTTTGAAAATGGTGGTGAAAGAGGAAATCTGAAACTGACCCCTTCTTTAAAATAGTCCTCTGAATTAATCCTCTCTCTCTTTGATTTGTTCCACAAAATCTTCTAAAAAAAAAGTTTGCCCAGCCCTGACAACATTCTTAACTAAATTTACAGGTTCTTTTTCTTTTAATAGAGTTTGCTTACTCTTTCCTCAAGGTAGCTTCTCCTATCAGCTAGAGTTACCCATCAGTATCTCAACTGACTAAACAGCAGGTTCTTCAGAAAAAGTAAACTTAGCTTTCTTACCAGATGTTATATATTTTCCCCCTAAGGCAGTGTCTCAGTTTGAACAAACCTCTCTCTATCTGACAGGTCTACGGGCTTATGGCCTGAGTAGCTCGCTGCTGCTTTATCAGAGCTTTTTGAGTTTAATCTCTGCTTTAAAAAAAAAAAACCTTGAAAACTGAATATATTGGCACAATCTTGCTATTTCCTTCCCATGGTGAAAAAAGATATGAAAAGTCTATAAGAAGCAGTAAAACAAGAATCCTATAAAATGATTCAGATATTTTTCTTGTTTGGGCTCCATCTGAATGCCTCTGGCAACAAAGCTGGTATGTCAGTGGGTCTTAGATTTCCCATCAGTGGTTTCATTTTTTATCTGGAGCTACAACAGAAACTGTATGACTTTATCTCAGCTTATATGGAGAACCTTACTTGAGATCACCCAACACGAACCTTGCAGAGTGGAAGTTGCGTGGCTGAACAAATTCTCAATCTTGATCGTTTTGATCAAAGCAAAGCAAATAAATTGCAATGTTTCCAAATTTGTATGGTTAATGGTGCATGCACACACACACACAAACACACACACATAACTTCAAAATAAGTATCAAGGAAAGCACATCTATGTGACAAAGTTTTGCCTGTGAATAAGTAATATATATCAACTATATGAGAGCCAGTTTGGTGTATAGAAGTTACGGTTAGAAATTGGGAGACTACAGTATGAGTTCTAGTCCTGCCTTAGACACAAAGCCAGTTGGGTTATCTTGGACCAGCCCTTCTCTTTCAGCTCTAAGAAGAAAGCAGTGGCAATGGTGGGTGGGTGGATGAATGGATGGTTAGGTTGGTGGGTGGGTGGATGGATGGGTGGATGAATGGATGAATGGATGGTTAGGTTGGAGAATGGGTGCATGAATGGATAGATTGATTGATGGATGGTTAGGTTGGTGGGTGGATAGGTGATGGATGGATGGGATAGTTAGGTGAATGGGTGGGTGGGTGGGTGGGTGGATGAATGAAAGGATGGATAGATGGATGAATGAATGGATGGTTAGGTGGGTGGGTGGGTGGTTAGGTTGGTAGGTGGATAGATGGATGGATGGTTAGGTTGGATAGATGGATGGATGAATGGATGGTAGGTGGTTGGGTGGGTGGTTGAATGGATGGTTAGGTTGGTGGGTTGGTGGATGAATGAATGGATGGATTGATGGATAGATGGATGGATGGATGGATGGATGGATGGTGGTGATGGATGGATGGATGGGTGGTGGTGTGAGGTTGGTGGGTTGGTGGATGGATGGATGGTTAGGTTGGTGAATGGGTGGATGAATGGATGGATGGATTGATTGATGGATGGTTAGGTTGATAGGTGGGTGGGTTGGTGGATGGATGGATGAATGAATGGATGGTTAGGTTGGTGGGTGGATAGATGGATAGAAGGTTAGGTTGGTGGGTGGGTGGGTAGATGGATGGATGGTTAGGTTGGTGGGTGGATGGGTGGATGGATCAGTGGGTGAGTGGATAGGTGGATAAATAGAACATCATTAGAGATGAGTATTCCAAGGTCCTTGACAGAGTTTGGATCATCAACAAGGTCTTGACTATTCAGCTTGTATTTTATTTTCTGATTTTTTTGCCAATATGTAACATCTATACTTTCCTCTGATTTTTCAAAAACTCAAGATACTTTTCTGCACTCATTGTTGCAAGATCCTCAACCAGACGTTCCTGGGATTGAAACTAAATCTACTGGAATCTATTGCTCATACTGTAAAAACCAAGATAAAACTTTCCTTTCCTTTCCTTTCCTTTCCTTGCTGTTCCTTTCTTCCTTCAATAAAAGGGTGGTGAGTACATTTATATGCATATTATGCTGTTCTTATAATGATCCTATATAATATATTAGATTGGAAAATTACATTTTCCCCTACCCCTTCCACCCTACCCCCCAAATAAATCACAAAAAAAGGAGCTTATCCAACTTTAGTCTCATTCAAATGCCAATTATGAGACTTCTCTAAGGATCACTATGTCTGAAATGGTACAGGATTTCCTGCTTGAACAGGGAATTGGGTTAGACGACCTCCCAGGTTCCTTCCAACTCTGCTCCACAGCTTTAGATGGAAAGTCTCCATGGCTGAAATGATGAAGTGCAATAATGATTTCAGCTATTAGTCTAACAATATCTAAAATTTATTCTAGCAAGTTTAACTAAAGCCTAGAACTTAGAGTTTCTGAAGTCTAGAACCATTGAATGATTTCAACTCTCCTGTCCCCTCCATACATCAATGAATTGAACTGAGTTGAATTAAATTTAATTGGATACTTTATTTGGCTAAGTGTGATTAGACACACTACAACAATCCAGCTCTCCTGTTGAAAATGTGCATGATGCAACATCTTCCCTGTACATTGAATTAAACCAACTTTTCCTTTTCTTTATATACTTCCATCAACTCATGCTTATTGCATCAACAATAGGCATAGTTAGGTCTTCCATTCTTTCTATTTCTTTACTAAAATGATTTCCAACACCTATTTTTTTTTTCTTTGAATAGCATCCTATTTCAAAACTCGGGGCAGTTCATGTCTTTGAAAGGGATCCTTTTGAGGGGAAAAATACAAAAATAGAAAAATGTTTCTGTAATCCCTCAGATTTCACTTAAATACATTTTCATAGAAAGCGTTCAACCCTGCCGCCGTCCTTCATTTCAAAAAAGATGATCTGCATTTGGAATGAGCTGACAGACCAGATACCTTTGATCAGAGTTTAGCACACATCCTCATCAGGAATAACATGAAAAAAATGTTATTTGGATTATAATCAAAGCTTTCATTTGCAAAGCCTGTGGGTGGTTGTGTCAAAAATATGCACATCTCAAGCCTTTTAGAATGCGTTTCGTGAGTGTTTTCCATTCATAGGTATTGGATGGGATTTGTTCTGAGGCAGGGGTATCAAGCTCGATTTCATTGAGGGCCACGTCAGGGTTGTGTTTGATCTTGGAGGGCCAGGAGGTGGGCTTGGCCATGGCAGGCATGGCACGGGACTCATGGCGGGGGCACCTGTGGTGGCCAAGTGATAATGCAGGACTTCTCTGAGACCAGTGGTGGGATTCAAATAATTTAACAACCGGTTCTCTGCCCTAATGATTTCTTCCAACAACCAGTTCACCAAACTGTTCAGAAAGTTAACAACTTGTTCGTCTGAACTGGTGAAAACCAGCTGAATCCCACCACTGCCTGAGACCCTCTTTCACTCTTGTTATAACCTACCTTCCTTCCTTCCTTTTCTTCTTTTTCCTTCCCTCTTCATTCTCCTTTCTTCTTCCTTCCCCTCTTTCCTTATTTTTTCTTCCTTGCTTGTTTTTCCTCTTTTCCTTTCTCCTTTCCTGTCCCTTCTTGGATGCTCAAATGCAAAAGGGGAAACACTTCTCCTTTTGTTTTGATAGCCCTCTGCCAGCAAAAATGGAGATTGGGGGGCATATGTAGCCCCCACGCCCCATTTTCACTGGCAGAGACACCACAGGCTGGTCCTTCACTGCTTCCTGGGCAGCCCCAAGAGCCAGATCCAGCCTTGAGTTTGACACCCCTGTTCTAAGGCCTCATATAAGTGCTTTGCTAGGGAACAGGATTAAAAATGTTTTTTAAAAACGGCTCTAGTTACCAGGCTGTTCACATTTCAAGAAGCCCAGAGTTTTATTAACTGTCTAAATAACCTGTTATCATTATTGTTTATGTGCCTGGCACTTCATCGTACTGTATCTCCCTTCATTATATCTTGCAGTCCATGCCTTTGCACTCAGCTGCTGTTGTGAATTTCTCCAACAGATAATGGCAGTGTTTCACATTCATAACCATGAGCCACACCACCTGTCGCAGAATACAAATGTGCAGGAGGTGGCAGTTTCATTAGGGAAGGGTCAGCAGCATTTCAAGAGCTCTGAAAATTACCTCTATCAGCTACGCAAGTGTCAACTTAGTTTGAATAAATATTTTCCCAAACAGCCCCAAGTTTTCTTCTTAGGACCTCTTCTTTCTGGAAATACATCATTCAATTGCCAGAGCTGGCTATCAGTTGGCAGCAAATAGAGTTTCATCTATTAAATGCAAAAAAAAAAATACCCCAACTCATATTGGGTTGAGTGCCATTGTGGTTTGATAACTGAAAGTTTGCGATTAACTTGGGTGTTTAGCTGATATCCATCCCAAATGGCTGCTATTCCACTTAAATTGGATCAGGCTTGGGGGGAAATTGACTGCTCCACATAATATGTAGAGAGGATATTCCTGTGATTAATTCTCCCATTTGAACTTTGGGTGCCATTAACATTGTGGAAATAGTCTTTGAGAAAGGAGGAGCGGGGTTTGTATAGAGAGAAGGTGGTGTGATAACTTATGGAAAACTGGGATAGGTGATTTTGGCTAGCTTGCAGGAAAATATCAAGGAGAAAAATAATGGCTCTTTTTTAACATTATGATCCTAATATGTGGAACATAACTCTTTTAAAATCAATAGAACTTCACTCTGAATACTTCAGTTGTTTTAAGGAAAGCAGAATTTCTTCACTACAGTCTTTTATCCTTTAGGGAAAGTAAATTCTGGGATGTTTCTGGTATCTGGGTGTTAAGACTGTTCCAAAAACCAAAGTGAACACTCATGCAGAAGAGATAAAAATAGAGATCCTTGGTGCTTTCTGAACTTGTGTTTGCAGGGAGGAAGAGGGGAAGGAAGAAAAAGAAGAGGAGGAGGAGGAGAACTGTGGTTCCTTGGTTTCTGAGCTTGGTTATCTACTTGCAGATGTTCCATTACCCAACTAGGTAACATCATCAGTGCTGGAAGGGAGTTGTGTTTGCAGAGAGCAGCAGGAGGAGGACTGTGAGGTCCTTGGTGCTCTCTGACCTGGGTTGTTTTCTTGGAGACATTTAATTACCCAAACTAGGCAACTTCATTAATACTAGCCATTGATGATGATGACTAATTTATGTAAAGAAACATCTATAAGGAAACAACCCACATCAGAGAGCATCAAAGACTCTTTGTTTCAGCTCTGAGTAACAAACATTCTCCTTTATTGGAGAACAAATAGATATTTCATTAGAGGAAGAGAATGTTAGTCTATCATAGCCCCAAATCAGAAGGAGTCTAGTAGCACCAATAGTAGATTTTTATTTTTTAAAGAAGTTATATGAGTTATGTCTTTAAAAAAAATTGTTAGTCTGAAAAGCTGTTACCAGACCTGTTTCTGGCGGATGTTTCTGTAACTGAAAATAGTTGACCTATGTTTTTAAGTTATGTCCCTTATAAATATTTCATGTAACTTCTCTTTTCACTATGATATGAATTTTCTCATTCCATAATTTTAAGTGGAGATGGACTGGTTTGGAACCTCTTGATGTGAAAACATGATGTAAGGTTTAAGAATGAAATAGAAGAATTTGAGATGGTAATATTTAACATTTTGTTACATGGTTAACTATTCAAGTATTCATTCTCATTCTCTCTCTCTCTGCCTCTCTCTCTCTCTCATCTATCTCTATCTATCTATCTATCCATCTATCTATATATCATCTATCATCTATCTATCTATCTCTATTGTATTGATATCTGTCTATCATTATCTATCATAATTTGCTATCTATCTATCTATCTATCTATCTATCTATCTATCTATCTATCTATCTATGTAGTTATTTATCTATCTAGCTATCATTTCTTTTACCTTAAAACAGATTACTAATATTAACTTCCCATTCTCAAAACTTGATGAAAATTGGTCTGATACAATTTAATATCTGGCAAGCAAATATAGGACCATACATCCTGAGTGGAAAAGAATTAATTTGGATTGAGCAATGCTAACTGATTTAACCTTCCCTACCAATTCATTTTCTATAGCAATTATCTCATCATTATCAATCCTTTTAATTCTGTCTCGTCTTGGTGTGTTCCCACAAAAACAATGGGGAATAAGATGTTGAGGGGAAAAAGCAATTTATAGGGGAAAGATTAAGCACCATTTCACTGTGGAATATCCTCCTTCTGATGCTTTTCAACTACACTGAATGACTGAGGTGGAAGGAGCACTGAGATTAAACTTTGCTTAGTGCAACAATATAAATCCAATTATCCCTGTAGAGAGATGTCTAGTTCTTCTTCATACATCCAGTTAAAGAAGGTTCTCTTGTAACGTTAGGTGAATTTTCATAAACTCCCGTAGTGTCTGCCTTCCTTCAGTTTAAGACCGTGATTCAGTATCTCATATCTTGGAACTGTCTCTAGAGTTTAAGTCAACTTCAGGCCATACTCTGTTGCAATCTGTTATCCTACTTTGTGAAACAATTTATTTCAGTTTTCTGATCATTCTTAGGTCAGTTTTTTTTTCTTAAAACAAAAAGCAAAAATTGGTGGCAGTTTTGTGCTTATCACTGCAAGTTGGTTTAGTTGGTTTTATCCAGCTGTCTACAATTACTGTAGGCTCAAATCCCACCAGGCTCAAGGTTGACTCAGCCTTCCATCCTCTCGGGGTAGGTAAATTGAGGACCCAAGATTGTTGGGGGCAATAAGCTGACTTTGTAAAATGCCACTTAGTAATAAGCAGGCATATACAATGGAATGAAGGCTATTGCTGAGCACACTGGGTTGTATCCCAAAAAATTGTAAGCCACCCTGAGTCTTCGGAGAAGGGCGGCATATAAATGTAATTTAAAAAAAAAAAGAATGCTTTCTCCTTTCTCCCCCCACTGAAAATCCTTGCATCTCTGATCTAAAATTGTCACATGGTAAGATTCACTTGGCATTATCTTCTGGGCTTTGATGGATCTTAGAGAAGGCTACAGAGATTATTGAGCCTTGGAAGACAAGGCAGAGAACATCTTCAACTTAAAATAAGATTCTTGCACCCACACAAACAGAAGGTTTGAAGAAAAAAAAGTCTTCTCCTGGAATGGAGGAGAAAATCAGAGCATTTCTTTTGTTTAGAAGGAATAAAAATGACAAAAGAATGCAATGTTTTTGAACAGCACTTTACCAGACCAGGATAGTAAGCATGAATGTCTGTAGAAAAAGAAAGGGAAGGTAAACGATGGAAGTTGAGTGATGACAGCTACCTCAAAATGCCATAAATTGGGCATTAGTGTCAAACATGAGGATGCAAGAACAGAATTGTGACATTTGCAGTAAGGATGCCACTGCACATCTGTCCTCTTTGGGGATCATATTGGGGATAATATTGAAGGTATATTGTAGTGGTCACCAAAGCAGAGTGGTGCAATGGCCTAGAGGTGGAGGTGTTGCCTCACAATCAGGAGGTTGTGAGTTCCATCCTAGGTAGAGGCAGATATTTCTCTCTCTGGGCACAATGAGAATATATCTGCTGAACAAAACTCCGCATTGGCAACAGGAAGGGCATCTGGCCAGTAAACAGTCTTCTAGCTCTATTCGGTTGCCCAGACTCCACCCTGCAAGGGATTAAGAAGAAGATGATGATTGTTAGTGGTCACCCAAGGGTAGGACACTTAGGCAGTTATGATTTGGATTCTGATACAACATTACTTAATTTCTATAGGTTAAACATTCCCTGTGGATTAGTTTGATTGATTATGTACCATCAAGTTTTTGTTTTTGTTTTTTTTACTTCTAACAAGCATATAGATAGATGTCCTGCATGACAAACATCTGCAAGAAAACAAGCAAGCTCAGAAAGCACCAAGGACCCCACAGTTCTCCTCCTCCTGCTCCTCCTCCTCCTCTCTGCATACCCCATTCCCTTCTATCACTGATAATGCTACCTAGTTAGGATAATGAAATGTCTGCAAGAAAACAAGCAAGCTCAGAGAACACCAAGGAGCCTCAAACATTTAGAGCCCCCATTTTTTAAAGTGGTAATTCAAGATTACTCATGTGCTTTTTGTGCAGGCTAATCGGAAAAATCAGAATTGCTAAATTCAGAAGGATTTAGCCATCTGAATAAATGCCCATTTCAGTCCCTGAATGAATGTTGATCACTTCCCTTTTTAATGTGACAGTCAGTGTGTTGGTGGAACACCGTAATTTTTATGCATTGCAGGAAGTTTGGTCTTATCCAAACCCCAACGGTATTTGACCACATTGATGAAATGACCAGGGAAGCCTAATTAAAGCTTCTCAGCTAAAATGTATTGATGTATTACATCTATTATAGCTTAGTTCAATAGGTCCAGACGATGAGTTTCCTGGAAAAGCAAACTGAACAAGGGGAATAAATAATGATGAATGGAAATGAACTATGCAAGGGGATCAAAAGTGTGAAAGGTAACAATGCACCAAGGTAGCCTCTGAACCTGTTATTCCCATAATCCTGTATCAATAATTACATTATTTATAGCCTGATTGGGTAAAAAGAATGCAAATACCAAGATTAAACATTTATGCATGTTTGATAAATGCTGGGCTCAAAATGCTATTCTCCACTATTAAATTATTTCTGACTTTTACTTACTTACTTATTCTCCTTTATATCAGTCACCCCTTATGGAAGATATCCAATGTATATTAAGAAGATCCAGAGATATATGTAATCTCTATGATGTACTGTACGTACCATACATGGTAGTTATGCATCTTGTGGTTTGTTTCTTAGATTTTTCTGAAGGTTCAGAAGTTGTCTGATTTGGGCTAGAGGGAGAATTTTGAGAGCTTGCTAGCTCTCTGTGATATTCCAGAAAACCAATCACGTGAAGTCAGAGAAAAAAAGAATCAACAGCATCATGGAACATCCACCAATAGCAGTTGAAGTCACAAATGCTGTTAGTCTGTTTCCAGTGCTAAAGTCTTAAGGACAAATGTTATACCTGCAGAGACCTGCAGAATTATAAGCAACTGTGTCTTCTTCGCTGATGATGTAAAACTATTCAACACCGCCAACAATGCTACCGTCCTTCAACCTTGATTATGTGTCTGTATGGTCAAACAGTTGGCAACTCCAAATCTCAACCAACAAATGCTTTGTCCTACACATTGGTAAAAAAAAAATCAATACACCAAATACAAGATAGGCAGATATGACCTCGTTGACAACCCTAACTCTGTCAAGGACCTTGGGATACTCATATCGAGTGACCTAAGCGCCAGAGCCTCACTGCAACAGTATTGCCAAAAAGGGCTTTAAGAGTTGCAAATCTAATCTTACGAAGCTTCTCCTCTGGTAATACTGATTTGCAAACTAGGGCATACAAAACCTTTGCTAGACCAACCCTTGAATATAGCTCTGCTGTCTGGAATCCACACTGTACATCAGACATTAATACAATTGAGCGAGTCCAGAAATATTTTACAAGAATAGTACTACATTCCTCTGTTCACAACAGAATACCCTACACCACCAGACGGGAGATTCTAGGCTTAGACAACCTTGAACTACACCAGCTAAGATTGGACTTAAGCATAGTACATAAAATCATATGTTATAACGTCTTACCAGTTAATGAATACTTCAGCTTTAACCATAACAACACAAGAGCACACAACAGATATAGACTAAATGTAAACCACTCCAAACTTGATTGCAGGAAGTACGATTTCAGCATCAGAGTAGTCATTATCTGGAACTCACTACCTGATTCTGTTGTAACATGCTCTAACTCCCACTCCTTTACCCTCAAACTTACCTCTATTGACCTCACCCCATTCCTAAGAGGGGTGAGGGGCATGCATAAGTGCACAATTGTGCCTATCATCCCTGTCCTATTGTTCCCAATTATTAGTACCTATTTCATGTATTTATACTTATGTTTATTCTTATTTCTATTATATTGTAAGTGTTTGACAAATAAATAAATAAAAATAAAATAAATTAAAAAAAGAATTGGTGATCAAGTATTTACAGAGAAATTCACCAAGTTATTCCAGTCTTTTTGAAAGCAAGGAACCAACAATTCCCTAGGAACTTAAAGATGCATCCATTGTACATCTCTAGAAGAGGAAGAGGAAATGACAAATATGCAATAACTGCCTGGGTCTGTTAGCAGAGTCATGTTGTGGCTCTCATAAAGGTTGCGGGACTCTTGACAATACTTTTGCTGTTCAAAAGAGAGAAGAATGAGCAGCAAAATGTGGAGGATGGTATACAAGTTGGGTTGCCCCTCCAAATTCATTCTGATGATAGTCAGTTCCATGTTGGCATGATGGCCAGACTGATGGAAAAGACGGAGAAGCTTTGGAGGCAGGGGTGTGCAACCTTGGAAACTTGGAGACTTGTGGATGTCAATTTCCACGCTGGCAGGAAAATTCTGGGAGTTGAAGTCCACAAGTCTGGAATCTGCCTCCTCATCTTTGTCCTGTGAATGAGTGAATGAGAAGCTCTCTAGGAGAGTTCAAGCTCTTAACCACAGCAAAGGAAACTACATCTTTGTCCATGACTGCACCCTTAATGCTCTTCTGACGTCCTCTTCTGACTTTTGAATATTCATTAGAGTTCTTTTCTGATCTGGTCCCCCCATAGCAGCAATCCTATCAGGGTGCAAAGTGGCTCAACAAGCTTTGTGTTTCTGTACAATCTGAGACCATTGTGATAGAAAAACAGCTGCTAATTAGACTTGACCAGGTTACTTCAGAAAGGAAATTATCCTTTTGATGCTCACTTATTGAATCTTAACTCTGCTTCTAATACAAGAACTTCCTTGCCAGGAAAAAAAAACACACAATACAAACTACTGTCATCCTGCCTGGTTGCTAGGCAACATATATGCAGAGCAGCTAATTAGGTCTGTATCCTGAATGATTTACATTTTTAAGGCACTAAGAAGAAATTACCTTTTACAATGCTCTCCTCACATTATTATTCCAACATCAAAAGTAACTCTATGAATCCTGGTTAGTGATGAGCATTTTTTTTAAAAAAAAATTTTAAAGTCATAGAGCCAAGTATTCAAAATAAAAGAATGTCACTCCTAAGGGATTGGTGCATAATCTAACTAAAGAGGAAAATTATGGGTATTCTGGGAGGAAGATTAGAAGATGAGGCAGAATGTTGCCATTTTAATAGAATCAAGAATACATTTGTGTCATAATGTTGTATATCTCATAATAACCAAAAATCAGAAGTAGCCTAAAACTAAAAGAAAAAGAAGTTGAAAAGAATTATTCTGTTCCATACTCCCTGTCAGTTATAGAATATATACACTTAAAAAAAAGATTAGGAGAAATCAGATTCAATTACAAATGTATTGCTGCAAAATATTTAAATGGGTAAATTATTTTCAAACACTTTGGAAGTAGGCAGCATGAGAAAAAACAGTTATTGGTTGGAGAAACACAGAGACTTGGTTTCAGAAATATTGAAGACTGTAATGAGAATTCTTTGCCTACTAGGACTACTGAAATTTCAGCAAAATACTACTTTCCCAAAATCTTTTCTTTTGTAAAATGGCAAACAAAGCTAGTTTTTATTTTTATTTAATTTATTTATTTTGTCAATCAAGGATAAACATAGTGGTGAATACATGAAATGAATACATATAAGAAAAATAAAAGAAACAATATGACAGGGATGGTAGGCACGTTGGTGCACTTATGCACACCCCCTACAGACCTCTTAGGAAAGGGGTGAGGTCAATAGTAAACAATAGTTGCATCTTCCCTACCAGCCATCTAATCAGACATGTGAGTAGAAAAAAAGGCAGAATTACGAATTGGGCGATTGATGGTTGTTTGAAGAACAACCTAATACCTATTCAAAACTGCAAATGGATTCATTGGCTAGCAGCTGAAAATCGATTTTAATATTTAAATCAGTAGATCCAATTTACCCAAGGATGGCTGTACAAAGAAAGAATGTGCATGACCGGTGCTTGCTCCAAGCTTCAACCTTGTTTTGACTCTGGATGTTGTCACTCATGTTTTTTTGGGTCAACGGCTGAGTGATATCTGTCAAACTGGATCTTGTCACGACAAAGTAAACAGTGATTGCCTCTTGTCAGGCTGGGCTCGACAATTTTTTTTTTTTTACAAAAACAAACACAGGGCTTGCAAAAGATGACCCATTTTTTTTCCTGTTTCCATCCATCTATGAATAATTATTCATGTTTGTTTGTACGATAGGTTTTCCTCTTGCAAAATATTCATTTCCTATTTTGGACCGAATGCAACGTTGTGTCCTATTCAGACAACCTCATTACAACTGACCTCAGCAGAGCTCCTAATTAGAGACCCTCTAAGGGTTTTCTTTTTTTGCCCTGGTATCTGACCTCCAAAGGCCCTTGGAGAGAAATGTTTGCCCATTTCTATTCAACAGTGTTGTTGCTGAAATTCTTATACGTGGAGACATTATTGCTAATAGGAGAGCCCATTTCAAATACACTTGGGTCAACTTCAACCTTAATTATTTTGAATGGCAGGAAGCCCTGGGCCTTCTTTGCCTGCTATATATATATATATATATATACTTTCCTAAATTGAACGGTCAGGAATAAATAGCCAGGATTTTGAAATCTTGACCAGTGGAACATCAGCAGGAGCAGAAACTGGCCTCATTGTGGCTTTGTTTTTACTGGCGGCAATTAGTTTGGGTTGAATTCAGCTGTCAAACAATGCAGAGCCTCTTTGGCATCACTACAATACCATTTGGCTGGAAAGAAATCAGCTGACAGAAGGCAGAATCATCTGTTAGAATGAGGAGGTCACCCCATGTTACTTCTGTTTAATTACTTAGAAAGAATAGAGAGGGAGGAGTCATTCCTTCATGGACCTTTTTGCTTTACTGCTGAACAATCCACGGTCCATGGCAAGTTGCCTTCTCCTTATGTTTGTTGCCTTCTACAAAATGCCAACAAACTTCTGCAGTGAACCATAATTTGACAATGCCAGAATCTCCCTGCTGGATTCTAAGAGCGATGAATCCAACATTCTGATTTCAACAATGGTCTGGTTAATGTTCCTTCAAAGTTTATTGGCCAAGCATCAGCCTTTCTCTTTGTCTACAAGCTAACATTCTTATGGGGTTGAACATTTCAATTAATAATCAAAATTTAATAGATACTCACAGAATAACAAAGTTGGAAGGTGTTGTGGTTTGCCAGCAGCTGGTGCAGATGGCAGCAGAATCAGACAATGGGGAAGAACGGGGACCATTCAGGGAGTCTGGAGAGGATTTGGACAAGGTCCTGTGTCTGATGTAGAGATGGAGCCAGGACCATCTGGGAGTAAGGTGCTGCTTTCAGAGCCTTGGGAGTCTGACAACAGTGAAGCAGAGAACTCAGGAAGCCTGTTCCCAGTGCACGTGTGCATAGAGCTGGTAGAAGGCGAGGGCAGCTGAAACAAAAGGGGTGACTTGGGAGTAAGGCTGGGAGGTGATTGCCCCTCCCATAAGGTATAAAGGTCAGGCAAAGATGATGAAACCTTTGCAGGAAGCAAAGTAGTCTGATTGGTTCCGAGTCATCTTTGAAGCTCTTTGTACTTCAGTTGGTTTCTTTTCTAGTTCATTTGATACTTCTGTTTTTGGCAGCACTTCAGAGAACTGAAAGGTGGGTGCTTATCTTGGGGGACTGTTTGAGATTACTTCCAGCTGAGAATGAAAACAATTCCCAGCATTGCAATAAAATAAGTCTTGTTTTTAAAATAAGAGTGTGAGTAATTACAGTTTAGGAAGCCTGGGTGAGAACAGAAGGGACCTTGGAGGTCTTCTAGTCCAACTCCTTACTCAGGCAGCAGACTCTATGCAATTCTGGACAAAGGGTTGTCCAATCTCTTCTTGAAAACCTCCAGTGATGGAGCACCTACAACTTCTGAAGGCAAGTCATTCCACTGACTAATCGTTCTAATTGTCAGGAGATTTCTAGGTTGCTTCTTCTCTTGGGTTGATGTATTTTTTTATGGAAACTATGTTTCCAGTTTAAAAAAAAATAGAAAAATTTGGATACATAGCATCTTTAGCTTGGTATGGAAATATGACGGAGAAGGAGAAAATTCTTCCAAATCAAAGTCAGCAGCTAAAAGGATATGACCACGTATTTTATTCTTTCAGGATATGGTTTCAACTTGTCTCTCTAATTTATAGCCTTGAGATTTCATCAGTCTCCTATTCAAATATTTACTAGATCCAATCCTGTTAAGTCTTTTCAGGTCAGCCAAGGTCAGTTGGCACTTGCTGAGAATCATACTTTTTAATGATGTTTATTAAAATAAGATTTTAGAAAGATAAAAAAAAAACCCTACAGAAATGCAGAAGCAATAGAAAAATATTATAAAAAGGTAAAACATGAAGAATAACACAAAAGCAATAAAGAGAAAGATATCTAAAAATGGCTTTCAATATTCTTTTTTAATTTAAAAAAATCCAGAAATCAGCAATTTATTTTTATCAATTTTCAGCAAAAAGATTTTAAATTTAGACTTATTTGAATAGTATTTATTTATTTAGAATATTCAGGGCTAAATGCTTTTCTGGACCCACATGTTGAATTGCAAAGCAGACTCCGATTAGACCAAAAGAGATCAAACACAGCAACTAGCTTAGTAGAGATAAAGGTTTTGGAAATAGATGGAGCCATAATGTCATGAATAGTGTCAGCTTTCCAACTAACAAACTCCAAACCAATAAACTCTGAGACAGGAATTTCTCAAAGTTCATATTGGCACATCTGGGAAAACCCAAATCTGAGAGTTCTCGGCTTTCCCTTCGCAATTGAAAATCAAAACCCCATCATCCCCTGCACACATCAGTCCATCACATGGTCCAATCAACCACCGTGCCAATGGAGACATCCCTCCAACCACTCCTTTCCCAGGTGCAGAAGGGCTTGTCCTTGACAGAGAAGAAGAATGTTGTTATGTCTAAACTTCCACCTCTCTCTGGAATACCCCTCCCAAATTCCCAAGCAAAAAATGTGGCAGTGTAGAAGTTGCTAAATAAAATATGGTTCCAAAGCTGACAAATGGTCCATCAAGCCAGAGGTTTTATCTTGAATCCCTTAAATCAAGAATTCAAGAGTTTACACATTCAGTCTCTGAAAAGGCAATTCTTCCATACCATAAGCTCCTATTTCTTATGTTGACCCATCGTGACAGATAATAAAATTAGAGCAGACTTGATGAGATAAACAGTTCTTGGATTCTTCCACTACTTCAAGCAGGAGCAGAACTTGAGAAGGATGATATCCTGGAGATTTGTTTAAATGTCATTCTAAAACTTTATATTCTTCCAGATGAGAATTCAGATGTAATAAAGACCTAGAAACTTCCCGCTAATCATTTAATTCTGTATAACATTCCAGCAGTTTCCCATAATCTATGAAGATCCCAGTAATGGAGAGATTGCCTTTATCTCTTTATCTTTCCATTATAATGTTACAATGATTGTTGTGTGATTTCAATTACTGTTGCTTTATCTGTGGCCACTTACAATCCACCGTGGTAATGAGCAGGCATTAGTTTTTTTAAATGAATGAAACAAAAAACAAATGATTTTCCCTTTTTTCATCAAACACTTCCTGTAGAAGCACTGGAGCTTTTCAGCTTTGAACTTAGATGTACAATTTGTGTTGTCATTGAAAGGACTGTCTAGTTGTCCCTAGCTCCCAGCACCTGGCTGCTATGACCCCAGCAGGTTGCCATAATGAGTAGCTGTCTTGTCCCTTTCAAAAGCATGGCAAACAGAAGTGTAAGCAAATTGTGGTGTGCCTGAATCAGCTTGCATGTGTATTTAATGAGCAAGGAACATATGTCTAGGTGCAAAAACAGAGGAAATGGGAGGAGGTACCAGTTACTGGCTAATAGCAGAGCAATACTTTGCTAAGATTTCCATTTCAGTCTAGGTCCTCTACAGACTTACAAACAGTGGGAAATAAAAGTCATAATTCATCCTGGCTTAGCATAGAATGACAGAAAGACTAATCGTTTGGAAGTCCTTTTCATCCAAAGCATTGGGTTAGTAGGAGCTATCCAAGGTACTGCTTAAACAGTTGTATTTGCTCGTAAAGTCATAAATCAGCCCTCAGCCTTCTGTCTGAATTCAAAGGCAATAACAGTGTTCTGAGTCAATGCAAAGGTAAAATTAAAGCTGTCCACCCAATTCTTGGTCTCAAGAGTCCAACAGCTGCTGTCTCCTTCACAACCAAGAGACTAGGAAGAGTCTGTTCTGAGTGTCTTGGTTTTCCCACTGTACAGATGTGGGCAACATAAATTTTGGGCTCGGTGAGAAATTTATTAAGCAGGTTTTGTCCCATTTTTACCACTTTCTTACCATGTTTGTTAAGTGAACCAGTGTAGTTGTTAATTTGGTAACGTGGTTGCTAAGTGAATTTGGCTTCCCCATGGACTTTGCTTGTCCGAAGGTCACATGATTCTGAGATACCACAACCATCATAAATAGGAACCAGTTGTCATGCACTCAAATGTAAATCATGTGAACCTGGGGATGCCACAACAATCATGTCACTTTTTTCAGTGCCATGGTAACTTCAAATGGTCACTAAATGGATTGTTGTAAGTCGAGGACTATCTGTTGTCAGCTTTGGAAGCCAAATTCCACACTGCCACATAGCCTGAGAAAGTGGGAGGGTGCTGATTTCAACTGAGTAGTTCTAAGTAGAAAAAATAAAATTATTTTGTTAGTTCAAGGTTATGAATTGTGGCGCAGGATGGAAAAAGGATCTTACTCTTGGATGGATTGTGATTGGTCTATGTGATGTGATGATGGGGGAAAGGGGATGGATTGTATAGTTTGGGACATTGTGGGAAATCCGGGAAACTTTTAGTTTCGAGATTCCACAGATGTGCCAGGTGCTATTCTAACAAAGGTACTTTTGAGATTATGCTTGTCTCAGAGTTACTGATTGGAATGGAGGTTTGCTGGAACGCTGACATCTGTATTATCTGAGGGCATCCCCTAGGACAGGAGGGTCAAACTCAAGGCATGGGGACCAGATCCAGCCTATGGGGTGCTTAGATCTGGCCCATGGAGATGTCCTGGAAACTGCAAAGGACCGGCCTGCAGTGCCTCTGCCAGTGAAAAAGGAGCTTGGGAGGGGCAGCCCTCCCGAGCTCTGTTTTCACTGGCAGAGGATTGCAGGAGGCCATTGCAGACAAAACAGGCTCGGGAGCCCATTTTCCCTTGCAGAGCATTTGGGCGAACAAAGGCGCCCCCAACAGGAGTGACATTGAGCTGGCTACTCCCACACTGGCACCCCTGACATGAGTGTCATTGAGCTAGCCATGCTCACATATTGAGTTGGCCATGCCCCATATGCCCCAGCCCCACAAAGTCAAACACAGCCCTCAATGAAATCAAGTTTGACACCCTGTCTCCCAAAGACTTTCCTACATAGTGTTACACAATCCCTTCCCTCCTTTTGCTAATTTTAAAAGAACATGATATAAAGTTATCATCATCTTTCTAGCCATTGTCCAGCCAGTGCAGGATGAAGGCCTCTTCCACTTGTTTCCAACCCATATGGTCCTGAGCTTTCTCTTGTCAATTGTATTGCTGAGCAGGTATCTCAAATATCATTTATGATGAAAGTCATAAATGGAGTCAGATTATTATTATTATTATTATTATTATTATTATTATTATTTTATTAGACTTGTATGCCGCCCTTCTCCCAAAGGACTCAGGGTGGCAAACATATAAAAAAGAACATATATACAATAAAAAGATATTAAATAAAGACAAGTCTAAATTACAAGAAACATTAAAAACAATTACAATTACAATAATGAACAATGCTATTAAAACTACGCGCCCCCATGGTCAATCCAGGCCAGCCTGCTGAAACAGCCAAGTCTTCAGGTCTCAACGAAAGGAGAGATCAGGGGCCAAATGAACATCCTCAGAGAGCTGATTCCATAGGGTGAGCACTCCCACAGAAAAGGCCCTAGCCCTGGGAACCACCAGCCAACAATGCCTGACTGATGGTATTCCCAGGAGGCCCCTCCTGTGGGTGTGCACGGGGCGATTGGAATGTGATGCAGGCAGGTGTTCCCCAAGTACCCTGGACCCAAGCCATTTAGGGGCTTTATAAGTTATTACTAAATTATGATAAAGATTTCATAATTAAAAGTGTTATCATTCTGTGTTAAACAGTTGGGTAAAGTAGTTTAGCAATTTAGAGTTATTGCTTTCTGAAACCAGGAAAGAAAGGTATAAATAATTTACAGGAATTGTGTCAGAGTAATGATTTAAGAGCTTATGTTATGATGATGTAATGCTGGGAATGAGTCAGCAAGGTTTTGGGGTTGATATCACTTTAAGAGCCTGTAATAAGAAGAGGCCCTGTTGGGATGTATCTCTCTCTCCATGCTGTAATTGTTGATTGTTGTTTGTTTGAGGTCTGACTAAAGTATGTGTCTGTATATATCCTTTGTAGATAAAACCACTATTTAAATACAAAGCTCTGTTTACTGAATTTGATTCTGGGTTGTCTCACATAGTCACACTGTGTGCACTCTAACAAATTTAAATGTGAACCTTTTAAAACACTGAACTTGACTTCAAAAGCTTCTTTGGGTGAGAGACCAATTTTTGGCTCCCAAACCTTCTACGCTTAGAGAAGCTCACAGTGTTTATGTTGAATAAGAACCAATTTTGTCACAGAAGAGATTCTAACAGATTGTGATGACCTGGGGCATAGCACAAAGGCAACAAAGTTACATAAGTAAGAAGAGTCCCTTTAATACCTTCAGCTTTGCCCCCAATGTCCAGTTACCTTTGGCTGGAGAAAAAACTCTCCCGAGAACAGTCTTTAAATTAAGGAAATTCAGTCTGAAAACAAAGTACATATAAACTGTAAATAAAAACCCACACAAACCACACTGCAGCAATTAACTGGAGAGGGCAAGAGAAGGAATTGCAGACTTCAAAGGCCAACAAAACACACACAGTTGGGAAGATGCCAGGAATCCAGATAAGCCTCAACAAAACAATACACAATTCACTCCCAACAACTTTGCTGTGCGCAGCTTTCCTTTTTAAATACTGTGTTCCCAGCTGCAGCAAATGAAGGGAATCAGGACCCCTTTCTCCCCTGTAAGCCATGGAACTCATTTTGCTCCCTTCTCCGTTCCTCCCTGTGTGCCCTAGGATGAAGAGGGGTTGGGCCTGGGTCTTCCTCTGAATTCCCTCTCCCTTGCTCTACCTTCCCATGCTCTACACAGCTGGACTTTGCCCTTCCCCAGTTTCTTCCACAGCCACCAGAGCCACACTTCCTACTCCCTGTCAGCTGCTTGGCTTCCTGCTCTGAGTCAGATTCCGACAGGGGCATGACATGGATCTCAAAGGAAGGTACACATTTATTAGAAATATCAGAGGCAAAAATATATTTTCTGCAATTGATTTATAGCCCCAGTAAAGGACAAATGTCTTTTTAATATACTAAAAATAAACTTAACACTTCAGCAAATCCTTAGCTATGCTAGCTGGGGATTGGAATTTGATTCATAACGAGGAGTTAGATAAAAGTAAAGATAGTGTGGGAAAACTGAAAGTTATTAATTTGCCTGAAATTGAAACTTATGAACGCTTTGAGGATAAGCAAGGCATCAATAAAATCTCAGAGGTTAATTTTTTAAAAGTATCTTAAATATAATAAAAGAAGAGAAATCTATAACCACAATACAATAACATTTTTACAAAAGGGGAAAAAAAAGAACATCAGATTTTTTTTCTGCTCCACATTCTAAAACTCATTATATATGCCTATTTGTAGTACTTTTTTTTAAAAAAGAAATCCATTGTTGGTTATAGGCTAAAGAAATTTTAATAATGTTTCATGATTGCTCTGGATTTATTTGTGAAAGAAATATTGCGGATTTAATCAGAAAAGATCAATCTGTATTCCTTCCATTGATATTTGTGTTCAATTAGTCCTTTCAGTTAAATATTTTCCTCAAGAAACTGAGAAAAATCAGCAGACAATCTTTAATAATGAATCCTACTGACCCACATAATGCATGTAAATTGAGATTTATTTGATTCTTTGTTAGCTGTCATTTTATTGCAAAATACAAGAAAAACAGCATATCTCATCGATTTTTTTCTTTTCCTATGTTGGACAATATTTTGTTGTGAAAGTTTTCTTTTGTCCTTGATATCTTTTTCTTTTTATAGTTCATCTTTCAAAAATAAAAATAACAAGAACAAAGAATGAAATACTTCAGAAGGATTCTAAAATAAAATAGAGTATTTCTCCAAGTTTGAATTTTAACTAAAAAATGCTCATAGTAGAAAAATCAAATACAACTTCAGAAGAATTTCTTTAATGGCCTTAATATCAAACATTCTCAAAGAGTTGTTTTACTGTGCTGATTGATAAATCACCAAGCATTTTATACATGCATGCTAGAAGTGCAATTTCAAAGAATCTGAAAAAGTTTCAGTAATGGGTCTTAAGATCTTTCAGGCGAGGCAAATTTGTAAACAAAAACCAAAAAGCAAGGGAGAAAAAAACCACAAGGCATCCTACCTAAACAAATTAGTGGCTTGAAAAGTGTTGCTTACAATACTTTCTTCTCTATAAATAGCAATTACTTTAGTTGCGATTCTTCTATTAATTATAAATGATAATGAAAGGTAATAAAATTGATTTTTGTCTTCTGTTTTTATAGAAATCAAGCTGATACCACTTGTAGGAAAGTCAGGTGACTTACAACAATACTGGTGCAACAGTAACAATCATAATCATGCGGTATTATGATCCATATCACAATCATCTGGATGTTTAGACTCTAGAGAATTCTCTCTCTTTCAGTGGTTTATCTTCACTTTTAGAGCTAAGTATACAGCTATCTTCAGGAATCATTACATGCGGCAAGGGAAGAAAGCAAGAATTAATATAAAAATGTTACAGGATGTGAGAACCAGAGGAGGGTTTGGGCTACCTAATTGGAAAATGTATTATCAGGCCATGGTATTAACCTGGATGAAAGAATGGATTACATTGAGATATAAAAGGTTGTTGACATTAGAGGGGCATGATCTGCAATTGGACTGGCATGCATTTCTATGGTATGGGAGAAGCAATCTACAGGGGTATTTTCAAAGACATATGGTCAGAAATGCATTGTTATTAGCATGGGAAAAAAACTAGAGAACAACACTATATGAAGATTCCAGTCTTAGTATCAACAATGGAAGCACTTATACACCCAAATATTTGTAAAATGGGAACTATTGCTAGATATAAGGATATTTTAAATGAAAAGGGTGAGCTCAAAACAAAACAAGAACTGAATGAACAAGGGTTGGATATGCATTGGTATTCATATACGCAAATACAATCAAGATACGAAAAATATATTAAGGCTGAAGGGATTTATAAGGAGTTGACAGGATTGGATAAAATATTAACAGGAATGGAAGATAAGTTGATCAAGCAATTGTATTGCTGTTTATTAGGTGTTAAATTAGAAGAAGAGCAAGTTAAGGAAACATGGGCAAAAAACTTTGGATATGCTATAGAATTAGATAAATGGCAGAAGCTATGGGATAGGAATTATAAATTAACAATATCGACAGCATATAAAGAAAACTTGTATAAGATGTTTTACAGATGGCACTTTGCACCAGCAAAACTAGCTAAAATGTTCAAAGATAAATCAGCCAAATGCTGGAAGTGCCACCAGACACCTGGAACATATTACCATATGTGGTGGTCTTGTATAGAAGCTAAAAGATATTGGACAAAAACGCACACATGGTTGGAAAAAATGATAAAGGAACACATACATTTGAAACCTGAAATATGTTTACTAGGACAGGTACCTGAAGGTTACAATAAAGAAAAAAAACATATTTAATTATACATGTATCAACAGCAGCTAGAATTGTATTTGCTCAGAACTGGAAAAGTGATAAGATACCAATAGAGGGAAATGTAATTGAGAAAATATTTGAATGTGCAGAGATGAATAGGTTAATATTGGTAATCACAGAAAAAGAAGAAATTGAAAATTACATGGTATGGGATTTATTTTACCAATGGTTGGAAAAATAAAACAAATTAAAATGGATTGGATGACTATATAGAGAAATAAGTTAAGATTGTTAAAAAAATTATAGATATATTAAATAAACAGCTATAAGAAAATGTGATTATTGTTATATTGGTAAGAAAAGTATTAATTATAAATGTTAACACAAGACATATGTACCCAGTTGACACATGGTTGAAATGAAAGATGGAATTATTGTAAATTAATAAATAATAATAATTTATTAATATTATTAATTAATTATTAATTATAATAATTTATTAATATTATTAATTAATATTATTAATTAATAAATAGTAATAATAATTTAATTAATAAAAATTAATAAAAAAGGAATCATTACATGCATACAATGCATACATACAATATTTGAGATCATTGATGGAACAGTCTATAGAGATTCTTAGTCATCCACGTCATGGATGTCCCAGAAGTGCTTTTTCAGGAATCAACTGGATTTCCTTGGTTTTTTTCTTTCTTTGAAGACCTTTTGCTTCTCATCCAAGAAGCTTCTTCAGCTCTGACAGAATAGTGGGCTGAAGAAGCTTCTTGGATAAAAAACGAAATGTCTTCAAAAGAAAAAAAACAAAGTTGTCTCTTAAATATTCCTTTGAAAATGTTTTACTTCTCATCCAAGTAGCTTCTTCAAATCTAAAGAAAAAGAACTGAAGAAGTTCCTTGGATGAGAAGCAAATGTTTTTAAAGGCAAAACAAGAAAGTTCAGTTGCCTCTTGGAAAACAAGCACCTTTGAGACAATCATGACCTGGAGCACTGAGAATCTCTACAGACTTTTAGATATACAACCTTTGGAATGAACAACCTTTGGATGGTGTGGGAGTAGGAACGTCCTGTGCGCTCCCATAGGCAGGGCCTCCTTGGGGTGCCGTCGGCCAGACAGTGTTAGCTGGTGACCCCTAGGGGTAGGGCCTTCTCTGTGGGAGCACCCACCCTATGGAATCAGCTGCCCCTGGAGCTTCGGGTGGCCCCCGACCTCCAATCCTTCCATCATGGTCTGAAAACATGGTTGTTCCAACTTGCTGACCTGGACTGATGGAGGGGACAGGGTTTTTAATGAATTGTTTTATTAATTTTAACTGATTATTGGGTTTCATATTTAATGCCTTTAATATTGTATTGTATTTGTATTGTTTTTATGATTGCATACCCAGTCCTTCGAGATGGGGCATAGAAATCTAATAAATAATAATGATGATAATAATAATAATAATAATAATAATAATAATAATAATAATATAATGGATTCCCAGAGGAAAAATTGCAGACTACTACTCAGGTGACCCTGAGGACACAGAGAAACCTCCAAGTGCTTCAACGACTTTCTAAAAGGATGCAAATGACCAGCTGTCTGCAAGGAATATAAATCCTTCCATTCCCCACCATCCAGTCAGAGCTGAAGAAGCTTCTTGAATAAGAAGCAAAAGGTCTTCAAAAGAAAAACTAAGAAAGTCCAGTTGCCTCCTGAAAAAGCACATTTGGGGCATTGATGGAACATGTGGATTGGGGTTCCATATTCTTTCTTCCAAATAGCTATCTATACTTCTTGCTATTTACAGATTGGTCTGCATTCATGTTCTTTTTTTTCTCTCTTAATGAATTATACCCATCTTTTACCTTTTCCCATTGTATGCCTTTCTTTACCACATTAATTGTCCACATGTCATTGGGTTCCAGTCTGGAGTCTGCCCAACTTTTAACATGATATTTATTGATTGGTTCTTTTGATCCTCTTCTGTTTACTCCTAACATCTTTTCACAGAGGGATTTCAAAGATGTCACATCAACTCTTTATGGCACTAGAGAAGCTGTCTTTCTGTGCCAGTCCACAGCCTTATCTCTCATTGATGCGCTGACTTTCAGTTCCCCATGGAAAAGCTCTCCTTATCACATAAAACTACATGGAAAAAAAGTCTCAAGGTGAAGAAAGGAAAAAGGGAGACAGCAAATACAGTGGAAGTGTCTTATCAAAGTAGAAAGCCTTGACTCAACTTCCTAGAGATCATGTTTAATGTATTTCATGAACAATGCATGTAGTATTTAAGTTGTCACTACAAATTCAGTTTAAAACCAGGAAGTTTCAGAAAACTACAAGCAATCTATTCCTAGTATATGGGAATTTTTTAACCTATTAGCACTAGCTCTTAGACTTATACACTGCTTCACAGTGCTCTACAACCCTCTCTAAGCAGTTTTACAGAGTCAGCCTATTGCCCCAACAATCTGGGTCCCCATTTTACTGATCTTGGAAGGATGGAAGGTTGAGTCAACTTTGAACCAGTTTGGATTGAACTCCTGAGAGTGAGTAATAAATTAGCCTGAAGTAGTGCATTCTAACCACTGCACCACCTGGCTCTGGTATTACTACTTAAGACTGAAGATACACATTGTAGGAAAGAGCTTGGCTCTTTCTTCTTTCTATCTCTGGAAGTTCATTGATGGTGTGGATGAGTAAGGAATATATTCTATAATAATCTAGATCAGTGGTGGCTAACCTTTTTGTGCCAAATATTGTGCATGTGCTTGCACACTCGTGCTCGCGTGCCAGCACCCAGAAGGCTATGTGCACCCCTCCATGTCCCCTATACATGGGTATGCAATCCCCCACCCCCCCACCCCCTTACCTGCACTGCGCCTCAAACCTGATTTTTGGATTGTTTGAGGCCTTTTTCCTGGCTTGAGGCTTCTGCAGGCTTCTGCAAGCTTTGCAGGCCAAAAACTAGCCCCATTTCATCACTTTCTGCTTTTCCGAAAATACCAGAAGTGATGAAACGGGGCTAGTTTTCGGCCTGCAAAGCCTGCAGAAGCCTGCAGAAGCCTTCCTCAAGCCTTGGGAGGGGGGGCCAAAAAGGCCTCAAACCTGCCAAAATTCAGCTGTGAGGTGCACACATGTGCAATGAGGTAAGTTTACCTGCAGTTCATGTGCCAGCACAAATGGCTCTGTGTGCCACCTGTGGCATGCGTACCATAGGTTTGCCATCATGGATCTAGATGAATATATTGATGTTTCCTCTTTTGAAGAAAGAGGTAGTTCTTGACTTACAACCACTCACTCTTTGAAGGTGCAACAGCACTGGAAAAAGTGACTTATGATAATTTTTCACACCTAGGACCATTGCAGTAACCCCCCCCCCAATGGTCACATGATCAACATTTGGATGCTTGGCAACTGGTTCATATTTATGAAGGTTGCAATGTCCCAGGGTCACGTGATCCCCTTTTGCAACCTTCTGACAAGCAAAGTCAATGGGGAAGCCGGATTCACATATCAAATGTCATTAAAAAAATGGGGCAAAGCTCACTTAACAACATAAGTTTTACTTAACATAAGTCTTACTTAGTAAGACATAAGTCTTACTTAGCAACATAAGTTTTGAGCTCAATTGTGATGATAAGTCAAGGACTTCCTGTATAGAACAACATGCAGTAGATGAATACACTACAATTTGCTCATTTCATAATGAAATGCCCTTTGTAACTCACAAAATATTTAGGAAGAATATGTACACAAACAATTCAGTATGATGGGGGGGAAGCCATTCCTCATAGAAAATAACTCAAAAAGTGCATACAAACATTAGAACATTTATACAAATTTATAAACAGCAGAGTCGCGCAGAACTGAGATGGTAAATTTGGTGAAAAAGAAATTGATGGAATGGCTTATCGCTAGTAATCCAGCCTCTTCTGCCCCATACGAGGAAATCCAATAAGAAAGCTTCCTATTGAGTTGCAGCCCACTCTTCATTTACCATGGTTTGCTGGGTCATAAGTGGCCGAAACACAAGCTTGCCTGCTTATTAATGTCTTGTGAGCACGGAGCTGTAAAAAGTCATTTGGCCTTGCCAAAGGGAATGTCTTTCAAATACTCTATGGTGTGCAATGGAAGCAGCCTTAAAGCAACCTATCTCTGCAGGTCATTGGATTTTTGTTCCAGATCAGCAGTCCTTCATTTCAAAACAAGCCTTGGTCAACAAGGCACCAAAACCAGAGAGCTTCATGCATGGAAATCTCACGTAAACTCCCCTAAGTGGTTCCATGGCCATCCTCAAATGTCTTCATCCTTGCCATTTCATCTTCTTTTCACTGTGATAAAATTTTGAAGTTGTCTACTTTGAGAGGTGCCCATGAAAGTCACCTCACCAAAATATAGTTTTTTTTAAAAAAAGTCAAGGTTTTTTTGTTTGTTCATGGTGTATCTTTCTGCCTGCCTGTCTTAAACAAAACATTATTTAGTAACATGGGGGTCAAAGTACATTGTGTAGACATTCTGAGCTCTATGCATGGAATTACAACTGAAGTTTAAACAATGCTTGAGACAAACACACGTCTATCATCTCATATTCCCAACTGACTAATTGCAACCTGTATGTTCAGATGAAAATAGCAATAGCTCTTAGACTTGTGTACCACTTCACAGTGCTTTACAGCCCTCTCTAAGCAGTTTACAGAGTCAGCCTCTTGCCCCCAATAATCTGGATCCTCATTTTACCCACCTCAGAAAGTTGGAAGGCTGAGTCAACCTGGACCCTGGTGAGATTTGAACTTCCAAATTGCAGGCAGCCAGCAGCCAGCAGAAGTAACTTGCAGTACTGCACTCTAACCACTGCACCACCGTGGCTCTTGATAAAGAGAGAAAGCAAAGTCAGTCCAACATTGCTTAAGTGGTTGATGCTGTGGAGCTAAA
Source organism: Naja naja (assembly GCA_009733165.1). Lineage (NCBI taxonomy): Eukaryota > Metazoa > Chordata > Lepidosauria > Squamata > Elapidae > Naja > Naja naja. The sequence goes on along the minus strand of CM019153.1, from coordinate 49,462,293 downwards.
ATGAAGGAAGATTCTGAACTCTTCTTCTTCCAGTAAACAAAATTGAATAGAAGAAGGAAAAAAAATAGACAGGGATTTGTGAATGAGGCATACAAAACTGAATACCTTTGGCCACTGCAAGGAAAATCATATGTTTGTGAAAGTTTTATAATAAAAACAGAATAAGACTTCAATGAACAAAATCTGTTTTGAGAAGGAAGGGTACAGTGGGAGGAACAAAACTTATTTGTGTAGATTTTGGTCATTAACCAGAATAAGTGTATATAGAATTATCACATCTGGAAACCACAGCTTTGTTCATTTGGCTGGGCACCCACATGGAAACAAGAACAAAGAGGTAAAACTTTGATGTCAACATCTTGAGAGACAAGACTTTGTAAAAACAGAGCGAGCTTATTCAAGTAGCACTTGAGTAAACCTTTCAGAAAATTTGTGTAAGGATGCAACTAACTTTCACAGTGAAATATTTATAAGGTTTTCAGGATATGCTGGTGGGGAAGCAGTATTTAGAGCTATATTTTGACCTGAGGGGAAGAGCTCTGTATTGATGAAAAAGTGGAAGCCAAAAGTGATTGAAAATATATCTCCCCAGAATCTGCATTAAAAAATTGATAGTACAGAGCTCAGCAAGATCTGGTAAAATTATGTCCAGCTAACAATGATTATCAGAGAGTAAAAGACTGGCTAGAGATGCCAGTTAGAGAGTAGCAACAAAGACCTAGCATCTTATAGAGCAAGGGTCTTCAAACTTGGCAAGTTTAAGACTTGTGGACTTCAATTCTCAGAATTCCTGAGCTAACATGACTGGAGGAGGAATTCTGGGATTTGAAATCCACAAGTCTTAAAGCTGTCAAGTTTGAAGACCCTGTTATAGAGCAAGGGTGTCAAACTCAAGGCCTGAGGGACAGATCCAGCCTGCAGGGTGCTTAGATATGGCCTGTGGGCCCCTCTTCAAAATAGTAAAGAACCGGCTGACGGTGTCTCTGCCAGCAAAATCGAGCTTGGAAGGGCCACACAGAGCCTGCCCGGGCTCCATTTTTGGTTGCAACTGCCTCCTGCAGTCCTCTGCCAACAAAAATGGAGCTTGGGTAGGCTGCACAGAGCGCTCCCAGGCTCTGTTTTCAGCCATGACAGCCTCCTGAAGCCCTCTGCCAGCCAAAAGAGAGCTCGGGCTGGCCACGCACAGCCTCCTCAATCTCCATTTTCACTGGCAAAGGCCTGCAGGAGGCCATCATGGCCAAAAACAGATCCTTGATGAGTGACATTGAGCATGCCCACCCCAGCCCCCCAAAGCCAAACAAAACCCTGATGTGGCCCTCAATGAAATCGAGTTTGACACCCATTATAGAGCCTTGAGTTTTATCTTGTATCAGCTTTTCCCAGGCCAATTTCTTTACTCACACCTGGAATTTTTCAAAGGATGTGATTTTCTTGAGCATAATATCAAAATATTCTTTTCCTGGAAAAAATGCTTCTGAAGCTCTTCCTACATGAGAGTTGTCATATACTCCTAGAATCTACTTACCCACAGAGGTCATACCTTTGTGATTGTGGGGTATCAGGATGCTTTTCAAATTGATTCTTCTTGGTGGGACTCCATTCTTGGCTTGGACCATATCTTTGTTGTGGTTAGCCAGCAGCAGGTGCAGATGGCTGAGGAGAGCGATGACTCTGATGAGGGGCCAGGACCATTAGGGAGTGGACTGCTGCCTTCAGAGATTGTGGGGTTGGCAGCTGTGACGAGGAAGTTCCCGAGGAGCCTGTGCCAAGTGCATGTGCATGAAGGATTACTCAGAGGAAAGAATAATTACAGCAGCACAGGTGACCCAGGAGTAAGGCTGCAAGGTAATGGCCCCTCCCTCAAGAGGATAAAAGCCAGGTTTGAAAAAAAAATGTTCTTTGCAGAAAGCAAAGAAGCTCTGAAGCTCAACTGGTGGACATCTTAGTTCATGTTTGGAGAATTCTGTAAATTAGTTCTTATCTCTGGGTTTTTGGCAGCCTTGACAAACAACCTGGCAAAGCTCTTTCTTGTCGGAGCTAATTGTTGGATAGCAGCCTTTTACCTGTAAAGCAACAGAATTGTGATTATACCTTAAAAGGTGGGGGCTGCTGCTGTTGTCTGTGTTTGCTCTCTGGGAACCCAGTTGGGTCAGAACAATCTTTGATTAATGGGCCATCTTTCTGGGAGGGCCGTTGATCGACTTTAGTGACTTTTGTCTGAGTTCGAGTCTCCTTTGAGAATGTGTACACAAGTCTCTGCAATTCTGTTTTAAGTGCTACATTCTTCCTTGACCTTGGTTTCCAAAGAGGAACATTCACTTGTTAAGATCCACATGAAACAACTATGGATTTTTTGCATTAGGGTTTTATTATTATTATTATTTTTTAATGAACTGCCTAGAGGCCAATTGGATTCAGGTAGTGTATAAATCTCATAAAAAATAATACATTTGCTGATAACTCTGGATAAAATGAGTGTGGGCAAAATCTTGCAAAATCTTCAGGCTTCTCTCAATGCATGTTTCCCTTTGTTCTTCTTACACATATGCCCCTTGTCTCTCGGTTCCTGTAGTGGTCAGCCTTTACCACATCAAGTCTATTTTTTCATTGCTGTTGCTGATTATCTATGAAGTTTGTTGCTCTCTCACTCACTGTCGGAAATGCCACCTCACACCCACGCTCCGGTGCCAGTTGCCATGGATGCTATATGGAGGGGGAACTGAAAGTGATGGAAGCAAGTGTGCCTCTCCGAGACAACGCTTCAAGGTTGCTCCCCTGGGAGAAAAAGGCAGCTGCAAACCAGCCTACACCCAGAAGGACCATTTGAAAAACATCAGCTTCAAAACTGTTTCAACGATGGGTGGGGCCAACAGAGGGAAAAGCCGAAGAAGGAGAAAGTTACTCTTCTTATTCCTCCCCTTCTGAAAGGGATCTTGGAGTCCTAGTGGAAAATCATTTAAATATGAGGCAGCAGTGTGCTGCAGCTACGAAAAAAGCCAACACAGTCCTTGGTTGCATAAACAGAGAGATAGAATCAAGATCACGTGAAGTGTTAATACCACTTTCTCATGCTTTGGTAAGGCCAGACTTGGGATACTGCATCCAGTTTTGGTCGCCACAATGTAAAAAAGATGTTGAGACTCTTGAAAGAGTGCAGAGAAGAGCAACAAAGATGATTAGGGGACGGGAGGCTAAAGCATATGAAGAACGGTTGCTGGAACTGGGTATGTCTAGTTTGATGAAAAGAAGGACTAGGGGTGACATGGTAGCAGTCTTCCAATATCTTCAACATATACAACATACTATAAATCATCTACAGTTAAAATCGTCAAAAAAAAGTTTAGAATCCAAATGTTGTTAAATGTTTACCCTGAATGGTTAATAAAATGCATTAAATTAAATATTAAAGTAATACATTTCATTTCAGTAATAAGTCTATCTCTGTTCAAGGCAGGCCTTCTTGACAACAAATCAAAAATATTTATTTTCAGAAGATGATGAGGTTGGGTACTACCATGTAAGTAGCATTAGCATTCATAGAAATCCATCTTTAACTACCATCCAAGGTAGTTAATTCAGATGGAAGAAATATATAACAATATTGAGAAACAAAGAACTTTGTGCTTTGGAGAAGTTTGAGGACTTTTCCACATATTTTCATTCCATGAATAAACCAAGTTCTTTCATGGATGATATGAAAGACTTAGAAATAGGTTTGGAAGTATCTGAGCTCAGGTTTAATGGGAACACACACATATACGTAAGAAGGGGCATCTCAAAGTCAGAGCCAAAGATAAAAAGATAATTGTATTTAAGAAGGAGTCAAGCTATTCTCCAAAGCACCTGAAGGCAGGACAAGAAGCCATTGATGGAAACTAGCCAAGGAGAGAAGCAGCTTAGAAATTTCCTGACGATTAGAACAATCAATCAGTGAAACAATTCGTTTCCAGAGGTGGTGAATGCTCCAACACTGGAAGTTTTTAAGAAGAGATTGGGCAACTATTTGTCTGAAATGGTATAGGGTTTCCTGCCTAAGCAGAGGGTTGGACTAGAAGACCTCCAAGGTCCCTTCCAACTCAGTTATTAGGTTGTTCTGTAATTAAGTGCAGAATTTTGCCTAGATTTCTAGCATCATTTCACTGAGTCCTTCTTGTTCATTAAGCAGAAAATCCTCCTGCAATTACGAAGCAGGAATTTGCCTCTCAGTGGCAGGGAGGTCATCTGCTTTGGGCGTCTCTCTTGGGTCTCTACATTGGAGCATTCAGTTCAAATAAATCTAACCACTCTTTTCCATTTGGGCTTTTGTTTAATTAGTGTAAAGAGACTGTGTCTCTAACTACCACTTTGTTGTAAATAAAACAATGTAGACAACCTTGTCAAGCAAGATCTAATCAACAGAAAGCCTACGTTGGAACTGACAGGTGTCTCTGGATGTATAGGGTTGATGTGCTGCTGAAATTTACCTCAGCTTGACCAAGATGCTGAAGGAAATCTAAATCTCACATAACGAGATGCCTAACATTTGAAGTATGCTTCGAACTGAGCTTGATTCCTGTTGACCTTTTTAGTGCAATTTTGGAATTGTAATTTTGGCAGAAGCAGGGCAACAATTCTCTACTGGTTTCTGTTCTACTTCCCAGTCTAAGCCATAGTCCTCAGATTTCTTGGTGGACTCTCATTCAAGTGACAATAAGGCCTACTGACTCTGAGCTTTTAGAGAACAACTAAAGTTGAGTAAGAGATGCCAGCTAGGTGGACAACCAAATAAGCAAAAAATCCAAAATGAAAATTGGTATTTTGTATCTTTTCAATTTATAATTCAACTATATATATATATATATATATATATATATATATATATATATGTAGGCCTTGGTGTATTTGGGTCTTGTCCCGTGTAAGATTGAGAATACCTTGGCAAAGTTTCGACGAAATCCCATCCGTCATCTTCAGGCTGGTGTCTTCAGCTTCGTTCTCCTGGGAGAAGAAGCTCTCCAGGAGAACGAAGCTGAAGACACCAGCCTGAAGATGACGGATGGGAGTTCATCGAGCGTTATATTCTCAATCTTAGACAATACAAGACCTATACTATGAAAATCTATAAAACACACACACACATATATATATATATATATATATATATATATATATATATATATATAGATTTTCACGGGTAAAGGTATGTAGGTCTTGGTATATTCGGGTCTTGTCCCGTGTAAGATTGAGAATACCTTGGCAACATTTCGACGAAATCTCATATATATATAATGTATTAATCATATTTGCAAGTTGATTGTTTTGATTATTGGCTCAAAGGCTGTAATAAAGATTTGATTTGGTGCCTCTTCTCCCAAATGATTTTGCAACTAAGACTGATCACTACAAGTGGCCTTAAAAAGCAGACAGATTCACTTATTATTATTTTTTGTGCCTCCATGAAATGTTAAGAAACAGAAGACCTGGTATTTTTAAGCAGTTTGGTTTGGGTTCTTCCACAAAATCATACAGGGTGACACCTTATTGAATTATGTAGTTTTCCTTCATTGTCCTTTAAGTTCTCACTGCTGAGAATGTCTAGACTCTAAAGATGGAATCATTTTGCTAAAACTTTGATTTATTGGGAACTCAGCATTTATTCCCAAACCTTTGCCCTTGTCGTGGTTTGGATTTGTCTGCAAAGAGCTTGCAAATGTTAAACTATTTATTATTCACTGTTTAAACTTTCAGATGCAAACTTCCAGGGGATATTTCATCTGTCAGTTGACTTTAAGAAGCTGACCATTAGAATTCAAGTCAGAAACTTTAGCTTGTGTGGTACTTTTACTACTTGTTAGCAAAGCCTTTCTTTCTTTCTTTCTTTCTTTCTTTCTTTCTTTCTTTCTTTCTTTCTTCCTTCCTTCCTTCCTTCCTCCCTTTCTTCCTTCCTTCCTTTCTCTCTCTCTCTCTCTCTCTCTCCCTCACTTCCTCCTCCCTCCCCTCCTTTCTTTCTATCCTTCCCTTCTTCCTTCCTTCCTTCCTTCCTCTTTTTCCTTCCTTCCTTCCTTCCTTCCTTCTTTCTTCCTTCCTTCCTTCCTTCCTTCCTTCCTTCCTTCCTTCCTTCCATCCATCCTTCCTTTCATTCTTTCTCTTTCTTTCTCCTCCCTGTCTTTCAATGACCCATTAGTGATTTATCTCATTTGAAGAGAATTACATTAACTAAAATCACTGACTTTACTTAATTTGGGCTTTATGGACCAAATTTAAATATTTATATATGACTTAATGATGTCAGACTTAGAGAGAGAAATCAGTGCTGAAATGTTCTTTTCTTGGCCCTGTAGCAGTAGCAATTTTCATCCTCAACCATTGAAACAGCTCCTTGTTTATTGCAATGCTATTGCAACATTATTAGTAAAACTGTTTAGTAATAATATATCATCTTTCTCCATTGTTTCATTATAGCAAGTAAACTGCCAACCAACGTCAAGTCAAACGACCATATCAGATGAAGCGTTATATCTCTTCTTGGTGTGAAAGGACTGTGATGCAAGCCACTCTTTCAATTAAAAATCGAGCATCTGTAAGATGATTAAAATGTGAAAGAGGCCAGACACCTTTCTAGAGTTAGATACATAATTAAATGATTGCCAGCTAATGCAGTTTTTACACTTACACATTTCCTACCTACTGTACATAGTTAAGAAAAATGGATTCAATGCCACCAATGCTTCATCACCTGACATACATACCACAAGGAGGCAGTAGGGTATAGCTAGAAAAGTTAGGTTTCCTTCTGTGTTTCCTCTTTGCCAGTCTGACTGTTCTTTGTTAATGCTAGGCCACTTCCCTCCTAGGCACACATGCATACAGAACATGCTTTTTAACTCTCTTTCTAGTATGATATAGTTAGCTATATATTTCTTGTAAACAAATCTCAGTTATTCATCCAGTTACAATACCTAATTCTTTGCTCAGGTCAGATTCCTACTTTTCCAAATATTCACAGTGAACTCTCCAACCTCCAAGATATACAAGGAGTGTCACAAAAAAGGGCATATAGGTAGTTGTTGTTTAATGACCGCAACTGGGACCAACCTCTCCATCATGTGGCATTTCCAAAATGGTAGTGAGCTATCCATTTCTACTTACATAAAGTCACTTCTTTGGCCACACAGTAACTTGTAATCAACAGGCATTGAAACATAAAATATAAGTTATGTTTGACAAGTAGAGAAAGACATTTATATCTAGGCTGTGTTCTGTGCTAATAGTTGATGACCTATGCCGGGATTTTTGAACCAAAGAACGGGATAGAAAAATAAATAAATAGAAAGTCAGATGTATCTTCTTCTTCTTCTTCTTCTTCTTCTTCTTCTTCTTCTTCTTCTTCTTCTTCTTCTTCTTCTTCTTCTTCTTCTTCTCCTTCCTCCTCCTCCTCCTCCTCCTCCTCCTCCTCCTCCTCCTCCTCCTTCTTCTTCTCCTCCTTCTCCTCCTTAACCATCAATGTGGTTTGTCAGCCAGTTACAAATCTGTCTGGTGGTGATGTTTATCCCAACTTACCAAGAAGTACATTGTGGTCTACTTTGTCAAACACTTTACTAAATCTTGCTATATGGCAATCTCAGTGCAAACCAAGGGTAGATCTGTATTCAATAGGCAATGTGCATGGTTATTTTGCATTGGATAAGAGCATATATAACAATTCTATGGATAGCTAGATATTTAAATTTTCTGCTCTTCAGTTTTCAGATCTTGGGCTTCTATTTCTGCAAAAGTTATCACAAACCCATATTCTCTTTGCTAGATTCCAGTGCATATTCCTTGGGATATTTAACAGAAGATCTCTATAATGGAGTTCAGAAATTTTCCTGAAAATGTTTCCCTGGAATGGAGAAAAGAAAAGAGAGAGAGAGAGAGAGATGGGAAGCCTACACATTCAGATGAATTTTCTAAAATATATTTGATGGAACATTCAATTCAAAATAAACTTTTGGAAATGATATAGAAATTGTTGTACTGAAGGCCTACAATAATGATGACTGAATTTACTATTTATTTAATGAATTTAATGAGTTAGTGATAACAATAACACACTACTGATAACAATCATTTCAGGGGCAAATATTAGTATGATGTCATACAGAAGATGGTGCAAAAAGGAAAAGAGAGGGGAAGAAGGAGTGAGGAATGAAGGAAAGAAAGAAGAAAGAAAGGGAAAAGAAAGAAAGGGAAAGGGAAAGAGAGAGAGAGAGAGAGTTTTTAAATTCAATTAAAAAATAATAGTATTTGACCTCTCTGTAGTTATTTCCTGGAACAGCAGATGGTTATCACTTCTCATTATTAAGACATTTGTATTTCTTTTAAAATTATTTAAATCCTTTATAATTCTTTCATCTTTTAAAAGTTTTTTTTAAAATTGGCACTTATTTCTAAATCATAGGTCTTTAACCATATCTTGGACAATGTAATGTTTGGGCACATCTTGCCAAAAATGATGAAGAACCAAGAAGTGTTTGTATATTAAGAATTAGCTTTATGCAGGAATCATAAATACAATTGCCATTAGAGAAATGGCCAGGCAAAGACAGGATAATTTTATTCCATAAGCAACTCATAAAAAAAGCAAGCTTCTGTTGGCTGACAAATGTTGATGGAGCAATACAGCAATGAAAGTTCATCTTTCTGTCTCTTTCGGCACAAAGAAATGGAAAAGCTGAAAACTATTTATTCAATTGGAACATTTGCATACCTCTTTCCACTTAAAAACAAAAATAAAGTGGCTTAAAATAAATTTCACTTGAAACTTGACCTATAGAATTGTTGGATGGCCAAGCATCCAATTGGAGTTCTATTTGCAAGAAATAAGTAAGATAGAAACCAACATTCTCTATTATTTCTCCGTGCATGGACTTGTACTCCTCTTTTTCTCTAGGATTATCTCAGGTTACAAAGAGATCACTCTTTATCTTACCTCCCCCCCCCAAAAAAAAAGTCCTGTGAGGTTAATTGGGCTGAAAGATATTGACAGGTCCAAAATCACGCAATGAATTTCCAAGATGGGCTTGAATCTAACTTGCCTAGTCTTTTTCCAACACTTTTTAACAGATTAACAGAATTGGAAGGGACCTTGTAGGTCATCTAGTCCAACTTCCACCAAGCAGGAGACCCTACACCATTTCTGACAAATGGCAGTCCAGTTTCATCTTGAAAGCTTCCAGTGATGAAGCTACCACAACTTCCGAAGGCATCTTCTGTTCCATGTACCATAGTCACCCAATCAAAATTAGTACCTCACATGATCTTGATTGTATTCCTCTGTTAATGCAATTTAGGATTGAATTGGATTTTTTTGGGCTGCCGCTGCACACTGCTAACTCATATTTAGCTGGTTGTTTACTCCAACATCCCTCTCACAGTTACTGCTATTAAGCCTGGTTTCACTTAATCTATATAGGTTCTTTTGTTTTTCTTGCCTAAGTGTAGGACTTTACTTTTCTCTACATTTTAATTTCATTTTGATAGAAAGTGTTCAAATCTATTAAGATCCATCTGGATCTTGAGCCTATCACCTTGGGTGTTGGCTATTCTTGCCAGCTTAGTATCATCTGCAAATTTGGTAAGTTCCCCTTCTATTCCCTCATCTACCATGTTTCCCCGAAAATAAGACCTACCCCGAAAATAAGACCTAGTGTAAATCTCCAGTTCCAGGAAGACTTTTCAGGGAGCAACCGTGCACCCGCGAAACACCCCCACACACACACTCACACCCACTATTTGGCATATATAAGACCTACCCCGAAAATAAGACCTAGTGTGTTTTTGGGAGCCAAAAAAATATAAGACAGTGTCTTATTTTCAGGGAAACACGGTAAGTTGTTAATTCCAGTTTCTTTTCCAAGGAAGTAATTGTCTTAAATCAGACAGTGCATTTGTGATTTAGTCCTATGTATATAGTGGCATTTTAAACTATTTAACTTACTAAATGTTTTAGATAGGTTTTAGACTAGGTTTATTATTATTATTATTATTATTATTATTGTTATTGTTATTGTTATTGTTATTACTATTATTACTATTATTATTATTATTTAATTATTTTAATTTTTAAATACTCTGTAGTTTGATTGTGATGTGGTGTTTGGGGCACTGTGCTGGAGTAGCTTTCAAATTTCATTGTATTTGTGGAATGCAATGACTATAAAGGTATTCTATCTTCTATTCTATCTATTCTAATGAAGATATTGAAGAGTTCTGGGCCTAAGACAGAGAATCCTGTGGTACCCCACTGCTTACTTCCCTCCATGTAGATGTAGTACCATTAAGGACTACTCGTTGGGCATGGTTCCTTAAATAGTTTCTACCTTGGATCTAAGCAGAGGTGGGCTTCAAAAATTTTAGCAAAGGGTTCTCTGCCCAGTTGCTGGGTGGTCGTGGCCATGGTAGCACTTACCTGCATCCAAAATGGGTCATGTGGGGACTCCTGGGAGGGATGGAGTGGGATTTGGGGGTTCTCTGAACTGCACAGAAACTTAGCTCTCCTGAACCCCTGCAAACCCCCAGCAGCCCACCCCTGAATCTAAGTCTTCTAGGTAGGCAGTTGTAGGCCTAATCATATCTTGACTTCCAGCTGAGTTTCACTTCCACCGACAACTCCAAAATGTTTTGCAGCGATGGGTGAAAGCATCCTAAGTAATGGGACCTGCAGGGAGTCTAGCCCAACTGTAAAGATATTTAGGTTGTATACTGACAGTGCCGACAAAGAGGTTTATTCCTGTGTTTATTTTAAACCTGTTTTCCAATATGAATGATGTTTCTTAGCACAGAAAAAATTCAGAGAGTTTTGGTAAAGAATGGGAAGGTGAGAAAGGGCAGGCAGCAGGGGCCAGAGATATAGATATAGACATATATACACATACATCTTTCTAGTCTATATGCTCATTAGCTTTTCCTCCAGCAAATGTTGCCTTGAGAACGGTAGGAAAGCTACAGCCTGACACCTTAATTTAACTTTCCAAAGTATATCAGAGTGAGCTGATTCTAAGCCTACACAAGCAGCATTCTGCCTCACAATGGGAAACTCTCCGAATGAGAGGAAATGCAGCACAGTTTGGAAGAAAACCTGGAGCGAAGAAATACAGAATGCTTAAAATACTCAATTAAGTGCCAGAGCTCAGCTAAGTCAATTTTGCCACTACGTTTTTTTTCCTTTTCCCAAAGCTCTGTACAAAGTTTGTTGCCTGGATCTCACTTATAGGGTTAGACTTCAACAAATCATCCTCAGATTTTAAGTTGCAGACTGTCTGGGGTTTTTCTGACGTCTACCAGTTTGAGCCTTCTACATTTTAAAGAATTTCTCCTGCTCGGCTGCAGGTTAAAATAGAATTTTCTCTCATTTTCCTTCAGCACCTTCTCTGTCAATTGTCTGGAGTGTCTGGCTTTTAGCCATTGGTACATTTGAATTGCATCGCATGTGTGGAATTGCCACCAAAGCAAAGATCTCGTATATTTAAATATCGGAGTGATGTGGAGGTTTGCATGTCCTCTTCTATAGTTACCTTCTATGACTTCAGATTATTTAGTCCTCCCAGCCTAGAAGGGTGCACTGTAGTGGTGCATGAGGACTTCCTACCTCCCCAGATGTTTGAGTGGGAATGCAAGGTTTAGCCTTGGATTTTCATGTACTCAAATCATTGAGCAATGGTGGGGTCCTTGGTGTTCCCTGGGCTTGGTTGTTTACCTTCAGATGTTTCATTGCTCAACTAGGTAACATCATCAGTACTGGAAGGGAGTTGTGTTTGCAGAGAAGAGGAGGGGGAGGAGGAGGAGGAGGAGGGAGGAGGAGGGAGGAGGAGGAAGAAGGAGGAGGAGGAGGGAGGAGGAGGAGGAAGAAGATGAAGAGGAGGAGGAGGAGGAGAACTATGGAGTCCTTGGTGTCTCTGGGCTTGGTTGTCTACTTGCAGATGTTCCATTACCCAACTAGGTAGCATCATCAGTACTGGAAAGGAGTTGTGTTTGCAGAGAGGAGGAGGAGGAGGAAGAGGAGGAGGAAGAGGAGGACTGTGGGGTCCTTGGTCTCTGAGCTTGGTTGTCTACTTGAAAAGTTTCATTACCCAACTAGGTAACATCATCAGTCCTGGATGGGAGTGGCAAATCCCACTCGTTGGTAGCACTGATGAAGTTATCTAGCTGGACATCTGGAAGAGAACAACCAAACTCAGAGATCCCAGAGTTCAATCTGAGCTGAAAATATTCTCTTTCATTGATGCTGAGCAGGAAGCTTTCACTTTTCACAGACCCAGCAGTTTCCATACCCTTAAACTACAAACCAATCCCCTTAGTTCACAAGAAGATCCTTGAGAGAAACCAAAAGCATTTTGGAAAGACTGGTAGAATTTCTCAGCGCACCTTATTTGACATTAAAAACAAAAATCAGTATCCTGCTGTCATCAAAACAAGGTTGGGCATCTCTATTGGTGAGTCGAGCTTGCTTTCAGTGGCTGGACTCAGAAGCCTAGAACAGAAGAAATGGGAAATGAGGCATGTTTGATACAACTAGAGCAAGGTAATATGGACTGCAGGATAGATACTAGGGAACAGTTATTGAGTCCCCTACAATTATGGCTTCTACATCTTAGGCTGAGCTTATGTTCTCACGGAGACATGAGCCATGGACAAAATTTGAAACCTGGAGACAAAATTTGAAACCTGCTACAGAACAAAATCCATTCATTTTATCACAGGCTATAAATTGTCTTTCTTTTATTTTGCATGTTCAGGTGTTTCTTCTGTAAACTGGGCTTTCCCACCCCCCCACCCCTGAAAAATCCATTTTTACCTGCACAGGCCTCTTAGGTGACACTGATCTATAAGCTAGCTCTCCTTGAAATTGTGATTCAGTTCATGCTGCCTGTTCTTTGCGATGTATCTTTTTTTCTTTCCAAAGGCTCCTTTGTTTATTTATTTCAGGGAATTAGTTTCTTGCGGACCCTTTTTCTTTTTGTTAATGCCATGGAAGTTGGATTTTAAAGAGCAAAAGCAATCCAAACCAAACCAAACCGAGACCTCTCAGTCATCATTGGTGGGCAAATATACAGAATTGATTTTGTTTATGCTGCAGCCAGCTTCTTCATTTCCTTTGTTGGGCTACCCATGTAACAGAAAGGAAGCAGAATTTTATGAAGGTAAGATTGTTTTTATGACTCATGGCAATAAAAAGGGCCTTGGTGGTGCAGGCTGTTAATAGCCTAGCACTTAGTTCCAGCTGCCTGTAATTATTGCAGGCTCAAATCCCACCAGGCTCAAGGTTGACTCAGCCTTCCATCCTCTTGGGGTAGGTAAAATGAGGACCCAAGATTGTTGGGGGCAATAAGCTGACTTTGTAAAAAATGCTGCTTAGTAATAAGCAGGCATATGCAATGGAAGGAAGGCTATTGCTGAGCGCATTGGGTTGTATCCCAAAAATTGTAAGCCTCCCTAAGTCTCCAGAGAAGGGCGGGATATAAATATGAATAATAAAAAATAAGTTAAAGATAGATAGATAGATAGATAGATAGATAGATAGATAGATAGATAGAATGAGAGAGATGATAGATGATAGATAAAAGATGATAGACAGATAGACAGACAGATAGATAGACAGACAGACAGATGATAGATAGTTGATAGGATACAGATGATAGAAATGGAGATGGAGACAGACAGACAAATAGAAGTAGATAGAGAAATAGATACATGATAGATAGAGAAAGAGATCCATGGAGTACCTGGATGTTGGAAGATTGGAGGTGATAGCCAGAGCGCTAGTAGATAGACAGAAAAACAAACAGGGGGACAACAGACTATCCATGGACAGCCATTCTAAAAATTCTTCATGAGTTCTGAATGTCCAAGATTTGAAATCCAGGCTGAGCAATTCTGGTTACTGGGCCTAAAGGCCGAGCATGAAGGTTTGGCTGCTTTCCACTAAGTTTGAACTTAGCAAGTACTTTAAAGAACACCGTCACCTTGGAACCTGTTTTCATTCCCTCCGCTTAGTGGATATTTGAGTTGCAAAAGTGCAAAGCTGAACAAGGAGCATGGAAATTGGCATACATGGTTAAAAAGGGCATTAGTGGTATAATCGGGCATAGCTGTGTTAAGCGAACATAATTTTGTTTGGCAAGTAAATGAAACAGAAAACTCACGCTGTGTCAAATGTTGATTTAGTTCTACTGGAGCAAAAAAAAAAAAAAACTATTTTCCATTCCCTTCTAGTGTGACTTAGGTTGAGATTCAGCAAATGAGAACATGGAGCCAGATGTATAACTGCTGGATCACTTCTGCACGGCCCTCATTTAATTCTATGGAATTCTAGTCCCCTTTTAGAAGCCATCTAGATAACTTTGGGTTTCTCTCTCAGCCCAACTCAGCTCACAGAGTTATTGCTGTTTGGAAAATAGGAAGAGGAAGGAATATTAGGTATGTTCTCCACCTTGAGTTATTTATAAAAACAAAGGCAGGATTTTAAAAAAAATCTAAAAAATAAAAAGCTCATGTACAAAAATGTATTTTCAAATTCTAGATATCTGTTAAATTATTGGTATTATTCCCAAACCAGAAAAGAAGTTCATGGGATCATGGGATTCTGAAGAATGCTGTTTTGTGTCGATAATACTGAAGAAACTGAGAGTAGAGAAATTAAGATTATTTTGTTATTTGGTCCCAAAATGTGTGTTATACCAAAAAAAACCCAACCGTGGACACAACAAATGGAGACTTGCCCTTAAAAAGGTCATCTGTCTTCTGTCATTTGGTGGAAAGTATCCTCAGATGAAAATCCTTTAAATCCAGATAAGTAATTTGGGAAGAAGACATATGTTTAGGTCCTCTGTTCAAACTATGTAAAGCTTTAGAGGTTAAAAGTTAGCCTGTTGAGTTGGGCCTGGAAATAACTATCAACTGGAGCAGATGGCAAAGTACTAGCATATGATTATATCAGTTTGACCCAGTTAGCTCCCTAGTGATGAACTAACCAGGACTTCTAGACTGTTATCAAAGACAATCCCATATATAATAGATTACAGTACTCCAAAAACACAGCTTTTTGGTTATAGAATGCCTTTGTTTGTCTGGTCCATGGAGGCTATTACCTGCGGTTTACCTGAACACAAAACAAAGGGTGGGTTAAAAGAAATTTTTCCAGCCTAGTTCTTAAAACGATGACAGAAAAGATTTCAGGAATGTTGCATCTAGTTCTGAGCCTTACTCAGGCCCCTGTCTGCAATGAATTATTGTTTTAGCATTAAAGGAAATGCATTAATATGGGGGCAGCATTAAAAAAAACCAGTGAGTTTCCAGCTTGTCCTTCCTTATGAATAAGAGCGATGGAACAATAAACATTACATCACCATCTTTTACAGCAGGGTGCATTAGAATTATTTTTAGATCACCTGAATTCCTGCACTGGAAAAGATTAAGGGGAAAGGAAACACAGCATGGAACAAATGGCCTTTAAAATATAAGTGCACCTTCATTTTTGTAAATATATGTAACGTTCCCATTGGGTTTAAGGAATCGAAGTACTGTGTAATTATCCCCTTAAATTAAAGTTTGCTGATCACTTAGATTAACTTTTGCAAGAAGGTGGCATGGTGAATGACAAGGAGATCCCAAAAATTGATTACACAACTTGAATTTTTTGTAACAAGAGTTCATTTATTTATTTATTTATTCTATTTAGTTTAGTTTGTCAAGCATGTATGAGAAAACAAGTATAAGTATGAACATAACATATAAACATATAAGTATAAATGGGTATAAGTATATACATAATATATGAGCACAAATAAATGGGAACAGTAGGACAGGGACTGTAGGCATGCTGGTGCACTTATGCATGCCCCTTGCATACCTCTTAGGAATGGAGTGAGGTCCATGGTAGACAGTTTAAGGTTAAAGTTTTGGGGGTTTGAGGATGTAACAACAGAGTCAGGGAGTGAGTTCCAGGCACTGACCACTCTGTTGCTGAAGTCCTATTTTCTGCAATCGAGTTTGGCGCGGTTTACCTTGAGTTTGTATCTATTGTTTGCCCGTGTATTGTTGCAGTTGAAGTTGAAGTCATTGACAGGTAAGACGTTGTAGCAGACAATTTTGTGTACTAAACTTTGGTTAGACCATAGGTGGAGTAGTTCTAAGTTGTTTAAGTCCAAAATTTCAAGCCTGGTGGCATACGGTATTCTATTGCGAGCTGAGGAGTGGAGGACTCTTCTCGTGAAATACCTCTGGACTCATTCAGTTGTATTAATGTTCGTTATACAGTGTGGATTCCAGGCAGATGAGCTGTATTGGAGAATTGGTCTGGTGAAGGTTTTGGATGCCCTGGTTTGTAGTTCAATGTTACCAGAGAAGAAGCTTCATAAAAGTTGACAAATACTGTTTAAGCGATGGGTAGGCAAGGGTCATCTTCATTTGTCTGCAGACAAATATCCTGCTGTTCTCCCAAAGGATTCAAACTGACATTCTCAGTTCCTTCTTTGAAGGTTGAACTTCAGCTTCACAGCTGAGTGCAAATTTATGTCACCCAGGAACAACTACCACATTGGGGAGTAAATGTTTCCTTCTCAGTGGTCTAAGCCTCGCCATTACAATGATGATAATGAGGAGAGGGAAGAGAGAAGAAAAATTAGATTTGGATAAGCATGTAACCAAATTAACGATATCACCCCATTTAAAGCACTGTAGGATGGGAGAAAGTGCGGGATACCAACCGAGATTTAACTTCAGCATTGGCATGAAAAGTCTCCAGAGGGCTTGCTTGACAAATTATGATAGTTTGTCCCCCAAAATGAAATTATGGTAGAAATAAAGGAGGGAAAAATCAGAATTTGAAAGCTGAGCATTGCTTTCTAATTAAATTTGCCCTGTTTCTTACAACTTGTAGTTCTAACTCTCATTCAAATCTATGAAAGGATTAAGCCCAGTTATTTCTGAACTTTTGTCTATGGCTTCGAGCTTCACTGAGCATCTGAGTTGGATGGGTGGATAGATAAAGGTTCTATTAGTCTGGTGTTGACTTTTAGAACCAAATGGACTGGATTTCTTTAGAATGATCTGTTTTCAGCTTTGGTCTTTTAAGTTTCTCAGTGTTTCAATTGTTGGAATCCAACTACCTTGCCATTGGTCTTCTTCTTCTTCTTCTTCTTCTTCTTCTTCTTCTTCTTCTTCTTCTTCTTCTTCTTCTTCTTCTTCTTCTCTCCTCCTCCTCCTCCTCCTCCTCCTCCTCCTCCTCCTCCTCCTCTCCTCCTCCTCCTTTTTCCTTCATAACTTCCAAACTTTGGCATTTATCAATTTGTCAGTTGGGTCTCCTAAAATAGTTCAGATAGGTTAGTCTCTGTGTCAGTGGTGGGATTCAATTTTTTTTTACTACTGGTTCTGTGGGTGTGGCCTGGTGGGCATGGCAGGGGAAAGATATTTTGTGGTGCAGTGGTTAGAGTGCAGTATTGCAAGCTACTTCTGCAGCCATCTGCCTACAATTTGGCAATTCAAATCCCGTCAGGCTCAAGGTTGACTCAGCCTTCCATCCTTCTGAGGTGAGTAAAATAAGGACCCAAATTGTTGGGGGCAATAGGCTGACTCTGTAAACCGCTTAGAGAGGGCTGTAAAACATTATAAAGCGGTATATAAGTCTAAGTGCTATTGCTATTGCTATACTGTAAAATCTCCAGTCAGAGGTGGTATTTGCCAGTTCTCCAAACTACTCAAAATTTCCGCTATCAGTTCTCCAGACCTGGTCAGAAGCTGCTGAATACCACCTCTGCTCTGTGTACCCTTAAGATATAAGTCAAATATGAAGTCGAAGATATAAATTCAGGGTAGGTCTTAACACAGGATTGTTCTCATTATGGAAAGATAGTGACAGTCTCCTCTTCCGTTAAATCTAGTCTTAAAACTATGCAAACTTTGCTTAATAAAATCAAAGCAATGCTTCCTTTGTAAAAAGGAAGAAAAAAAATTAGTCACATACTCAGAAAAGTTTACTAAGTTTTGCTTGTTAACCTTTCACCAAAAATAAACAATCTACCCCCTCTTATGAAAAAAAAAAAGTCTAAACGTTGGCAGTTAATTAATTTTTACATTGACATGCTCTACAATTTTCTGAAACTAAGCATCGTGACTTCGTAGCATTTGTGAAGCTGCCATTGACTCCCAGCATGAAGTTGCAATGTTACCATCTTTTTTTAGTTTATAAAACTGAAGAGGTATTTTTGTGGGGGAGGGGAGAAGGAAGGGAAGATCACTAGAAAGACTTGTGATTCCTTCCTAGAGTGATACATGAAAATCTATCAGCTTTTATCTGTGGATTAAAATCTGATATGTGATCTAACATTGTCCCATTTTTAAATGCTAAGTGAAAATACAAGCACTGGTCATTTAGAATCATCCAACCATTGTTGTGTCAGATTACCAATATTGTAATAAAGATGGCTCCTCCCCCTCCCCCTCCCCCTCCCCTTCTTCTTCTTCTTCTTCTTCTTCTTCTTCTTCTTCTTCTTCTTCTTCTTCTTCTTCTTCCTCCTCCTCCTCCTCCTCTTCCTCCTCCTCCTCCTTCTTCCAGCCTCAACCATTGCTAATTGATGTTATTGTAAAAGGTCTTCGATGTTGTCTCCCCTTCTTCTGGGTTTGCGTCGTGTTCTTTGAACTTCCCCTCTTTTGGTATATCCTGTTTATGGTATGAAATCCCACAACTTCCTCTGCAGGTGAGCAAACCACTTTATTTGCTGTTATTGGTATGTAGTTTAGAATGGCTTCTATGCCATCCTAAATGGTCTCATTTCTGATTTTATCTCATCTGGTCACTCCAGCAGCTTTCTTCAGACATCTCATTTCAGTGGTGACTAACTTTTGGTTATGTTTTGGTGCAAGTGTCCATGTTTGAAACTGATAACATAGGATGGGGATCAGTATGCTTTATACGAGATGCTTCTTTGTGCTGATCAGTACTGTCTCAGGTTGTAGGAGTGGAGCAAGCTGTCCTAATACTTGGCTTGCCTCACTGCATCTTATGTTAATCACTTCTTCCATTTGCATTTGCATTCCCTAAATGATTCCAGAATGATGGTATGAAGACACAAAAAATACACTAATGGGAAAATGGTCATAAGACTGCATTTGTGATCATGTGAACCTCATTGCCTTTATGGCTAAGAGTAGCTGTAGCAAATATCAATGGAGCACAATGGTTTGGGTGATAAGGAAGGAGAAGAAGAGAGCCAGTTCAGTCTAATGAAGGCAGCAGGCTAAAAAATGGGAGACCATGAGTTCTGGTCTTGTCTTAGCCATTACAGACAACTGAGTGACTTTGGACCAATTATCAGGAGACTGTTGAGTTCTCATCCTGCCTTAGCTATGAAAGCCAATTAGATAACTATGGGCCAATTACTGTCTTAGCCCAACCAACAAGCCTTATTCTTCATGTTGAACCTGGCATGGCAATGCTGTGACTTGTTGGCCACTGGCCCCTTCAGCAGCCGAATCAGAGGAGGAGGAGGCATGAAAGTCAGGATCAGGATCAGGGCAACCTGGGAGCTCTGAGGAGGAAGAGGGAATGGAGCTGGCAGAGACAGAGAAGGGGAGGGAGAGAGAGGGAGAAGCAGAGCCTGGGCCATCTGTCAGCCCTCCAATGGAGAGTCAAACAGAGCCCAGGTCTGGAGGTGGTTGATAAAGAAGAGGAGGAATAGTTGGGTCCAGTGCCTGACACACAGATGCGCAGAAGGCAGAGGAGAGGAGAGCAGTGGAAATCTATAGGCGGTTCTTGGGAAGGAAGAGCCACCGCTGCTAGCGAGGACCCACCCTAACTCTGGAATAAAAGGCAGGGGATGTAGATAAATAGGTGTGGCAGACAATTATTCATCTTCTGCATGGACGGACTTGTTAGCCTGTGAGAGAATGCTGGGGCTGCCGGCATTCCTAATAAACAAATATGTTGAGTTCACGTCAGAGGGTTTGTCATATTTGGATAGCTGGGTCATGATCGGCAGATAGAAACCATCTCAGAAAAGCTGTCTGCATATATTTCCCATTCTGCTAAAAAGAGTTTTAAAAAGCATTTTTACTCATGCTGGACAGAGGGTGGCGGGAATAAACAGATTTTAATTCAGCTTGCTCCAAACTGAAGTCAGAGCAGACCATCTGCAGCCTGAGCCAGAGAAAATCCTGTCATTTGTGAAGCTCTCAATCCAAAAAACAAATCCTGGGATCTCTGTACACTCTTAATGTATAGCGTCTTTTCTAGGAAGAATTATTATTTTTCCTTCTGGTTGTTAGTTATTCTAAAATGAGAAAAAACAGTGAAAGTTTTCAGTGTAGTGGAAAAGCTAAGCACGCCCAAAAAATGTGAGAGAGGAAGACTGTCATCTCTAAGTAATGAGCCCGGGCAATAAAAACAAAATGCTTTGTATTGTTCTGGTGCTTTTTATGTCAGCTTGATATGAGAAATCAGCAGGCTAAATCTGCAGCAAAGAGGAAAGCAAAAACAACTCCCATCTATGCTGAACAATACTTAACTACAAATTACAACTGTTTTGAATACCCCTGTCTGATTCTTACCAATATATTCAGAATTAAACAGAGCCCAGCATTCTTTCATGTCCTTCCAACACCCTTGAAGTCAACAAAGTAAATCCTTTGTGTCAATACTTTTTTTAACGTCTCACTTGAAAGAAACACGCCACATGCATGCACATATTTTTTTTTAAAATGGCAATGTTGAAATAGCTGATTATTGCCCAGGTCTTCAGGTGGAATCCCAATTCTCAGGACAAGCGACATAGGAAGCAAAAGGTTTCAGGCAGTGTTCTTACTGATGCATGAAGGACCAATTCACCTGACTGGACACTGCAATTCTCTCTTTCCTTGTAAGGGCTGCCAGCTACAACTTGCTTTGGGCATCAGCACTGGTGATTGTTATAAGGAAGATCTTAATAGAATTGAACAGAAGGAAAAGAGAAGACAAGGGAAAAGAAGAGAAGGGAAGGGGAGGGGAGGGGAGGGGAGGGGAGGAGGGTA
Organism: Naja naja; assembly: GCA_009733165.1. Classification (NCBI taxonomy): domain Eukaryota; kingdom Metazoa; phylum Chordata; class Lepidosauria; order Squamata; family Elapidae; genus Naja; species Naja naja. Next base: position 49,441,272 of record CM019153.1, on the reverse strand, counting down.
GAATACTCATTAATTTTGCAATACAGGATAGAATAGAGTAGGGTAGGGAGGATAGGGTAGAATAGAATAGAATAGAATAGAATAGAATAGAATAGAATAGAATAGAAAATAGCATAGCACAACACAGCACAGCACAGCACAGCACAGAACAGAACAAAACAGCTTTATTTGGCCAGATGTAGTTAGACACAGGAATTTGTCTCCTGTACAGAAAACTCAGTATATTTGCAAAACAACAGAGACAACAACAACAACAACAACAATAATAATACCCTGATTCTACAAAAAAACACCGTACTTGGAACAGCTTATATCCTCCAATGCTACCTTAACAGTTCCTAGGTCCTTGGTTAGGACTTGAGCTGTTTAGCTACCAACCAGGCCCAAAGGCTGTGAATCTCACCAAAGATTAACAACAAGAACAAGAACAACAACAATAACAATAATAATAATAATAATTAAAAAAGGGTGCAACTAGTAGAACGGGAAATAAGAGATAATAAAGGGAGAAATAATACGACAGCCACAGTGCATGGGTTAATATACATACACATTACTTACACAGTACTTAGTAGTCACTAAGTGCTGCAATAATTAGGTGTTCAATAGAAGTGATGGTATGAAGGGAACAAAACTGTCCCTGTGTCTAGTTGTCTTGCCATACAATATCCTACAGCACCATCCTGAGTTGAAACACTTTATGTCCAGGATATGAGGGGTCTGCAGATATCTTCTTAACCAGAACTACATGATATAGAACAAATACACACTTTTCAGAAGGGAGATGTGGGTTTTATTGAAGAACAAGACAGCAAAAGAATGCCATTCAATGGGGAACACTATTTAAAAGAATTAGTGGTGTTGAGGAACTAGAGTTGTGACCTAGGGATGGAATATCACACCACTGAGTTACTAGGCAACACAGCAAGTGTAATATTCCTTCTAAACATCCTTTTCTTTGTATTAGAGAGAATGAGTTTTGAATATGCAGCGGTAGAAAACAGAGGTGGTATTCAGCAGGTTCTGACCAGTTCTGTAGAACCAGTAGCGGAAATTTTGAATAGTTCGGAGAACCGACAAATGCCACCTCTGACTGGCCCCACCAACCCCATCTCTTCTCTGCCTCCTGAGTCCCAGCTGATTGGCTGGGTCTTCTTTGGTTGCCCTGTACAGGAGAACGGAGCTGGAAAGCAGGTTAGTGGGGTGGGGAGGGAATGGGGATTTTGCAGTATCCTTCCCCTGCCATGCCCACCAAGCCACCAAGCCCACAGAACCCGTCGGAAATGTTTTTGAATCCCACCACTGGTAGAAAGTACATACGGGGAGGCAGATGGTCAGCAGGAAAGAAAGGTAAAATAGGGATTGTCATTGATCAGGAAGAAGAGAAAATACACAACAAGAAAAAAAGAAGAGAAGAGAAGAGAAGAGAAGAGAAGAGAAGAGAGAGAGAGAGAGAGAGAGAGAGAGAGAATATTCAGGGGAAAAAAACCCCAATTTGTATCTAAATTGTATATAATGGTTATATCAGGAGATAGGATCAGTGGTTCCTGATTCTTGAAGATAGATGGAAAAGACCTTACCAAAGAACACAACAAAGGGTAGAATGATAAATAGGCAGCTTCTGTTCACAGTGACTCACAAGAGTTGTTTGATGGTTTTCTTTGGCTGGGTCAACTCCACATTCTCCTTGTTTCCTGCTCCTTGTTTCTGACCAGTTCAGAAGGTGAACTTGGTTTAATATACTTTTCTCCTGCTTTCATTAATCAGACAAGCTTCCCCAGGCTCATCTTAGCAGGGATTGCTTCAAAATCTCAGGACTCCTTTCTAAGAAAACTTAGGATTTCTTGGCACTAGCCATGAGCTGAGTTCAGTACAGGAGCTTAGCAAATGTCTGCTTGCTTCGAGGGGATCAAGTCAAGTCATTTAAGGAGATCAAGATTCAGATGTCTCAGAGAGGCTCTAGGATCGTGATGGCGAACCTATGCCACATGTGCGGAAGTGGCATGCAGAACCATCTGTCCAGGCACGCCAGCTGTTGCCCGTTGCTCTTTTGGGTTCCAGCACATGCATGCATGCCAGCCAGCTGGTCTTTGCACATGCGGGAGCACCAGAGACTGGAAGAGCAGCTCTCCTGGTGCGTATGTGCATGCTGGCCAGCTGTTCTTCACGCATGCATGCACGTTAGAAACCGGAAGACCAGGTGGCCAGAACACATGTACGTGCCGGGAAGCTAAGCTTCTGGTTTCGGTGCTCCCTCGTGCATGTATCGGGGAGTTGCTCTTCCAGTTTCCAGTTCATACACGTGTGCACACATGCTCCCATTTTGGCATTTGGTGCCAAAAAGGTTAACCATCACTACACTAGGAGAAGCAAAGCCTAGGAAGGAGGCAAGGCTTTGCTTTGAGGGACTATAGTCAGAAATGCAAAGCAGAGTCAAGATTGATGGATTAATTGTTATCTTCATGTGGCATCCACTCAACATGAACTTTATAACTTATGTTGTTATAAAGGCTTTGCCTTGCTTTTCATTTTATGTATAGAAAAATATCTTTCTCTATCCTGATTGTTTTCGATTCTTGACTGAATCAAAGGTGGTACATTTGCTTTTTCTTGTCACACGTACTCAAATCCAGTAAGGCAGTATGATAATGAGGACCAGGAGGCTGGGCTGTTTCACAGAAACCCACTGTACAAAAATTGTTTTCTGTTAAAAGAAGGGGGGGGAAAGTGAACAAACCAAATAGGATGCACAGTAGGGATAATCAGACTGAAATATACTATAATTTTACCACCTCCATATCTGCTAGATTACCAGGCAAGGCTCTGATTTGCATAATTTTCTTCAATTTATATGTGATTTATCTTTGACACAAAGGGTAGCACTCCTTAACTAAGCAAGGCCAGGGTTGTTTAGTACTTCAACGACACTTTAGTTTTCCTGGTAGGAAAGTGGAAAAAATACCCTAAAAAAACAAAGCCAAAATATTCCGTATTTTCCCTTTTGCTTTCCTCTCAATGGGTCGATAGTCTCACCCAGGAATTGAAGTTGAATCCCTGTTGAACAGGATGTGGACACATTCCACAATGGATATGCAGATTTTAAATAAATATTTCAGTGGATAACGCAGGTTTGAAATAAATATTAATTCAGCTGGTTTTAAGAGTTCATGACTATCTGAATCTGGATCTTTCTTTCTTTCTTTCTTTCTTTCTTTCTTTCTTTCTTTCTTTCTTTCTTTCTTTCTTTCTTTCTTTCTTTCTTTCAAAAAGCCATTAGAACAAAATCATAAATAGTGAACAAATTAAAAGAATTAACAGGATTAACTAACTTTTTTTAAAGAAAAAGCTTTGCAATACATTGCTAATTTCCTCTCATTCAAAATGATCATTAACTTTCATATCACAAAATTGACGTTATCTTTGAAGACAAATATTTCTTACTTGATTTGGGAGTTCTAGCCAAGTTTTTACATATTGTATTAAAAGAGACGATAAATCGAATAATCTTGAGTATTCATATATTGAACCAATGGATGTTGAGTTCTTCATGAAAAGAAGATGTATCTGCAGAGATGTACGCTATTAAATTAATTTAATCCTTCCTTTAATTTCCTTCTGGACTCCTTCATACATACAAAACATGCAATCCTTACAGTGATCAATGACCAATATGCTTTTTTTTTCTTTTAACAACCCTGTAATCCCCTAAATTGGACTGGAATTGGGGCAACTGAATGGAACTGAGTGTTTACTGGTTGAATGCCCTTCCTGGCACCTATGTGAACTTCACAGCAGATATTTCCTCTATGTGCTCAGAGAGAGAAATATCTGCCACTGTTGTATATGTCTCTCTCCTGTAGCTTCCTCTTGTTATCTGTCCACCTTTTCCCATTTTACTATCACTCCATCTTCTATTCCAAAATGGTGGTCATAAAATTATTCTGCTTTTTTCATCATCTTCTTTTAATGATCCCATAATCCCTCACGGGGTGAAGTCTGGGCAACTGAATAGAGCTAGTAGAGTGTTAATGGTCGGATGCCCTTCCTGTTGCCAATGGGGAATTTTGTTCAGCAGATATATTCACATTCTGCCTGTACCTAGGATTGAACTCACAGCCTCCAAATTGTGAGTTGTGAGCTGCACTTCTAGGCCACCACATTATTCAATGACTCATATACATTAAGACATATAAAAGAAATAGATAGGTAGGTAGATAGGTAGGTAGGTAGGTAGGTAGATAGGTAGACATAGATAGGTAGAAAGAAAGAAAGAAAGAAAGAAAGAAAGAAAGAAAGAAAGAAAGAAAGAAAGAAAGAAAGAATTCTTTATTGGCCGAGTATATTTGGACAGACAAGGAATTTGTCTTGGTGAATATGTTCTCAATGTACATAAAAGAAAAGATACATTCGTCAATTCACAATATTGGCAATTGGAACCAGAAAGTAGAAATTTTGTCTCATGGGCTCATAGAGATTGGGGAAGGGGCCAACCCATACCTCCTCCTCAGTGGTGGGATTCAAATTTTTGTGTGGGCATGGCTTGGTGGGTGTGGCAGGGGAAGGATACTATAAAATCTCTAGTCAGAGGTGGTAGTTGCTTGTTTTCCGCACTATTCAAAATTTCTGCTACTGGTTCTCCAGAACTGGTCAAAACCTGCTAAATACCACCTCTGCTCCTCCTATTACCACCAAAGTGTAACAGATTTGAAATTATAAAATACTTTTATAAAATACTGTTTTTTTTAAGTGTATTGCAAGATTCTCTGGAGCAAACTCTGAGCAACATGGTTCAACCTAAAGGAGTTAGATGACGGTAAGAACTATGGCTTATCCACAGTTAGGAATGTCACCAGAGATTGCTCAAAGTCTATTTATTAGATTTATTTCTGTGCTAAAAGGAAATGAAAAAAAAAAAGAGAAAAAGCTACAATCGGGAGCTATTACAAGAAGACTGGAACAGCATGTACCATTTATGCCAGGGTGGTTATTTATTTTGTGATTGCTAAATTATCTGTCCTAGATAAGGAGAGCACAGGCTTCTACAGCCGATTGCTTATCTGGTTAGCCTTCTGATCCTCCCAGATTTGAAGCTTTCTTGGGAATAAACCAGCAATGTGCTATTATATGTCAATATGCGTCATTTATTTAGCTCACTGTGGTTGCCATCTTCCAGTGGCCTTAAAATGTGGATTTTTTTTCCTTAGTAAAATCTTTAGAGACAGTGTAAGACTGATGAATCAAAGCTAACCCAGATTTTCTTCACAAGGATTTAGGCAAGTAGAATAAGATCACAGTGCTTTTCATTAAGATGTCAAATTATGAGCTCTTATGACCTCAGGTCTTTCCCTGCCTTGATCTCAACCCATATCAAATATGAAAATAAGCTCTGAGATCTTGAGCTAGCCATATATTTTTCATACTGCTATTCGGTTTGACATCTTATGCCCAGGGTGGAGAAAGACTGCAGAATTAGTTAGATGTACAGTAGCAGGTCTTCGAAGGTACCAAGCAGAGATAAATGCCTGGAGAACTGTCACCACCAACTGTCTGCTCCTTTTGCTATCTGTCCTTAGATTTGCAGAGCATTTCTGTAAAAAAAAATCCCTGTCTTTTGTAGTATACTGGAACTTTAAAGGCAAGCTCCCTGACAACTTCCATCAACTGATTAAACATCCTACTGATTAAAAAAAAAGTCAAAGCTCTTGAGATATTCTACTAAAATAGAGATCAAGCAAAGTGCTGATGAGAAAACTATCAATGGGACAATCTTACCTATCGGTGGTCTTATCCACCATGAGCTTTGATAAGTCACTCATTGCAGGTCCTCACAACAGAACATCCACCAAATCACCAGCCCAGGGGTAGGCTCCAAAAAGTTAACAACCAGTTCTCTGCACGGTTACTGGTGGGTGTGGCCATGGTGGGTGTGGCTTAATTGACCTTCTCGGAGGCCCATTTTTCACTCTCCCCAGACTCCAGAGGCTTTCCTTGAGCCTCTGGGAGCAAAATGGCCTCCCCAGCCTTTGGAGGCTCTCTGGAGGCCAGAAATGGGCCTGTTTCCCGTCTTCCAAAGCCTCTGGGAGGCATGTTTTTTGCCCTCCCCAAGCCTCTGAATGGGGCCTGCACTTACCTGGGATCTGGGGACTCTGGGAGGGATGGGGTGGGGTGGTGGGGCCAGCCAGGATTTGCCAGTTTGCCAAACTGGCCATAAAATTAATAACCGGTTTGCCTGAACCAAGGCAAACCAGTAGCAGCTCACCCCTGCACCAGCCCATGCTGAAGTTGAAGGTATCCTGATTTGAACCTTGTGATTTCCGCAGAAGACCTCTCCCTGTGGACAGCTTGGTGCAGATAGAAGAGAAACTTTTAGAGGTCAGCCAACTGCTGGGGTTCAATTGGCCCATTGCAGAATGCGTCCTCACATCTCACTGGAGAACTCCTGTAAGTGCCACCATGGTCATTCTTGCAGTGAGGAACTGAACAATTCCCTGACCCAATCTATTTCTCTGTCTGTTTTCTCCCCTTGACCAATGAAGGAAAGATGCTACTGTCATTTTCCCTGAGTCTTCCTGCTGCCCAGGTAGACTGGGTAGGCAGCTGGGGCTCAGAACCTCAGATAGCAGCTTCAGTTGGAATTCAGAAGAGTCAATTTAATGTCAGGGTTCCCAGTAACATTTCCTCAGCAAACAAAACTCCAAGACAGGTAGATTCCTCAAAGAATTGGATAGGTCATATTGGCACGATCTGGTGAAAACCGACTCTGAAGGATCCCATGGTTTTCTCCTAATGAAAAGTAAATGTTTTCCCCCTCTCCAAACAATCAGTCACATGGTCCAATCAAGGCAGCATCCACTGGTCTGGTGACATTGCTCCTCCTCCTTCCGACCAGGTGTGAGAACATCCTTGGTTCCCAAGAGAAGGTATTTTATTTTGGCTACACAAACCCAACTATTTCTAATCCCCCCTCCTATCCCACAGCTCTAGTGTGGCAACACTGAAGCTCCAAGTTGGCTTCAATCAGGTCAGCTTCAGGGTTGGTAGCTACTGGGAAAAAATGTATGAGAAACATCTTCATCATACTCTGGACATGACTTAGCATAAATTACACTGAATTCATGGAGGCTCAGTCTATGTGCTTCACTGAATTCAAGAAATTGCTGGCAACACAGGTGTTAAGGGAAAAAAAGGATTCTAGGAGATTACTCTCTTCCTGATAAATGCAAGCAAGATCGTTCCACTATTCCATCAGTTGTATTCCTTGAGTTACCCAAGTAAAAGCAGTGAAGATCCAGGCATATTTTATCAAAACGATGCATTTTCTAAACCACGTGTATAAGGAAAGACAGCAACAATGTCAAGGAATGCAAACAATGTTCACCTTCCCAAACAGAAAGGGTAGATTTTAATGGAGGAGGTGACCATTCTATCTTCTGGGAAGCTGTTGGTGGGTTATATTTCTGCTAGTAGATGATGCCAGGTATGAGAGAGAAAAGAACAATGGCAGTTCCTTCAATCTCTGCTCTTAAGCTACTATTAGAGTTTGTGCAGGCAGTAATACTACCACTTCTACCAAAGTATATACATATGCAGAGATATATTGCTTTCCATAGTGACCTATTTTTGTCCTAATTCAAGTGTCATGGTTCCAAACCAAGCCAGCAAAAGAAGAGGCCACACTGTGAGCAGAACGGGTCTCTTTACTGGAATCTCAGCTTGGCCCGTGGTGATGTTGTGGTTCTCCTGCAGCCGGTGCAGCCGGCAGAAGTATCGGACAGTGAGGATGAAAGTCAGGAAGTCTGGAGAGGACTTGGATGAGGGTCCTGCATCTGATCCAGGGATGGGGCCAGGATGATCTGGGAGTGGGGTGCTGCCTTTGGAGCTTTCAGAGTCTGGCAGCAGTGAGGCAGAGGACTCAGGGGAGCCTGTTCCCAGTGCATGCATGCACAGAGCTGCTAGAAGGCGAGAGCAGCTAAAGACAAAAGGAGTGACTCGGGAATAAGGCTGAGAGATGATTGCCCCTCCCATAAGGGATAAAAGTCAGACCTCAATGACAAAAGGCTTTGCAGGAAGCAAAGCAGTTCAGTAATTTCCGAGTCCTTTTTGAAGCTCTGTACTCTGGTCAGTTTTTTCTGGGTTTTTGGGTTGGTTTATGTTTAATTGGATTTCTGTTTTTTTGGCAGCATTCTGCAGCATGGAAAAGCATGCTCTTATCTGTAGGAACTGTGTATAATTAGTTTTGGCTGGGAATGCAAGTAGTTCCCAGCGTTGCATTAAAATAGGTTTTACTTTTAAAATAAGTTTGTGTTTCGTTAAGTTTGACAAAGCCTGGGTCAGAACAGGTGAACAATACAAGTAAAAGTGTTTCTAGCCAGCATTACTGGCTTCTAATAGTGAGTTGGCTATACAGATTCAGCACGTTCCACCCTCCTGTTCCTAGTTGCTCCTGGCTGGCTCCAGCAAGAACTCTTTCTGCAGCTCAGTTGCTCCAGGCCAGCTCCAACAAATACTTTTTTTGGACTGGCTCCAGCATGTACTCTTCAGGCCTGGATGGCTTCTGAACCAACCGCAGCTGGCTTGCCATCCTGTCTCTTCTCCCAGCATGAATCCCATCACCTGAGACCCATCTGTGGCCCCATGCATCCCCCTCGCCCTGCGCATGACCAGTGCAGTGGCCTAGAGGTGGACTAGATGACCTCCAAGTTCCCTTCCAACTCTGTTATTCTATGCTCTGTGTGTGGCAACTCCAAAATGGTGCGTTGTGGCCACTTTGAATGGTGCGCTCTCTTGGAAGTTTGACATCAAGTATGAAAGGAAAGTAGAATGTGTGGGTGAGCCTTTTGTCAATTTTGTTTCAGCAAGCAGTAATATCTTATCCCATCTTTGAGAAGATCCCAGAGAAAACAGATTTCTCTGCTTAGAGGATTCTAATGCCCCAATTTCTCAGTTCATCTGTAGAAGGAAATTGAAAACCAGCAACATGCAAAGCTCCAAATGAGTTATTTGCTCTTATCAAGTGATCATTCAGCTTATGCCTCGCCAACTAGTCTAATCTTCTCCAAAGGAATGCTTAAAGGAGTTCTTAATTTATCAACCATCCGCAAATATAATGACTTCTTTTTTTTTTCCAGTGGACTGCTTCTTAGCAGAGGAAAAATAAGAACAACACAGGGATGCAGGGTTGATTCCTTGGCTGAAACAAATTTTCAGAAAGGAAACAAGAAGATTCTTACATAGATTCTAGCAATGTAAACTCACTGACATATTTCAGGATCCAGCAAACTCAATTAATTGTATAGCAGTCCCAGACTTTGGGATAATATACCCAGCAAGATAAGTGCATCCTTTGGTTCTGATGGGAAAGAGAGTATTTTTAATGGATAGGTTGAGTGGGAGGTCTGGAGACAATAGAACAATTTCTTGATTTTTCTGTTATTCTGTTTGTTTGCAATTTCTCTCCACAGCAATCTTCAAACACAATTATCTGTGAGAATATGCCCATCCAAACTATATGTGCTCTTCATTTCATCGATTCTATATTATCTCCTTGAATGTTTATCTAGTTGATTGACTTGACTTGGGAGATTCTTACTGCAAAGTTTAAGATAGTTGTAAAGTTGTAGATGGGAAGGTAGCTTTTTACACCATTGAGTAACACTTAAGACAAATTTATTCCAAATTTCGGGGGGAAAAAACAACCTAGCAATTTAATTGACTTTTTGTATATGTGCAAACACGTTATTATTGAACCGAATGCAAACTTTCATTTTAATTGGCTTAAGATTTTTTAAAATCTAAAAAAGAAAAGAGTGTGTCAGATTTTCTAGATGAACAACAGATTTGAATCAATTCAATTTACTGACTTGCAAATTCACATTGGATTTGAGTTCATTTGTATCCCCCTAAATAATTATTTATTCAATTCACACAGTTGCATGTTTTATTCCTGTGTTGTTGTTGCTTTGAAATAAAAGTCACATTTTGTATTTTGATGAAAACTCAAGTTCATTAATTTTTGTCTAGAAGACCCAGAAATGATGTGGCTTTGTGTGTGTGTATGTGTGTGTGGGTGGGTGTGTTAAGATCTGAACAAATCTGATGAATTTCTCTTTTCTTTTACTGTTGCCTCACTTTTTAATAAGGGAATCAAAGTCTCACAAGAGAGATAAGCTGATTAGAATAATAGGGGGAAAATATGTTATGTCTTGGGATGAAGTTACATTTTCAGAGAGCCAGAAGATTCAAAGCTTCTGCTGTCCTTCTTGGATTAGGTTCAGACCAGATGTTGAAAAATCCTCTTCTCGAATCCATTTGTTTCTGTAATATTTAATGCTATTTTTAACATTGAGAAACAATCTGTAGCCTTGGATGGCCTTTGAAAGGCTGTGCAGTAAACATTTCTTCATGCCAAAGAGAAACTCGGAGAGTCACTTTGTCTAGTGAATTCCACAAAACTTCTGACCATTTAAAGGGGAAGCCATGCATTTATCTCCCCTAAAAGCTACGTCATGACTGGTTCTTCTTGACATTACTTCTGCTTTATCTTCTTCTGATGACAAGCCAGCTCCACTTTTTCTGTGGCCCCAGAGAAGTTGAAATGGTATTCAAATCAGAAGCCGTAGTAGCAGTGGTGGGATTCAAACTTTTTTACTACCGGTTCCGTGGGCATGTCAAGGGAAAGGATACTGTAAAATCTCCAGTCAGAGGTGGTTTTTGCCGGTTCTCCAAACTACTCAAAATTTCCACTACTGGTTCTCCAGAACTGCTCAGAACCTGCTGAATACCACCTCTGCGTAGTAGGCTTATTGATTAATTGATCCACAATCTTTCAGACTGAAGAATCTTCCCAAGTTCCTACACAGTAATTTCAGCAATCATTAATGTAATCATGATAAATATCCTCAACACCACCACAATTGCTAGTATCAGCAGAAAAACCTTCCCACTGGACAGATGCTGGGAAAACATAGAACATAGAACAACAGAATTGGAAGGGATCTTGGAGGTCTTCTAGTCCAACCCCCTGCTCAAGCACAAGTAGCTGTCAGTCTCTTCTTAAAGGCCTCCAGTGATGGATCACCCATTGCTTCTTAAGGCAAACCATTCCATTGGTTAATTGTTCTTACCATTAGGAAGTTTCTCCTCAGTTTTAGTTTGCTTCTCTCCTTGTTTAGTTTCCATCCATTGTTTCTTTTCTTCCCCTTCTGGTATTTTGGAGAATAGGTTGACTCTCTCTTCTTTGTGGCAACCCTTTAGGTCAAGGGTCTTCAAACTTGGCATTTCAGACTTGTGGACTTCAATTCCCAGAATTCCTAAGCTAACATGACTGGAGGAGAAATTATGGGAGTTGAAGTCCACAAGTCTTAAAGCTGTCAAGTTTGAAGAGTCCTCTGTAGGTATTGGAACGGTGCTATCATGTCACCTCTAGTTCTTTTTATTAAACTAGAGATATCCAATTTCTGAAAGCATTGTACATATGTTTTTAGCCTCCAGTCCCCTCATCATCTTTGTGGCTCTCCTTTGCATTTTTTCCGGAATCTCAACATCTTTTTTTATATTGTGGTTTTTCTGTTTTTTTTTGTTTTTGAAACAGCAGAAAGAGACTTCTGACTTTTTTAAAGGTTCTTTCCAATAAAGCTGTTGCAGGTGACTCTAGGTAGAAAATATTTTCTTAATCCAGCAAACATGATGTTCAAGAAAAAGGATTCCCAAAGGCAGTCATTAATCAAGAAGAGCCAAACCTTCTAATTCAGTATCAAAAGATCTGTCTGTCTGTCTGTCTGTCTGTCTGTCTGTCTGTCTGTCTGTCTGTCTGTCTGTCTATCCATTTATCCATCTAATCATCCATATCCATCATCAATCTATCTAGAGATAGATAGATAGATAGATAGATAGATAGATAGATGATAGATAGATAGATAGATAGATAGATAGATCTCTTATCTATCAAATTTCCATGCCATCCAACTACAGAACTTCACAAGATTAAAACCACATTATTATAAACATAACAACACACAACATAACACCATCCTTATATTCAAAGCCATCATTGACAATCTACGTTCTTTTTTCTCTCTTGAACACTGTGCTTTACGTTATTTATGCTTAATTCATTTCTATGCAAAATGGTGACTTAATTTAACTGAAAGTTTATGAGAAACCAGGTGGGGGTCACCAATGTCATTATAAACTAGATGTCCTTGTTATTTCACTCACTTCTGGCAATAAAAAGGCAAGCAAAAAGGGCATTCAAATGTAAACCTTATTGTGCCTTGTCAAAGGCATTAAATAGCCATTAGCCCTGTAATGTAACTAGCTAATGAAGGAAGACAATCTTGATATGATCCATGAGTTAACGAGATATCTACAAATTTATTCTTGCTATGCTGTTTGGAGCACAAGTGGTATGTGGATGACCTGGCTAGATCATCAAATGATGAGATATATTATGGCCTAGCCAAGCAGTTAGGTATTATCAGTAAGTGATTTGCAAAACAATTCATTGTTTATATCAAGGGTCTTCAAACTTGGAAAGTTTAAGACTTGTGGACTTCAAATACCAGAATTTCTGGGCTAACATGGAGACTTGAGGCAGCTTACAGAATGTAAAACCATATTTAAAATTAAAAAAAAAAAAACTAACAAAAAGAATCAAATAAATTGATAAAGTACAATAGAACAAAATCTGGAATAAATAAATAAATAAATCACACACACCCAACTCCCTCCCACCCCTGCCCAGACCACAGCAGGTCACACTAGCCATTTGATGGGCTCCATCCTACTCTGGGTTCCCCAGGCCCTTTGGCAGAACCAGGTCTTTAAGGCATTGCAGAATTAGAGAGGGGGCCATTCTAATTTCTGGGGGAATGATGTTCCAGAGGGAGGGAGCCACCATGGAGAAGGCCCTTCTTCTGGGTCCCACCAGGTGTATCTCCCTCAGGGATGGGACCTGCAACATTTCCTGTCTCCCCATTCTGATGAGTTGGGTAGATGTGACTGGCAAGAGACGTTCCCTCAGATAACCCATATGATATAATATGACCATCACCCCAGAAATTACTACAAAGATAAAATTCCAATTTTGCAGAATGGAGTTTATACTCTAGTTCCCAACAAACATCCATGGAAAATATGGAAATTGGGACTTTGTTCTGCCATTGTTTGAATGATAGGAAATATATCAACAAATAATGACTGATTTCCAACCATAGCATTTGCTCTGAAGGCAACAGATCTGCCCAATAAAAGATGTTCTCAGGTTCTAGATGACTTCATGATGCTTCTCTCCAAGTCAGATCTAAAGGCAAAGATTTCCCCTATTCACTCATTTCCAACTCTAGGGGATCATACTCATCACTGTTTATTAGCTAAGGGAACCTGCATTGTCTAAAAATATTTACATGGTCATGTGGCCAGTGTAGCTATATGCCAAAGGTGCATAGAATGCCATTATCTTCCCACTGAAGTGATACTTATTTATCTACTTGCATTTGCATGCTTTTGAACTACTAGGTGGGCAGGAGCTGAGGCAAGGAACAGGAGCTCACCCCATCATGCGGTGCTTGGGTCTTGAACCTGGGCTGTCTATTTCTCAACTGACAAGCTCAGCGTCTTTAACAGCTGAGCTATTGCACCTGCTAAATCAGTTCCAACGAGGATGAAATCTACATCCTGCTTTAAAAATCCCTACAGAGAAAAATCACTTGGCAATCACATTATGGAACAGAAGTAGAATTAGTCACATCAGCCTGATATTTTTCTTTAAACTTTCACAGGTTAATAGCTGTGTAGTGCTTCAGATAAGTACAGTGTTCTCCTTGGTCTTTTCTTTTCATTGAAAGAAATGGCTAATATATAATAATAGTGCTGATTGTAACATGTCCAGGATGATGAAAATGCAATATCTAATATCAGTTAATGTTATCCTCCTGATATTATGAACCCTTTATCACTGCAATTACTCATGTTGCACAGTGGAAATCTTATATTGAAATGTAAATGTCAATTTTGTAACTCTAGTTATTACAGACATCCATCTGTAATCTCTTCATCTCTCCAATGATAATAATTGCTGCTTATGAAAGCTGGAGGACCTCACTCTGCAGCAAAAGTACATATGAGCAGCTCTAGTCAATCTATTTATTCTGGATTAATAGTTTGCCCTTTCTCAAAGGTTCAGAATAGGTAAACCAATTATAAAAGGGAAGGAAAAAGAGACGCTTTTGTGTCTTCAAAGAGTCCATAGCCAAAGAAAGTAACACTTGGGGAAAAATAAGTAAATCAATAGGAAGAAGTCAGTTGGGTGTTATACATTGTGTATTGTTCTGTGTATAATAAATTGTTTTTAATCTTGTGAAGTCACTCAGGAAGTTCTGAATAATTTGATACATGAGGGATAGATTGATAGATCAATCAATCGATTGATCAATAGATAAATAGAAGAGATAGATAGATAAATAGATAGATAGATAGATAGATAGATAGATAGATAGATAGATAGATATAGAAATATAGAGATAGATCAGAGGTGGTATTCAGTTGGTTCTGACTGGTCCTGGCGGACTGGTAGGGAAAATTTTGACTGGTTTGGAGAACCATTAGGGACTGGCCCTGCCCACCTGCCCCTGTTCTTACCTCTCACCTCTCCTATATCCTGTGGTTTATTAGCTCAGCTGATTTGCGGGGCAGAGTGAGCTGAGTTAAAAAGCAGCACAGCTCACCAGGGAAGGGCTGTCTCTGAGCTCTGCATGTGTGCAATTCACAACTTTGGCATGCCTGCACAGCTCACAAGCCTTGATTCAGAGGGCAGAGTTTGAGCACTGCACAAGCAAGCTTTGAAACAAGCTCCAAACTGGTAAGAATTTTTTTTGAATCACACCACTGAAATAGATGATATATAGAAAGAGAAAAATAGAAAGATAAATAGATAGATTAGATAGATGATGGATGGGTAGATAGATAGATAGATAGATAGATAGATAGATAGATAGATATACAGATGATGATGGATGGATGGATGGATGGAGACAGACGGACGGACGGACGGATGGACAGACAGACAGACAGACAAACAGATATACAGATACATGATAGATGGGTGGATGGATGGATGGATGGATGTCCAATCACACTTGGCCAATAAAGAATTTATTCTATTCTATTTTATTCCATTCCATTCCAATCCATTCTCTACTCTACTGTATTCTATTGTATTCTACTGTATTCTATTCTATTGTGTTCTGTTCTGTTCCGTTCCATTCCATTCTTGTTTCTGTTTCAATATTCTATTCTATTCCCTTCTATTCAGTGGTGGGATTCAGCCAGTTCACACCACTTCAGGAGAACCGGTTGTTAACTTTCTGAGCAGTTTGGTGAACTGGTTGTTGGAAGAAATCATTAGGGAAGAGAACCGGTTGTTAAAATATTTGAATCCCACCACTGCTTCTATTCTATTCAAAATGACATAAAATGTGAATCTACGTAATTGCAAAATTATGACCTAAACATGCAGACCCACACCTACAGAATCCAAATTTTACTTATTGATTTAAAATAGTATTTTCTCCATGCTAGAACTCTGAGAGTTGAAGTCCAGACATCTTAAAGTTGCCAATAATTTGATTTACAATATCAGAGTTGGCAGAGAAACGATCTTTCCATTGTAGTGGATCGGTGAATGAAAATGTCAGAACAGTTGGCTTGGATGACAGAAAGGCAAATTGCATGCTTAAAATTATTAGGATGATGATGGAACATAAAATAGCTAGAGTAGTAATTGAGTTATATAAATGTAAGGTGATGTTCTCTCCCACAGACTTACCAGGAACAAGAGAGAGAGGTTATAATGAAGTAGCTAAGGTCCAGAGCACCCAGGTCTCTCCCACAGACCATATGGTAAAAGGAAGTTAAAAGCATTTTGGCATTCCAGAGCCAAAAGTCTGCTACTACAACATGGGCTAGTGCTGATGTCACTAAGGTCAAAAGACCCAATTAGACAAATCAAGCCTCAAGGCCTTAGGCATCAAGCAGGCATGGATTTTTTTTTCTTTGTAGAATTTTGCTTCTGAAAGCTCCAAACTTCTGTGATTGCTTCTGTACAATTTCCATGCTGAAGAAAACAATTTCCACCAGGAAGCATCCGTTTGACTTCAGTTTTGTACAACACACACACAAACACACCCCTATACTATGTGTAAAGCAGAGGTTGTTTTCAGCAGCTTCTGACCAGTTCTGGAGAACCTGTAGAGGAAATTTTGAGTAGTTCAGAGATCTGGCAAATCCTACCTCTGATTGGCTCTGCCCCATCTATTCTCCACCTCCTGAGTCCCAGATGATTGGCTGGATTTTCTTTTGTTGCCCTGCACAGGAGAACAGAGCTGGAAAGCAGGTTAGTGGGGTGGGGAGGGAATGGAGATTTTGCCGTATCCTTCCCCTGCCATGCCTACCAAGCCACGCCCACCAAGCCATACCACGCCCACCAAGCCACGCCCACAGAACTGGTAGTAAAAAAAAATTGAATCCCACCACTGGTGTAAAGTATATGCATTTTCCTCTAATATGGTAATCATACAAATTTGGAATTGTTACAAGCAAAGATAATATGTAGAATATAGCATGCAGTACATAGTTTGTAGTAAATAGTATATAGTATAGTGGTATCTCTACAGTACAGTGGCTTTGAAACTCATTAAATTTGGTACTCAACACATTTCGATGTGAAAATTTTGTCCCAGAACTCATCACTTGTTTAGTACTCAATGCACAAGCTAGAATTTGCCGGTGTCAGATGCCTTGTGATTCACTACATTATTCCTCATGGGAAAAATGAGGAATGTTTGGTACTCAGTATTTTTGATACTCATCACACCTCCCAGAACCAATTAACAATGAGTTCCGAGATAACATTATATATAGTATATAGTATGTAATATGTAGTATATCTAGTATGCAGTGTCCTAGAGGTGAAGACACTTGCCTCCCTCTTGGAAGGTTGAGAGTTCAATCCCAGGCAGCTACAGATTGTTTCCCTATCAGGGCACAAAGAGAAAATATCTGCTGTGAACTACATGTAGGTGTCAAGAAGGACATTCGGCCAGTAAATGCTCAGCTCCATTCAGTTACCCCACCCCCATCCCAAAGCAAGAGTTTTCAGGGACATAAAAAGGGATATATACATACATACATACATACATACATACATACATACATACATACATACATATATAGGTCTTGGTGTATTCGGGTCTTGTCCCGTGTAAGATTGAGAATACCTTGGCAACGTTTTGAGAAATCTCATCCGTCAACTTCAAGCTGGTGTCTTCAGCTTCGTTCTTCTGGGAGAAGTGCGTGATCGTGGCTGTTTTTCCCTTTTAAACTCCAGAGGGTCTCAGGAAAAAGCCATCCAATCTGCATACATCAACTCCATCAACCAATCAAGAAGTAACAACACAGCCAACTCTGGAGTTTAAAAGGGAAAAACAGCCACTATCACACACTTCTCCCAGAAGAACGAAGCTGAAGACACCAGCCTGAAGATGACGGATGAGATTTCGTCAAACGTTGCCAAGGTACTCTCAATCTTACACGGACAAGACCGAATACACCAAGACCTACATACCTTTACCCGTGAAAATCTACGAAAACATATATATATATATATATATATATATATATATATATATATATATATACATACATATATATATATAGTATTTGTGTGTGTGTCTGTGGTATGTATTTAATGTGTGTCTGTGTGTGTGGACATACATAATCCAAACACACACACATACAGACATATATAATATACACACATAAACTTACAAATCATGCCAGAAAGAGCTGTATTGTCTAAGCATATGATGGGATTATTTTGCTTTGTGTTCAAAGTTCCCTCCTGTAATCACCTAAGGGAAAAGAGTGTGTCTTTTAAGTAAAACAGACATCTTAAAACTTGGATGTCCTCAGTTTCTATACAGGATAGAAGAGGATCATAAACAACTTTAATGGCAATTAGCAATTTGCCAACTGCAGCCTGAGTCATCTAACTGTTGTTTATGATTTAACTACTATGATTTAAAAAAAGGAGTAAAAAAAACCAAATTAAACCAAAGTTTTAGAAGATTTGGGAAAACCTCATTAGAAAAAAAAATCACCAACTTCATTTTATGTTCTTCTTTAGTATGATGAAATATACTTTTCTGGAGGGAGGGAAGAACAAAGCAGAATTTAAATTTAAATTTGAAGACTGAGACTTTTTATTCAACCTAGATATTGAGAAAAGACTAAGGGACACAAAGATTCCTTCCCAACTGATCAGAACAGATATTTTTAGATGCAAGCATGAAATGATAAATGAAATAAAGTGTATGGGTCAGGTCTGCCATCTCCAGCTTCTTTGCTTCACTGGCATCCTGCCATAAATTAAGGAAGAGGAAAGGAATTTGGGGTAGTAAAATGTGGGCATGGGAATGAGAAGAGGAACAGTGGGAGGGGAGGCATATTGACAAAAACCAGAGGTGCCAAACTGCAATAAACCAGTTCCAAGAACACCTGGCCTGGGGACAGAATGCAAAACTGAATTGAGAAGCACCAAGAGACCAAGCCATTCCCAAAATATCTTCAAGGCGTCCTATTGGACACTGATCAAATGGGGATGGTCAAGAAATGGAGGGAAGGAAATTGTAACCTTTGCATGGGAATACTCAGATCTAGCTTTACTTTTGCTGCAACCACTTGACTTAAGTAAAACAACCTATCACTTTAACCAAATGGAATCGAGGGTCTTTCTTTCCTAAATGTCTAAATGTCGGGGCAGGTCTGACAGTATGGCTGTGATCTTAAATTGGTAAAATTTTGTAAAAATACTCTATATTCTAAATGTCTTCAGAATTAGTTTCATTGATTTCCTGTATTTCATTGATTTCATTGTTAGGCCTGTTGAGACAGAAAACAGACAGCTGGTCACATTTGATGTGGGATTTAAACAGGAATGGTGAAATCATCCAATGGGGCAACATATCCACTTACAGTGCCATTGGTGGATACCTGAAAATAGTTAATGAGTTAATTTTGGACATTCAAGTCATAAGAATATGTCTTAAGTGAAGAAATAATAATGATAATGATAATAATGATAATGATAATAATGATATGGATCTGTTGACTGATGATATTCTGTGGCTGCTGCTCTGATGCAGAGAGCCCTGGCTAAAATTTGTACTCTATATTTAATTCAAAGGAAGACTAGATTGTCTTCCAGATAATTGACCTTTAAAATGGAAAGGTCATTTTTGATTTACAGTCCAATCTTTTGTTTGCATGGCAGCAAATTGTCCTAAATTCAGGAATTGTTTTTCTGCTACACCAAATATGCTGGCTCTGTTTTGACATTAGGCATGCCTGGTCTTTTTATTTTGGGTTAAACGTATCCTTGCAATAAGAAATGAATATTGAAAATACAACAGCGGCTGATAATCTGATAGTCCATTTTCCCTGGGGGGAGAGTGAAACTGTTTAATTCTAAATCATTAGAGGGTTTTTCATAAAGACAAATGTGGGCCTAACAGAAGCCAGGCAAAAAATGAACATGCAAGGATTAAATTGGACAATCTAAAGAGTGAAACTGATATATCACGGCACTTATAGGAACATAAAATCATGTTGAAAACATTACAATTACAGCTGGTTATTACAGACCAAAAGAATGAATGCAGTAAAAGCAATAAAACCAGCCATCTTATCATGGAATTTTCCTGAGCTTAACATATTGTTTCTAGATTACTTTTTTTAAAATTCAGATAGCATATTATACTCCTTTCCCCCACCTTCTTCTTATTAATTGGAGGGCTTGCAAGAAAATTACAGATAGCCCCTGACTTACAATCTGTCATTTAGTGATTGTCAAAGTTACAATGACATTGGAAAAAAGTGACTTACGAAAATCACAGCATCCCTACAGTCATCTGAAGAAAATTTGGGCACGTGGAATGTATTTATGAGGGTTGCAGAGTCCCTGGGTCATGTGATCACCATTTGCAACCTTCCCAGCTGGCTTTCAACCAGTTAAGCCAATGGGGGAAGGCAAATTTTCTATCAATAGCACTTACACTTACCTGCCCCTGCACAGTGTTTTACAGCACTCTCTATGCCAGGGGGCTCTGTGGCAGATAAAAATGGAGCTTGGGGGAGTTGTGCATGTCCTCCCAAACTCTGTTTTTGGCTGCCACAGCCTCCAACAGCACTCTGCCAGCTGCCACCAGGTTGTAAACCGATACCCAGTCAACCTGTGCCACTGACCAGGGATCCTCCACGTGGTGTGAGAGGGATGGTGAGTCTCCTCTGGAGGACAAAGTTTTGGCCCTCTCCCTGGTTTCGCCTTCCTCCACTGGACACAAAGGAACCAGCAGTGGGATTCAAATTTTTTTACTACCAGTTCTGTGGGCGTGGCTTGGGGGCATGGCATGGATTGGTGGGTGTGGCAGGGGAAGGTTACTGCAAAATCCCCATTCCCTCCCCACCCCACAAACCTGCTTTCCAGCTCCATTCTCCTGTGCAGGGCAACCAAAGGAGACCCAGCCAATCAGCTGGGACTCAATGGGAGACAGAGAAGAGATGGGGTTGGCGAGGCCAGTCAGAGGTGGTATTGGCCAGTTCTCCCAACTACTCAAAATTTCCGCTACCGGTTCTCCGAACTACTCAAAAATTTCCATTACCGTTTCTCCAGAACTGGTCAGAACCTGCTGAATACCACCTCTGAATGGATCCCTCCAGTCCTGCCTGGGCCGCCACAAGTGCCCTGACAAGTGGCATCAAGCTGGCCATGCCCCCCCGCCCCCTGGCTCCCCAAGGTCAAATACAACCCTGATGTGACCCTCAATGAAATTGAGTTTGACACCCCTGCTCTAAGCAGTTTACTGAATCAGCATCTTGCCCCCAACAATCTGGGTATCAACTCATAAAATATTTCTATGGTTGTTTTAGAGTTGCCAACAGAAAGAGAGCAGGGAAAGGGATTTGAAAGAGCAGTGAGGCAGCTTGGAAATAGAAAGTGCATTCCATAAATAGTTTTTCAGAGATAGTAACTAGGTGACTGAAATTTCTGCCGCACAAATATCTAATTGAGTGCATGATTGATGACTCTTGGCTATGGATGTGCCCCATTGGGGAATATGAATTATGATACACCCAGGTGGTGGGGGAAAACCAAGGTCAAGGGTGACAATGAATTATGTGTCTCAGAGTCAGCTACACCCAGGCAGTGCCCGACATGTTAACTCCCAATAAATCCTTTTGAAGTATAAGTATGAACATA
The DNA here is from genome assembly GCA_009733165.1 of Naja naja. Classification (NCBI taxonomy): domain Eukaryota; kingdom Metazoa; phylum Chordata; class Lepidosauria; order Squamata; family Elapidae; genus Naja; species Naja naja. The sequence goes on along the minus strand of CM019153.1, from coordinate 49,419,959 downwards.
AACAGGAACAAGGGAAGTAAATACAGATAAATGGGGACAGTAAGACAGGGATGGTAGGCACGCTGGTGCTTATACACCCCCCCTTTAAGGACCTCTTAGGAATGGGGTGAGATCCATGGTAGAGAGTTTGAGATTGAAGCTGTGAGGGGTTGAGGCTGTAACAATGGAGTCAGGTGGGGCGTTCCAGGCATTGACCACTCTGTTGCTGAAGTTGTATTTTCTGCAATCGAGTTTGGAGCAGTTTACCTTGAGATTGTATCGATTGTTTGCCTGTGTATTATTGTGATCGAAGCTGAAGAAGTCACTGACAGGCAAGATGTTATAGCAGACAATTTTGTGAACTGTGCTTAGATCGGACCGCAGGCGGTGCAGTTCCAGATTGTCCAGGCCCAAAATTTCAAGGCTGGAGGCTTAGGGAATTCTACTGTGAGTAGAGGAGTGAAGTACTTTTCTCGAGAAATACCTCTGAACTTGCTCAGTTGTGTTAATTTAGCTATACAATTTTGAATGAACACCCTCTGAATGGTATGGGAGTAGGAATGGATTTCCAGGGTGAAAAAACCGCAGAGTACAGGAACCATTTGCACCACTTAGTTGATCATGAAGGCACAGATAAACCTGCAAGTGGCCTCAATGACCTTCTAAAAGGATGCAAATGACCAGCTGTCTGCAAGGAATATAAATCCTTCCATTCCCCACCATCCAGTCAGAGCTGAAGAAGCTTCTTTGGATGAGAAATGAAACATTTAAAAAAAACAAGGAAGTCCAGTTCCACTTGAAAAAAAAAACACTCTTGGGAATAACACTTGTGCTGAAGAAGTTTTTCCTAGTAGACTTCTTAGGCATATCCTTTGATACAGAATTCTCTTTATGTCCTTTGGGTAGTGAATATGTAATGAATAATTTCCTTAAAGTCCTTGGGGTAGTGCTTCTCCTCCTCTCTAATTACAAGTTTTCATTTCTCTAAAACAAATTTAAGACTTAATAAGTAAATGCAACCCACAGGTCACATCGAAGGACTCAACAGATATTTGATATACAACTCCTAGGTCTTCTAAGTGATTAGATCAAACTATCTTATAAATGAGAAATTTGATTGACTATACATCATCAGATCATTTCTGATACTTAATCTATCTATATATATATATAAGTGAAATACCACTCACACATCATCACAAAACCCCCAGAACCGTAAAGCCTACAAGCTTGAAATTTGGCACCTATGTTCCTCTTGGCTTCTAGGTGCTCACTAAGAAAGGATTTTTCAAAATGACCACCAGAGCATTAGTATTTCCTATAGTATTATTATTAACACGCTCTGATGCTAAGGAGTTCAACTCCCCTCCCCATCTGAAAAGAAATCTGTTCCAAATGCAGAACAGTTGAGCTAAGCCATGCCCAGGCTCCTTGCTGTCTCCTTCTTGCTCACACAGCAAATACTGTTTCACTTTCCAAACAGCCCTCAATTCTCTCACACACTGACAGGATGCTAGCCAGATGAATGCAGATGGATGCTGATAGTCAGAGGCAGAATTTTTTCACCTTATTTTCATCCCCCAAAACTACCACATTGTTTCACAGCGAAGTACGGGTATCGAGCTAGTACAAAGATGGAATTCTCCAGGATAAATCCAATAGGTTCCATTGCTAAATTCTGTGATGAAAACTGGTTTTTCAGCAGACAGTGATTTATTTTATCCAGGAAATTCAATCCTTTAGAAGAAAAATAACATATAGTCTCTCTCTATATTATATATTTAATCTGGTAAGCCAAAGGAAAATGGTAATACAAATTCATATATTATTTTAAAGTTTAAGTCAACAATGGTGGCATGGAACTAATATTATGGAAAGTGTTAAGTTTGCATGAAGAGTCAGACGCGGAGTGCTTCAGTGAAGAGTTTATTAGTGACTACAGCTCATAACAGACCCAATTTGGCTGGGCTGCGGCTGCTACTTATAGCCAGCAGCCGCAGTTGCCAGCCAATCAGAGTGCAGGATTTTCCCGCACTTTTTAAACCAATCACTTTTGACATTTTACAAGAACAGTTCAAACTAAACCAATGACATTCAAACCTGCATACATAACAGAAAGCATTCATATTGCCAGACAAGTATGTGGAAGTTAGATTTATTGGATTTTTTAAAAAAGAAATATTTATTAATCATTTCAGTTCCAATGCCAATCTTGAAGAAATAGATATGGGTACTTCTGCATGGCTTGATTTGTTAACAGCATGATGTGAGAAGCTAGAGAGTTTTCAAAGAAGAAATAAATGCATTCAAAATAGTATAAATGTACTTTGATATCTGAACTGCCAGGTGTATGCTGCATCAAACTTTTTTAAAAAGAAAAATGGAGAGTAATGGTAGCCTCCTCTAGCAAATAAAGACTAAAATGCCTTAGATGAGAATGGTATGAAACATACCTTCCAAATACATGAAGAAGGAAATAATCTAGAATATAACATTGAGTTGGGATCTATGAGGAAATCTCTTTCTGCATTTATCTCACCCATCTTCCTATCACCATTTTTTTCAGACTTCAGGCTTATGCCCATTTATAGGGAGTGAGCTTATTAACCTATTTCTAAGTAGGTGGTACAGAATTGCCTTTTCAGTGTGTATCTCCTCCTTTTTACATATCAGTTAATGAAACTTGGTGGTGCAGGCTGTTAAACGCCTAGCACTTAGTTCCAGCTGCCTGCAATTAGTGCAGGCTCGAATCCCACCAGGCTCAAGGTTGACTCAGCCTTCCATCCTCTCGGGGTAGGTAAATTGAGGACCCAAGATTGTTGGGGGCAATAAGCTGACTTTGTAAAAATGCCTCTTAGTAATAAGCAGGCATATTCAATGGAAGGAAGGCTATTGCTGAGCACTTTGGATTGTGCTCCAAAAATTGTAAGCCACCCTGAGTCTCCGGAGAAGGGCGGCATATAAATATGAATTTAAAAAAAACTATATAGAATGGAATGGAATGGAATAGAATAGAATAGAATAGAATAGAATAGAATAGAATAGAAGAGTTGGAAGGGACCTTGGAGGTCTTCTAGTCCAACCCCCTACTGTTGTGGTTCGCTGGCAGCAGGTGCGGATGGCTGAGGTCTCGGAGAGCGAAGACTCAGATGAGGGGCCTGCGTGTGATGCAGGGATGGGGCCAGGACCATCAGGGAGTGGAGTGCTGCCTTCGGAGGTTGTGAGTCTGGCAGCAGTGAGGAAGAGGCCTCCGAGGATCCTGTGCCCAGTGCATGCGTGCAGGTCTGCTGGAAGGAAAGAGCAGTTGCAGCAGCACAGGCAACTCAGGAGTAAGGCTGCAAGGCAATGGCCCCTCCCATAAGGGATAAAAGCCAGCTGAGAAATTGCAGTTCTTTGCAGAAGGCAAAGAAGTTTGATCCTCGAGCCTTGTGGACATCAGGACTATCTGAGTTGGTGTTGGGAGACTCTTTGATTTATTGTTTAGTAACTTTACCTGGTGTTCTTGGCAGCCCTGCAAAAACTTGGCAAGGCTCTTTCTTATTGGAGCTAATTAATTGGAAGCAGCCTTTTATCTGTGAAGAAACAGGGTTCATAAATGAAACATTAAAAGGTTCTGCTGTTACCTTTGTCTCGTGTTGGCTGTCTTGGAACCAAGTTTGGGTCAGAACACCTGCCTAGGCAGGAAACCCTACACCACTTCAAACAAATGGTTGTCCAATCTCTTCTTAAAAACTTCCAGTGTTGGAGCATTCACAACTTCTAGAGGCGAGTTGTTCCACTGATTCATTGTTCTAACTGTCAGGAAATTTCTCCTTAGTTTTTAGTTGCTTCTCTGCTTGATTCATTTCCACCCATTGCTTCTTGTCCTGCCTTCAGGTGCTTTGGAGAATAGCTGTATTTAATAGAGTACAGTGCAACTTTATTGTTTTAAGCACCGGTCATAAACAATAGGCAACAAACAGTAGCAGCACATGCTTTATAAACATTAAAATGAAACATATCCAGAATGCTAGAGCTGTATTTTATTGAGGTAGACTATCAGGACATAATTCTGAAAGCCAATAATGTTTTTATTATTATTATTATTATTATTATTATTATTATTATTATTATTATTATTATTATTATTATTTCATACCTCTTGTATTCAAACAATCAAGGTGGGCTGACTTTTCAGTTCCTTTCTAACCATTCACTCCAAATGTAAAGAATGCACACCATTATAATGTACTTTAAAACTTAGCACAGTCTTTAGTTGCAGTCTGCGTTAAAACCTTAGTACAGCCCATTTTTCTTTTTTCTTTTTCTTTTTATAAAAAAGTTTTTTTTAAATTTTTTTTACAACAAACATAACAAATAAAACCTTCTTTCATTTATATAGTGTGTTGGTTGGCACATATGTCTTGTGCACAATATTTATGGTCCTTTCCTCTTAGCTTTACATTCATATTACATTAATTAACTTTCCATATCATATCATATTGTTATTACACCATCATTAGACTTTTAATTTCAAATCCATGTTATCCTTTAGTGCTAGCCTCACTTCTTCATAGTTTTTGTTCATTTTATAACTCATTCAAAAATAATCAGTTACAACGTATCATTATGACTATATTATACTTCAGTTTCCTACTTTTCTGTCTAACCATTGATAAAATAAATCCCATATCTTGTAATATTCTTTTTTCTTCTTGCTCTCTAATTGCCAATGTTAATTTACTCATGTAGTGCAGCCCATTTTTCAAAGGACCATAAAAACAATGTTATAAAAGTCAGCACAATGTGCTTAAAAGATGACCTAGACAATTCAAATACGTTGCAGAAAGTATGCACACTGTGTCAAAGAGATAACAAGATAAAATTTTGGAGATTTTCAAAAGTTATCCTCAAGCACAGCAGAGGATATGTTGTGCATTTTTAACTTAGTCAAAGAAGTTGCAGGAACTGTGCTTGGCATACTTTGGCAAATAGTGATCATGCTGATGTTTATTTTTGTATGTTGCCTACCAGGGGAGCGAGGGGTGTGTGTGATTTTATTATTGGAAAGCCTGAGAGCACCACTTGTGTGGCACCTCATAAATTCCGGACTTAAAACTGTGATCAGCAGTCAGACTTTTTCAGCAACACAAAATACACCATAAAGTATAGTTTTAATAAAAATTAGAAAACCAACCAAGAAAACCATGTTTGGCAACTGAGAAGAAATATTTTCGTTTTGATTTAATCTATCAGAATTGTAACAATGATGTTCTTACTGGAACCAAACCAATTTGTGTTAGTTGGATAAGAAGAGGAGCATTTAATTCTTGAGGTCCTAAGCCATGAAGGGCTTTGTAGGTTAACACCAACACCTTAAATCTCACCGGAGGGCAACTGGTAACCAGTGCAGCGCATGCAGGAGGGGTGTAACATGGGATTATCGGGACACTCCCATCACAACCCGCGCTGCTGCATTCTGGACAAGTTGAAGCTTCCAGGTGGTCCTCAAGGGCAGCCCCATGTACAGAGCATTGCAGTAGTCCACCTTATTTTAAATTCAGCCCACCAGTTGATCAATCCATTATATTACAGTTAACCAATGTAATGAATGAAATACTTTTGTGTGTCCTTTCCCCATGTAATACATATTGTCAATATTTTCCACTACTATACCCTTACTGTAATTCACAGTTGCATAATAAATGCAGTTTTTGTTTTGATGGAGTATGTACAGAAAAAAGCATATCTTAACATGCTGAGAAAAAAAAAATCCAGCAGGCAACTATGTTTCTGTATCTTCACGGATTCAGGATATATTGATTAATGGTATGTTGCAAATAGATCTTCAATTTTTTCATAACGAAGAGGCTAACCAAGAACCAATAAGAGAGAGAGAGATGGGAGAATTTCAGTAGAATTTTTTTCCCTTATTAGTTTAGGTTTTCTAACTTTTTTTGGCAAGGGAGGCAAAACTGCACATTGACTTATCAGGAAGTCCTTGATGATGTGAACAGCTGGAATTACATTTGCTAGAAGCACTTTTTTTTGTTCTTTCCATAGAAAGATAGATGTGCATCAAATCAATATCTCCCATTCATGTGGTCAGTAGACTGACTACTCATTTCTTTCCCTACGTGTTGGCGATTCTCCTTCATCTTCAGATCGATAGATTGTACTCGTTGCATAGTAATTGCTACATCAACTCCAAACTCCCTACTCTACACCTACTGTTCTTTTCTGTTGATATATTCATCTCCAAAGCTTACACACACACACACATATATATATATATTGGCTTGAGACTTACATGCTAAAGAAGTTAAAATAGATTTCTTAGCTTTATTTGCTTCTCTTCCTACAGTGGATGAGAAATTGAGATCTTCAAAAATTTTAGCAAAGGGTTCTCTGCCTGGTTGCTGGGTGGGCATCGCCATTGTGGGCGTGGCCTAGTCAGCCTCCTGCACCATGGTGGGAGGGGCATTTTTGTACTCCCCAGGCTTTAGAGGCTTCCTTCAAGCCTCCAGGAGGGCAAAAATGGTCTCCCCAGACTCCGGAGGCTCTCTGGAAGCCGGAAACAGGCCCATTTCTGGCCTTCCCGAAGTTCCAGAAGGCCTGTTTTTCACCCTCCCTGAGCGTCCCCTTCCCCCCTTCACTTACCTGCATCCAAAATGGGTCACATGGAAACTCTTGGGAGGGGAGGGGTGGAGTGGGTGGGGCCAGGCAAGAGTGGGATTTGGGGGTTCTCTAAACTGCACAGAAACTTAGCTAGGGGCTCTCCTGAACCCTTGCAAATCCCCAGCAGCCCACCCCTGTTTTAAACCTTTCCAGAGGTCTGGTGTGGAAGTGTTGAGCATGAATTGCTTGGATGGATTGCTCCTGCCACCATATTGCTTAAGCATTAAGTAAATTAAATTTGTTTGGGAAAACCATACAACCATCAAATTTTTGTTACCAGGTTTTCAGCCAAGCAAATGGAGATAATTGTCTTAATTTGCTTGTAGCGTGTTCTGCTTGTCAGTCATAATTTTAGGATTCTTTAAATTAGTTGTCTCGTTTCTCCATTCACCTCCTCTCCTCTCCCTGTTTTCCCAAGTTCCAGTGAAATATGCTCAGTTTGGATCAGAGCTGCTCTGATCAGTTTCTTTCTTTCCTGTGAAACTGCTGCTGCACTGGGGGATTGAAAGCTTTAGAAGTTATTTTCCATCTTGGCATCCTCCAGATGTATGGATCTCAACTCCTAGAATTCCCCAGCTGTAGCCTATGCTCTCCAAAGAATTTCTGAAGTTGTAATCTCAACTTCTAAGAGTTGCTCAGGTTGAGAAACATTATTTTGCAACTTTGAAAGACTCTATTAGCTTTTGATTTCATGATGGCTCCAATAGATTTGTACTTAGAGGTAGAAAATCTGACTTTCTGGATTGGTACTATAAGCTATCAAATGAATCATAGTCTACAAAACAATGATTACACATTTGCTGGTGGGTTCCAGGGACAGTAGAGTTCTTACAGGAATCACAGGATTCAAGGATAATACACAAAACATAATGACAGACTTGAATTGTTTTCCATTTAAGGATACTTAAGACACAATGGATTTGCTCCATGTTGTTGTTTTTCATAATGTATGCCATATATCAGGGGTGTCAAACTCATGTTGCCAAGGTGGTATCACATGACATATTGCAACTTTATCCCCTTTGCTAAACCAGGCATGGGCATAGCCAGCACATAACGCATCTGGCCCACGGGCCATGAGTTTGACAGCCCTGCCATATATGATTGTCTATTTTTGCACTATTAATTATAATCGATATCATTCTTATCAACGCATAAGGCGACAAGAAAATTGTTTTTCATCCAACTTTTGCAGAACCTGACAGTCATTATGGCTGAGAGGGGTGATAGGTCCAAAGCCAATCCAGTTGGCTTTGTTATCTAAGATAGGATCAAAGCTTGAATTTCCCTGTTCCTAACCTGCTACCTTAATCCCATTGCATGAGTGGGTTCAGTCTATGTCATCAGTGTTAATTTGTTAACTTTGTGCCGAACCAACTATTTAGAAAACATCACATGGACATTACTATAATCGGTTCACAACAATATAAAACCACTCCTGCCAGTTCTTTAGCTGACGTTGGCTTGCATAGCAATAGCATTTATCAATAGCGATTCATTTATCAATAATTCAGGCTTATATACCACCCCATAGTGATTTACAATGTAAACATCATTTGCATATTGGTTCCAAAAATCTAGAATAGAATATAATTCTTTAGAATAGAACAGCCTTCTAGTCCAATCCCCTGCTTAAATAGGAAACCCTATACCATTTCAAACAAAAGGTTATCCAATCCAGTGTTGGAGCATTCACAACTTCTGGAGGTGACTTGTTCCATTAATTGTTCTAACTTCAAGGAATTTCTTATTTCTAAGCTGCTTCTCTCCTTGATTAGCTTCCACCCATTGTTTCTTGTCCTGCTCTCAGGTGCTTTGGAGAATAGCTTGACTCCCTCTTCTTTGTGGCATAGAACACTGTCATAGAACGCAGCTATCATGTCTCCCCTAGTCCTTGTTTTCTTTCTAACGTTTTAATATTCTAATTTAAAGCTTGCTAAAGTACCACTTTAACTAAGATTTAATTACCACAAAAGATAGATCATATAAGCACCTAAAATAAAGTAACCATTTACCAACATCTCAACAATAGCACAGATTTACTTTTGCCCCTTTGGCAGAGACTATATCAGGATGAAGTCCTTCCATGGAAGAAGGTCTTCAAGGTCTTGGGAAGAAGACCTTCAAGGTCTTGGTTTTAACATTCAAAGTCCTACACAACATGGGTCCGCAATATTTAAGGGAGTGACTCCTGCTGATATCGAGTGCCAACCGCCCTGTGCGAGCACACAGGCAAGGGCTTCTCAGGGTCCCGTCGGCAAGCCAATGTTGGCTGGCAGTTCCCCGGGGACGAGCCTACTCTGTGGTGGCTCCCGCCCTGTGGAACCAGCTACCCCTGGGGCTCCGTCTGGCCCATGACCTCCGCACCATCCGCCACGACCTGAAGACCTGGTTATTTGACCAATCCGGGCTGTGACTCCCTCCTGGGGGGGGGGATGGGATGGTTCTTAATTCATTTTTAAATTTTAAATTTTAAATTCGGTATTATTGGGCTTGTGTTTGTTTAATTCTTTTTTAGCCATTTATTGTTGTGTATGTTTTTAGTTGTGAGCCGCCCCGAGTCTTCAGAGATGGGGCGGCATACAAGTCAAAATAAATAAATAAATAAATAAATAAATAAATAAATAAATAAATAAATAAATAAATAAGGTCCCTTCCAGACCTATGATTTCTGCTATTATTTTAAAATAGTCCTCATGCTCTCTTCCCTGAGTCCTGACAACACCTCCTACTGAAGGTAAGATGTTGTTGTGTGCCAACCCTCACCGGTACCTGAAATCTAAAGATACAGTGTTCCACAGATGCTGAATGGTCCTGAGCATCAGACTTAAACATCAGATGTTCCTCAGCCTTGACACAAAATTGTTTCCAACCATGAGATTAGTTCTGAAAACAGTATATTAAAAATATAAGAAGTCCAACACATCCATCACAACCTTATCCCTTGTTTTGGGGGAACTGCTATTGAAGTCAATTGTCAAGATGATTAGAATTCCCTTGACTGAAATCCAAAGCAGACTTTTAACAGAACTTTCTGATAAAAAGGAATCCTGCTGTCCTTATCTGTTTTCTTTTCCTACCCAAGTGATCTGGAGTGGTATCTGGAAGCTGCCAGTTCCTTTCCTATCCACATTTTTATCTAAATGTACATTTGTCAGCCAAAGACCTTATCCCATTTTTTCTGCATCACCCACAGAAATCTTTCTCCATTTCCTGCTGTTTTTTTTTTCAATTATATTTCTTCCTTTATCCTGATATTTTAGATCTCTATTCACCCAGGTTTATGGCATACTAATAATAAGCACAGAAGAACACATACTTACAAACACCCACCTACCACAGACAGACACACACACACAACATACAAACACAGAATCTGAGAAAGTGACCAGTTCTCTTTTTCTCTCACCTAACTGACAAGAAAGTAATGGATAACATATTTCATGCAATATTGATGTTTTTAATATTGTTGATTTGGGACTTTGTTGCGCCAAACTGGGGTAGTTTTCAGGCATTGTGAATAAATAAATATTATTTGCATTATATTATATTGTGCACATGATTCTTATAGGCTTTTTCAACTCATATTAATCTCTCTATAGACATGAAACATGAAACTCCTCTGCACTCTTTCCAGAGTCTCAACATCCTTTTTATACCATGGTGACCCAAATATTGGATGCAATATTCCAAGTGTGGTCTTACATATCATTTGCATTTGCAAGAATAACATGAGAGAGACCACTGTGAGGCAATATTCTTCCTACCCTTCTCTTTGTGCTGCTTAACTAAATCATCTTTCATTGGAAACATATCTAGTGAAATGCAGATATCGGTTACCAAAATGGTCATAAAACATCAAGAATGATTGCAGGAACTTGGCATACCTAGTCTAGTGAAAAAAAGGACCAGAGATGACATGATAGCAGTCTTCCAATACTTGAAGGTCTGCCACAAATAAGAGGGAAGAACAATATATTTACCAAAGCACATGTAGCCAGGACAGGAAACAACGGATGGAAACTAACAAAAGAATCTATGTGGAGATTCTCAGTCATTCAGGTCATGGTTGCTCATAGCTGTTTTTTTTCAAGAAGCACCTGGACTTTCTGGTTTTTCTTTGAAGACGTTTCGCTTTTGAGATCAAGTGACGTACTAATACCACTCTATAAAGCCTTAGTAAGACCACACCTAGAGTACTGCATTCAGTTTTGTTCACCACATTATAAAAAAGATGTTGGGACTTTAGAAAAAGTACAGAGAAGAGCAACCAGGATGGTGAGGGGATTGGATGCTCAAACATACAATGAAGGGTTTCAGGAACTGGGCCTGGCTAGTCTAGTGAAGAGAAGGACCAGGGGAGACAGGAGAGCATCTTCCAATATTTGAGGGGCTGCCACAGAGAGGAGGAAGGAGTCAAGCTATTTCCCAAGGCACCTGAAGGCCAGACAAGGAATAATGGATGGAAACTGATCAAGGAGAGATTCAACCTGGAAATAAGGAAGAATTTTCTGACAGTGAGAACCATCAACCAGTGGAACAGAAGTTGCCTTTGGAAGTTGTGGGAGCTTCATCACTGGAGGCTTTCAAGAAGAGACTGGACTGCCATCTGTACTAGATGACCTACAAGGTCCCTTCCAACTCTGATTATCTGTTATCTGTTATCTGCTTCTCATCCAAGAAGCTTCCATTCCCCACCATCCAGTCAGACCTGAAGAAGCTTCTTGGATGAGAAGCAAAACGTCTTCAAAGAAAAACCAGAAAGTCCAGTTGGCTCTTGGAAAAAAAGCACCTTTGGGATAACCAAGGAGAGAAGCAACCTAGAACTAAAGAGAAAATTCCTAACAGTGAGAACAATTAACCAGTGGAATGACTTGCCTTTGGGAAGTTGTGGGTTCGACTAGAAGACCTCTAAGATCCCTTCCAACTCTGTCATTCCGTTACTTGAGAAGCTGTTGCAGAGAAGAGAGGTTAACCTTACTCCAAAGTAAAAGGTAAAGGTTCCCCTCGCACATATGTGCAAGTTGTTCCCAACTCTAGGGGGTGCTCATCTCCATTTCAAAGCTGAAGAGCCAGCTGTCTGAAGACATCTCCGTGGTCATGTGGCCGGCATGACTAAATGCCGAAGATGCACAGAACGCTGTTACCTTCCCACCAAAGTGGTCACTATTTTTCTGCTTGCATTTTTGCATGCTTCCAGAACTGCTAAGTTGGCAGAAGCTGGGACAAGTAACAGGAACTCACCCCGTTACGCGGCACTAGGGATTCAAACTGCTGAACTGCTGACCTTTCAATCAACAAGCTCAGCATCTTAGCCACTGTGCCACCACGTCCCTTACTCCAAAGTACCTAAAGGCAAAAGAAGAAGTGACAGTGGAAGATCATTAAAGAGATCTCACCTAGAATTAAGGGTAAATTTCCTGTCAATGAGAACAATTAACCAGTGGAACAAATTGCCTTCGGAAATTGTAGGTGCCTATCACTTGAGGCTTTTAAGAAGAGACTGGATGGCCATTTATCAGAAATGATATAGATCCCCTGGGAGAGCAGCGGATTGGACTAGATCAGTGGTCGACAACCAGTGGGCCCGGGGACTACTGGTGGTCCATGAGAAAATTTTGGTGGTCCGTAGAGAAATGTCATCCCCAAAGCAATTAATCCAGGCTGCATGGGAACACAAAGCCTTGTGTTCCCACATGGCCCATGGGAACACAAGGCTTGCGTCGCTTGCAGTGTGAACAACACGAGGTAGTGAGGGGAGGGGGCCACTGGGCAGCAAAAGTCTTTCTTTCTCTCCCCCCAAGTCTTCCAAAAATGAGTCTTTGTGACCCTGCAAGGCATCCTACTCCAAGAGGCTGCGCCGGCATGACAAGTCTCACAAAGACTCATTCCTGGCGGAGTTTGGGGGAGAGAAAGAAAGACTTCTGCTGTTTCTGCTGCTTTCCTTGCATAAAGCCAAAAGTCTCTCTCTGTCTCCCCCACCCCTGAGAACGGAACTGGAGATGGTATCCTGTGATCCCAAATAAAGAATGATCGATCGGTAGGAAAACGGGGTGGGGAATTTTCTTGCAGACTTTTCTGGGGATTTTCCCAGGGTCTCTGATCCGTGGGATTTAAAATTATGAGTTTGGTGGTCCCTGAGGTCCAAAAGGTTGGCAACCCCTGGACTAGATGACCTCCAACTCTTTTAGTATTATGAATCTTGGCTGCGAAATGTTTTCACTTTGGATTGGACCTTATGACCCACAGAATCCAGAAGCAATTTTCAGCACCACTAACAAATTGGGAGATAAAATCCTGGTCAGTGTCAAGAAGATGGCAAAACTTTGACATTTGAAGCCCGTGGAAGAGGTGACAGAGTTACTGCAAAGGTCTCTTCTGTGGAGAATTAATAGTGATTCTTTCTTTCATTTAACAGTTAGCATTTTAAAAACAGGTGAAAATAAAATATAAAGACTTCTGAACTCTTTGGCGAATGATTGCAAGTCCTTGGCTGTCTGCTGATGTTCCCCCATATGCTTGGATAAAAGCCGAAATAGATCAAATTAATAAATCCCTATGAAACTAATAATCTTGGGTTTGCAGGGACATTCTGTGTGACAGATGTTTTTATCTTTCCATTGCTATGAGCCAAAAAACATTGTTTTATTTTCCAGATGTATGCCCTTGCTTTTCCAAAAACAACAACAACAACAACACAGTTTGCAGGGTGTGAGTACATTTATTAAAATCCATTCTAGTGAACTTCCTGCTGCTTCGATAATTCCTCTTCCGTATCTTTAGCTGTTCTGAAATATATTGAACTGTCATTCTGAGGATTCGGAAATGAGGATATTTTGCAGCACCTTTTGTTTCACTCGGGGGAAAAAATGAAGAATATTGTCAGGGAAGTGATCAAATGAAGGGAGAATCTGGTGCAAAAATATGCCAAAAAAAATCAACTAACCTTTAGACAGATGTGTGGAAAACTATTCTGAGTTTACTCCCATTATTCCACAATGAACCATCTTCTTGTTTACAGGTAAAGGTTCCCCTCACACATATGCATTAGTTGTTTCTGGCTCTAGGGGGCGGTGCTCATCTCCGTTACAAAGCCGAAGAGCCTGCGCTGTCCGAAGACGTCTCCGTGGTCATGTGGCCAGCATGACTAAACATCAAAGGTGCATGGAAAGCTGTTACCTTCCCACCAAAGTAGTCCCTATTTTTCTACTTGCATTTTTCCATGCTTTCGAACTGCTAGGTTGGCAGAAGCTGGGACAAGTAACGGGAGTTCACTCTGTTACACAGTGCTACGGATTCGAACCACCGAACTGCCGACTTTTCTGATCAACAAACTCAGCGTCTTAGCCACTGAACCACCACATCTCTTTCTTGTTTACCATACCTAAAAAGAAAAGGACCTTGGCAAGAGAACAAAGATATTTCCTTTGCTCTGATTTTTACTAAAATCAGATAGGAAAGTTGATGAGATTTTCTTGGACTTTTTATAACCAAAATCATGGAGCAATTATTGGAATAGAAGCACTCAATTTTGTCTCAAAGGGTTTGCTCTTCAGAGAGTTCCAATTCATTCTAATCATGCTGAATTTTGATCCTTTGGTTAAAAAAAACAAAAGAAGACACAACAAAGGACAATTATCAAGGAAGTTTTTATAGTCTTTGTTGGCTTTTAATAAGGTTTGGCTTGTATAAAGGCATGTTTAATTTTTGCCTGCATCTTGTTGTGATTTAACTGTATTATTATCATATTTTAAGAGCGCAGCAGTTTGAAGGCCATGGTGAACCTAAAAGCAATAAACACTTTTAGCAATAAATAATGCTAAAAGTGCATCTTTTTTTTAAAGGCAAAAAAGAAAAGAAAAGAAATGTTTTGCTTAATACGTTGCTCCCAATTATGCAACACACTTTCTCAGAGATGCCTGAAATCCTTCTTTCTTCAGTCTAGAGATGATCCACTTTGATGTAGATTGGGTCAATTGGAGCTAATTTGATCAGAGGTTTTATTCAATTTAATAAGATTGTAGGTCCTTGTGCTGATTTTTTAAAAGTCTGTTGCCTTAAGTGTCCTACAGGAGAGAAAGTATAATCACGGATAAAAATTAATTTAAAAGGGCAAAACAGTACTCTGGCAGATGACCCACAAATACTAGTGAACAACAACTACTTTGCAGAGATGGTTGGAGATTGCTATAAAATATGTCATAGATTTAAGGTGATGGATTATTTATTTACTGATAGATTTGAATTTTTATAGCTTAAGATGAAGACAGAACATTTGGTCTTGCGGGTTTTCTTCAGAGAAGTATCTTATGATATAAGGTGGGTTAAAAGAAAGTAACTAGCCCAAAGTCATTCAGTGTAGGTCAGGTGTCAAGTCTGCAAATACAGAACAACAATAGCACTTAGACTTATATACCACTCTACAGTGCTTTACAGCCCTCTCTAAGCAGTGTACAACCAATAATTGCCCCCAGCAATCTGGGTCCTCATTTTATCCACCTCAGAAGGATGGAAGGCTGAGTCAACCTTGAGCCTGGTGAGAGTCGATCTGCCAAATTGCAGGCAGCTACCAGTCAGCAGAAGTAGCCTGCAGTACTGCATTCTAACCCCTGCACCACCATAGCTTATGATAAAGTCCTGGTCATAACATACCAGGTATCACTGTGGTTGAAAAGAAGAAGGTGTGGATAATAGATGTGGCAATGTCAGGAGACAATAGAAGAGAAGTCAAATCAAACTGAAGAAGATCACAAAATCACAAGATCATCAAGATCTGAAAATCAAAATTGAAAGATGATGGCACAAACTGGCCATGATGGTCCCAATATGGTAGTCATTGAATAGTATCCTGAACCTTGCACCTGGGGAAATTGATCTCTCTAGGTGCAATCCTAAAGGGCTTCCAATAGCAGCTCTAAGATTAGATAGAAATTAGGACCACTGTGCTGAAGGGTAGAAGGTATAGCATCATGATCCTTATTTTGACTCTCATTGAAGACAGAAACATTCACACCCCCTCTGGTGAAAGAAAAAAGTCTGTGTATTGATCAATGCCACCACTCCTGTGCCCTTCGGATTGACAAGGATGAAAGACCAAAACCCAGAGGGCAGTTATTTCACAAGACAACATTGCTTTATATCCCCATTCAACCACCACAAACCCATGGATGTACAGACCTGACATTTATCATTAGAACGTCAAGGTCAATAAGGATCCAGCGATCAACACACAGGATTCAGAGATTCCAGGCCAGGAGCAGTGATTGATACCACATTGATAATTCCTTGAAACTGCACATCTGGATCCTCACACAAATTTTTAGGTGACTTCAGATGCAAATGACTCAAGTATAGAAAGGACTATTTCCCTCAATCCCATCATGCTAAGATCTATTCATGAATTGACTTTCATGTCAATTCTCCAGTTGTCATGAATTTATCTTTCTTTCTTTCTTTCTTTCTTTCTTTCTTTCTTTCTTTCTTTCTTTCTTTCTTTCTCTCTCTCTCTCTCTCTTTCTTTCTTTCTCATCTATCTATCCATCCATCCATTATCTACAATTCTATCATCTATCCCAGGGGTCACCAACCTTTTGGACCTCAGGGACCACCAAACTCATAATTTTAAATCCTGCAGACCAGAGACCCTGAGAAAACCCAAAAAACTCTCTGCATTCCCCACCCTGTTTTCCTACCGATCGATCATTCTTTATTTGGGATCGCAGGATACTGTCTCCAGCTCTGTTCTCAAGGGGACAGACAGAGAGAGAGACTTTTGGCTTCATGCAAGGAAAGCAGCAGAAGCAGCAGAAGTCTTTCTTTCTCTCCCCAAACTCTGCCAGAAATGAGGCTTTGTGAGACTTGTTATGCTGGCACAGCATCTTGGAGTAGGATGCCTTGCAGGGTCCCAAGGACTCATTTCCGGCAGAGTTTGGGGGAGATAAAGACTTTTGCTGCTTTCCTTGTGTGCAGCCAAAAGCAGAAGAAGAAAGAAGCAGCCTGGTGGCCAGGCCAGGCGTGGGGCACGTGGGGCAAGTTCCCCCCTTCCCCCTTTCCCCCTTCCCTCACTACCTCGTGTTGTTCACACTGCAAGCAACACAAGCCTTGTGTTCCCGTGGGCCATGTGGGAACACAAGGCTTTGTGTTTCCATGCAGCCTGGATTAATTGCTTTGGGGGTGACATTTCTCTACGGACCACCAAAATTTTCTCGTGGACCACTAGTGGTCCCCGGCCCACTGGTTGGTGACCACTGATCTATCCTATCTATCTATCTATCTATCTATCTATCTATCTATCTATCTATCTATCATCCATTATCTCTAGCATCTCTAATTGTATCGTATATTCTATCTATCATCTATCTATCTGTGTCTATCTGTGCCTATCTATTAATCATCTATCATCTATCTAAATCTATCTATCTATCCATTCATCCATCTATCCATCCATCCATTATCTCTAGCATCTGTCATTCTATCATCTATCTATCTATCTATCTATCTATCTATCTATCTATCTATTTTCTATTTATCAAATTTATGCATCACCCTTTCTCTAAGTAAGCATTTAGAATTTTTTTTTAAAAAAAGATCAACCCCCTCCCCCTCCCCCCCAAAAATCATGTTATTATTGAACAAAGCAAAACATTCAATTTTTCAGGGGGGAAGTTTAAGAGAACCTACCAACATTTTTTTGTCCCATGCTGAGATGGGCAAAGGATGAGGAGAAAAAGATGGCTCATTTAGAAGGTCAATCAGAGCAAAATATCCAGCTTACAAAGAAGGTAACCAGTACCAGAAGCTTTGTGTATTCTATCCAGAGAAGAAATAAATTTAATGAAATACGTATAACCAATCCTGGGAATAGAAATTTCATATTTAAGTGACATTTCAAGTTTACAAAGACCAATTAGACTTTGCTTTGGGGATCTGCTTTCTAAATGGCAATCCATACGGGGCCCGATTTTAAGTCACCATGGATTCTATTTTTCTGAGCTTCTGAAATATGTTTTCTTTTCTCTGATAGGTGCATCCATGTGTGCGTATGTGCAGACACACACACACACACACGAACACTTTGTGTTAGGATTGTCATTGTTCAGAATTGAAAGAGAAGATTATTTGCTTTACTATGAGAAGGCTTTCTCACCTTCCACTTCCTGTGTACAGTATGTGTTTGTAGTAAAATAGATGTCGCTTTCTCTTCTTTTCTATCAGTCTCATATTTTTTCTACAGAAAGACTAAAATGTCATCTTTCCTCTTAGATAAATTATATATATATATATATTGTTTGAGTAGGCGCAGAAAATATCGGGTTATAAAATAAAGGATAGCTAAAGCATTCTGATTAGCATTGTGCGGTGCAAAATACTTTTCATACAAGCCAAGATTTGGGCTGTTTCTTGAGGATGAAGGGAAATCTTGTAAATACAATGGAGATCCATCTCAGAAAGACGAGGCATGACATGGTACAATAGGTCACGAATGCATACATCAATTGATGTCAATAATAATTATGGTTCCTCACTTGGGCTCAAGATTCTAACCAGTGTTGAATAAAAGACAGAAGACAAAGATTGCTTAAGATATAAAATATTGAATGTCGTTATTGTTTTCAAAGGGAGGCACACCACTCCCACGCATATCCATCATGTTTCAAAGAAACCAAGGTGATGCACAAAGAAGAAAGGGGCTAATGGAAAATCAAACACTCCTAATCAATTTCAGTCAATATAGTCCCACTATATCAGAGGGAGAAGATCTGATGGTCATTATCCATGTGTTTGTTTGTTTGTTTGTTTGTTTGTTTGTCAAACATGTACAAGATAACAGGTATAAGTAAGAACATAAACAAGAACAAAGGAAGTAAATACAGATAAATGGGGACAGTAAGACAGGGATGGTAGGCACTCTGGTACGCTTATGCGTGCCCCCTTTAAGGACCTCTTGGGGATGGGGTGAGGTCCACGGTAGACAGTTTGAGGTTGAAGCTGGGAGGGGTTGAGGCTGTAACAATGGAGTCAGATGGGGTGTTCCAGGCATTGACCACTCTGTTGATAAAGTCATATTTTCTGCAATCGAGTTTGGAGTGGTTTACCTTGAGTTTGTATCAGTTGTTTGCTTGTGTATTACTGTGATTGAAGCTGAAGAAGTCATTGACAGGTAAGACATTGTAACAGACAATTTTGTGTACTATGCTTA
Source organism: Naja naja (assembly GCA_009733165.1). Lineage (NCBI taxonomy): Eukaryota > Metazoa > Chordata > Lepidosauria > Squamata > Elapidae > Naja > Naja naja. The sequence continues at coordinate 49,401,124 of CM019153.1, read as the reverse complement.
GATTGGACCACAGGTGGCACAGTTCTTGGTGGGCCTTGGTGGTGCAGGCTGTTAATAGCCTAGCACTTAGTTCCAGCTGCCTGTAATTATTGCAGGCTCGAATCCCACCAGGCTCAAGGTTGACTCAGCCTTCCATCCTCTCGGGGTAGGTAAACTGAGGACCCAAGATTGTTGGGGCAATAAGCTGACTTTGTAAAAATGCCGCTTAGTAATAAGCAAGCATATACAATGGAAGGAAGGCTATTGCTGAGTGCATTGGGTTGTATCCCAAAAATTGTAAGCCGCCCTGAGTCTCTGGAGAAGGGCGGGATATAAATATGAATTTTTTAAAAAAAGTTCTAGATTGTCCAGGCCCAAAATTTCGAGCCTGGGAGATGTTGAATCTGCACTTTTGTGAATCCTCCATAGCAGACAGTTCTCACATGTAGTCAGTCACCCATCCAGATAGAAGCCTAAGCTTTTCCAGCTTAGCAATTGGGACATAGCATGCTTGTTGCCAGAGAGCTACAGATAGAACTCAGCAGGGACTTAGAACTTCTGTCCTTAGCAGGACAGAACAGAATAACAGAGTTGGAAGGGACCTTGGACGTCTTCTAATTCCCCACCATTCCAGACAGACACTTAACAGATAATCAGAGTTGGTAGGGACCTTATAGGTCATCTAGTCCAACCCTCTGCCCAAGCGGGAGACCCTACGCCATTTCTGACAAATGGCAGTCCAGTCTCTTCTTGAAAGTCTCAAATGATGGCGTTCCCACAACTTCCGAGGGCAACTTCTGTTCCATGGGTTGATTGCTCTCACTGTCAGAAAGTTTCTCCTTATTTCCAGGTTGAATCTCTCCTTGTTCAGTTTCCATCCATTATTCCTTGTCTGGCCTACAGGTGCTTTGGAAAATAGCTTGTGGCAGCCCCTCAAATATTGGAAGACTGCTATCACATCTCCCCTGGTGCTTCTCTTCACTAGACTAGCTATGCCAAGTGGCTGTCCAGTCTCTTCTTAAAAGCTTCCAGTGATGTAGCACCCACAACTTCTAGAGGCAAGCTGTTCCACTGGTTGATTGTTCTTGCTGTTAGGAGACTTCTCCTCAGTACTATGTTGCTTCTGTCCTTGATTAGTTTCCATCCATTGCTTCTTGTGCTGCCTTCAGGTGCTTTTGGTAAATAGATTAAAAAAATAGTTAAATGAGTTCATGGAAAAGGGAACTAAATCAAACACATCAGTCACTGCATCTCTTACTATATCAGAAAGAGAAGATCTGATGACCATCATTCATGTTGTTACCAGTACGCTAAGCTAGACTGCTGCCATATCCTCTACCTCAGGCTTTCTTTGAAGAAAAATCAGAAGTGGCAATTGGAAGAAAAGGCAACAGCTTGTAGAATCATACAACAGGCAACGTAAGGCTAAGATCTAGGAAAATTACAATTTATTCTTTATTTATTAAATTTATATGCCACGCATGTACCCAATAAGGTGACTCTGGGTGGCTCACAGATGACAAAAAGAGGAATAGGAAAATCAATTAGAATATGAAAACTTGGGCAAATTAAATTTTCTAAAACTATGAAAGGACCCAGAACAATCAACTACGCTTGACTGTGCTGCAGCTTTGCAGTCTTGAATATTCAAACTGCCTTGCGAGCAGGCATTTTTACAAAGTGATGTTGCGTGTACAAAATGAGTGAATAAGGGGGATCTTCATGGATCCAGAGTTAAAAACAGCAAGAACTTCCTTTCTCTTAAAATAAGCTTTGTTCTCTGGAAAGAAGTTTAGTTATTCAGGCAGAATGGAAAGCAAAGACTTTCATCCTATTGTTATAACTTGACAATAAGTCTTGCAGATGCCATTACAAGAAGCTGTATAATAAAACGGTGTGTTTTATGGGGAGTATGACTATCTTTCTGTAGCCTGAAGAGACAGTCGCCCGCTAAAGTCCATCTAGACTTCTAGCGACTACGCTTCAGAAATCATGCATCGGCTTCACAGATGATTTGGAAGTGCTTTAGATGTTTCCAGAGTGCACAGCTTCTTTGCTATTCATGACAGCAATCCAATTATTTCAGGTTTTCCTGCTAGTGTTAAAAAGCTGCCCTTATTTTAGGAATCATATGAACCAGTCATCTCTTTAAAGCCAAGCAGCAATTTTTTTAAAAAATATATATATATCAGATTTGCATGGTTTCTATTACGGGTTTTCTTTCAAAAATAGAAGGTGCTGTGTTCCTGCTTCCCTTAAGTGCCAAAAATTTCTTCCAAATCATTTTTGAAGCGGGCACAGCCCTACTGAGCTCTGTTATTGAGGCTTCAGAGACAGATTTCAGGGCTCTGAATGGGAAAAATAATCAGTATTTTACTTTCACTAACATCTAACTGAAATTTCACCTTTCTTTCCATAAAGAGCACATGCAGCAAAGTAATTAATGGCCTTTAGAAGGCAAAGATGTTTGTTAACTTGACTGAATCTCACTACTTAAATTCCCTAAAAATGGAAGTCGTCTTGTCATTGAATTTATGGATTAATAATATTACTAGCCTTGGCTCATAATAAGAAACTCTGTATGTAAGCATATTCGTGAAAGGAGGTCACATTCTTGAACTTTGTGGATTTTATCATTTTTAACCCACCCTTATCCTTGACAATAGTATCAATTGTTTTCTTCTTTAATTGTAACTCATTAAAAGAAAACTTCACCAATTTTACTGTAAACTTTAGCTAAGTTAAAGTTAAAAGTTATAATAATAAAACAAAATAAAGATAATTAAAAGCAAAGCTACATAGTAAGATAAGAAAATAGAATAAGAAAAGAAAAAGAAAGATTATAAAAAAATCTGTTTCTGGACACTATTTATATTTGCCCTTCCTTGCTAAAGTTACATCATAACTTCCTTCTTTCTATTGTAATGTTCCAATATTTAAGGGGCTGCCACAGAAAAGAGGGAGTCAAACTATTCTCCAAAGCACCCGAAGGCAGGACAAGAAGCAATGGATGGAAATTAATCAAGGAGAGAAGCAACCTAGAACTAAGGAGGAATTTCCTAAAAATTAGAACAATTAACCAGTGGAACAACTGGCCTCCTGAAGTCATGGATGCTCCAAAGCTGGAGGTTTTTACGAAGAGATTGGACAACCATTTGTGTGATACTTGTACTACATGTCAAAATTTTCAACTTTCGATTTTCAAACCTTAGGAGTGCTCATAAGTTGTGACATGCCTTGGTGAATGTAAAGATATTTCGGTTACCTTAATATAATTTAGATGTGCTTGGTAAGTAACTACACAAATATAAATTTGATTGTAAATTGATTGTAAATGTTTTAACAGCAGCTAGAATTGTATTTGCCAAAAATTGGAAGAATGATAAAATACCTATGCAGGAGGAAGTGATTAGGAAAATTATGGACTGTGCTGAAATGAGTAAATTGATATTTGAAATTAGAGAACAAGAAGATAAACAATTTTACAAGATATGGGATTTGTTTTATCAATGGTTGGATAAAAAGACTTGGTAATGCAATAGACTATATAATTTTGTAATAGAAATATAATAGGCTGATATAAAATATAATGTTGATGTTCTGTCTCCCCTTCCCTTCTCCAGAAGGTAAGGAACTTGGCACAACAGAGAGTCACGCTGGCTTGTCTCCAAAAGCCAATCTGCTACAGCTGATAAGGCTCTTGGCAATCACACACGTTCCGACTGCCAAGTTCAGATTTGTCAAGTATCGGATTACTCACTGAGTCAGAATGGGCTTTTTATTCTCAAAGTCCACGAACAGAGCTCTCTTTGTCCGGAGTCACAGCCACAACTTTTATACAGGAGTCTCTGCCCTTGGGCTGCTGGTTTCTCCCTCCGATGCTGCCTGGGAGGAATCCTCCTCCTCACTCCCCAGCTATAGCTCATACTCCTGGTGTCTCAGGCTTGTCAGGGGGAGGAGGTCCTGGGGAGAATGGTCCTGGGGAGGAAGGCATTGCCCGTTCCTCCCCTTCATCATCCAAGTCCTCTTCCTCTGTCAGCACAGGCTCAGGAGGCGGGGCCACAACATGTTGATATATATAAAACCATTGGATGAAAGTATAACATAAATTTTAGATTAAAAATATATCTTGTACATATGATGAAATAAATAGTTTAATTGTACACAAGTAATAATTGATAAATACATAATGTTTTATTGATAATATGAGAAATTTTCTTTTTGATAAACTGTGAGTGATGAATATGAAAGGATGACACAAAGGATTTGTAACCAACTGACACACTGTATGTATATATGGAAGATGGTTTTTATGTTTTGTAAGTCCTGTTTGTATGTTTGTATCAAAAATAAAAAACTTTTTAAAAAAAAGAATACTTCCCTATTAAGATTTTCCATTTTCACTACGTTTTACTAATCCCCATTAGAGTCTTGATGATCTTCATTAGAAAAAGAAAAACTATTGTTAGGATGTATGCATTTGTTAAAGATATATTTTATTCAATAGATAGATAGATTAGAGGATTAGAGGTGGCCTTTGATTTTTGGGGAGAACTGACAGATATATAAAGATCAAACAAGGTTGCAAAGCCCACAATATGTGCCCTTACTATGTAAAGAGTCAGCAACAATGATTTGACACCCCCTGATGCCTTTCTCTCTAATATATAGTTTTGGGTGGGAAGGAAAATTGATTTGTTTTTTGTTCTCTTTAAACTTTTTCCCTCCTCCGATGAATCTAGTCAGTTAGAAATCATGGTTGTAAAGAGAGTTGGGCTCCTTGATGCTCTCTGACCTTGGTTGTTTTCTTGAAGATGTTTCATTATCTAATGTCAGACACAAGGAACCAAAACAATACCATGAGCTGTGGGCTCCTTGGTGCTCATCTGCTTCCTTGCAGATGTTTCGTTACTTCATGTCAGAAACAAGGAACCACAACAATACCGTGAGCTGATCAAAGTTACCTTTTTATTGCTGCAAGCCTATTTACAAGAATCTCACCAGGCTGACTGCATTGTCTTACTGGCATCCTGCCCCTTTCTGGATTTTGACTTTGTTTAGCAATTCCAGTAGTTTCATAAATTGAGGTGATACTGGTTGTCAGTACTGAAAGGATCAGTTCTATCCTGGTTTTCAAAGTAGAACTGAAGCTACAGATTCAGAGGATTCTAGGTCGCCTATATCTTTCTCATCTGGGCTGGGTGAGGACTTCTCTGATTCTGAACATTTTATCTGTTAATTTTTTGCAGTTCTAGCTAACTCTACTTTTAATTTCTCAGATACTAACACAAACAGTTTAGGATTTAAAAGGAAACAATATTGTTCTTTACTTAATATTGCTAATAGAAATCTTTGGTTAATTCTAAATATTTTTTTTATTATTTATTTTATTATTTATCTATTAATTGGTCTTATATGCCACCCTATCTCCCTAGGGACTCAGGGCAGCTCACATAAAAACACCCAGTACAAAAGTTAAAAAAGTAAAAAGATTATTAAACATAATTCGACCAAATAGTATTAAAACCCCATCACAAGACATTTAAAACTAAGCCCCCCCCTCAGTCCAGGCCGGCCTGTTCGAATAACCAAGTCTTTAGGCTGCGGCAGAAGGAGCGGAGGTCGGGGGCCAATCGTAGCTCCAGGGGAAGCTGGTTGCATAAAGTGGGAGCCCCCACAGAGAAGGCCCTACCTCTAGGGACTGCCAGCCGACATTGTTTGGCTGACAGTACCCCGAGGAGGCCTTGTCTGTGGGCGCGCACCGGGCGATGGGTATTTTTAATCCCAATGCTTTTATTGGTTTATCAAAATATAAAATACAAAGAGAAATTCAAACAAAAGTAATGGAAAACTGAAAGTCTGTAGAGATTTTCAGTCATCCAGGTCAGAGTTGTCCCAAAGGTGCTTTTTCAGGTGGCAACTGGACTTTCTGGGTTTGGTCTTTGAAGATGTTTTGACATCCAAGAATCTTCTTCAGCTCTGACAGGATCCATTCCCCACTATCCTGTCAGAGTTGAAGAAGCTTCTTGGATGAGAAGTGAAATGTCTTCAAAGAAAAAAACAACTAGGAAGAGAAGGAAGGAAAAGAAAAGAAATATGGTGTAAAGAGGGAAAATGGGAAGAAGGAGGCACCAACTTCCAACTCTGTTTAGCACAGTAGAAGATAACAACATTACAACTGCAACTTTTGACTTTTACACAATAATATTGTTTCTATTCTGAAATTGCTTCTGCATTTTGTGCTTGCAAGGGGAAAAATGAAACTTTGATTTTATTTTTTGTTAATTAGATAGGTTTATTGTTATAGAAATAGTTTGTACACACAAAAGTTAATTGTAAATGTTCAGATCACCATATCTCAATTAGACAAGGGTATTTCTGACTTTCTATACAGAATTGTTGTAAAAGTTGCAAAGAATTGATTAGGTTTTTAAAAATTTCAAAAAAGACCAATAGTCAAGGTGGAACTCTAAGGTGTTTATATTTGACAGTCTTCATGCATGTAAATATTAACATGTTGCTTGATGGTCAAATACAAATAGGGAATACATTGTGGTGCTCAATATTCTCTTGTATACAAGAGAGGGCTTTAAAAGGGAAATGGATATGATTAGAATTTAAAACTTCAGGCTTTCTATTCTAGAACCTTAATATATATCTTCAAGTTCTGTATTAATTAAAGATTCTCTACTTTCTTTAACTCTCTTTAACTTCACTTCGGATATCCACCTGACTAACCAGGGTCATCACAACACATGCTCCATTTTAATTTGTCGCAAAATACAATTTTCTTAAGCTGCTGTCCTTGAGAATGAACATTTCAAGGTTGAAACCCAATGGAAGATTTCAGCGTGAAGAGATTCAGATTAATCTCCCAAATATTTAGAGCCACATAAACATTTTTTTTCAACTAGCTTATCAGTGATATCAATGAAAATATAGTAGCATATCTAACACAGTAAAGTATTCAAAGAAAATGGTCACATATATTTCCTGAAGGTATATATAAAAACAGGTATATACAGTATGACAGACAAAGTATTTAAAGCCCAGGAAAAGCCAACATGAAAATGTTATTATGGATATGAGGATACTTTACAAACTCAATTTTGTGAATTCCTATTACTGGATTTTCAGTGTCTCAGAGCAAAAATACCAAATCAAAACAGTCTTCCTGAATGTTTCTGCAGAATCTCTGATTCAAAACATCTTTTCAAAGTATCTTTAACTATATGGTTAACACAAAACATATTTGAACATGTGTAATTTGAGGGAATATACACACAGAGAAGAAATGCTTGTGGAGCGGGGGAGGAAAACCAGATTAAAGTGGAAAATAGGTTTATGGATAAACATGTCCACAATGTGCTATGAATGTGAAAAAAAAAATCCATTCCTAGCTGGACAAGTCAGAAGATAAAATACTGAAAATAAGCTAGTGAAAAGCACCAGGAAAGTAAGTGTGGGTTGAAATTGAAAGCTAAGCCAAGATGAAAACCCACTGAAGCAAGCAAAGAAAGAACCAGGCAGGAAATGACTGGCATAAAGTCTTCCAAAGAAATAACTTTGTATTTATAATTTACTTACTGGGTTTATTTGATAAACAGGTTTAGGGAAACCATATAAGCTTGATCAGCTGTGTTTTTTTTTAATCCTTTAAAATCCTTGGCTATCTTCCCATAAGTGAGACTACCATTCTAGACCTAGTTAAACCTATTGCATCAATCGTTCGTACATTTACCCTAGTACACAACAGGGAATAGAATAATACAATAGAATAACAGAATTGGAAGGGACTTTGGAGATCTTCTAGTCCAACCCCCTGCATAGGCAGGAAAACTTACACCACTTCAGACAAGCGGTTATCCAACATCTTTTAAAAAACTTCCAGTATTGGACCATTCACAACTTCTGGAGGCAATTACTGATTACTTGTCTAACTGTCAGGAAATTTCTCCTTAGCTTTAAATTGCTTCTCTCCTTGAGTAGTTTCTATCTATGGTTTCTGGTCTTGCCCTCTGATGCTCTGGAGAACAGCTTGACTCCCTCTTCTTTGTGGCAGCCCCTGAGATATTGGAATACTGCTATCATGTCTCCCCTAGTCCTTCTTTTCATTAGATTAGACACACCCAGTTCCTGCAACCATTCTTCATATGTTTTAGCCTCCAGTCCTCTAATCATCTTTGTTCCTCTTCTCTGCACTCTTTCTAGAGTCTCAACCTCTCTCATACATCATGGCAACCAAAACTGAATGCAGTATTCCAAGTGTGGCCTTACCAAGGCCTTATAAAGTGGTATTAACACTTCACGTGATCTTGATTCTATCCCTCTGTTTATGCAACCTAGAACTGTGTTGCCTTTTTGGGCAGCTGCTGCACACAGCTGGCTCATATTTAAATGGTTGTCCACTAACAATCCGAGATCCCTCTCACAGTTGCTACCATTGAGCAAGGTACCACATATAATATACCTGTGCATTTTGTTTTTCTTGCCTAAATGTAGAACCTTAATTTTTTCACCATTGAATTGAATGAAATGGGAGAAGGGGAAACACAAGATGTGTCAAACAACTGGATACAGCAATCAAACAAGCTGTACACAAACTGCATCAAATATTATCTGCTTCCATTTGGTGATTTGTAAGTATTCCCCCCAGCAACTATCCCACAGCATCCAAACAATGTCTTTCTTTCAACTGAGGCCTTCAGATCTACATAGCATCCGTTTGCATAAAATTAGTCCTTTGGCTGTCTGATGACATCCTCCTAAATTATTCTTTATTATCTGTTACTTGACTCCAGGGGCTCTGGGCTAGAATCAGGTTGGAAGGTAATCCATATAAGCGTTTAGATGCTGCTTAAGGTGGAGAATTTGTGCTTTGCCTGTACAGAACTGTTGATGTGGATTTTGAATGACTTCCAGTTACTAAATCATCATCAACATCATCATTATCATCATCATCTACTTGGAACAGTTTACATCCCATGACAGTACCTTTAACACCATCAAATATCAGCATCTGCCTATGCCAGATCCCTGGGAAGGACTCAATAGGTAGATAAAAATGTCAACTCAGTCTAAACATCTGAGAAGGACCAGGGGAGTCATGATAGCAGACTTCTAATATTTGAGGGGCTACCACTGAGAGGAGTGGGTCAACCTGTTTTCCAAAGCACCTGTAGGGCAGACAAGGAACAATGGATGGAAATTGGTCAAGAAGAGATTCAACCTGGAAATAAGGATAATTTTTCTGACAGGAAGAAAAATTAAGTCATGGAACAGAAGTTGACTTCAGAAGTTCTGGAAGTTCCCTTCACCACTGGAGGCTTTCAAGAAGAGACTGGACTGCCATCTGTCAGAAATGGTGTAGGGTCTCCCGCTTGGGTGTGGGGGGGTTGGACTAGATGACCTACAAGGTCCATTCCAACTCTATTAATCTGTTATCTGTTAGATTTCTCTTTTTCAGATATGTTTTTTTTTGGAGAAAGAAAATAAAGAGTTTCTTAGTTGGGCAAGCATTTGTGGGAATGTGGCAGATGGAACGAAAGGATTGGACGACCGTTTATCTAGGTTGGTACGGGGTCTCTTGCTTGAGCAGGGGGTTGGACTAGATGACCTCCAAGGTCCCTTCCAGCTCTGAGATCCTGCAATTGTGTAAGGAGCTCCTGCTTGAGCTGGGGGTTGGATTAGAGGACCTACAAGGTCTCTTCCAACTCTGATTATTTGATAATTTGATTATCTCGCTGACTATTAACAATAAGAAGAACAAATAATCTTGTTTCCACAAGGTTAACATTGTTGGTGGAAGCCTAGGCTGAAATGTTCTCCATGTTTCTCTAAAACTTTACCAATTTTTAAAATTATACATAGATTAAAGAAGTAAGTGAAGTGAACCTCACCAAAAATATCACTTGAAACCAGTGTTGGGATTCAATTTTTTTAAATACTGGTTCTGTGGGCGTGGCTTGGTGGGCATGTCAGGAGAAGGATACTGTAAAATCTCCATTCCCTCCTCACCCCTCTAACCTGCTTTTCAGCTCTGTTATCCTGTGCAGGGCAACAAAAGAAAACCCAGCTGATCAGCTGGGATTTGGGAGGCAGAGTATAGATGGGGGCGGGGCCAGTCAGAGGTGGTATTTGCCAGTTCTCCAAACTACTCAAAATTTCTGCTACTGGTTCTCCAGAACTGGTCAGAACTGGCTGAATACCACTTCTGCTTGAAACCAAGATCACCAAAAAGAGGTTGTCATACTTTAGTTATCTCATGAGAACTAATTCACTCGAAATGCCAATCATGCTAGGACTGATCAGTAGAAAAAGGAGTAGGAGCTGCCCTGGTACCCGCTGGCTGGACATTATAAAGGATGACACCAGGATGACCCTGGTGGATTTGAAGAAGACAGAAGGGTATGGAGATTGCTGATCCATAGAGTGGCCAATGGTTGGAGAAGACTGAATGGCTGAAAATGACATAGCTTTATCTTCTGTTCAGAAGAAGTTTCCCAGGTCTGAAGTGATTGAGCCTGGCATGCAGCTGCAATTTCAGTAATAAAAGTTGTTCTTCTTCCTAACATTGAGCAATTACTGCTATTTTCTTGAATTGCTTTGAGAATACCTAGCAATATATACTGAGAATTCTACCTTCGGCAGTTATTTAAACCTTTGCATGCAAGAGTTAAAAATATGTTAGAAAGCAGGAACATGCATCGAATTCCAACCTTCATTGGATCCATCAGTCAATAGATCTTCAAGTGTTTTTAATGTCACTTTCTCATAGTTATATCTCGTGCCTCAAAAATCTTATTTTCTCAATCCATGCCTCTTTTAATGTTGTTTTTGTAGCCTGGCGAATGATCCCATTACTTGGTTATTGCAGCTAAGACAAATGATTTTGTTAACACTACTAATAACTGCCGATTTTAATGACAAAATCTTCTTGGATTAAAATAAGTGGAGACTAGATTAGAGCTAGAGAAAACAATTACAAGGCTGTGTTTTGTTTCCTTAAATGCCTTCAGTTTTTCATACTAAGTCATGTTTTGTTTTGACTAATTTGAAAGCTTATAGGGCACATCCAATTTCCCAATGCTAATCCTTAGGAAGTGGTTTACAATCACGATGCATTTTTATAATGATATAACCCTTAATAAATTAATGCCACTCTTTAGCAAGGTTTTAATAGGAAAGTTCTTTGCCTCAATGAACCACCCACTGAATAGTACAAGTTAACATTTATTTTTGTGTCAATCATACTATACTGTGGTGTGAATGCTACATCTCACAATAAAACCAAGTTAAGTGCCTTTGCTTTTCTGAATTCATTCTTAAAGGTCAGCCTTTTAAATATGTAAACTGAGAATAAAGACATGTTCTGAGGAAGACAATTAATATATAATTGAAGGGAGGAGAACAACCATCACATTATTTAGGTGATTTTCAGATATTCTGGGTTCAACTTATGCAAAATACTGCAGCTAACATTTTATAATCCAGTAGAATATTTGTTTCCAAAATTTGTTATGAAGGTGATTTGATCCAGCTGTTCTTCTAAATCAAATTTCAAATCAGCACTGAAATGAAGTGGCATGATGCAGTGGCTCAATGGTTAAAATGCTGGGCTTCTCAGCTGGAAAGCTGGCAATCCAGATTCAAGATCTAAGCACAACACAAACTGCCAACCAAGCAGTTTGAAAGCATGCAAATGTGAGTAGATTAATAAGTACCACTTTGGCAGAAGGAAAATCCATAGGAACTCCTTTATCTTTACTTTACTGAAATGAAGTGAGTGCCTTTGTGTTGTAGAATGTTAGCAGTCACACGCCCTCTCCCAGAAGAATTAAATATTTTGAGAAATAATAAAAAGGCAGAATATTGTATTTCCCTGAATGAGAAATGGAGAAACGTGATTCTTTTAAGAGGGAGAAAGCAGCCCCCACCTTTCTTAATAGCCCTCAGCAGATGTCAGCATTTAAGAGATAAAGAGATAGATAGCTCTATTCATAGGCAAATACCCAAGATCTAACACAGGAAAAAACCATTAAGCCACAGTAGGAATTACCCAACACCCTTTAAGATCATAAGCCTCTTCATTGCCTCACCCCAACCTTCAACCAAACATAGCTCAGACAAACTTATTTTGCCTATAGAGCCAGCTATGACCCCTGCATAATCCCTGCATGGCCCCATGAGAGTCTGACAACAGCCAGTAGAATACATGTTCTTGCACAGGAACAGGAAACTCAAGTGAACTTAAACTCAAGCGAAGGTATAATCCCCTCTTTCAACTCTATGTGGTCAGCTGCCCAGGACCTCAAACACATGTGGTTCTGCTTCATCATCAGACCTACTTTCCAATCAGCCTCCATGTTTCCAGTGTTTTCCTCCCCGCTTGGAACTGAACCAAATGGGTAGTTATCCCCACACTGTCTAAATCATGATGTGATTTAGTGAAAAAGCTTGAAATGGATTGGTTTATTCTATCTGGTTAATGATTCAAACTGGATCTTACTGTATACAGTAAGAGCATGATTCCAAAGATAAAAATCTACAAGAGAATCCACAAAGAAGAATAAACCCTATGTTTGAAATGGTCAGATTCATTATTAAACTCTACAGGGGAAGAAGGAGATATTATTAAATATTATCAGAGACTGGAAATCAGCAATCATGGAAGATAGTCATATGTTATTGGGTTGAAGCAATTTATACTGGAGGAATGGCCAAAAATTTCTCTCCAGTGACATGAGAAACTAGTTTAGAAAATAGAATAGAATACAGAATTGGAAGGGGCATTGGATATCATCTAGTCAAAACCATTGCTCATGCAGGAGACCCTATACCATTTCAGTCAAATGGTTGTACAGCCTCCAGAAATGGACCACCTACCACTTCTGAAGGCAAGCCATTCAACTGGTTAATTGTTCTCACTGTTAGGAATTTTCTCTTTCGTTTTAGGTTGCTTCTTTCCTTGATTAGTTTTCATCCATTACTTATCAATTACCAGAGGTTTTTGGGTGCAATTGTTGCAATTATTATGTGTTGATGATGCATTATTTATAATTATGTGTTTATCTGTCCGCATTGAAGCTTGCTTCAAAGAAAGAGCTAGCCCAAGTATTTAAAGATGCCAATACTGTAACATCAAATATAAGCACCTGCTCACCGCGAGATTCAAGCCAATTTATGTACAGCATAGCTGCAGTTATTGAATACATTGGATGCAAAATCAACAAATAAGAAAAAAAGAAGCCGGACAAAAAGTCCCACCAAAATGGAACAGCAGGCTGGAAAATAAGATGAGCATGCCAAGATAAGAAACAAACAAGCTAGAAGAGATGAAAGAAAAAAAGCTGAAGAACAAGAAGACCAAAGTATACCTAATCAAGAAATATCACCTAGAAAGAAGGAATATTAAGGAAGCATTGAAAATAATAAAGCAGCAATTAAAAAAACCCAGAGTCTGCAACTATTGGGACATTTAACTTTTAATGTTTGGATTTTGAAGCACACATCTCCACAGAGAAGCATCTGTATGTTCACAAAAAGGCATGAATCAGTACTTTCTCAGCAAAAGAAAGGTATGAATGTTATGATTCAAGCTATATTTATTCTAATTATGCATACAGATTGCCAATTATTGAAATAGTTAGTTGTTTGCATACTCAGACTGTAGCACAGGGACACATTTTAAGGAAAATAAGGGCTTGTTTTTGAATTTAAAAGAGAAAAGGAAAAAGCCTGACTAACAGTATCCACAAAGGCTGGTGCAGAAGCATCACAAATCTAATATGTTTAATGGAAAATAAAATATATTAACAGATGCAGGATCCGAACATTCTCCAAAACCATTCATTTTTTGAAGTTAACATCACTCATGCATCTTAATGTTTATTGGAATTTTTAGTGATACTGGGCTTGTGATTGTTTAATTTTCTTTTAATTAATTTATTGTTCATTGTTTGGTTTTAGTTGTGAGCTGCCCTGAGTCTTCAGAGATGGGGTGGCATACAAGTTCAAGTAATAAAATAAAAATAAATAAAAAATAAAATCTTTGCAATCTTTAAACAGTTTGAATCTATGTGAGAGAGTTTTTGCAAACATATTTACAATCCAGTAGACAAAAACAAAACCAAAAACCTTTGAGCTATGTTCCATGTATAGCATACAGAGTTGGGAGCACAAAACTACCTCATGGAAAATGGGAAATCTAATTTTGAGTATGAGTAAGTTACTGATCCTTGGCTATAGAGATCAATGTGTTACTTTGGCTCACCAGACCCTCTCTCTTAGACCAATCTAAATATGCAACATTGTTCTGAAAATAAAAGCAAAAATGGTTCAGTCCTCCACATATGCACCTTCAGATTTCAGAGAAGAAAAATACCTGTATAACAAATAACATATTGTTTTGAAAATAAAATGGGTTGGTGACTTCCACATATACAACTTCACATTTCAAAGGATATAACAAATAAGAGGTTACCTGAAAATATTTGAATAGATGAGTGTGGTTTATTGTGAACAGAAATCTTGCATCAAATAGAATTCCAGAATTTCCACTCAGAGTATTAAATGGGAACAGAAAGAGGTAAAAACCATCATAATGGAAGATGCTGAGCAAATCCAAGAGTCAATAAATCTACTTTCAATCTGTAACCCTACATCCAGTTATTTCAAAATAGCTCAATTGAATTTACCGTGACAGTTTATGGAATAGAGATTGCTATTGGTATTTAATCTGATCATGTTCAATGATACTTCACATCTAGCCATGTGCAGTGAAGCATCAATTTAATCAATCAGTTGAGAGAATGGGGTGTTTGTTGTCTGCTGAATCACAATTCATGTCATCTGTGATGATATATGCCATTTGTGTAGTAGTGTCATTACAGAAATGCCATAAACTGCATCATTCATGGCAATTTGCGTCATTTCCCAAAGGACGTGCATTGGTGTGAATAAGGGGTTTTACAAATGAGGTAAGTTGCCACCACATATGTAAAACAACATAGATGAACGTCAGTTTAACCAAATGCTTTGACAATTGATTTGTCTGCTACTCTGAGGATAGGTTTGAACAGAACTATGGATCATTGCTTTTGAAGTTCCCTAAATGGGATCCTGTTGAATCAGACTTTCACTATGTGTAGCTAGATGTCGACAGGAACATACTTTAGTATTATTAGCTTACTTTGCATAGTATACAAATAGCAGTAACAATAGCACTAGGGGTGGGCTTCAAAATTGTTAGCAACAGGTTCTCTGCCTGGTTGCTGGGTGGGCATGGCCATATGGGCGTGGTCTAGTCAGCCTCCTGCACCATGGAGGGTGGGCATTTTTGCCCTCCTGGGATTCTGGAGTCTTTCCTTGAGCCTCCAGGAGGACGAAAACAGCCTTCCCTGGCTCTCTGGAAGCCGGAAACTGGCCCATTTCCAGCCTTCTTGAACTTCTGTGAGGTCCGTTTTCACCCTCCCTGAGTCTCCTGCACTTACCTGCATCCAAAACGGGCTGCATGGGGACTCCTGGGAGGGGTGGGCTGGCGGGGCCAGCCAGGAGTGGGATTTGGGGGTTCTCCAAACTGCACAGAATTTTCCTAGGGGCTCCCTCGAACCCCTGTGAACCCCCGACAGCCAACACCTGAATAGCAGTTAGACTTACATACTGTTTCAGTATTGTATTGTGGTGCTTTAGATCCCCCTTTAGATTAGATTAGATTAGATTAGATTCAACTTTATTGTCATTGCCATAGATACAGGCAACGAAATGCAGTTAGCATCCAATCAGAAGTGCAAAACAACAGTAAAATATAAATATATGTATGCAAATATGCAAGGCATCTATGAATATGTCACTGGAAGACACAACAAAATGTATGTACATGAGCACACAAGGATGAGTGTGACTGCACATATATGAACATATACAACTGTACAAAATGTTTGTGGACACATTGAATACAAGTACAAATGCACAAAGAATTATACAAAATACGTCATATATTATCAAGGGAAGCATCAGCATATGTGTGGGGACAAACGAAGTGAGGAGTTCAGCAAGGAAACCGCTGAATCTTCATGACTGTTGCATAGATTAAGTATATTTAGTCTAACAAAAAGAAGTCTTAAGGGAAACCTGACAGCCATCTTCCTTACATAGTTTATGTTACCATCAGAGAACATACTCAGGTTCTCTTTTTCTTTGTATTTGCTTTCTGCTGTTTAAACAAATGAACAGACGAAGGTGGCAATTTGAGGAAGGGAATCAGATAATCTACGACAAATATAGTCATTATCCTAATTGGTGAATCAAAAATCATTAAAATTCTGGGTACAAATAGGGGCAGCGAAAAGAATACAAAATTAGCAGCTTTCTGATAAAATATACATTTTTTTTCCCCCTTTCAGGTGGGAATTCATCTGAAAAATAGAAAAATCCAATGAAAAAAACAGTGAACCAATTATAAAACAGTGAAAGAATAGATAAGTGCAGGGCCCATGCAGAGGCTCAGAGAGGGAGAAAACACCCCCTCACCATGGTACAGGAGACTGACTAGGCCACACCCACCATGGCCACGCCCACCCAGCAACCCGGCAGAGAACCAGTTGCTAAATTTTTTGAAGGCCACCCCTGGGGACAAAGAAAATTGTGAGACTGTCACTTTAACGGTTATTTTAGATAAAACATTGTTCCAAAATAGCAATAGCACTTAGACTTATATACCACTTCATAGTGCTTCACAGCCCATTCTAAGCAGTTTACAAAGTCAGCCTCTTTCCCCCAACAGTCTGGGTCCTCATTTTACCCACCTCGGAAGGAAGGAAGGCTGAGTCAACCTAGAGCTGATCAGGATCGAACTTCTGGCAGTGAGCAGTGAGCTGGTCTGCAATACTGGCATTCTAACCACTGTGCCACCACAGCTGCAGTAGATGCCACGAAGTCTGCTTATTTCAGGGAAGTTGATGGTATTTAATTCAGGAGAGACCCAGCCAAACAGTGCAAACTTGAGACCGATCTTCAAAAGAACATTCCACTTAAAAACACATGCTCACATTTAGAAATAGTTTGGCATGCACCATCACATCCGTTGGGATCCCAGAACCTGACTGTTCCCTTGACACAAAACTTCTTCCAAACAAACAGAAGTCATTTTCACACGGAAACAAGCAGACGGAGTCGATGTCTATGTTTGAGACACTTTTATGTAGCAAGTTCCAGAATCTTTTAGTACATGTATCAGCTGACATTCTCATGTCAATCATTCACCATCCTGGCACATTTGAGGCTTTTGCTTCCTTGTGAAATCAGCTGACCTTGAGCCAAACTTTGGCAGACAGGTAGCATGTAACCCTTCACTGTTGAAATTAGTATTCATGATATGACTTAAACTGCGGAGCAAATTTGGAGTTCATTATTAAATGAGGCATATGTTACTACACTCATAACTGATTCAGTTGAGTTATTTTTAGTTTGACCTTTTCGATATTCATCAAATCAGCTTGAAAGAGACGTTGAGGTACCCTTTTACTGTGGGTATAAAAATTCAATGGATAATAGAAGCTCGTGTGTGCAGGTGTGCAAGATTGTTTTGGGTGGAGGGGCAAGTGATGCTATCCAGCATTGCAATATATATAAAATAATAATTCCGTTTCTATCCTTAGGGGTGGTAGGTGTCTTCCTCATGTCATGACTCCAAGATGACTCCCAGACTGGTCCCATGGAGCCGCGACAACGGAGTTTGTGATCTTACCGTGTGGTGGTCTCAAGACTGCTGCAGGATGGGCATGCTTGATGTGCTTGGACTAATCCCCTCTGTAGCTAAGCTTAGTTGGCATTTCCCCTGATAATGCAGGATGGTGCAGCTTGATGACCTCAGTGGCTGACAAGACACCAGCAGCGGGATGAAGCCAGAGCCAGAGCTGACTTTAAACTATTATACTTCATTGTTACCTGATGTTTTGGAATGAAAGAAGAATAAAACCTCACTACTTGTTCAGTGTGAGTGGTCTTTTTCATCACTAAATCCAGAAGACCTCAATCTTGGATCCTCTATGAGAGGCCTGGAAGTTTAAGAGTTCTGCACAGTGTCTTAGTTGTTCCTAGCACTGCATTTTTTATGTCACTCCTGGGATCTGTTGGAGCCATTTCCCTGACTTATTAGTTACAGCCCCAAGTGCTCCCATCACTACTGGGACATTTTGAAATCCCACCTTTATTATTTTTCATAAATAATGCAAGGCAGTGAACATACTTAATGCTCAATGATGCAAAGAAACTAAAAGGGGCTGGAGGCTAAAACATATGAAGAGCAGCTGCATGAATTGGGTTTGTCTAGTCTAGAGGAAAGAAGGACTGGGTGACATGATAGCAGTCTTCAAATATCTCAGGGGCTGCCACAGAGAGGAAGGGGTCAAGCTATTTTCCAAAGCACCTGAAAGCAGGACAAGAAGCAATGGGTGGAAACTGTAACTACATAGCCAAAAAGGCATTAAGAGTTGATAACCTAATCCTGCGTAGCTTTTTCTCCAGTAATATCACACTACTAACTAGAGCATACAAAACATTTGCTAGACCAATACTTGAATACAGCTCATCAATCTGGAATCCGCATTACATAACAGATATTAATACAGTCAAGAAAGTCCAGAAATATTTCAATACTCATAGCAGAATACCTTATGCCACCAGACTTGAAATTTTAGACCTAGACAACCTAGAACTACACCGCCTTCAGTCCGATCTAAGTATAGTACATAAAATTATCTATGGCAATGCCCTACCTGTCAATGAATACTTCAGCTTCAACCACAACAATACAAGAGCACACAATAGATACAAACTCAAGGTAAACTACACCAAACTTGATTGCAGGAAATAGGACTTCAGCAACAGAGTGGTCAATGTCTGGAATACTCTACCTGACTCTGTGGTTTCTTCCCCAAACCCCAAAACTTTAACCTTAGACTGTCTACTATTGACCTCACCCCTTTCCTAAGAGGTCTGTAGAGGGTGCATAAGCACCAACATGCCTACCGTCCCTGTCCTGTTGTTTCTTTTTTATTCGTATCCATTTCATGTATTCATAAACATGCTTATACTTATACCTGTTATCTAATACTTGCTTGACAAATAAAATAAATAAATAAATAAATAAATAGTCAAGGAGACAAGCAACCTAGAACTAAGGAGAAATTTCCTATCATTGAGAGCAATTAATCAGTGGGAATGGCTTGCCTTCAAAAGTTGGGGACGCTCCACCACTGGAGGCTTTCAGAAGGACACTGGACAGCCATTTGTCTGGAATGGTATAAGGTCTCCTTTTTGTGCGGGACGTTGGATTAAAATATCTCCAAAGGTCCCTTCCAACTCTGTTACTCTGTTCTGTTTCTTCCTCCTCCTATTTTCCTTATCATCAAAATCCTGTGATGTGAGCTGAGCTGAGAGACAGGTTCTGGCCCAAAGTCACCCAGCCTGTTTTCATGCCTAAGGCAGGACTATAACTCACAGTTTCCTGGTTTTTGGCCTGGTGCCTTAAGCACTGGATCAAATGCAAGTTATGTGCTAATCTTCAATCTTTCTAATGTTTGTATATTTAGCTGTAGAGCCATGATGCATTCTATGTAGGACCTCTGATAATCAACTCATGTGGATGAATGGCAGGGATGCTTTAATTCTCAATCTACTCTGAGATAATTCCTCATCTGTGCTCAGCTTTCTTTCCCTGAAACAAATGCCATTCACACACAGAGAAAACTGACTTTGGGGCATGTCCAAATGCATTTATCAGAAAAGAAGGGCTGGTATAAAACCACCTGAAAGCTGAAGAGCAATAATGTCCTTTCATTTAGTTCTACATTTACATTGTGATCCTAAGCAGTCTCACATAACAGAATAGCAAAGTATCAGAGTTGGAAGGGACCTTCCGGTACAACCCCCTTCTCAGGCTGGAAACCCTGTACCATTTCAGACAAATACCTGTACAATCTCTTCGTAAAATAAGGTTAAGTAACTTCTTAAACTAAGTAAACATGGAAGTAAGTTATAGAAAATGAATTCTTGAATGTAGACGTGGTTAGATCCAGGTGCTGATTTCCACCTTAATTGTCTTAATTATATATCTAATGCAGTGGTGGGATTCAAATTTGTTTACTATTGGTGCTGTGGGCATGGTTTGGTGGGTGTGGTGTGGCTTGGTAGGCGTGGCAGGGGGAGGATACTGTAAAACCCCCATTCCCTCCCCACTCCTAGAGAAAGTTTACTGCAAAATCCCCTCCCCTCCCCACCCCACTAACCTGCTTTCCAACTCTGTTCTGCTGTGCAGGGCAACAAAAGAAGACCCAGCTGATCAGCTGGGACTCACGGGGTAGAGAATAGATGGGGGCGTAGCCAGTCAGATGTGGTATTTTCTGGTTCTCCAAACTACTTAAAATTTCTGCTACTGGTTCTCCAAAATTGGTCAGAACCTGCTGAATCTATCTAATCTGATCTAATGAATTCCTGAATGAGAATACAATTAACTTCCTAAATCCCTGAAGAGTCCATTCAACACCAAATGAATCTCCTGTCTTGGTCAGAGGAGTGAGTAGTTTTAAATTAAAGCCAAATGGACTTTGCTGACATTTTTTTAAAGGCTGACTTGAAAGAATCAGCAGAGTAGTAATATGAAATAATTTCCTTAGTTCAGACTTTGAGGCTTTGTAAGACATGACTTTATCTGATATGAATGCATAGGAACAGATTTCCTTAAAGGCATTGGCTGTTCTTTGAAACTAAACTGCTTTATCTGGAATTGGAATTTCAGCCAGACTTAAAATGCCCAGAAGAGCAAAAGTTTGCAAACGCTCCAGTCTCTTTTCAGTCTATCAATGTTATAAAATCCTAAGAGCCATCAATGAGCTTCAAACAGAGAATTATATGAAAAACATTCATCTTCCTAACATGGAATAGGTTAACAACACATTAGTTCTGTTAGGATATGTGCAGAGTAACCCTTGTATAACAAGGATATGCACATGAAAATGTTTATGAGAACAGTTATGAATATACAGCCACACAAAGTTAAATCAAGTTGTGTTAATGTTTACTTGAAGAAATAACACAGTCCAATAAACAGTCCATGTCATACATGTTTTTAACACTCCAGAAATATCCAGTTATAAAGTCCTCTTACTGGTTTCACATCTTTTACAGCAGACAAATATCAAACCATAATACAATAGATAACCTTTGATATCAACAGAATATCAAAATAAACAGGGTTGGTCAGTATCGGTCCATAGTCAGTCAGTATCAGTATCAAGAGAGATCATCAGTGAGAAAGAGAATTAAACCATGATCTATAGCTCCCTCTTATGGCAACTTGCAGCATAAACAACCAACCAGAATATAGTATAATACATTACAGTATTTTTCCTTAAAGCTACAGACATATATATATTGTGATTTATATATTGTCAACCCAACTACATTGTGTACATATACATAACAAGTTCTTTGTTCTTTTTCATTTCCTGTTTGACCTCCTCTTCTGTTTCCTGCTGAACCAATATCGCAATTGGGAATAGGAGCATCTTGAAGTTCAGAATTGGCTTGTCTGTTTTGTAACTGGGAGAGATAAATTATTTAAATTGATATGCTAGGTTTATTTTTCCAGGGACTTTTCAGCAAAGATAACTTTTATAGGCTGCCAGTCAAGTTGAATGTCCTTATCCCCCATGATTTCCCCTTCATCCCAGATTGAGGAAAACAGGAAAAAAGATGCTATCAACTAAGATGATAAAAGTTCTGGAGGCTAAATCATATAATGAACAGTTGAGGGAACTAGGTCTGTCTACCCAATCAAAGAGAAGGATTAGGAGAACATGATAACTGTCTTCCATTACTCAAGGGGCTGTCATAGAGAAGAGAGGGTTGACTTATTCTCCAAAGCACCTGAGGACAGACAAGAAGTAATGGATGGAAGCTTGTCAAAGAGAGATACAACCTAGAAGTAAGGAGAAATTTTCTGTCAGTGAGAACATTTAGTCAATGGAATAGCAGAATTGTGGATATTATCCTCCTTATCTCACTGGAGGTTTTCAGAAATAGACTAGACAACCATTTAACTAAGATGGCATAAGGTCTCTTGCTTTGATCAAAGGTTTGGACTAGAAGACTTCAGAGGTTTTTTCCAGTCATATGATTCTATGCTTAAGATCTTAGTACCTTTCTAAGAAATAGAAATAGTTAACATTGATAAATCTTAATAACACTCAATCCAGAAAATCAGGACATACCTCTGCAACCATTGAATCTTGCATGCTTAAAAAGTTTTAAGATTTGCCTCTTAAACTAACAATACCAAAGCTAAAGAGACCAAATGGAATTTAACTGGGAAAGGAATAATATAAAGAAATGGGAGCCATACAATCCCAGGAAAAAGACACTGCTGTTTTAAAGAGCTGTAAACATATGTTAAATTCATGTTCCCAAAGATTGTTTTGTTTCTGCACAGTCCTGTAGTTAACATACATTATAATACAATTTAATATGATCATTTTAGAATAGAGTGGAATGGAACAGAACAGAACAGAATAGAATAGAATAGAATAGAATCCCTTACAGCTCTGTTCTGATTGATGGATTGATATGCATGCTAATTTGGAAGACATTTTTGTTTTGACATTGAATCCCACCACCCCCATATTATGACAGCTTTTATAGACATAAATATTCCAGTTTTCTGTCACACGTCTCTCTCTTATCCTGAACCTACTAAGGCACTGAACACATTCCCTTCAGTCAGGCCAACCAACAGTAAGTGAGTCATCCAGAATAGAATAGAGGAGAGGAGAGTAGAATAGCTTTATTTGACCAAGTGTGATTACACACACAAGGAATTTGTTTCCAGTGCTGTGTTTCCTTTCAATGTACATGCAAAGCAACAGAGTAATAATAATCATAATATTGTATCAATAAGACACCATAATATGATAGCAATTTTATTTCCAATAGAATGAATAACTGGATCATATACATACAAACAAGCCCATAAAGCCAATTTTCATAAGATGAATTCCCCATGTGACAATACCACGCTGCTTCATCAAAATTTATGCTTGTGCAAAGAGTTAAGAGTTGCATTCAAGTTTCTTACAATGGCTTAAGATGGTTTTAAAAATTCCAGTGTTTGTAAAAGAGGCTTGTCATGTTAAGTCCTTTTAAAAAATTATTTATTGAGAGTTTTAAAATAAATAGAAATAGAAATAGACTAGCTTGTTCTTTGTCACAAAGTTGGAGAGAGGTTAATGCATCGCTTTAATCTGATACATTTTCATGGCTGGAAAGAAAACCTACAGGCTGCTGAATGAAATGGCAGGTTTTCTGCTACTGATTCCTTGGAACTTTGAAAGAAGTTTATAAAAATAAAAAAGACAGAGGGGCACATTCTTATTATTTGAACAGAAAATGAAGTTCGAAGCTTCCGCGTAAGCAATATGCTTATTATAGAAAAGCTCACCTACCATATGGCTAGTTTAAATATACTAATTGCACAAAGTGCTTGCGATAAAACAGGTGCTAAAACTGTGTTTTCACACCCTGTTGTTCATTTACAGTTTCCAAGCAGAGTTTTGCCTAGACCACAGAGGCCTCCTGCTCAGTTTTACAGGCTTCCAGCTGACACTTAAATATCTCCTGCAAAGCCCAGTTCAGCCAGCATCTGGCAATTTATTCTGCCTTTTTATAGAAACTCTTGACAATTTTTTTTTATAAGACGGGGGGAAAAAAGAGCAAGAAGAAGCTGTAAAAACAAAGAACCTCCAGCTACAAGGGAGTTCTATTATTAGAAGCTTTGAGAATGCAAGGATGCTGCCCCTGAATTATTAAAAAAAAATAATTTTAATTTTTAATTGAGCTTTTTCTCAGAATAAAAATATGCAGCTTGTTTTATGGATGCCGAGTGTCAACCTGTTTTATAGGCAGAGCTTCAATTGCATCACTGTGGCTGCCGTCTTAACCGCACTCTGAGGAACCCCTTGTGCTGAAGAAAGTTACAGTGAAATTGCAATGGTCGATGGGTTCTTAGACTTGTGTCTTTCCAGTTCCACACAACTGAGCAATTCTAAATCTTAAATGCCAATGAATGCAGGAGCAGGATTTGCTGTGTGAAACCTGATCATGAAGAAGATCCTAAATGCATATATTCATATCACATGAAGAACAATTGGAAGCCATGGGGTTTCTCTATTTCTCTCTCTCTCTCTCTTTCCCTCTCTCTCTCCCTCTTATCTATCTATCTATCTATCTATCTATCTATCTATCTATCTATCTATCTATCATCTCCCCATTATTGATATCTTCCTATTATCGATCTATCGATCTGTCCATCTCTATATCATCTCTATATTATCTATTTCTCTCTCTCTTATTATCTATCTATCTATCTATCTATCTATCTATCTATCTATCTAACTATCTAACTATCTATCATCTATCTATCTATCATCTCTATCTTTATATCATTTATCTATATTTTATCTATCTATCTCTTTCTCTTATATCTATCTATCTATCTATCTATCTATCTATCTATCTATCTATCTATCTATCTATCTATCTATCTATCTATCTTATACCTATAAGATCTGTCACTATCTCTAAATCTATCTCTATCTCTATATCTCTATCTAATGTATATATGTGTGTAAATCAAATCAAATCGGTTGGAGATTCTCATTGATGTCAAAGTTTGTTTGAAAGAAATTAAAAGTGTTATGTACGTATCTGTAAAGAAAAATCAAAGCAGTGATTAAAGCAACATGTTTGCAAAGTCTATTATGCACACATTTGTTTCAAATAAACATCTTACTTGAAGAAACATATGTTTTCTGGATTTCCCGATCTTTTTAGATTGGCATTGTTTTCAAACAAATTAACAATTTTTAGATGGAAACTGATGCTCTGAAATAAACCGTTGGATACTAATTACTATATAGTGTTGTAGTGTTCCCCCCCTTTTTTTAAAAAAGGAACTAAATTATATTCCAGAAGTGTTTCCAAAAATGATTCCAACCTTTGATAATTTTTTTATCACTTTCAAAGTGGAGAAAAAATATCCAGTATTTTCTATGGAAACATTAATTCATTGAGACAGATATTAATAGTGTATTTCGAATAGCAGGTTGCATCAACCCCAATTATCAAAGAACTACACATTGGGTTATAATGAATATGATTCTCAGCAAAACAAAAATGCACAAAAATACCAATATAATAAGATAAAAATGGCCAATATACTGAGAAATCAGCACCAGAGAACTGGCAATATATAATAAGTTAATTTGGGTCTATGATGTAGTTATTAATGTTGTGCATGCTTTGAAGCTTACTGGAGATACACACTTTAAGACACACTTTACTTTCTATTGCTTTGACAAGTTGATTCGTGAATGTTAATGTAATTTTTTAAAGCAGCTGCACTTTCCTGTTTACAGTGTTGCATAGAAGCTGGGTGTGGGGAGGAGAATTGTATTTATGAATAGCAAAGAAGGGTTGTGTTTGTGGCATGTATGAATCACTGTTTCTGGATTCTTTTGTTGGGATATTTAATTTAGTAGCTGGAACAGTAAAAATGTACAATGGGCCAGATCACACAATTGTAGTTGATTGGCAGGAGAGTGCATGAGGCAATTTACGCTGTGATTGGTTGCTGTGGGTAAAAAGGGGGAGTTTCCCCTTTCCCTGCCTTTTTTTCCCCATGTGCTTTATATGTTGTAAGATTTACCTTATGATCTCCCTGTGTTTCTGACTATCTTGACTGCTGTAAACATAAATAATAAATATATTTATTTGTATAAAATTACAAGCTTGTGTAGATGTCTCTGACTTCATTTGGACACCTTGCTGTGCAATTCCCTGACACTTTTAGACACATGGACAGTCCTGGATACTTGTAAAAACTGAAGAACAATGCAGATTTCTCACAGTTAGTGCTCGACAATATATATATATATATATATATATATATATATATATATATCGGTCTTGTCCGTGTAAGATTGAGAATACCTTGGCAACGTTTGAAATCTCATCCGTCATCTTCAGGCTGGTGTCTTCAGCCGTTCTCCTGGGAGAAGTGTGTGATCGTGGCTGTTTTTCCCTTTTAAACTCTAGAGTTGGATGTGTTGTTACTTTTGATTGGTTTGTGGAGTTGATGTATGCAGATTGGATGGCTTTTTCCTGAGACCCTGTGTGGCTGAGGTGCTGGCTGTGTGTCTCTCAGCCTTTTGTGTTGTAACGACCTGGGTAATGGGCTGTGTGATGACCTTCTGAGTTCTATTGTTGTGACGTCCTGGGTGTGGTGCTGTAATCTCCTGGGTTGTTGTCTGTGTTGCAACCTCCTGATGTTTTGTGTTGTGATCTCCTGAGTTCTGTGATGTAGTATCCTGGGTGGAAGGCTGTGATGTGACATTCTGGGCTTGGTTTGGCTCGAGTTTGAGGTCTGGCTATGTGTTTATAAGCGTGTGTCAGTTTGCTTAGTTTGGGGGTTGGAGGGGGTGTAGCAGCTGGTGTTGCAGCCATGGTCTGGTTTCTGGATGGTGGTTGCCTTTCATCTGTGGCGTGGGCTTGGGTTTGAGTCTGGTGAAGGAGATTGGTGGTGGCATCATGTGTTATTTTGGGTCCAGTGTTGGTTTTGTGGCTGGGACTCGTTTGTTGATTAGGGCTAGTTTCCAGATGTCTGGTAGGCGGAAGTATCATCCCGTTTATTCATGTTATGGGGTGTTTCTCTATTTCGATGGCCCCTAATTATTCTTTTGTTGAAGTGTTCAGTATTGGAGATAAGTTTGGATCCCTCAAAATCAATTTCATGTCCTGTGGCTTTAAGGTGCTGGAAAAGGGAGAAGTTTTTCTTCTTTCATTCGTTCTATCACAAGTCTCTCTCTCTTATATTGAACCTACTAAGGCACTGAACACATTCCCTTCAGGCCAACCAACAGGAAATGAGTCATCCAGAATAGAACAGAATAGAATAGAATAGAAAATTGATTAGAATAGAATATTGGAATGAAGAATAGAATAGAATAGAATAGAGTAGAGTAGAGTAGAGTAGAGTAGTAGGGGAGTAGAATAGAGATAGAGAATAGAATAGAATAGAATAGAATAGAATAGGAGAATAGAATAGAAGCTGGAAGGGACCTTGGAGGTCTTCTAGCCCAGCCCCTTGCTCAAGCAGGAGCCCCTACACCATTTCAGACAAGTGACTGTCCAGTCTTTCCTTAAAAGCCTCCAGTGATGAAGCACCCACAACTTCTGAAGTCAAGCTGTTCCTCTGGTTAGTTGTCCTCACTGTTTGGAAGTTTCTCCTCAATTCCAGATTGCTTCTCTCTTCATTAGTTTCCATCCATTGCTTCTTCCCTTCCCTTCTGGTGCTTTGGAGAATAAGTTGACCCCTTCTTCTTTGTGGCAGCTCCTCAAATACTGGAATACTGCTATCATGTCCCCTCTAGTCCTTCTTTTCTCTAGACTAACCCAAAACCTGCAGCCGTTCTTCATCTGTTTTGGCCTCCAAGCTTTTGATCATCTGAGTTGCTCTTCTCTGAACTTTTTCCAAAATGTTTTATATAAAAGAGATTTTATATAAGAGGTGGCCTTTTTTTTTTCATTGCTTTGCCAGGCTGCTGTATAAAAACTTACACAGCAGCACGGCGAAGCCAAGACGTGAACTCAAGACCTCCAGAGGAATTGTCCCCTGCCTGTTTGCTACGAGCCAGAATCTCATCTTCAACAGTTTTCATGGGGTTGTGTGAAGAGTAATGCAACACATCACATCCATGGCTGTCATCTGTATTCTGCAGAGCACGTTTGGAAGGATCTGCAGCTGTTAAACTGCATGAATAAAACATGTTGCAATATCTAATTATGGAGGAGTTGTCCCCACTTCTCGGCACCTCCATGACTGCCGGAGGTGAGCGAAAGAGGGGGAGAAATACTTCAGGGTTTCCCTGGGCTGTGCTCCCAGCTTCAGGTAGCCTGTCACTCTTATGGTAATTGCGTTGCCCCTCTTTCTGGTGGCTGTAATGATTTCTTCAGGACCTTCTGTGCTGCAGGATAGGTTTCTAATAAGCCTAGAGATACCAGCTTGCTGTCCTTGGCTGCTGTTCCAGTTTTCGGATGCTCAGGCTTCTCATAATTTACACCTGGTTTTCAGGTGGTTTTAGACTCCTTGCAAGCAAAGAAGGGAAAGCTAAAACCCCAGGGACATTTTGATTCAGAAAACACTCTATTTAAAAGGCCATTGCAGAGTTTGGAAATATTAGACCTTAAATCATCTAGGGTGAAAACAGCCGAAGCATTGTATACTGTATCAAGACATATTCAGTAATAATGTCCTTAATTTTAGTTTACCTTTCTCCTTTCTTCCAGCTGGGAATTCAATTATGGAACGAGTTTTCCAGATAAAGTCTCTCCCTCCTTCCTTCCTTCCTTCCTTCCTTCCTTCCTTCCTTCCTTCCTTCCTTCCTTCCTTCCTTCCTTCCTTCCTTCCTTCCTTCCCACGGAATGTTTCTGTTCCACTTCTTTGATCTTCATTCTGTGTGTGAAGGCTGAAGATTTACCCCAATTAGATTCTAGATCAGAGGACTCTGCCTGGTGTCAGGCAGCAGATTACCTGACTGCTGTAGAACTTCAGGCAGGCAGGCAGGCAGGCAGGCAGGCAGGCAGGCAGGCAGGCAGGCAGGCAGGCAGGCAGGCTTCCTTCCTTCCTTCCTTCCTTCCTTCCTTCCTTCCTTCCTTCCTTCCTTCCTTCCCTCCTTCCTTCTTTCCTTTCTCTCTCTCTCTCTCTTTCTTTCTTTCTTTCTTTTGTTCTCTCTCTCCTTCCTTCCCTTCCTCTTTCTTTCTTTCTTTCTTTCTTTCTTTCTTTCTTTCTTTCTTTTCTTCCTTCCTTTCTTTCTCTCTCTCTTTCCTTCCTTTCTTCTCTTCCTCTTTCTTTCTTTCTTTCTTTCTTTCTTTCTTTCTTCTTTTCTTCCTTCCCTCCTTCCCTCCCTCCCTCCCTCCCACCCTCCCTCCCTCCCTCTCTTCTTCCTTCCTTCCTTCCTTCCTTCCTTCCTTCCTTCCTTCCTTCCTTCCTTCCTTCCTTCCTTTCTTCTACCTTCATCATCTGAATCTGTTCCTGAATCTGAGTCTGAAGACTTCAGATAAAGGGATTATGCTACCATACTATGTAGCAATGCCTTAAAAAGAAATAGATTTTTTATAAAGAATAGGTACATTGACATCGATTAGATGTGACAGTTAACTAGGATATCTATGTTCAATGGTAGCTTAACTTACATGTACATTATCAGGCAGCAATCTTGTGTGGGCAATTATTTTGTACATAATTCCCTAATTCAGCAATGAATGTCCCGGTCTTCCACTAATGCATGCATCATAATTAAATGCTCTTCTCTGGGTTGTTTTCCATTCACCTCCCAATTGTTAAGCGTACAAAGAAATCAATACTCTCTCTGTGTGTCATCATTTCGAATTGATCCATGTTCCTCTTCGTGAAAGAATTAGAAATGCAGATTTGCTCAGATGCTCATGGAATGCCAGATGGCTCCATCCATCTATCCTTAGGGTTGTTTCTTCCTATATTACACATGTCTCAGCTGAACTTTAATCTATTTCCATGATTTTTAGAGCTTTGCACTCATCCGAGATCACACTGTGATCAATTAAAACGATAGGAAACATGTGGCGGGGGCTGAATCTTTCAAGCGTTATTCTTAAGTGGAACTTCATTAAGATGATGCCTTATGCTTCTGTTTTCTCCTCATTTTGCTCTAAAAATGTTCAGTTATTATATGGAGCAAATTGAGTTCCCTATAATAAAATCCATCTTATGTCAAAATTGAAATGTTAGGTAGCATCAGCCTTACTTCCCTCTCTCCCCCTTCTTCCTTCCTAACTCCCTTCCATCTTTTTCTTCCTTCCATCCTTCTTTCTGTCCTTCCTTCCTTCCTTTCTCCAGCATAGTGAGTAAAGGATCTGCCTCCATTAAAATGTCTTTGGAAGGTGGCCATGCAGAAGAATATACTGAAAGAAGATTTCAAGTGTCTGAAATCAATTCCATCTCTCTTCTCCAAAAAATAATGAATATAACTAGACTCAACTCGCAAATTACACTTTGGTGTAAGTCCTACCTCAAATTTTTTAAGTTTTAATTCAAAACATGTCCATGTTTGCATGACTTCCATAGATTCCATATCATTTAAGGCAAATCATGCAAACTTGAGAGATTTGATGACAGAATAACAGAGTTGGAAGCAGCAGTGGGATTCAAAATTTTTAACAACCGGTTCTGTGGGTGTGGCTTAGTTGGTGGGTGTGGCTTAGTTGGTGGGTGTGGTGTGGTGGTCATGTGACTGGGTGGACATGGCTTGGTGGTCATGTGACTGGCTGGGCATGGCCAACTCAACATCACTCACATCGAGGCACGTATCTCCTCGCCTGGCCTCTCGTGACTGTGGGGATGCTGCAACAGTCGTAAGTGTGAAAAATGGTCATAAGACACTTTTGTCAGTGCCACTGTAACTTTGAATGGTCACTCTACACAAGCAAAGTACCAGCAAAGGAGGGGAAAAAAACTCCAGAGAAGTTCCAGAGACAGGAAGTCTAGTCCTGCCAAGAATGTAATAAGGGTTAACAGAGAGGCAGCTTCTGTAAGCAACACCAACAATGTTTCCTTCCTGCCTTCCTTGCAGGATTAGGCCAGAAATTTCTTCCAACAACCAGTTCTCTGAACTGTTTAGAATGTTAACAACCAGTTCTAGTGAATAGGTGCAAACCAACAGAATCCCACCCTTGGTTGGAAGGGACTTTGATGATCAATCTAGTCTAACCCTCTGCTCAAACAGAAGATCCTACACCATTTCAGATCCTACATCATTTCAGACAAATGGTTGTCCAGTCTCTTCTTAAAAACCTTAAAAACACCCACAATTTCTGAAGGCAAGTTGTTCAACAGTTCTCACTGACAGGAATTTTTTTCCTTAGTTCTAGGCTGCTTCTCTCCTTGATTAGTTTCCACCCATTACTTCTTGTCCTGCCCTCAGGTGCTTTGGAGAATAGCTTGACCCCCTCTTCTTTGTGGCAGCCCCTCAAATATTGGAACACTGCTATCATGTGATCCCTTCCTTCCCTCCTTTAAATTAGTTGTACCCAGTTCCTGCAACCATTCTTCATATGTATTAGCTTCCAGGCCCCTAATCATTTTTGTTGCTCTTCTGTGCACTCTTTCTTGAGTCTTTTCTATATCATGGTGAACAAAACTGGATGCAACATTCCAAGTGTGGTCTTAACCGAGGCATTAGAAATTGATCTGCCTGACATGAAAATCCCCAGCCAAAAATTGTGGGCAGAATTGAACTGTGTGTTATAAAGGCCTGCTTCACATGTTATTGAGCAGCCCATTACATTCTGCTTTCTATTAGCCAAGAATGTACTGTTGCTCATCCATATTTCTCATCTAGGAGAAGTCGGCGTGCACTGTCTGCATACCTGAGTAGGCAAGCATTCTGAATCGTAGCTTTGATTCCCAAGATACATCCCTTTGCTAGCGTGACTTAGTTACATGCCCACAGTTCTCTCCCAGTTCTGTTCATGAAGGCTAGTCTACATTTCAGTAAAGAAAATTGGAATTCAGCTATAGGCAGAAGCAAAGAAATAGCCCATGGAGGATTATAACAATTTACATGAAACCAGCAACATTGCAATGTTCTGCAACTGGGAGTTAAGATTAGCTAATAGGGCTGTGCGATTCATTCAGCAAATGCTGCCAAAGAAGCCTACCCAATTTTGCCACATAATTTGGTTGAAATTCCTAGTGAATAATCATGGCCTTCGTCTACATTTTAGGTTTGAATGGTATAGATGTGGTTGGACTGGAAATTCAGCTTCTTTAAACATTAGTGATGTTAAGAAGAAGTCCAGTGTCTGGAGACACACATAATTCTGCAGCCTTGTCCTACACACTCCTTGAAATCATAAAGGAAGAAATTTTATGCAGTAAAGGAGCTAATGTAATAGGTTAGAACAAGCATGAAAAAAATGAGCTTTTTTTCTCTGGCTAAACGTATTAGTTCCTATGACTGAACCCATCCTCTGTGTCTTATATTAAAATAAACACATTGTGCTTGCTGATGGAAGGGTTTGTGATGTTTGATATGGACATGCCTTTCTGAAATCTTTACATAAAAGCCATTGATCAGGAGCACTTCAATCAAACTAAAGCTTTCAGCTCGGGGTAGTTAACAACTGACACAACAAAAGAAATATCTGACAGCTGTCATGATGCCACCTGAGAAATGAAGAAGATTCCTCTGTACCCTTGGCTTTGAAGTTCCTCTGAACTTCTAACTCCATGATACACAAATAACACCAGTTGTTAAAAGATTTATGCTCTTATATGTGCTTTTTCTGCTGTTAGGTCTTTATTTACCAATTCTTTCTTCTCTCTCTCCCCCCCTCCCTTCCTCTCTCTATTTCTAAGACCTAGTAAAGAAAATTAAAAAGATAAGATGCATTCAAGAATCTGGGACTCACTCTGTCAAGGCCATAGGAGTACTCATATCTAATGACCTAAGCGCCAGAGCTCACTGTAACAGCATTGCCAAAAAGGCATTAAGAGTTGTAAATCTAATCTTAGGAAGCTTCTCCTCTGGAAATATCACATTGCTAACAAGGGCATACAAAACCTTTGCTAGACCAATGCTTGAATACAGCTGTCTGTCTGGAATCCGCACTGTATATCAGACATTAATACAACTGAGTGAGTCCAGAAGTATTTCACGAGAAGAGTACTACACTCCTCTGCTTGCAACAGAATACTCTATATCACCAGGCTTGAGATTTTGGGCTTGGACAACCTTGAACTACATTGCCTATGGTTAGACTTAAGTGTAGCACACAAAATTATCTGCTACAATGTCCTACCAGTCAATGGCAACTTCAGCTTCAACCGCAACAATACAAGAGCACACAATAGATGCAGACTCAATGTTAATCACTCCAAACTTGATTGCAGAAGGTATGACTTCAGCAACAGAGTGGTCAATGCCTGGAATGCACTACCTGACTCTGTAGTTACATCCTCAAACCCCCACTCCTTTAACCTCAAACTATCCACTATTGACCTCACCCCATTCCTATGAGGTCTGTAAGGGGCGTGCATAAGTGCACCATCGTGCCTCCCATCCCGGTCCTATTGTCCCCATTTAATCGTATGTATTTTCTGTATTCTTACTCATGTTTATACTTATACCTATTATTTTGTAAAGCAATTGACAAATCAAATAAATATATAAAATAAATAAAATGTTGTTTCCTAATAATATTAAAGATATCATCACAGGATGTAAAGTGTTCCAAATAAAGCTCTTTTTTGCAATTGACTGACTGCATTTTGTCAATGCCAATAATGTTCAAGTGGTTGTTTTGTACCCAAGGCATCTTATTGGTGCAATCTTTGCTTTCTTTTGCAACCATCATTCTATTTCTGTTTGAAGATATTCGCATTTTGTTATCTTCTCCTGTTCTTTCTCTTCTATTCTGCTGTCTTCAGATACTGCAACATCCACTATCCAGAATTTTTTTTTGTCTTAACAACATTTGTTAAGTCTGGGGTGTTGTGTGGCAAGCGCTTGTCTATTTTAATTCTAAAGTCCAGAGCACTTTAACTTCTTTGTGTTCTGTTCCTTGGTCTATTTTGTGGTCCCACCAGTTCTTGCTTGCAGGCGAATGGCATTTCTTGCAAATATTCCAATGTAACATTGCTACATTTTCATGTCATTGTTTGTAGTTAATCTGTGCAATCTTCTCACAGCTGATAATTAATAGATTCAGTGTTTCTTCAGATTCTTTGCTCTGTGTTACTATCTTCTATCTATCTAGCCTTATATGCATTTGTTCTTAAGGCTTGGTCTTCTGAAGCCAATTTTTTTTTGTCTTCTCATGTGTCTCTTTTCTGGTATTCATTTGGTCTTTTCTTGCAGGCCAGTTTGTCCTCTCCAGAACTCAGTAAGCCTTCCTGGTCATCTTTACCAGCTTCAGAGCCATGGTGGCATAGAGGTTAGAGTGCAGTACTGCAGGCTACTTCTGCTGGTTGCCGGCTGCCTGCAATTTGGCAGTTCAAATCTCACCAGGATCAAGGCTGATTCAGTCTTCCATCCTTCCGAGCTGGGTAAAATGAGGACCCAAATTGTTGCGGGCAAGAGGCTGACTCTGTAAACCACTTAGAGAAAGCACTGTAAAGTGGTATATAAGTCTTATTGCTATTGCTATTCAGTGCATCTTTCTCACCATCCTTCAGATATTAATCCAATGTCTCTTTTTCTTCTTCAACTGCCTGGTGTACTTGCAACATTCCACATCCATGTACTTTCCTTGATGATATTTCCTCCACTGAATTTGGACTTTATCTTCTTCACTCTCCTGAGGTGTTCACTTCTAACCTCTTTCTTGACTTCAGTGTGCATGACACTGTCAGCTTAAAGACTGCATGTAATGATCCTGTTCATCTAGATTTTTCTTGTTATTTCCATAAGGCATGTTGATTTATTATTATTACTATCATTAACTCCTGCTTTCTGTACCACTGTAGTTGACTTGCCAGCACTATGGAGATAACTTGCCATTCTTTCCTTCTGGAATATTTGTAAACCAAAATTATGTTTCCTGGAATTATTGTTCAAAAAGTAGTATTTCCAATGGAAGAAGTTCATGGTTTTATTATTTGATTTTACCCGTGTCTTCCCTCTAGTTTTGGTAACCCTTGGTAAGGTCACACTTGGAATGTTGCATCCAGTTTTGGTCAACATGATGTAAAAAAAAAAGATGTTGAGACTCTAGAAAGAGTGCAGAGAAGAGCAACAAAGATGATTAGGGAACTGGAAGCTAAAACATATGAAGAATGGTTGCAGAAATTCATTCGTTCATCACCACCATCATATTTTAATGACTCCATAATCCCTCGTGGGGGTAGAGTCTGGGAAATTGAATGAAGGTAGCAGAGTGTTTAATGGCCGACTGCCCTTCCTGTCACCAATGCAGAGTTTTGTTCAGCAGATACATTCTCATTGTGCCCAGAGGGAGAAATATCTGCCTTTACACAGGATCAAACTCACAGCCGCCTGATTGTGAGGTGAGAGCTCCACATTTAGGCCACCGCACTACTGCAGTTGCAGAAATTCATTATGGCTAGTTTAATGAAAAGAAGGACATGATAACAGTCTTACAATATCTAAGGGGCTGCCATAAAGAAGAGGGAGTCAGCCTATTCTCCAAAACATCTGAAGCCAGGACAAGAAACAATGGATGGAAACTAACCAAGGAGAAGCAATCTAAAGCTAAGGAGAAAACTCATACCAGTGAGAACAATTAATCAGTGGAACAACTTGCCTCAGGAAGTGGTGGGTGCTCCCCACTTAGAGATTTTAAAGAGGATATTGGATAACCATTTGGCTGAAATGGCGTAGTAGGAGGAGGGTCAAACAGAAGATCCCTCCCAACTCTGTTATTTTCTCAGTTGGAGATCACTTTTCATTTTAACTCCATAACAATTCCTGTGAAGTGGGCTGGGGGAAGTTACTAGTGAGAATCCCAGGTTGATGGTAGACTTGGTATCCTGGCCAGATGAGACTCCTTACTCAGAACACCACAGCTCCAGTTCTGATCTACTTCTGTTGAATGATAAACTGCCTGACTAGAATTGCTGCTCAGCTACTGAAGCAGGTGAGAAATAATCATGCTTTATTGGTTTGTCAATTCCAAGTATGCTTTTGCAACGTGCTGGGAGGGATGAGATTAGCCTTCAGACAGAAGAAACCTTCTAATATTAAATGAGAGGAAAAGAGGATTTAATATGTTCAGATCTGAAGGAAATGGATTCTCAAATTATAAATTATAAAAAATCAGAAACTGCATTTTACACTTTGTTGTCTCATACCTGATGGGGACCCTTTATTAAGTTTTGCACCTGTGAGTATACATGTCTACAGTCATTTTCACTTTGATGTCCCAATCTTATCTTCAGGCACAATCCAATTTGTAAATCCTTAAGTAGATACGAAGGTGAGAATAAGTGGAGGATTAGAACAAAGCAGAAATGAAATGAGTACTATTGAAAAGAACCTTTCCTCTCTGGTTAAGAAGAAGGTAGAACTGTGAAAGGAACAGAAGGGGGATTGATGAAACAGTTTTCATCCTCTACCTAAGGACATCTGGATTGTGACCCGAAGGTAAAACACTAATTTCAAAGAAGGGATAAAACAACAGGAAAAGGGCAAAACTTTGAGATATTTTGGATAAGAGATTTCCATACAGTTTAGGTGTGGATCATAGACTGTGCAATCTTTCTTCTTCTTCTTCTTCTTCTTCTTCTTCTTCTTCTTCTTCTTCTTCTTCTTCTTCTTCTTCTTCTTCCTCTTCCTCTCCTCCTCCTCCTCCTCCTCCTCCTCCTCCTCCTCCTCCTCCTCCTCCTCGTCTGCCATCAAATAATAATAACAATCATTATATAAATTGTAGCAGCAGAGACGTGGTTCTGGGTTCAACTCCCATAAGTAAGTAGAGAGGGAGGGAGGGATTAGCAATAGCAATAGCACTTAGACTTAGATATCACTTTAAAGTGCTTTACAGCCCTCTCTAAGTGGTTTACAGAGTCAGCACATTGACCCCAACAATCTGGGTCCTCATTTTACCCACCTTGGAAGGATGGAAGGTTGAGTCAACCTTGAGCCTGGTGGGATTCGATCTGCCAAATTGCAGGCAGATGGTTGTCAGCAGAAGTAGTTTTCAGTGCTGCACTCCAACCACTGTGCCACTGAGGCTCCTTTGATTGAAGGAAGGGAGGCAGAAGGAAACGAGGGAAGGAAGGGAGGGAGGGAGGAAGGAAGGAAGGAAGGAAGGAAGGAAGGAAAGAAAATATCTATTTATCAACACATTATCATAACAAGCTGTTAACCATAGACTATAACATAAACAAAAAGATCAAGGAAGTGTCCTTATTACAATTATCTACATATCTGAACTTATTGAAAAGAGGATTTGGGATTTCTTTTCACCTATGGAAAAGAAAGACTTTGGTGATAGGATGGCTTCTTCCCGACTTAGATTTTAGCTGGTGCTGGAACTCAAGAGTAGCTACAGTTCATTTCACCTTTGAAAAGGCCTTCAGAGATCTTAGCCAAGTTGGGATAAATCAGGCTAGCATTTCTGTGGCCTCCCAGATGTGTCCGTAATCCTTAACTCCCTCCAAAATAAAACTCTCTGGGCCCTGAGTTGTTATGCCTGCTGGGTTGTTGTAAAAATAATATGCCTCAGAGGATAAGAATGCAAGCCATGCTGGTATAATTTTCAAGAAACAGCATTCACCTTTGAAACCACCAGCGGTTGTGCTCAACCCCAAAATTTTACATTTAGGCCTGGTTAGAAAGCAATCATCCACTTGACTGATCTTGAAAAGGCTAAGCTAGGACCGGCTTGGTTGGAAGGACAGTACAGGTAGTTCTCAACTTACAACAGTTTATATATCAACCATTCAAAGTTGCAACGGCACTGAAAAAAAGTGACATTTTCACACTTACGACTATTACAACATTTCCATGGTCACATGATCCAAATTCAGACTCTTAGCAACTGACTCCTAGTTATGACGGTTGCAGGGTCCTGGGGTCATGTGATCAACTTTTGTGACCTTCTCACAAGTCAATGGGGAAGCCAGATTCACTTAACAACCATGTTCCTAACTTGACAACTGCAGTGATTCATGTAACAATGGTGGCAAGACAGGGTGTAAAATGGGGCAAAACTCACTTTACAAATGTTTCATTTAGCAACATAAAGTTTGGGCTCAATTGTTGTGGACTACCTGTAGTCATGCTATTCTAGTAGCTGATCAACCATCTTAGAACCAAACAATGTGAATGTCAGCATTCCAACTAATCAAGTCCAAACCAGTATACTCCAAGACAAAAAATTCCTCAAGGTTTCATATTATTAGAGTTGTCATATTGGCACATCTGGAAAAACCCAAATCTGAGAATTCCGGGTTTTCCCTTCCCAAAAGAGAAATGAAAGATCCATCCGCTGCACCCATCAGTCCATCACGTGGCCAATCAAATCTTTGTCCCAACTGGAGACATCCTTCAGTCACTCCCCTCCAGGTGCAGGGCCACATGTCCTTGACTCTCTGAGAAAGAATGTTGCTGTGCCTAATCTTCTACTTCACTATGAAATCCCCCCTCCAAAATTCTCAGGCACTGAATGTGGCAGCCTGAAAGCTTCCAAGTTAAAAAAAATGGCTTCCAAGGCTGACAGAATTGTTGCAGGAAAAGTCCATAAATGACAGGACCAGGATTACACGAAAAATTCATCGTCTTGTTGATCACTTCCATATTAGTAAATGATATTATCTCCAAGAGGCTATTAAGCTGTACTAATGATGGTTCAGATCCCACTGTCCATACAACTGACCAAGCTTTCTGACTTCTTGGCGATACCGCAAAAATAGCCTCAGCCAGCTCTTTGGAGATGTTATATTGGATTTATTTTTATTTGACTTTTACTGCCAGTGGGGGAGAAAGTTTATGGAGCTTTCTGCTTCTGGCACTAGAATAGTTTTGCTGCCCTTGAGAACAATGTACAATGCTTGTGATTTTGTGTATGGTTTGAGGGCAGATGCCAGTTGTTGCTTTCTTCAGGCAACGGCATGTCTTAAAACTCGCTTGCAACCACTGTTAAAGGTAGAGAGCGCATTTCGCATTCCAAAGTGGCCCTTCTCCCAATTTTGCATTCCATTTTGTGAAAGTTGATGGAACTGATATTCACAGACAGGCACCTATTAATGAAAAGATGGAAATGCATCACATTAGGGAGAAAGGTTTCAAAAATATGCAGATTCAAGCTGGAAGTGGAAATAGGACAGAGTTTGGATTCAAAATATGAGGAAATGAGGAAAACCAAGATGGAAATGTTGAGCTACAGTGATAGCAATGAGCAAAAAAACCACACACACTTCACTTTATTATTTATGCTACAGTACTATACTGGATAGACTCAGTAATTCAATAAGTCTAAGTATATGTTTGAATGTATATACAATATGTGTGTGTGTGTATCTCTTCCATTTCTATTTATTTCTATTTCTATTATTTCTATTTTTATTTCTATCACCTCAAAGGGGTCTACTCTCAACTTATTTGTTCAACCCATATAACTGAATATATATTAAGGAGACCTTCATTAGAAAAAAAGATGAGTGTAGTTTTAAAACTGGGGGAAGAAATATTAATAATCTGCACTATGGTGATGACACTACCTTAATAGTCAAAAATGCAAAGGATCTACAGGTTCTAGTAATAAATGTTAAGCAACACAAGGGAACATGGGACTAAATGCAAAGAAGATCAAATAATGACAACAGGTCCAACAACTAATCTTAGAAGAGACAATGAAGATATCAAAGCAATGGATACCTTCTCTTTTTTAAGGATCAGCCATTAATCCTAAAGTAAAAAAAGCAGTTCTTAAAAATACAACATAAGAGTAGAACTTGGTAGAGCAGCCATTGAGCCCTTGGAAAAGTATTCAAAATCTGTGATGGTTTTATGCCTACAAAGATCAGAATTGTGTAAGCCAAGGTATTTCTCAAGACACTCTATGGAAGTGAAAATTAAACTTTGAAGAAGTTGGATAAGGAAGAGGATGGATACCTCTGGACTTTGCTGTTGGAGAAGACTTCTGAGAAGACTTTTGATAGCCAAGAAAGCAAACAAATGGCTCAACACTCAAATCAATTGAGTTCACTCAAGGCACAAATGTCCAGGCTCAAATTATCCTACTTCAAACACATTATGTAAAGAACCAAGGCTTTAATGTTGGGAAAGGTGGACGGAAAGAGAAGATGATGACCAGATAGCAGTAAATGCAACATTTGTAGATCTGAAAGACCAGGTGAAGGGGAAATTTGTAATGGAGAAAATTTATCTTGAGGTTCCCAGGAGTCAAAAATTACTCGATGCCACATAATCAATTGATTGTTAAAATCAATGGGATTTTTCATAACATTGAAAAAGCCACTTAACTACTTTAGATGCTTTAGTTTAAATGCTTTATGTTACGTATGTAGGTTTGAAAGTCATTGGTTAAGTGTGAACTGTTCTTGTAAAATGTCAGAAATGATTGGTTTAAAAAGTGCGGGAAAATCCTGTACTCTGATTGGCTGGCAACTGCGGCTGCTGGCTATAAGTAGCAGCCGCAGCCCAGCCAAATCGGGTCTGTTATGAGCTGTAGTCACTAATAAACTCTTCACTGAAGCATTCCGCGTCTGACTCTTCATGCAAATCTAACACTTTAGTTACACAGTTTTATAGAAAATAGACAAAATGCCTTCTCTTTATTGTAACAAATGGAATGTCTTCAGTGAAAATACGCTCCAGATAAGATCTTTCTGTAATCCTAATCAAGCATCCATTCAGCCATGTCTCATTCTGCATTGTGGTCTTCAAGGTCCTTTAGATATATTTTCTCCCAAGTGCTTTGTAAAGTGATCCTTTTGCCGACATTTAGCATTATAATGCTATTAACAATCTTCAGGAACTGCAAAACTAATGTATTAGAGTACCTAAGTGCACCCTAACTGATGCAATGAACTTTGGTATCTCACCCCACAACAAAAATGTGTCTGCAGAAAAGATGAAGCACAAGGGACTGAGACTTTCTATTAATACATCTCCAGTGTTAAAGCACAATACATGTGAGTGATAACCTACAGAAAGGGATATTTAAAAAAAAGAACTAGGGTTTAACTAATGTTGCATATCATCACATAATTGTGATAGAAAAACTGTCTTGAACTATGTTGCCAGTTTTTGCATGTGATTAACCAGATACCACTCGCAAGTCTACAATTAGGCTAGGAATGGAATTGCCTCCTCAGCAGAAATTATTTCTTTCTTTCTTTCTTTCTTTCTTTCTTTCTTTCTTTCTTTCTTTCTTTCTTTCTTTCTTTCTTTCCCTCTCTCTCTCTCTTCCTTTCTCTCTCTTTCCTTCCTTCCTTCCTTCTTTTCTTATATTTCAGTTTCAATGATTACAGTAATAGGAGACGAAAGGAAAGAATTAAAATGCTTTTGATTTACAATAAAAGTTGTTATACCTTGCAGAATTCTTGGGCAACAGATATTTGCAGTAGGAATAGCAATAGCACCTAGGTTCATATACTGCCCCAGAACACTTTCTGAGTAGTTTACAAATGTCAGCATCTTGTCCCCAACAAACTGGGTCCTCATTTTATCAATCTCAGAAGAATGAAAGACTGAATAAACCTTGAGGCAGTCTGGATTGAACTCCAGACTGTGGATGGAGTTTGTCTGCAATACTGCATTCTAACCACTGTAGTATATACAGATGTTGTTTTGCAGAATAGCTGTTAGGATATCCAATCCAGAGACCAACACTTTTTCCATTTTACATCATAATAGACTGAAAACATATGTGCATTGTGTGGGCTGTTTAAATAGAATAGAATATAATTCTTTATTGGCCAAGTGTGATTGGACACTCAAGGAATTTGTCTTGGTGCAAATGCTCTCAGTGTACATTAAAGAAAAGATACATTCATCAAGAGTCAAGAATAATCAGGTACAACACTTAATAATAGTCATAGGGTACAATAAGCAATCAAATCATACTAGGAAACAGTCAATATAAACTGTTAGGATACAAGTAACAAGGTTACAATCGTACAATCATAAGTGGGAGGAGATGGGTGAAAGGAAGGATGGGAGCATTAATAGTAATAGTAATGGAGACTTAGTAAATAGTTTGGCAATGTTGAGGGAATTATTTGTTTAGCAGAGTGATGGCATTTGGGGAAAAAACTGTCCTTGTGTCTAGTTATTCTGATGTGCAGTGCTCTATAGCGTTGTTTTGAGGGTAGGAGTTGAAACAGTTTATGTACTGTAGTTATTTTCACAGCCCGTTTTTTGACTCGTGCAGTATGCAGGTCCTCCATGGAAGGCAGGTTGGTAGTAATTGCTTTTTCTGCAGTCCTAATTACTTTCTGGTGTCTGTGTCTGTCCTGTTGGGTTGCAGAACCAAACCAGACAGTTATAGAGGTGCAGATGACAGAGTCAATCATTCCTCTGTAGAACTGGATCATCAGCTCCTTGGGCAGTTTGAGCTTTCTGAGTTGGTGCAGAAAGGGTTTGCTTAGAACCAAAGCCAAAGATATGTAAGTCTGAAGACTTTAAGGCTGGCATAAGGGAATCACTTGAAACCAATCAAGGAAGCTCAAGCAACTCTGAAGGATATCTGAAGGATGTTTACCAAAATGGGGATTGTCTTACAGGGATCGTGTGTTGTACTTTTCTGGTACAGCACACCAATCATATAAAACAACACAGTGGGCCCTACTATGAATTTTTGTGGGTCTTCATCTCCCATTTTAGAACTATTTTAATGGTCTCCCTGTCTAGTTGTATGACAAAAACAGTCTCCCCACATCTTTCTTTATTCTGATATTGGCCGTCCCCACCAACAGTAATTTAAGAAGTCGGTGGCAGCAATATTCATTTTGTCAGCCCCTAATGGATTTCCAATTTAACACGGTTTCATCTTATATCAATTGCTCAACATATTAAGCACTTTTCATCATAAAATCAATAACGATATTCTTTGATAAAATTGTATTGCATTAGTTCGCAGGCCAGGCTAAACATTCTATCGTTATGCAACAATTGAGCATTTAGTGGTATAATTCAAAATCGATCATTAGAGATTTATTTTGTCTTTCCACAACTATTTGTAAACATTACCTTCAGTGTTCCCCCCCTCATGTCTTCATTAGCTTCTTGTCATTTTCAAACTATTTTTGCCACCTCCTGCTATCCCTATCTGAAGTCCTGACAGCAGCAATTTTGCGAGAACGGCTGGTGAGATGTGATGTGTCAGGAAGTCATGAAAAACAAAAAACAAAATCATATCGAGTGGGCAGAGGGGTTAAAAATTCAAATTGGATGTTTCAACTACATCAGGAAGACACAGCAGTTAGAATGTGGTATTGCAGGCTTAATTGCACCTGATGGCGCAGTAGTTAGAATGCAGTATTGCAGGCTGATTCTGCTCACTGCCAGGAGTTCGATCCTGACTGGCTCAAGTTTGATTCAGCCTTCCAACATTAGTAAAATGAGGACCCAGATTGTTGGGGGCAAGAGGTTGATTCTGTAAACTGCTTAGAGGGGGCTGTAAAGCCCCATGATGTGATATGTAAGTCTAAGTACTATTGCTATTCTGCTCTATCCTGTCCTGTCCTATTCCTTACTCTATTCTATTCTGTTCTGTTCTGTTCTGTTCTGTTCTGTTCTGTTCTGTTCTGTTCTGTCCTGTCCTATTCTATTCTATTCTATTCTATTCTATTCTATTCTATTCTACTGACATAATGGCACAGTGGTTAGAATGCAGTATTGCAGGTTTACTCTGCCCACTACTAGGAGTTGCATCCTGACCAGCTCAAGGTTGACTCAGCCTTCCATCCTTCCAAGGTCAGTAAAATGAGGACCCAGATTGTTGGGGGCAAGAGGTTGACTCTGTAAACTGCTTAGAGGGGGCTGTAAAGCCTCATGATGTGATATGTAAGTCTAAGTACTATTGCTATTC
This sequence comes from Naja naja, assembly GCA_009733165.1. Classification (NCBI taxonomy): domain Eukaryota; kingdom Metazoa; phylum Chordata; class Lepidosauria; order Squamata; family Elapidae; genus Naja; species Naja naja. The sequence continues at coordinate 49,357,480 of CM019153.1, read as the reverse complement.
TGCTCTATCCTGTCCTGTCCTATTCCTTACTCTATTCTATTCTATTCTATTCTATTCTATTCTATTCTATTCTGTCCTGTCCTGTCCTGTCCTGTCCTGTCCTGTCCTGTCCTGTCCTGTCCTATTCTATTCTATTCTATTCTATTCTATTCTACTGACATAATGGCACAGTGGTTAGAATGCAGTATTGCAGGTTTACTCTGCCCACTACTAGGAGTTGCATCCTGACCAGCTCAAGGTTGACTCAGCCTTCCATCTTTCCAAGGTCAGTAAAATGAGGACCCAGATTGTTGGGGGCAAGAGGTTGACTCTGTAAACTGCTTAGAGGGGGCTGTAAAGCCTCATGATGTGATATGTAAGTCTAAGTACTATTGCTATTCTGCTCTATCCTGTCCTGTCCTATTCCTTACTCTATTCTATTCTATTCTGTCCTGTCCTGTCCTGTCCTGTCCTGTCCTGTCCTGTCCTGTCCTATTCTATTCTATTCTATTCTATTCTATTCTATTCTATTCTATTCTACTGACATAATGGCACAGTGGTTAGAATGCAGTATTGCAGGTTTACTCTGCCCACTACTAGGAGTTGCATCCTGACCAGCTCAAGGTTGACTCAGCCTTCCATCCTTCCAAGGTCAGTAAAATAAGGACCCAGGTTGTTGGGGGCTATATGCTGACTCTGCAAACTGCTCAGAAAGGGCTGCAAAGCACTGTGGAGCAGTATAAAAGTTTAAATGCTAATGCCATTGACTTTATCGTGATGAATGCCAGATTCACAGGCCCACAAAGAAGATCTTTGCAACTTTACTTGGGTGCTACCAGCTCATTCAGTTTGCATGCAAAGTGTCTTTTGTTTTGAAAACCACATTATAGGATCTCCTTTTTGAGTAGGGGGCTGGATTAGATGTCCTCCAAGATCCCTTCTAGTTCTGTTCTGTTCTGTTCTGTTCTGTTCTGTTCTATTTTACCCTACTCGACTCAACTCGACTCAACTCAACTCAACTCTATTCTGCACCATCTCTAGTCAAGTTCTTGAGTCTGATATTGTGCTACCCCCTGCATAAGCTGAAATCTAAAAAAAAAACCCACAAAAGCCCTACTTTGCTTTATAGTATGTTTTGATTGGGTTTTTGTCTTCCATTCTTTGTACATATCTGTTCATACATATGGTAACGTGATATACGTCTAACAAAGAACTGCAATTCAATCATTGATTGGTTGATTTAAAAGATTTATCTGGTGCCCCATGTAAAGCAACTCTGGATGGTTTACAACAACAACAAATATATCTCATAAGTACATCATAACCCTAGTAAGAGTACGGCCACAGGTGGAAGAAGTTAGGGCAACATGATAACTGCCTTCCACTACTTGAGCAACCTCACAGGGAACAGGAGATTGACTTATTCTGCAGAACACCTGAGGGCAGGACAAGAAGGAAGGGGTGGAAGATCACAAGAGAAATCCAACCTACAATTAAGGAGAAATTTCCTGACAGTGAAAACAATTATTTTATTTATTTATTTATTTATTTATTTATTTGAACTTATATGCTGCTCCATCTCCGAAGACTCGGGGCGGCTTACAACTAAAACATGAAACAATAAATACTTAAAAAACAATTAAATTAAATTATAAGTCCAAATATAAGCACTATAAAACCCTTAAAAACCATCCCTCACCCAGGGGGGGGTCACAGCCCGGGTTGGTCAAACAACCAGGTCTTCAGCTCACGGCGAAAGGTGCGGAGATCAGGGGCCAGGCGGAGCTCCAAAGGCAGTTGGTTCCAGAGGTCAGGGGCTGCAACAGAAAAGGCTCGTCGATGGGGAACTGCCAGTCGGCACTGACCCGCCGACGGGTCCCCGAGGAGTCCTTGCCTATGAGCTCGCACAGGGCGACTGGTATTCGATATTGGAAGAAGACGCTCCCTTAAATATTGAGGACCCATGTCATGAAGGACTTTGTATGTTAACACCAATTAAACAATGGAATAGCTTGTTTCTCAGATTTCCAGGTGCTCCATCATGGGAGATTTTCAAAAATAGACTAGACAATCATTTGACCAGGATGGCATAAGGTTCTTGACTTGATCAGGGGTTTGGATGAAAGGCGGTCCTTCCAGCTCTACCATCCTCTGTTCTCTGTTCTTATCTTTTGTAATAGTTATTATCAGAGGTGGCATTCAGTAGGTTCTGACCAGTTCTGGAGAACCAGTAATGGAAATTTTGAGTAGTTCACAGAACTGGCCAATCCCACCTCTGACTGGCCCCGCCCCCATCTATTATCTGCCTCCTGAGTCCCAGCTGATCAGCTGGGTCTTCTTTGATTGCCCACCAAAGAAGGAGAACGGAGCTGGAAAGCAGGTTAGTGGGGTGGGGAGGGAATGGGGATTTTACAGTATCCTTCCCCTGCCACGCCCACCAAGCCACGCCACGCCCACCAAGCCACACCCACAGAACCAGTAGTAAAAAAAATTGAATCCCACCACTGGTTATTATCCTGGAGGAGGAGTAACTCAGAAGAAACCAAACAGTACTAATACTATGGTTACAATTGAAATTGTCTTCTCCATAATACTGTTAACCAGCAAAAGTAAAGGTGAGATAATTCCCCCCATCTCTTTCCGGTTTCCCTATGCAAGCATTGGCTTAATTCACAACTTTCATATCTTGCCACTGTTATTTGCTACTTGAGAATAAATGTAAGAATAGAAAAAAAAAATCTGAGGATGCCTTTATTCTGAAAGCAAATTAGCTCCTGTTCAGGAAGGCACTATAATAACATCATTTTATTAACAACAGTCCTGTTGGACTGAGAATCACATCCCTGTTTGGAAGGCGTGTTTCGCGCTGACAGCCGACAGAATTCTTCTAGTGGAATGGAGCTGACAAGTGAAACAGAAACAGTAATTAAAGGGCAGATTATACGTGCCGCTCATAAAAATACGAATATTATTAGGATATCGCCATGCACAAGGAAAAAAGAAACACAAAGAACTTCCAAAATATTAACCGTGGTGGTTGTACGGCATGGTTTTGTTCTGGTGGTAAGGAAACTCGTGTTTGATGTGGTCTGTGCTGGATGTTATAGATACTGACAACACTGAGAGGGGCATTTTCTATAGAGATATACTCTCCAGAAGGAAACCACCATAGCAGGAACTCCAAATATATGACCCCACCAAGGATGCCAAAGTGGAAATAATCAATACATTATTTGGGATTCAGAAGGCAGATGTTCATTTGCTTATGAGCCTGTTTAGTTTAGTGGTTAAAGCACCAGACTAGAAGCCAGGAGACAGTAAATTCTAGCCTCACCCCTGGCATGAAAGTCAGCTGGGTGACTTTGGGCCAATCACCAGGCAATTCTGAGTTCTAGTCCTGCCTTAGGCATGAAAGTTGACTGGGTGACCTTGGACCAATCACCAGGTGATTGTGAGTTCCAGTCCTGCCTTAGGTATGGAAGTTGACTGTGTGACCTTGGGCCAATCAGCAGGTGATTGTGAGTTCTAGTCCTGCCTTAGGCATGGAAATTTACTAGCTGACCTTGGACCAATCACCAGGCAATTGTGAGTTCTAGTCCTGCCTTAGGTATGGAAGTTGATTGGGTGACTATAAGCCAATCACCAGACAATTGTGAGTTCTAGTCCTCCATTAGGCCTTAAAGCCAGCTGGGTGACCAGCCACTCTCAGCCCAGCTCACCCCACAGGTTGTTATGGGGAACATACTAGGAGGAAAATGGGCTGGATACATTTTCCATTTTGAGTTGTTTATAAAAAGCAACAGAGGAGGGATATAAATTAAAACAAATAATCAGATCTAATGAGACGTGTCCTTTGACAATTGATAGATACAGATAATACAGATAATCAGAGTTGGAAGGGACTTTGTAGGTTATCTAGTCCAACCCCTCCCCCCCCCAAGCAGGAGACCCTACACCATTTCTGAAAAATGGCAGTCCAATCTCTTTTTCAAAGTCTCAAGTGATGAAGCTCCCACAACTTCCAAAGGCAACTTCTTGATTGATTGTTCTCACTGTCAGAAAGTTTCTCCTTATTTCCAGGTTAAATCTCTCCTTGTTCAGTTTCCATCTATTATTCCTTGTCTGGCCTTCAGGGGCTTTGGAAAATCGCTTGACCCCCTCCTCTCTGTGGCAACCCCTCAAACATTGGAACAATGCTATCATGTCTCCCCTGATCCTTCTCTTCACTAGACTAGCCAGGCCCAGTTCCTGTAACCGTTCTTCATATGTTTTAGCCTCCAGTCCGCTCATCATCCTGGTTGCTCTACTCTGCACTTTTTCTAGAGCCTCAACATCTGTTTTATAGTGTGGTGACCAAAATTGGATGCAGCACTCTAGGTGTGGCCTTACTAAGGCTTTATAAAGTAGTATTAGTACCTCACTTGATCTTGATTGTATCCCTCTGTTAATGCAACGTAGGATTGCATTGGCTTTTTTGGCTGCTGCTGCACATGGCTGGCTCCTATTTAGCTGGTTGTCCACTAAGACTAAGATAGAAGCTGGAACAAGACAGTTAAAGAAGGATGACATCTCAAAAGTCACGGAGCAAAGTTTCTTTTTGCACAACAACTTCAATTGTACAAGACAAAGACAGCAAGAAATCCTTACAGCAAAGCCAGGAAACTATTTGTTCAATCCATTCAATAATTCATCATTTAAAACAAACAAACAAAACTACCAACATACAATTTATGTGATTTGACTGTTATTTCCAGAGTAGAATCAGGAGGTTCCAAGAGAGGATGTTGTGTGTACGCACTTTGGTTCATGAGGACACAAACTGCATATTCAATTCAATTCAATTCAGTTTATTACAGTCATAGACCAGAAACCAGAACAAATAAAAACTCTCAGTAAATATACCGTTAAAATTTGTAGAATAAAATAATAAATAACAGATAAAATCTAGGATAAAATCCAGTCTATCTATTACACATGGTCTAACTATATTAAAATTGCAGCCCATAAACTGAGTGTCCCGTAATCAGTTTAATACTAAAAGGGAAAAGAATAAACAGTGCAAAGGTTTGCCACATTTTTTGTATAAAATAGTTAGGGTGGATTAAGCTGTGTATTCAATACCATAAAAGTCAAGATGAGAGCCACAGCTGGCCAATTAAAGTCTCATAAAACATGCAAAAGGGGAGTAAAGCTTAATTACGCTACAATGGTCACCATGTTTCCTGGGTTTTTTTTACTCCATAAGGCTAGGACTGGGTGTATCTTATTGCTCCTGATGGCTATTTGTCCTGAATAACCCAGAAATAAATAAATATATATATATATATATATATATATATATATATATATATATATATGTTTATATGGATTTTCACGGTAAAGGTATGTAGGTCTTGGTGTATTCGTCTTGTCCTGCAGTAAGGTTCAGGAGAATACCTGGCAACTTCCTCCTTTTCCAGCACCTTAAAGCCACAGGACATGAATTGATTGAGGGATCCAAACTTATTCCAATAATGAACACTCAACAAGAGAATAATTAGGAAGCCATCTAAATAGATAGAGAAACACCCCATAACATGAATAAACGGATGATATTTCCCCACAAGTACATCTGGAAATTCAGTCTCTAATCAACAAACGAGTTCCAGCCACAAAAAAACCAACACTGACCAAAATAACACACATGATGCCACCACCAATTTCCTTCACCAGACTCAAACCCAAGCTCATCGCCACAGATGAAAGGCAACCACCACCAGACCAGACCATATTGCAACACCAGCTGCTACACCCCCTCCAACCCCCAAACTACAAACTGACACACGCTATAAACACATAGCCAGACTCAAACCGGAGCCAATCCACTGCCCAGAATGCCACATCACAGCCTTCCACCCAGGATACTACTCATGGTGAACTCAGGAGATCACAACACAAAACATCAGGAGGTTGCAGCACAGACACCCACCCAGAGATTACAGCACCACACCAGGACATCACAACAATAGAACTCAGAAGGTCATCACACAGCCCATTACCCAGGTCGTTACAACACAAAGGCTGAGAGACACCTCCAGCACTCAGCCACACAGGGTCTCAGGAAAAGCCATCCAATCTGCATACATCAACTCCACAAACCAATCAAAAGTAACAACACATCCAACTCTAGAGTTTAAAAGGAAAAAAAAACACGCATCACACACTTCTCCCAGGAACTAAGCTGAAGACACCAGCCTGAAGATGATGATGGGATTTCGCTTCAAACGCTCAAGGTATTCTCAACTTACACGGGACAAGACCCTATAATAAGACCTATATATATATATATATATATATATATATCCAGCAACTGCATCAGTTTTGTTTCCCTCTCCATTTTAACACATGCAGTATTAAGAATGGGGTAAATATTGCATTTTAAGCAGTTGCAAAAACAGACTCTTTTCCAGTTTCAAAAGGAACACGAGTGGCCTTTGCTAATCCCCAAAGATCTGTGAGTTTATAGAATGATGTGATTGCAGGCAAAAAGAAAAAGAAAATCGGTCTTGAAATAAATGGTTCTTATTAAAATTGGACAGGGGTGTTTAGCATTATGTTTCTAAAGGCCTAATATAGATATTAATGATACCGCACTTGTAGCATCCCATTTAAACTGGCCACTGTGATGAATGGCTTTGCAAGGGTGTATCTCGCTAGCAATATTTATTTTTTGGAAGTCATCCCAAAAAATCTCTTTTCTAAAGCTTTTGGCCATTCTAATGGTTTGTTCAGATAGGAGTGAATTCCTCAGCAGATCTGTTGTAAATGTTAAGGTTCATGTCTTAACATCGTGTCGCATCACATCGCATCGTGTCCCATCCCATCCCATCCCATCCCATCCCATCCCATCCCATCCCATCCCATCCCATTCCATTCCATTCCATTCCATACTATTCTATTCTATTCTATTCTATTCTATTCTATTCTATTCTATTCTATTCTATTCTTTCTGTTCCATTCCATTCTGTTCCATTCCATTCTGTTCCATTCCATTCCATTGTATTCCATTCCATTCTGTTCTGTTCTATTCTATTCTTCTGTTCTGTTCTGTCTGTTCTGTTCTGTTTTGTTACTTTAAGAGTAACAAAAAACAAATTAAATAAAAAGGGACCAATATATACATGAGGTGGAGGTGGGTTCTCCTTATCTACTGATCACCTCCAGAGTGGGATGTTATGATCAGAGTGCATGTACATATTAAGGAGATGCCTGTCAACATACACATGAGTTTACCATTGCTTCCCCCCCCCACTTCTTGATCTAGCTTGTAGCTAATTTGCAGCTCTTAGGTTCCTCTCTAAGTACTAACCAGACCAAACCCTGCTTAGCTTCTCTATAATCATTAACATCATCCAGCTGCTGCTACTGAATATGGATATGGATTCATATGACTTCTAATTTTTTTCCTAACTTTAAGCAGCTAAAAAAAAATTGCAAAGCCAACTTGCTCAGAGATGCTTCTCTTTGGTATCATGATTTGTCACTCATAAAGGAACTCCAATTGCTCCACTCTTTTATTTAAATGAGCAACTGTTACTTGTTCTTACAGGAATCACAGAAATCAAGAGGCATTGCATAGAATATTTAAATCACAGATGCTGGAGGAAAGCAATCAAGAAAAGTTACACTTGGAGTTCTTAGAAATTTCTGGCTGGTTCTGTTCTGGAAGGAAAACCAGATGGGCCTCCCATCCCGCATGGTTCTCAGATTTTTGAATTGTTTCCACGGATCACATTTGGGTTTACTGAAGGGATGTCAAAATCATGACGACACATTGTTGTCATGTGATGTATCACAGTTTCCCTCCCTTTGCTAAATCAGGAGTGGGCATGGCCAGTGCATGATGCATCCAGCCTGTAAGCCATGAGTTTGACACCCCTGGTTTATTGTAATGTGAAACCACATCTAAGTTTTCCTTAGTGTTGGATACACATTAGCTTAGTCCAGTGGTGGGGTTCATTTTTTTTTTTACTACTGGTTCTGTGGCTGTGGCTAGGTGGGTGTGGCTAGGTGGGGCATGGTCAAGTGGTCATGTGACTGGATGGACATGGCTATGTAGTCATGTGACTGGGAGGGGAGGTCAAAAGTCTTTTCTTTCTTTTTTTTCTTTCGCAGTACCCCCCACGCCCCATTTTTGGCCTAGTGGGCCTCAGGGAATCCTTCTGGGTGCTGAAAAGAGAAGCAACTTGAAGATTTCCTGCTTTGTAGCTAATGTAAATCCTGCATCATAGCTGATCGTTGGCAAGCCGATCATCGGAAATACTAGTTCGGCTGAACCAGTAGCATTTTTTACTACCGGTTCAGGCGAACCAGGCTCAACCGGCAGCATTTCACCTTCATCTTAGTCCCATCTCGATAATCACTGCAGGATGCAACAGACATCAAAAGCTTCCCTGAAAAACCATATTTGTAACTCCTTTGTAATTTTTTTTACGGGTTGTAGTACATTCAGAATCTGCAGTTCCCTTTCACAATTCTATCTGTCCCACTTGAAGATATTATTAGCAGGTCCTCATACATTGTACATGTTGAAATAGCAAAGTATTAGGTGCAGACAGCTGATCTGCTCAGTGGGTGATGAAATTAAAGTTGCAAAGAAGAGGGGATATAGGGAATCCAGTGTTCAGAGCTAGAAAGCTTCTCATATTTTCCAGAAAGCACGCTTGCTAAAGCTCATAATTACTTCTACAGCACTAAAACTCACTTTGATCTAGAAACTAAGGTTATCAAACATATCTGTACAATGGGGTTGGTTTATCATGGTACTATAAAACCCCATTTTTTAAAATTCTTTTCAACTAAATATTTAAAAAAAAAGCCCTTTATTTTCTTGGTTGGAAACATTAGAATGCCAATCACAGTACTCATATACTCTACCCACAATTCATTACTGTGAAATGAAATTACATTTAACCAGCCTTGTCTAATTAAATAACCAAATGCTCCACTGAAAAACTGAAATGGAAAGCCCACAACACCACCAAGCAAACAGATTGCATAAGACAACTACACCATTCTTCCCAAATACACATTAGGAGTTCAAAATGAATTTTCTAAATAGACTGTTATAATCAGATGTTATCCAGACAAGATAACTAATAGGGTTGCATGTCTAAGAGGGAGCTGAATCTGTCACCAGTTTAAATCCTAATTAAAAAATATATATATGCATAGATGGAGGCACAGGGCAAAAACAACTTCATCCACCCAAATTATCTTGGTAGTTGTTACTTAAAGGTCTCTTAAACCTTTACTGTATTTATACTATCCCGAGTCCAAGAAGTTTAAAAGCTTCGGAAGATGAGTAGAAGGCTAAAGGTTTCAGCTTCTGTTGATCAACAGAAGTGGTTGTAATACTGTACTTAATTGAAGTCTCAAGCTGGCGTGGTCACCCACAAAGATTTAGAAATGTCAGGCAAACAGAAGCTATGTTCTCATCGGATAAGGATATCTCCTGTGAAATGGAGCAATGAGATAAAATGAAACTCCAGTTTGCTTGTGACTTTACTTACTTATAGCTCACATTTGCAGGCTGCCCAACTGATCCGGGGGTGGTATATAAATAGAAAACAGATACAAATTGCCTCTCTTTCTTTTATGTAAGCAATAAACCAGAGATTGATACTTGAGTAAAAATTCCCAAAGGGCATTTGCTTCTAACTGAGCACCTGGGAGAAAAAAAAATAAGTCCTCTTTGATGGACAGCAGAGTGAGGTCAACTTGGACTTACAATCAGTCAATCAGAATAGAGCTGGAAGGGACCTTGGAGGTCTTCTAGTCCAACTCTCTGCTCAAGCAGGAGACCCTACACCAGTGGTGGCTAACCTTTTTGGGCTCCTGTGCCAAATATTGTGCACGTGGCTTGCACGCTCGCACTCGCATGCCAGCACCCAGAAGGCAATGCATGCCCCCCCATGCCCCCTATGCATGTGCGCACAATCCCGCACCCACCCACCTCCCACCACCCTCTTACCTGCACTGCATGCGCCTCACAGATGATTTTCAGCCAGTTTGAGGCTGTTGCTTCCTCAGTTGAGTTTTTTGCAGGTTTCTGCAGGCTTAGCAACAAGCAGTCCCTTTCATCACTTCCTGTATTTCTGAAAATACCAGAAGTGATGAAACAGGGTTAGTTTTCGGCCTGCAAAGCTTGCAGAAGCCTGCAGAAGCCTTCCTCAAGCCTTTGGGAGGCCAGATAAAGGCCAAAAATCAGCTGTGAGGTGTGCACATGCGCAGTGAGGTAAGTTTGCCTACAGCGTGTGTCAGAACAAATGGCTCTGTGTGCCACCTATGGCATGCATGCCATAGGTTCACCATCACAGCCCTCTACCATTTCAGACAAATGACTGTTCAGTCTCTTCTTAAAAACCTCCAGTGACGAAGCACCCATAATTTCTGAAGGCAAGCTGTTCCACTGGTTAATTGTCCCCACAGTAAGGAAGTTTCTCCTTAATTCCAGGTTGCTTCTCTCCTTGAGTAGTTTCCATCCATTGTTTCTTGTCTTGCGTTCTGTGCTTTGGAAAATAAATTGACCCCCTCCTCTCTGTGGCAGCCCCTCAAACATTGTCATCCCTAGCCATTCTTTTCATTAAACTAGACACATATCCAGTTCCTGCAATCGTCTTTCATATGTTTTAATCTCCAGGCCTTTAATCATCTTAGTTGCTCTTCTCTGCATTTTTTCCAAATTCTCCACATCTTTTTTTGTAATGTGGCCATTACGCAATCACTTTGCATGAGATGGGCAGCCATATATATTTGCTAGAGGTGTGGGAGTCAGGGTCAGCATCAGGGCAACCTGAGAGCTCCAAGGGAGAAGAGGGAATGGAGCTGGCAGAGAGAGAGAGAGACCAAGGTAAAGACTGGGCCATCTGTCAGTCCTCAGACAGAGAGTCAACAGCCCTCAGGTCTGGAGGTGGCTGATGAGGAAGAGGAGGAACAGCTGGGTCCAGTGCCTGATGCATGGATGCACAGAAGGCAGAGGAGAGGAGAGCAGGAGAAATCTATGGGCCAGTCCTTGGGACAGAACAGTCACCACTGCTACTGAAGCCCCACCCTAGCTCTGAATGAAAGGCAGGGGGTGCAGATGAATAGGTGTGGCAGACAACTATTCATCTCCCGGCCGGCCGGACTTGTTAGTCTGCAAGATAATCTTTTTGCTGGGGCTGCCAGCATTCCTAATAAAGGAAACTTTTGAGTTCACATCAGAGGGTTTGCTGTATTTGGGGAACTGGGTCAGAAGAAATCTTCTGATGCGGCCTTTGCACAAAGTCACAAGTTATACAGCTACCCCATAAGCCAACCCCAACCATATTTTAACAGTCTTCTTGTTCTATCATCTATATGTGGAGCCCTATCTAATTCCAACATTAAGTATGATTTACTTTTTCATGATGTGTTTCCTTAGTTTATAGCGTGAATTTTAATCCAACTCTTTGGCATAGTACTGTCATTCCCCTATAAATCTCTCAAATGCTTCTTTCAGCATTTCATCACCTCTGTTTCATCCCAAACTATATTTTATCATATTATATTAAATTCCATATATTCTGCCATAGGCACTTAGGCACTTTATATCTACTTCAAAAACAAAATTTTATTTTCATCAGTTTGATGTGTATTGTTTTTCTCCCTCTTTTAATCTTAACTTTGAATGTTCTTTGCAACTATTTATACTCCATATGCAGTATCTTTTTTTATCCTTATTTTTTTTTTCAGAATTCATCCTCTTTGATGCATTACACACATTTCCTTCACTTTATTGTTAGATCCAGATCCTTTTTCATGCATCTTTTACTATATATCATTTCACTTCTATGGAATTCAATAATATAATTACAGAATTTCCAGCCTCAACTGGTCCTTTTTTTTCCTTGTTCATACTCTTTGTTCATTCTTTTGGGAGTTTAAATTACCTTATTCTTTCTTTCTTTTTTTCATATTGGATTATCATCATCCCTTCCTACATTATTCTACTTTCTACTTTTTCTTTTCTTTCATGACCATTTTTTTTCTGGGATCCTCTTTGACACTACCCCAAAAGTGGTCAGTCCTACATTTAACATCTTTGTGGTGGTGGTGGTGGTGGTGGTGGTGGTGATGATGATGTTGGTGGTGGTGGTGATGATGATGGAGAAGGAGGAGGAGGAGGAGGAAGAAGAGGAGGAGGAGGAGGAGGAAGAATAGAAAGAGGAAGAGGAAGAAGAAGAAGAAGAGGAAGAGGAAGAGGAAGAGGAAGAGGAAGAGGAAGAAGAAGCTAAGAAGCAGAAGCAGAAGCAGAAGCAAAGCAAGCTAAGAAGCAGCTAAGCAAAGAAGAAGAAGAAGAATAAAGAAGAAGAAGAAGAAGAAGAAGAAGAAGAAGAAGAAGGAGGAGGAGGAGGAGATGAGGAGGAGGAGGAGGAGGAGGAAGAGGAGAGAAGAGGAAGAAGAAGAAGAAGAGGAAGAAGAAGAAGCAGAAGAAGAAAAAGCGAATAGAAGAAGAAGAAGGAAGAAGAAGAAGAAGAAGAAGAAGAAGAAGAAGAATAGGAGGAGGAGGAGGAGGAGGAGAAGGAGAGGAAGAGGAAGAAGAAGAAGAAGAGGAAGAAGAAGAAGACGAAGAAGAAGCAGAAGCAGAAGCAGAAGCAGGAGAAGAAGAAGAAGAAGAAGAAGAAGAAGAAGAAGAAGAAGAAGAAGAAGAAGAAGAAGAAGAGGAATCAGCTAGCCAACAAATGGTTTTCATGACAAAATTGAATCAAATGATGATCTACATTATTCCTTTGCTCAAGTTCAAAGCTGCTAGTGATGCCTGTTTTCACTTGGGTGCCAACTTTTGCACTGAAATCACAAAGCAAACTATTGCAAATAAAATTTCTCAGTCTCATCCCCCCCCCCCCAGTTTTTATCAACTCAGTTCAACCATGAACCATGAAGTGCAGGTTAGCTCATGAAGTTAGGACTCTGGGCTACTGAATTGTATTTTGGAATCTCTGTAGACATGGAGAGATTCTCCTACCCATAAAATTATTTATTTATTTATTTATTTATTTATTTATTTTATTTTTATTTTAATTACATTTATATGCCCCTTCTCCGAGACTCAGGGCAGCTTACAATTTTTGGGATACAACCCAGTGTGCTCAGCAATAGCCTTCATTCCATTGTATATGCCTGCTTATTACTAAGTGGCATTTTTACAAAGTCAGCTTATTGCCCCCAACAATCTTGGGTCCTCAATTTACCTACCCCGAGAGGATGGAAGGCTGAGTCAACCTTGAGCCTGGTGGGATTCGAGCCTACAGCAGTTGTAGGCAGCTGGAACTAAGTGCAGGCAATTAACAGCCTGAGCCACCAAGGCCCTTATTATGAGCAACTTTCTTGTTCAATGAACCTTTGGCTTCAGTTGATTGTGTGATGAGCATTTCTTCATGCACGTATCTGTGTGTGTGTGTGTGTGTGTGAGTGTGTGTATGTGTTTGTGTAACCTGTATTTATCTTTGGTTTCTACTTACTGTATTGCACACAAGCCAGAATCATTAACAAATGTGATTCAAATGTGTAGATAATTCTGAAGTTTTACAGCTTTACAGAATCTTAAGGGTTGTGGAACCTAAGAAGTACAATATTGGGGAAACAAACGCATCAATTTCTACATAACTAAGGAACAGTATTGTCGCTTTGCTCTTTTAAAACTTTTGATTATCTTTAAAAAATATCTTCTAGTTTTGGGGAAACGAGTTAAATTAGGCTTCCCAACATTTTACAGCATATGTTCACATGATTAATGTACATAATTGCCAGAATAATCAGATGGCATGTGAAGACTCAGAAGCATTTGTTTTCATTTGTTTATTCTGTTCAGCTCTCTTCACAATAGTTAATACATCACTGAAAAACAATGCAACATATGTGGTTCATAGAAAGATTACTTATCCACCTGTAGACACAAATATTGACTGCCTGTGGGGCATGTTTCTTTTTATTTCTCTATAATTAACTCTCTTTAACTACAATAAGTGCACATTTCAAAGCAAGTCTATATTTATCTAGTAGTTAAGTATTGATACATACTTAATAAAAGAACTTCCTTGGTTGAACTTTGGAATTTGTAACTAATATCCAGCCGAAGGAGGAAATGATTGAAAGAGTGACATTTATCTCTTCTTTCTTCTCAACAGAAGTTCCCACCAGAACACACTGATTTCTGTTTACAAGTAAGTGAATTTATCTCAGAGTCGTCTTCTTCCTTACACAACTTCATTTTTCCCCCCAGATCTTATGAATTTCTCTGAATTCTTACCTTCTCTCTCTGTGTCTTAAGCATAAGGTATCAATCATTATCAAATGGGGGGGCGGATAGCTATGGTTCTCCATAAACAAAACTTCTATTTTTGTGTTGTCTAATGAAAATGATTTAACACTGAAATATCAATTGTCCTTAATCACTGAGCCTCATAATTAAAAATAATTCCATGTTTTACTTGTATATTTTACTCACATATCTCAATAAAGTGCCAATGATTCCTCTTCCTTTTCATTTGGCAAATATCATACTATATAGCAGCTCCCAAGCATAATTGAAATGTCAGTGTGGCAAAAATCTGTGCATAGTAACAAGTTACTACCCATATGGAAATGCTTTACTCATTAAATGAAATTCAGCCCACAAACCTGATGTCCAAACTCATCCTGGCCATAAGCAAAGTAGCAATGTTGGTCTTAGATTTGCTATGAGAATATTAAGAATCTATCCCCTAGCAAAGCCATCTTTCTGGGTCTTCTAAGAAGGCAGAATAATTTATATCTTGACTATATATTCATTCCAAACCCTGAATGAATGAATGAATGAATGAATGAATGAATGAATGAATGAATGAATGAATGAATCTCCACCATAACTTGATAATTTAGGCCACCATTTACAGTATTCTAAATTCTGTCTCTCCTTCCTTCCTTCCTTCCTTCCTTCCTTCCTTCCTTCCTTCCTTCCTTCCTTCCTTCCTTTCCCTCCTCCCCTCCCTCCCCCCTCCCTCCCTCCCTCCTTCTTTCCCCTTCCCTTCCCTGCTCCCTCCTTCCCTATCTCCTCTCCTCCCTCCCTCCTCCTTTATTTCCTTATTTCCTCTCTCCCTCCCTTTCCTCCTCTTTCCCTTCCCTCCCTCCCTCCTTCCTTCCATTCCCTCCTCCCTTCCTTCCCAGAGGTGGTATTCATCAAGTTCTAATCAGTTCTGGAGAACCGGTAGCAGAAATTTTGAGTAATTCAGAGAACCAGTGGTAACCTTCCCCCAGGAGTGGGGACGGAATGGAGATTTTACAGTATATTTCTCCTGCTATGCCCAGTAATAATTTTTTTTTGAATCCCACCACTATTCCTTCCTCTTACTGCAAGAATCTCAAAGCAGCTCACAACAGCAAACAATGGTTAAACATTAAAATGGTAACCATCACCACCAATAGAACCATGCTATAATATCCCAAGGATCAAGTATGGCATCCATGGTGTATCAGGAACCCCTTTAATTACCATCACAGTTGCCTGGACTAGTGTTTACCTATCAGATTTACTGTGAAAGTATGGCTGATACAGTTTACAAGTGATCTTGTAAATTATCTGTTCCTTCCTCCTGTGCAAAACAATGTCTTCTATACTGCGTTTAGCAGAAAGTTAATTCACAGTGTATTCTGCAGTGCAGGTTGGCTCTATAGGTTTTCCATCCATGTTTTTGTTTTCCATCCACTCCTGAGTGATAAATAAGCAGTGATTGCTGGAGTCGAGGAAGTTCACTCTTGTCCCTTTTCTTAAATATTGGTTAATGACCCATCCTTGACAAAATTTTAAATACCTTGCTAATTTGTTCATAGTATAGCTGCCCAGAGTAATTGCTAAACTGTTAATTAGAGAAAGTAATAATTGGTTGTTTGTTGGTCAATTGGAAATAATTTGTTTTAATTCCTTAAATTATAAATGACTCAAATGAAGTTAACTTTTTTTTTTAATTGCAAGGGAAGAACTGATTAACTGAATATAAGAACGGTCTCACTTGTGCATTTCACCAATAGTGGGGAAACTATAGTTTCATGCAGCATATGCATCATTGTTAATAGACACAGCAAACTGGAAATGAATGTGAGCTTAAATTAATCTGCCATTATCCAAAATTGGCTCAGAAAAAGAGAGAACTATATCATATGCAAAAATGTAGGCATCTAATCCTCATCTGAAAAGACATTAATTCACAATTAATACATTTATAAGGCATCTTATAAAAAGAACCAACCAGCAGTGGTAATAACAGTTCTTGGTTGTTATAGAAATATGCAATAGCTTCATTTCTGTGCTAAACAATTACTTTTATATTTCTCTCCTCTTTGGATAGAAATCTATTTGTTTTTTTGGGGGGCAGGGAAATATCAAAATAAAACAGAATTTTGATGAAATTCAGTTGGCAAAATAGAAGGATCTTGCATTAACCCTGGTTAAAGGCAGCCAAGCGATGTGTAGGATTTCTTTTTATCTTTACTTTTGTAGCCCTCATGTAGTTTGCAATAATTTCACTTACAGTCTTAACCTCCCCTTCCAGTGCTTCAATTTATCTCAGAGAAAAATGCCACCAGTGTGTGTTGTGTTTTAAATCTGGAAACTTCAGCAACCAGGGAGCCTCTTCAAAGCACCTGAAGGCAACAGAAAGAAGCAATGGATGGAAACTAATCAAGGAGAGAAGCAACCTAGAACTAAAGAAAAAAATCCTATCCATGAGAACAATTAATTGGTGGAACAGATTGCCTCCAGAAGTTGTGAGTCCTTCAGTACTGATACCATGCCCTTGTTAGAGTCGGACGCTGAAGGAGAGGAGGAACAGCTGACAGGGAGTGGAGGTGTGGCTCCAGAGGTTGTGGAGGAGGCTGGGGAAGGGCAGAGGCCGGCTGGGCAGTCAGAGGAAGAACCAGGTCCATCCCCTCTTCATCCTAGGTCACGCAAGGAGGAACAGAGAAGGAAACAACATGACTTATGGGAGAGGAAGCGGCCATGATCCCCCTCATTGGTTGCATCTGGGGAGACTAGTATATAAGAGAGATGGTTAAAACATAGCATTGCCAGAAGCAAAGCCTGTGTTACTTTGGGCTAAAGTTATCTCTTTATCCAACAGACTATGCCTTGTTATCTCCTTGAAGTTGGGAATTACTTATCCTGGTCCGTTGTGGAATTTCCTTCATTGTAGTTTGTTTTGGGTTTTTTTATTTCACCTCTATCTGCTCATTGAGTTCGGACTGTATTGCTTTCTTTTGAAGACTATTTTTGAGTACGTTTTATCTCCAACTGAGAATTATTGAACAGTGGGGCCAAGTTGGAGGCATTAAAGGACATTTATTTATGTTTTGGATTTTGTTATGTTTGTGTTACACTCCGGGTCATCACAACTGAAAGTTTTTAATAGGTTGGACAATCATTTGTCCGAAATGGTATAGGGTTTCCTGCTTGAGAAGGGGTTGGATTAGAAGCAGGGGTGGCACTGCTGGGGGTTCACAGGGGTTCTGGAGAGCCCCTAGCTAAGATTCTGTGCAGTTCAGAGAACCCCCAAATCCCACTCCTGGCTGGCCTTGCCCTCCCCTTCCCTCCCCTCCCAGGAGCCCCCACATGGCCTGTTTTGATGCAGGGATGTGCAGGGCACACACGCTCGGAGAGGGTGAAAAACAAGACTCCTAAAGTTCGAGAAGGCTGGAAATGGGCCCATTTCTAGGCTTCCAGAGAACCTCCAGAGCCCGGGGAGGCTATTTTCACGCTCCCAGAGGCTCGAGAAAACCTGGGGAGGTCAAAACACACCCCCCCACCATAGTGCAGGAGGTCGACTAGGCCATGCCCACCATGGCCATGCCCACCAGAGGTGGGATTCAACCGGTGTTACTATCAGTTTGGTGTCTGCTATCTTCAGAGCTACCGGTTCAGAGCTAACATGATGCCAGGCTGAACCGGTAGAATCCCACCCCTGACACCCACTCAGCAACTGGGCAGAGAACCTGTTGCTAAAATTTTTGAAGCCTTGATTAGAAGACCTGCAAGGTCCCTTCCAGCTCTTGTTATTCTGTTGTGTTGCTTCAACAAAACTTTGGAACCAAAACCTAAAGCATCTTGGATACATTGCAATAGTGAGGCCAATGAAAAATAAAAACCACCTAAAGAAACTCAAAAGACGTCTTAGGACACCCTGAAAACTTTCTTACTTCCTGACATGCCATCTTGGTTTTGCAAACTGTATGAAAAGATTCCTACTTCCGATTTTGGAGCCCAAGTCTTTATGAATGGTTCAATATTTTGCAAAACCCCTTTTAAGAAAATCCAAAGTTCAAAATGAACAGAAGGTGGAAATCAAGACATTTTTCAGATGTTGTTTCATCTGTGGACTATCAGTGAGTTTATGAAATATATATATATTTTTTTTTGCAGAAGACTGCAGGGAATCTGTGCTATTGCTTACATTTCAGTACAGAAATGGCAGGTAAAACTTCCCCTCAATGAAATTGTGAGTAGATCAGAAGATTCAGATTTAAGCCTGCCAGATCCAAAGGTCTCCATAAGTTTCTTATCTTTTCATCACTATCTTCATTATTAATAGATAGATATATACCCTTAAACTGAGATTGAGCTTCCCAATATTTTCTATTCTATTTCTTTTTATTAACCACACATTGATCTTTTGTAAGCTCAATTACTTTTCATAAAATTTGACAGGAGGTTTACACAATTATTTAACATGTTAACATTTTATTAGGCCCTGAATTTAGTTTTGAACATTAATCAGTAATTGTCACTGATATTGTATTACACCTATTTTAATATTTAATTATCTTAAGGGTTTTGCACCATTTATCCTGCTTATGCATCTGTTTCATCTTCTTTTTTTCTGTATTTAATTATCCTTGCATTTTATAAATTCTGTTGATGGAGTTATATGAATCATTGGTCAATCACTGTAATAAATTGATTGATTGAATCTCACTAAGTTTGAATTGCCTCTGTTAATCTATTTTGCTCCACACTGACTTTTAGTTTTTGTTCCTTAATATATCTACTGCCTTTTCTCTTTTTCGTCATCATTCCACTTTCTCCCAAACTTGTAACACATGCTGTACTACTATTAAACTTGTAATACTGTACTACTATTAAACTTGTAACACATGCTGCACAACTATTAATGGATTTCTAAAGTGGCAAAGCTCTTGTCAGTTTTTGCAAAGTACAATGCTCTCCTCCAGCTAGCTCACACCTTCTGTGCTCTTAGCATGTCAGAATGCTTGCAGGAAAATATTAATAATAATCCTTTTTAAAAATTCAACCAGCTTTGATAGTGTGACTCTCACCTCCGTTTCTGCATATGGAGACTGCAAATATTTTGAAACTGGGTAAACCGATTCCATGAAGAAAGGCAGAAGTTGGAGGGAAGTTTGCTTAATGGAATTCAAGGCCTCCAAAAATTGGCGAAATGTTTTCTTCTGGCAGAATCCACAATGTTTGGGGAAAACATAGCCAAGGCAGATGAAGACAATGCCTAGAAGATCTGAATTTCCAATTTTCATGGATAATTTGACTCTGGCAAATTAGCCCTCAGTAGACACATAGACATTAACAGCATCTATAGACTATGCAAAAGAGACGATCAACCAGACAAAAAGAGAACAAAAAGACTCCAGCACCTCTCCACCAGCAATTGGCACCCAGATCAGCATAGATTAACTCCAAGGTTAACAGCAGACCAGCAACTGAACAATATCCCAATCTAGAAACTGCCAAAGAAGCCAACAGTAAACAGCCCAACCAAATAATCTCTAAGACCATCCCCACCAACAGGGCAAGCCACTAGAACAACGGTCTTCAAACTTGGCCCAGTTTAAGACTTGTGGACTTCAACTCCCAGAATTCCTGAGCTAACATGACTGGAGGAGGAATTCTGGGAGTTGAAGTCCACAAGTTTTAAAGCTGTCAAGTTTGAAGACCCCTGCACTAGAGCATAAACTGAGAGCAGACCCCACTCCTTATTAGCACTGATGATGTTACCTAGTTGGGTTATGAAACGTCTGGAAGAAAACAAGCAAGCTGATGGATAATTTCTAATAAAATAAATTGTTTTATTGCCATTTTGGACTATGAGAGCATTAATTCTCCATAATCTTTGAGCATACAGGTTATCATCTGAGTGCACACTGTATCACAGATATAAATATCAGGATCCATGTATCAAGTGTACATACTTTTTGGCAAAATAATTTACCTGATATAAACTCCAGGGAAGCACAAGAGATCTAATATGTCTGATATTTAAAAAGATGCAAATAAGAAATGGAACAATGCTGTATTGTCTTTAAGCAACAGCCTTCTGTTGGGTCGGGGTCTGGAGGGGAGTTTATCTTTTATACATTATGGACCCTTCCTAATTTTAAGAGTCCTTCTCGATGATTAAGTCAAGGCTGATCTGGTCCTGCACAACAAAATTCATGATGGGATTTTATATGAATGAGCTTTAGGATCTAGGTCTTGGAAAAACATGGGCCGTTCTTCTGAATATATGTGTGTGTGTGTGTGTGTGTGTGTGTGTGTGTATGTATGTATAATTTTAAGAGGAAAACAGTATATTGGATTACCCAGTATATCTCAGCCCATCATAATTTACAGAGCTGTTGTTGCAATGAAATGAGAATGCATTTCTCTCTCTGTGAGTGTGTGTGTCTCTCTCTTTCTGTCTCTGTTTCTCTCTCTACTGATATTCTCTGTCTCTGTCTCTGTCTCTCTCTCTGTCTCTCTCTCTGTCTGCCTGCCTGCCTGCCTGCCTGCCTGCCTATCTATCTATCCATCCATCCATCCATCCATCCATCCATCCATCCATCCATCCATCCATCTATCTATCTATCTATCTATCTATCTATCTATCTGGTTTATCTTATTATTATAGTAACAAATATCAAGTTATATTATAGTTAATAAAATTACAATAATAATTTATATTATTATACTTCTGGATTCTAAGTCAGAAAGTGAATATTTTGAAAGGACTATTTATCACTGGCAAGATACAGCTTTAAGGAGAACTCAGGCCTGTTGTTCTGTGTTGAGTTTCTTGGACCATGTTATCCACCGATAATTCAACCTCTTCAGATCTTCTACCTTGTTAATTATCTACTTCATGGTTAATGTTCTTCTTGACACTTCAACAACTCCTCAGGCTTTCACAATTGGTAGTTTTCTGTTTATTGTTCATTTGCTTCACACTTAGCTTTGGGACTGGAGGGATGTGTTGAGATCCAGGAACAAGTGAGAGATTTTAAAATGTGTCTGAATGTTTTGGTTGACCTTATTTTTTTTCCCCAGATATTCTGCTCATGCATAAGCCTCAGTAATTCATTTGAACATTACAATGGAGTGAGTAAACTCCACCCCCCTCTAAATTCAAGGGGAAAAATACAGAATAACAGAGTTGGAAGGTACCTTGAGGTTTTCTAGTTAACCCCCTTTAGACCTTATTCTATTCCGGACAAATGGATGTCCAGTCTCTTCTTAAAAACCTCCAGTGTTGGAGCACCCATAACTTCTGGAGGCAAGACATTCCCCGGGACTAATGGAATGACTTCTTGGACTAATATTTCTGTTGTTGGGATATAATATGTTCTGACCCAAACCTTGTTCCAAGGAAACAAACACCAAACGGAGGTAACAGCAAAACCTTTTAATGATTCTTTATGAATTCCGTTCCTTCCCAGTTAAAAGGCTGTTTCAAACTAATTGTCTCTGATAAGAACGAGCCTTGCCAAGGTGGTGCAAGGCTGCCAAGAACACTAGATAAAGTTACTAAGAAATATTTCACACACAAAGAGTTTCCAAACACAAAGAGAGTCTGAACGTCCACAAGGCTTGAGTGCAAAAACTTCTTTGCTTCCTGCAAAGAACTCTGGTTTCTCAGCTGGCTTTTATCTCTTAAAGGAGGGGCCATTACCTTGCAGCCTTACTCCCAAGTTGCCCATGCTGCTGTAGCTGCTCCTTCCTTCGAGCAGCCCTGCGTGCACACACACTGGACACAGGCTCCTCAGGGGCCTCTTCTTCACTGCTGCCAGCCTCCACACTCTCCAAAGGCAGCACTCCACTCCCTGATGGTCCTGGCTCCATCCCTGCATCACACCCAGGCCCCTCATCTGAGTCCTCACTCTCCGAGACCTCAGCCATCCGCAGCTGCTGTCAGCGAACCACAACATAACATCAGGGGAAATTGTTTTGCATTTCTTCAATGAACTGAACTGAACTTTGTTTCAGTCCCTGGAATCCTGTCCCCAGAAACCTTGAAAAACTGTGAATAGGGAGCTGAGAACAATTTAAATGGTCTTAAACGAGGGCAAAAATGATCACCTGCGATTAAGGGATCATTAATGTGGAACCTAAGGGATGCGGTGGCTCAGCGGCGTAGACACTGAGCTTGTCGATCAGAAAGGTCGGCAGTTTGGTGGTTCGAATCCCCAGCGCTGTGTAACGGAGTGAGCTCCCGTTACTTGTCCCAACTTCTGACAACCTAGCAGTTTGAAAGCATGTAAAAAAGCAAGTAGCAAAACAGGGACCGCCTTTGGTGGGAAGGTAGCAGCGTTCTTGCGCCTTCAGCATTTAGTCATGCTGGCCACATGACCACAGAGACGTCTTCGGACAGCGCTGGCTCTTTGGCTTTGTGACAGAGATGAGCACTGCCCCCTAGAGCTGGAAACAACTACGGTGTATGTGTGAAGGGAACCTTTACCTAATGTGGAACTTTATGGTTGGATGGTGGGACTTAATGTCCTGACAAGCACACATTAACAGAGCCAGATAAACCTGTGCATGAGGTTTTAGCAGGTCTGTATAAAGAGTCAAAGCTTTGCAATTAACAAGCACGGCTTTTCAAAATCATCTAGGCTGTTTGGCCAGCACAAGTCAATTTAATTTGTGCAAAACAGACTTTTACTATTGGGATTCTTCTCTGCAAGACTTAATTTCCCAGCAGAGTGTTAAGCCACTGATAATTTTTCTTTTATAATTAAGAATTATGTACCTAAAACCTTAAGATTTACCAGGCACATAGGACTTCTGCCAATGTAATGATTCAGAACCACATAGGAAATGCCCTGCTAGGGTCACTATCGCTCAATGTGATTCATAAGCTATAATAAACCCAATATCATAGTAATACTGCACACCCAGGATTTTGCGCCTCATTATCTGCGGAGACCTTCTCACAAATAACATGATGCCAGAAGTCACTTTGTTAATGTTATTCAGTAGTATCCAATCAATAAATTATGGTTAGGTGCTAAATATTAATATGGAATTATTTAAGGTGATACACAATACCCGTGGACATATTTATTTCATAAAAAAAATAAGTAGTGTGCATTCGCTACCAGCCATGTCTCTGATAATTGTTCAAGATCTTTCAATGTTTTGCACAAATCTCTCTCTCTCTCTTCCTCCCCCCCTCTCTCCCACTCTGTCTCCAGCCTCCATCTCCAATTTGCCTTGTGACATGTACACCTGTGTAACAAAACAACAGAATTGGAAGGGACCTTTAAGATCTTCTAGTCCAACCTGCTGTTCGAGCAGGAGACTCTATACCATTCTGGGTAAATGGCTATCCCTTCTTAAAAGCCTCCAGTGACGGAGCACCCACAATTTCTGAAGGCAAGCCAATCCACTGGTTGATTGTTCTCACTTTTAAGAAATTTCTCCTTAATCCCAGGTTGCTTCTCTCCTTCCTTAGTTTCCATCCATTGTTTCTTGTTTTGCCTTCAGGTGCTTTGGAAAACAGCTTGACCCCGCTCTTTTTTTTTTCTGGCAGCCTCTGCCATCCTGTCACCCCTACCCCTTCTTTTCACTAGACAAGCCCAACCCAATTCATGCAATATGTTTTAGCCTCCAGCTCCTAATCACCTTTATTGCTCTTGGTTGCACTCTTTCCAGAGTCTCTATCCCTTTTTTAATAACACGGTGACCCAAACTGGATGCAGTGTTCCCAGTATGGTCTTATTAAGGCTTTATAAAGGGGTATTCAGGCAGCATACTCAAAAGCAGAGATATCACCCTGCCAACAAAAGTGCGTATAGTCAAGGCTGTGGTTTTCCCAGTTGCAATGCATGGCTGTGAAAGTTGGACCATAAGGAAGGCTGAGCGCCAAAGAATGGAGGCCTTTGAACTCTGGGGCTGGAGAAGACTCCCTTGACGAGACCCTTGGACTGCAAGGCCATCCAACCGGTCAGTCCTAGAGGAGATCCA
The DNA here is from genome assembly GCA_009733165.1 of Naja naja. Lineage (NCBI taxonomy): Eukaryota > Metazoa > Chordata > Lepidosauria > Squamata > Elapidae > Naja > Naja naja. The sequence goes on along the minus strand of CM019153.1, from coordinate 49,333,218 downwards.
CCCTGACTGCTCTTTAGAAGGCCAGATCCTGAAGAGGAAACTCAAAAGACTTTGGCACCTCATAAGAAGGAAGGACTCGCTGGAGAAGAGCCGAATGCTGGGAAAGAAAGGGGATGATGGAGAATGAGGTGGCTGGATAGAGTCACAGAAGCAGTTGGCGTGAGCTTAAATGGACTCCAGAAGATGGTAGAGGACAGGAAGGCCTGGAGGAACATTGTCCATGGGGTCGCAATGGGTCGGATACCATTCACAACTAACAACAACAAAAGGGCTATTCATACTTTGTACATTAACATGTGTATATTTGTATTCCATCATCTTAGAAAAGACTTAGAAACCTATCTTCCTATATGTTCACAGTTGGCAGATGGAGATGTAGCATTCAAGGTAGCATTCAGCCACAATGTCATTTGCCTTCTTGAACTAATCACACAAGCAGGACCAGATGTCTAAGTAGCCACGATGCTATTTGTTGCTAAAATGTTCACATTGGAGATTTACATGCATAATCCAAGCAGAAATCACTTTAAGACTTTAAGATGGATACTATGCAAATGGTGTCAGCTCTAAATCTGTCATGGGGTTCTCTCAAGTATTTCTGGAAACACACTGTCATACTTTCATCAAGGGGACTAATGAAATCCCTTTGATTTAAGCACTCTTTTCATCAAATATCTTTGATGATAAGAATGTTGACTCTATTTCTTTATTTCTGTTTCTCCCTCAAGTGTGTTTCCATCTCTATCTTTATCTATCATCTCTCTCTTTCACTCTGTCTCCCTCTCTTCCTTCCTCCCTCAAGCAGATGTAGCTGCAAGGAAGTTTGCTGCCTCTTACTTAAAAGGGAAAAACATAAAAGAACCACAGAAACAGAATTTAAATGCACTTAAAATCATGCAGGTCAGTGGAGAGTTAGATGACTAACTACTACCAACCTGCCATTGAGGACCTGTGTACTGCATGACTCAAAAAGAGGGCTGTGAAAATATCTACAGACCCCTCACATCCTGGACATAAACTGTTTCAACTCCTGCCCTCAAAATGACACTATAGAGCACTGCACACCAGAACAACTAGACACAAGGACAATTTTTTCCCAAACGCCATCACTCTACTAAACAAAAAAATGCCCTTAATACTGTCCAAATGGTTATCCAACATCTTTTTAAAATCTTCCAGTGTTTTGGAGCATTCACAACTTCTGGAGGCAAATTGTTCCACTGATTCATTGTTCTAACTGTCAAGAATTTTCTTCTTAGTTCTAAGTTGCTTCTCTCCTCGGTTAGTTCCCACCCATTGCTTCTTGTCCTGCCTACAGGTGCTTTGGAGAATAGCTTGACTCCCTCTTCTTTGTGGCAGCCCCTCAAATATTGGAAGACTGCTATCATGCCACCCCTAAGTCCTTCTTTTCATTAAGCTAGACATACCCAGTTCCAGCATATGCACCAAGACAAATCCCTTGTGTGCCTAATCACACTTGGCCAATAAAGAATTCATTCATTCATTCATTCATTCATTCATTCATTCATTCATTCATTCACCAGAGAACCTACTTCCCAACTGTATTACAATGATACTGCAGAGGATAACTCTTTCTTCATATTTGGTCCATCCAGAGAAAGAAGAAAAAAAAAAAACATTTTGAGTTGCATGGTCCCTGCTTAAGGAAAAATCAATGTGCATTCGATGTATAAAAGCCATCTCACTAAAGATATCTGTGCTAAGCTTGTGAACGCACAGACAGTGTTGGAAGGCACACTTAACTATCCTACCACTTTCATCCTGTCATGCTGTCATACACCTGAAAATCAAATGAGCCTCCCCACTGATTGGTGAAATATTGACTGAGTTGCTTGCTTGACTAGTATGCCCAACCATATTTTTTTTCATCCCTCTCCAGGACTTCTGTTCTTTACTTTTCATAGCAATCAGAGTTGCTCATAACTGTTTTCCCTTGGATCACATTTTTCATTATGCCATCTGCATATCTATGTAGCTCACTTGATGCCTTCTTTGCAAGATAAAACAGCAAGAGCAATAGCACTTAGACTTATATACCACTTCATAGTGTTTTTACAGCCCTCTCTAAGTGGTTTACAGAGTCATCAACTTTCCCCCAATGATATGGGCCCTCATTTTAGCAACCTTGAAAGAATGGAAGGCTGAGTCAACCTTGAGCCAGTCAGGATCGAACTGCTGGCAGTGGACAGAGTCAGCCTGCAATACTGCATCCTAACCACTGTGCCACCATGGCAATAGGAATAGGAATAGGAATAGGGTAGGGTAGGGTAGGGTAGAATAGAACAGAACAAAACAGAATAGCACACAGATTTATATACCACTTCACATTGCTTTATAGCCCTCTCTAAGCAGTTTATAGAGTCAGCATATTTCCTCCAACAATCTGGGTCCTCATTTTACTGACCTTGGAAGGATGGAAGGATGAGTCAACCTTGAACCGGTCAGGATCAAACTCCTGGCAGTCAGCAGAGTCAGCCTGCAATATTGCATTCTAACCACAGTGTCACCAGGGTAAGTTTATTTCTGATAACTATATAAGCACAACCAGACAAAATGTATGGTCTGCTACAAGTGCCCATAATGTCAGAATTATTGCATATGTACCCTGAGCAGAGGTGGTAGTCAGCAGTTTTTGACCAGTTCTGGAGAACCGGTAGTGGAAATGTTGAGTAGTTTGGAGAACCAGCAAATACCACCTCTGATTAGAGATTTTACAGTATTCTTTCCCTGCCATGCCCACCAAGCCACGGCCACAGAACTGGTAGTAAAAAATCTGTTGAATCCCACCACTGATCCTGAGGTCATTGAACTGACATAGCTATGTAAATCCGAGGTAAGTAAGTAAATCATGTCATTTGTGATCCAACATAGTGCACATCTGTGGATCATATATAGAAAGAAATTCTAGACACCACAAACTCACCTTTAAATTTTGTTTACTGGCGACCATCTAATAATGTTGAAAGGAAACAGCTGGAAATATTAACAAATTCAGGATGTTACTTAATTCTTAGCTGGAGATTTAATGAAAATTAGCATACATATGGGAAAGTTCCATAGGGATGAGACTTTGCTGGGGAATATTGTGTTTAAAATACACTAAATTTAATCATAAAGTTATGTGTTGGCTAAAGTTGAGTAGAAAAAATATGTATTAAAGAAAGTTGCATAGGAAATGATATGCATTACAGCAATGCACAATAAAAAAACACATGAATTAAGGAAGCATCACATCAAAGCACTATGTCTTATAGAAGGCTGTGAGCAATAATCAGATTTATTTACAGTCCCTAAAATAGATCTCTAAGAATAATTAAGGATATTAAGGATAATTAAGGATATAAAGGATAATAATTACAGATAATTAGGGATAATTATAATATTGTTACATTAATGCAGGAAATATGCATTCCATTTTATTCTCTGCATTAATATAACAATATTCTAGTTAACATAGTTTTGGACTATACTGAACTGTCAGTATAGTTTGTATTTCAGCCTGATTCCATAATAGTTTAAGCACTGAACAAGAGTTAAATTGCTGTTCAAAAATATGTTGGCCTTTTACCGGCATTTATTCTTAAATGAAAGATGTGTTCACTTTCCTTTAACATAAAATATTTTTTTAATTCATTGGTTTGATTGAACAGATAGATAGATAGATAGATAGATAGATAGATAGATAAGTATAGGTATAGGTATATCATGCCATCTCCAACTTCAAAAATAATAAAAAGAAATAAAAAGCCCACATATATTATATAATTATAATCAAAATGCACAATTAGAAGCTCTTCACTGCTCTCCCAATAATAGTACCATTTAAACTTATTTATAAATACTTACTTATAGGCATTACTGTAGATACACTGAGTTTGTCAATTGGAGAGCTGACAGCCCAGGTTTGAAACCCGATCTCTGTGCAACGGGTGAGCTCCCGTTCCTTGCTCCAGCTGATGCACACCTAGCAGTTAGAAAGCATGGAAATGCAAGTAGATAAAAGGGTACCACTTTGGTGGGAAGGTAACAGTGGTCTGTGTGCTTAGTCATACAGTACAGTCATGCTTGCCACATGACCACAGAAAGGATGTTCACACGAGGCTGGGTCCCTCAGCCAAGAAACAGATGAGCAGTGCCCCCTAGAGTCTGCACAGGGGAAACCTTTATTTGTTTATTATTTATCTATTTATCTATTTATCTATCTATCTATCTATCTATCTATCTATCTATCTATCTATCTATCTATCACTTATGGGCATTAGTGCAGTACAGATAGATAAGCACTATATCTTTCCTCCCAACTACTACATTAGTAGGGATGCAGTGGCTCAATGGCTAAGATGCTGAGCTTGTCGATCACAAAGGTCAGCAGTTCAATGGTTTGAATCCCTAGCACCACATAATGGAGTGAGCTCCCATTCCTTGTCCCAGCTTCTTCCAACCTAGCAGTTCGAAAGCATGTAAAAAATGCAAGTAGAAAAATAGGGACCCCTTTGGTGGGAAGGTAACGGTGTTCTGTGCACCTTCGGCATTTAGTCATGTTGGCCACATGACCACGGAGACATCTTTGGACAGCACTGGTTCTTCGGCTTTGTAACAGAGATGAGCACTGCCCCCCAGAGCCGGAAATGACTAGCATGTATGTGTGAGGGGAAACTTTACCTTTACCATATTAGCATTTTTGAAGGAAAGAAAAACCACTTTTAAGAAGAAGTCCACAGAAAACCAAGGGAATGATGCACAAATTTGTAGGGGGAAAATGTACTAGGCTTACTAAGAAGATAAATCTCTTCTAAAATATCTGGGATACATTTGTAAGATGAACAAAATGAAAGAGAAAAGGAAATCAATGAGCTTATGGCAGAAAAAGCAGTTTTCAAATTTTGGTCTACATAAATAATGTAAATATAACTGCCATTAAGGGCAGCAGTGTGAATGGAAATGTAGGTATGCACAACTATTTGTGTAAAAAATGTGGAGGCTTACAATCCAGATCAGGGTCTTATAGATTTGGGGGGGAGGAAGTGGTACTTGCATGGCTTTTTTTTTAACTCAGAAGCAAATTGTTGATTAGGTAAGCCAAAACTCATTGGTCTTGACCTTGGAGCTAAATTTATAACCCTGGTGAGCTCATCTTCTTATATTGGAAATCAAGAAGGAAACTTTTTTCTTATCTGCCTTTCTTAATGTTCCTTTGTTTAACATGCTGCCATTAAATTTTATGCCACTCCCTTCTGGTATAGTGGTATCCAAATGGTAGTTATCCATAATAAGCTACAGGTTTATATCTCGGAACATGGCATAGCCCAATAGTTTGCAACCTGGAGGGTGCCAGTTCAGAGCTATGAATCACCATTTCTACCCAAAAAATACAGGAAGGAAAATGCATATTTAGTTATTCATATATTAACAGCTGCTAGAATTGTATTTGAACAAAATTGGAAGAGTAAAGAGATACAGATGAAAATGTGATTAGATAAATATTAGGATGTGCGGGAATGAATAGATTAACATGGGCAATTAAGGAGAAAGAGCAAACCAAATATTATATGGTATGGGACCTATTCTATCAGTGGTTAAATACTAAAAATGGAGGTTAGAAACAGGGAAACAAAATTAAAAAAGAGATGTTAAAAAAGATAAGCAAAATATTATGATCAATACGTTGAATATTACTGTTTTGATATTGTAGAATTAATATGTGGAATATTACTATTCGGATCCAATTAGTGTAAGGACCCAACAATTTGGGTCCTCATTTTAGCAACCTTGGAAGGATGGGAGGCTGAGTCAACCTTGAGCAGGTCAGGGTCAAACTCTGGGCAGTGAGAATGCAGAGTCAACCTGCAATACTGCATTCTGACCACTGCACCACCGTGGCTCTTGGTGACTCTATATTTCAAAAGCAAATATGTATTTGTTTTTGAATCCTTTATAGATGAAAGACTTTACCATGCAAGCCATGTTTTGATTCTTTTTATAAAGAACTAGCTCGATACTGAAATTATGAGGTTGGGCTTAGTTTTTGGGGAGGAAAATAAGGGGCAAAAATGTCTGCCTCTGCCTACCAGCATCCATCAGTATTCATCTGGCTAGCATCCTGTTTGGAAACTGAAAGAGTATTTGCTGTGTGAGCAAGAAGGAGACAGCAAGGAGCCTGGGCGTGGCTTAGCTCAACTATTCTGTACTAAAGCTGCTTGGTGCTGTGAAACTAAAACTGAAACTCCTCTCCTCTGCTTGTGTTTTGCATTTGGAAGAGATTTCATTCAAGGTGGGGAGGGGGAGTAGAACTCTTTAGCATCAGAGCGTGTTAATAATAATATACAAAATACTAATGCTCTGATGATCATTTCAAAAAATTCTTTCTTAGTGAGAACCTAGAAGCCAAGAGGAACCCACAGGCCAAATTTCAAGTTTGTAGGCTTTACAGTTCTGGAGATTTTGTGCTGATGCATGAATGGTATGTCACATATAGATACATAGATAGATAGATAGATAGATAGATAGATAGATAGATAGATAGATAGATAGATAGATAGATAGATGATTGATTCTGGTCTAAAGTTCTTCTCTTCTCTTCTCTTCTCTTCTCTTCTCTTCTCTTCTCTTCTTTTTCTTTTCTTTCTTTCTTTCTTTCTTTCTTTCTTTCTTTTTCTTTTTTTTTTTCTTTTTTTTTTTTTTTTTTTTTTTTTTTTCTTTCTTTTTTTTTTTTCTTTCTTTCTTCTTCTCTCTCTCTCCTCTCTCCCTCCTCCTATCCCATCCCATCCTATATATCAGTTTTAAATTGGAAACCTTTTCACTTATACTCACTGCAGTGATAATATTTATTTGCGGGAGGTGTGAGTTCCACTGGCAAAAAAAAAGAAGGCAAGAAAAAAGTATCTCTCTTTTTGAGTGGCAAGTTTCAGAATTCTGCTTTTTCTGAAATCTTAAATTACATTCATGTGGCTCCTGAATTCTATCCCAGCTCCTCAGCTGCAGTCTGTTTCAGAGCTGTTCAAGTGTCATTTTTATCTGCCTTGAAAGATGCTGTTTGAGCTGAGCGAAAGTGATATTTTTGCCCTGTACGCAACAAGGTAAAATACTATTAATAATGCATCAGCTATCAAAGATGAAACCTAACAGATAGCATTTTATTGGAGAGCATTTCCTCGCCATCCGGCATTGCTGGTCAAGATGCAAATTCAACCAAAACTTATTAATACAGATTGAAACAATAAATGCTCCCTGTTTTCTTTCTACTTCTTAAAGAAGGAAGAAATGGTGTATCCCTGTTTGATGTCTGCCTGTTTAAGAATTATTATGATTGACTGCTAAATATAGATCCACCAAATGGTTTGGTGGAAATGTACAGCCAGCCTTACACTTCGACTGAGAATAACCTTATTGTCACTTCAAATGTACACTAATCGGCAAATATTAAAATGATATTTCATTGCAGACATCTCTCAAAGGGTCACCACCTCCAATATACACTGCATAAACATGACAAAATAAATAAATTAATACAAAATAAATACAGCCTCCCCTATTTGCATTAAAAATTTTGTGCCCCAATAAAGGAGAATGTTTGTAGCTCAAGGGTTGAAATGAGGGGACTTTGGTACTCTCTGAGTTGGCTTGTTTTCTTGCAGATGTTTCATTATCCAACTAGGTAACATCTCCAATGCTAGAAGGGAGGGGGTTGTGGGGAGGATTTTTTTTTAAATTTTTATTCATATTTATATCCTGCCCTTCTCCGGAGACTCAGGGCAGCTTACAATTTTTGGGATACAACCCAATGCGCTCAGCAATAGCCTTCATTCCATTGTATATGCCTGCTTATTACTAAGCGGCATTTTTACAAGGTCAGCTAATTGCCCCCAACAATCTTGGGTCCTCAATTTACCTACCCCGAAAGGATGGAAGGCTGAGTCAACCTTGAGCCTGGTGGGATTCGAGCCTACAGCAGTTGTAGGCAGCTGGAACTTAAGTGCAGGCAATTAACAGCCTGAGCCACCCAAGGCCCTATTAATCCATCAGACATCCAGTGTTATCTTTCAGCAGAGTTCTTCAGATGTTCCCTTCTGAGATATATTCTCAGGGGTTCTAGAAGTAAGGATTTCTTGGCCTTGTTTAATCCTGATTTAAACTCTGCTTCTCCATTTGGAAGATATTTTTTTTTCAGGCTTGGCATCAAGGGCAAGGGAGTGTTCTGACACTGAAATGAGAATGAAAAGTAGAAAGACAAAGGATTATACCATCTCGTGAAGAGAAACCAGAGTTCCACACAATCAATAAATCAGTCACTTAAAGACTGAAATACTGATGTTCACATCTGAGAGAGAAAGAAAGAGTTATCTGCTCTGTGGTGGGCTTGAAATTTGCAGAAGGTTTTCCAGAAGAGCTTGAGATCTATGCTTCTGTTTATAATCATAAACATTAGCATTGCTCAGATTTTGTAGTTTTTCTTCCATCTTTCTGTAGTGAACCATCTTAACAAAATTATTTTTAAATCAACGCAACAGCAAATATTTTGGAAAGTAAGCATGACACCGAGACCTAATTACTGAGTTATGAAAAAAAAGCTCTCTAACAATCTTTCAGCCCCAAGGAAATATGTGAACCTGGAAAATATATATATATATATATATATATATATATATATATATATATATATATATTCCATTTTTGCCAACTGTTTCCATTCAACAGTGGTCTCTCATTTTCATTATTCCATCTTTTCAGACTTATGCTAATAACGCTGACAGTCTTCGTGCATGAATTAAACAGAAACTGGCGTTTCATTGCAGCTCTATATTACAGTGCTTAATTTGCAGTGAATATAATTATCTTGGTGTTTTATCTAACCAAGTTCTGTTCGATATGGTTTTGCAAGTTAAATGTTACATTTCCAGAAACAGAGAGCCACTTATGCTGAATCCTTGCATTCTTGCATTAGATTCTTTCATGCCAGTGGTTGGTTCAGAAAAATAATATCCTAAAGATTACATTACTGTCTAAGAATTATAATGTAATTAATTTCCAAAGCTGTTTCTCTATGTAACTGGATGGCATGCAATGCATCATCATCATCATCATTATTTCTTCTTCTTCTTCTTCTTCTTCTTCTTCTTCTTCTTCTTCTTCTTCTTCTTCTTCTTCTTCTTCTTCTTCTTCTTCTTCTTCTTCTTCTTCTTCTTCCCCTTCCACCTCCTCCTCCTCTCCACAAACTCCACTCCCTCCTAGCACTGATGATGTTACCTAGTTGGGTCATGGAACATCTACAAGAAAACAACCAAGCTCAGAGAGCACCCAGGGCCCCCACAGTCCTCCTTATCTTCATCCTCAACCCCTCCCCCTCTCCTCCCCTCTTCTTCCTCCTCCTCCTATTTCTTCTTCCTTCCTCCTTCCCTTTCCATTCTTCCTTGGAAAATTCTATTTTCCAACAGAATCAATGGGAATTTTGCCAGTGATCCTACTTTGTTTCCCTCGTTTGACAAATAACCAATTTCTACAGTGTGCAACCAACATCAAATTACCTCATTTCAGAATATATGTAACACTGCATACTTCATGCTCACCTTTTTCTGCACCTCACAACACTTCTTCTAAATAAATGTGATGAATTAAATTCCTAGCTGTCAAGAGTTGCTGCTCAAAGAGGAGCCTGAGATATCTTGGTGTGTTATATATATACATGCACACATACACACACATACAGGGGTGGGATTCTACCGGTTCTGTCCACTTCTGTAGAACCGGTTGCTCTGAAAAGCAGCAAACAGAGAGCATACATAGAACCGGTTCTATGTCTGCTGCTCTTTGGCCCACCCTCCCACCCGGGTTGTTACCTGACCTTTATTTCCTGCGTTTTCAACCACAGCCGCTTTGTGCGACATAGCTGTGGTTGAAGAAGCAGGAAAAAAGTGCTTTTTCAACCACTGTGCACCCGCGTGCAGTGCTGCTCAGCTGTCCAGGCAGCTAGATGATGACGATATACACACATGCACGGCACCTGTCAGGTGTGTGCATGCACAACAAACGTAAAATCACCGAACCGGTAGTTACACTGGTCGGATCCCGCCCCTGCATACATACATACATACACACACACACACACACACACATGCACACACACACACACACACACACTTTCATACCTGAGAGTATGGGTGAAAATGAAATTCTTGCCTTCTACAAGGGTTTTGAAAGGGTAGCCCATTAATAACCTCCATTAACCAACACCTTGACTTCCCCAGGATCACTGTGTTTGTCACATTCAGACAGTTACATCAGTTCAAGATGGGATTGCTCCTCATAAATTGCATTTCTATTTAACACTTTTAGGTTCTGCTGCTGTTCATCAGCTGAGCCTCCGAACGTGAAATGGTCACCATCAAAATCAAACAGTGTGAAGGCTGAATTAAAGTGCCCTTCCCTCCGAAACGCATCTTGACTGGCTCTTAATTTGCTACGTTCTTGTCTGATTGAATGCAGTCAATGCAATATTAAGTTAAGTGAAACCGCACAGTTGAGGACTTGCTAAGTAGCTCATTCATTATATACTGTTTTTATTGCCTCTAGTGATCCTTTTAGGGATATTAAGCATCAAAACATTGCAGGGTTTTAGCCAGAATATCAGCATTCTGGTTTTTTAATCTCTTCCTTTCCCTTCCCTTCCCTTCCCTCCCCTCTCCTCTCCTCCCCTCCCTTCCCCTCTCCTATCTTTCCTTTTCTCTCGTCTCCTCTTACCTTTCCTTTCCTTTCCTTTCCTTTCCTTTCCTTTCCTTTCCTTTCCTTTCCTTCCTTTCCTTTCCTTTCCTTTCCTTCCTTCCCTTCCCTTCCCTTCCCTTCCCTTCCCTTCCCTTCCCTCCTCCGTCCTTCATTCATTTCATTTCCCTTCCTTTGTTGCTATTCAAAACTGTACTTTTTGCACATTTTATGATCTCTTGAAAAGGTTACTGCTTACAGACACAAGGAGGGGCCTTCAAGTGCTAAAATACACATAGCACTTGCTCTAGGCAGTGATTAAATGATAGCCATTGGAGGAGGGGGAATGAGGAAACTGGAAGGGTTCTAGAAGCTTTCCACTGGAAGGCTGCTTTTTCTATTTTTTATTGTTGTTGGCATTTTTAAAAAAAATAATTAAAAACCCACAGGCAGTCCTCAAGTTACGATCACAATCGAACCCAACATTTATGTTGCTAGGCAAAACGTTTCTTAAGTGAGTTTCCCCCGTTTTACGAATTTTCTTGCCACCTTTGTGAAATGAACCGTTGCATTTGTCGCGTGAGTCGCCACAGGTGTTAAACGGATCTGGACTCCCCATGGAATCCTTTGCTGGCCAGAAGGTCACAAAAGCGGAACACCCTGCTTTTGAAACCGTCATAAGCATGAGCCAGCTTCCAAGTGTCTGAATGTTGACCACGTGAGCATGGGGAGGCTGCAACGGTCATAATTGTGAAAAATGGCCGTAAGTCGCTTTTTTTGCAGTGCTGTTGTAACGGTGATCAGTCACTAAATCAAGTATTGCAAGTCGGGGGCTACCTGTGTATGCTTTTAATGCCGAGGGAGCATTTTCTACCAACTGTCGCTAGAGGGCGCCAATTTTCCTGCTGTAAATAACATTTCACACATATTCCACTTTTGTTATGTTTCATTTCTCTCTCTTGCGAAGCTGCAGTGTCTTCCCACTCACGATTATTATCACATTTTCAATTCTCAGGATAGTCCATGCTGCTGTTCCCTAATTCCCATGGCATTAATTTCTGGTATAACCTTCTTCTGTGCTTCTCAGAGTGCAGCTCCTGGCTGATGTCACTTCTGATCATTCTCACCCTAGTAAGAATCTGGGAAGTTCTGCCAAGTCAAAGTGCCTGGTTTCAGCGAGAGGCCACAGCAAAATCAATCTACACACACACACACACACACACACACACACACACACGGAGTGGAACAAAAAAAAAAGATAAAGTAGATCACAAAATGTAAACATGGAAAAGCTGTAATACGTGTTTGCTAAAAAAAAAAAAATGCATTTCTTGGAAAGTCCAAAATGCACATTTGGCTATTGACCTGAGGAAGCTCATTAAAGCTCAGCTCCTCCTCCTCCTCCTCCTCTTTCTCCTCCTCTTCCTCCTCCTCCTCCCCCCCTCCTCCTTTTTTCTCTCTGGGATTTTTGCATGTCATTTGTTTAGAAGATGCAGGAATATCCTAGGATTCATTACTGTCTAAAACCTCATGTATCAATCATTTTGGTAAAACAGGACATAATTAAGCAACTTCTTTCATTCTTGGTCTATAAGTTTCCATGGATAGAGAAGATGATTGTCCCTTTCTTTGTAAAGAAAAGAAATAAAGGGATTCTGAAACTAGAATTTTGAGTTAGGGTGGCTGACATAGGCTATCTGAAGATGTAAAAAAGCAGCAAAACAAATACCATCATACATGAAGGAGACATGAATACCCAATGGGAGGAAAATACTACAGGTAGGCAGCCTTAGTGCTCATGAATGAAGGCAAATATATTACTCCATATATATAGAATAAGACATTTAACACTTTTATGATTTCCAGTATTTTTTATCACTCTGGGGAGAATTTATATTATTAGCTAAGATGGAAGAGATAACATATTTGAACAGAGTGCTGGAGTTGAATTTGGAAAATAGCCTAGAAATCATTAAACAGGTTTTGCATAATATATCTTGTGGGATGATTAAAGGTTAAAAAATTGTGAGCTGATTCCCAGCTCCTTAGAGGATAAATTATACACAATAATATATACATTAAAAACAGGACTTGTATGTTGATGCTATTACGATATGACATCATAATCCTTGAACTATGAAATAGATGATAGATGATAGAAGATAGCTAGATAGCTAGATACTAGATAGATAAATAGATAGATGATAGCTAGAAAGATATAGATAGATAGATAGATAGATAGATAGATAGATAGATAGATAAATAGATATAGATAGATATAAACAGATGATAGATATAGAAGGATGATAGATAGATAGATATAGAAAGATGATAGATAGATCGATAGATAGATAGATATAAAGAAATCATAGATAGATAGATAGATAGATAGATAGATAGATAGATAGATAGATAGATATGGATGGATAGAGAGAGGGAGAGAGAGGGATGGATGGATGGATAGACAGACAGACAGACAGACACACAGACAGACAGACAGACAGATAGATAGATATGGGTGGATAGAGAGAGGGAGAAAGAGAGGGATGGATGGATGGATAGATAGATAGATAGATAGATAGATAGATAGATAGATAGATAGATGTCAACAAATCATCACCACCAATTACACCCTTCTAATATAGAACTGTCAAAAGTTATAGTCAAGGCCATAGTTTACAAATATCTGCATAATTAAATTAAAAGCCATATTCCTCTCTAGCCAAGTTAAATAAATCTGATGGGAAAAGAGTACTTTGGGCTATAATTACCATAAAGAATTTGGATAGCAAACTATTGGCATGGAATCTAAGCTTTTCCCCTTCAAAAATATAGGTATCCCTCAGGTTTTCCATTTTAACTCCTGTATAATTACATTGAGATTTAATGAAAGTCGAATAGATAACACATCTATTATTATGTAGCTGCAGGAGTTACAGATTAGATATTTTACAGGAAAAGAAGAAGAAGAAAAGTGTCAGCTGAATGCATTCCGCTTCTAAACCTCTGATTAGTGGAACAATACAAAATGGCATTTTTAAGTTGCAGAAGCAAAGAGAGGGAAGTTATATAATGGATCTTGTGACGGTTCTAATTTCCCATTAAACATTGTTTCCTAAACTGAAATTTGAACAGGAACATTAAGCGGTGGCAGAGGGTGTGCAATAAACATTAATATACCAATAAAGGAGGATATTTGTAGTTCAGGGATGAACTGTGAAGACCTTGATGCTCTCTGAGCTTGCTTGTTTTCTTGCAGATGTTTCATGACCCAACTAAGTAACAACATCAGTGTACTGGTTATTACCAACTTGGATAATGAAATGTCTGCAAGAAAACCACCAAGCTTAGAGAGCATCAAGGACTCCACAGTTTATTTTTTATTTTTCTAATTCACTCTGTGAAGCTTATTTTTATTTTTCTAATTCACTCTGTGGATGGCTATGAATTTCAGATGTGATTTAATTGTTATTGCTTCAGATACTTTACTGCCTTGGTTTTCTCAGCTGAACACTTGTTCCAAAGCCTAATTTGTTTTGCTGAATTATCAAAAAAAATACATTGTTTACTTATTTATTTAGCAAATATATATATGGCTTCCCGTCTCGTGCAAAGTGATCGTGTAATGATTACAAAAAAGATGTGGAGAGTTTAGAAAAAAAAAGTGCAGAGAAGAGCAACTAAGATGATTAAAGGCCTGGAGACTAAAACATATGAATGGGATATGTATAGTTTAATGAAAAGAATGGCTAGCGATGACAATATCGGACACAAAGAAGAGGGAGTCAAGCTATTCTCCAAAGCCCCTGAAGGCAGGACGAGAAGCAATGGTTGGAAACTAACCCAGGAGAGATTCAACCTAGAACTAAGGAGACGTTTCCTGACAGTGAGAACAATTAACCAGTGGAACAGCTTGACACCAGAAGTTGTGGGCGCTTCATCACTGGAAGTTTTTAAGAAGAGATAGGAAAGCCACTTGTCTAAATGGGTATAGGATCTCCTGCTTGAGCAGGGGACTGGACTAGAAGACCCCCAAAGGCCCTTCCAGCTCTATTCTGATTGATTGCTTTAGAAGACAGGACCCATGCCTAAAAATATGGAAGCACCTAGGAAATAAATAAATGCATAACAAAAATGGTTCACATTTGTAGAAAATAATTGCATTTGTTTTTACAACCAGTGTGGAGTACTAATAGGTTAAACCCAGACACAATGATCACAGGGATCTAGAAATCCATTTTGGTCCAAAACAAACAAACAAACAAACAAACAAACAAACAAACAAACAACAACAACCAAAAGAAATGAAAGACAAAATCAATAGAAATTAAAAAAGAGAAAAAGGAAAGGAACAATGCCTAATCTTAGGATTCATTGTGGAATGTTATTTTCCGTCACTCCCCCGTGTATCAGTATCATGGAAACCAAGAAAAACTATCAAAAAGTATTTGCTGCATTTGCTAATTAATTACAGTGGGATTTCATTTGAAGACTGATTCCTCTTGTTTGTATGTGATTGTTATAGAGAGTCGAACAAAAGCAACCTTTTTTTTTTTAGAGTGATACAAATGTCTTTCAGAACTGTGGGGACTCTTCAGTTTCAGATACTGGCACAGTAAGAAGTTTAATTAGTCTATTAATTTCAGAATTGTGAGTTTCTATTTTCGGCTGATAAAATTAAGTTTGGCAGATCTGCTACATGAAGGATTAAATCTTACCATAATTTACAGTATATCTAGGATTAAAAAACTTGGAAAGCCAGAAAGAAAGAAAGAAAGAAAAACTGGTTTGGAGGGACGTAAAAGAACAACCAAGTATTAATGATGGTTATTTACCACATTTATAACAGATTTGTTGTTATTTAATTTATTGTTGTTGTTCTGTGCACTATAAGGAGTGGGTGGGAACACATGGTGGGCTTTGGTGTTCAGATGCCAAAATAACTTCATGAGAATTAACAGGAATTGTTGTACTGAATTATTAAAAAGTTTTGGGGTGGGGAAGGTTTAAATTTTAACCTTCAGCAGTTAAACGTGGAGATTTCAGATGGACTTAAATGGGCAATGAATTGAGAAAATTAAATTTGTCAATTAAATTTAAACTGACAATTAGAACAATGCATCAGTGGGACGACTTGCCACCAGAAGTTGTGGGTGTTCCATCACTGGAGGTTTTTAAGAAGAGACTGGACAACCATTTGGGCAATCCTGGTTGCAGTGATGAAGGTGGGTATTAAAATCTAGATGAAGGTTAGAAAGAGCATTCTATATATTCATTTCTCTTATGTAATCCTTATCCTTTGTTCTTTTTACTGGATCGTTCTCTTCTTCCAGGAAGAAACAAAGAAATATGTAGGATTCTGAAGAAAGAGCCAAATTGTCCATCCTCACGACTGACCACTTATCTCCAATAAATGGAATTCATTTCACTTTCATTCATCAAGACAGTATCCTTCATTTCTTCACCCAAGCAGAATAATAAAATTCTTTTTAACATTTCTAGGCTGAGTCTTTAATCTTCTACCCCCCCCCCCCCTTTCTCTCTCTCATTCCTCCCAGCTTAAATAACTTGTTTGTTTTCAGGCAGGTGCATTGCTGGCATGGATTCATGAGCTCAGATACACTTGAGCAAACATCTCTAGATGACCAGTTTACCCTTCTACAGGAGGACATCAGCTGCCAAATGCCCCAATTCTGCGACAGCTTGTCCTTCTTTTCACCTTGTCAGTGAGCCAAGCTTGTACACAGTTGGAGCACAGGTAAGCATCTGCTTCCCTAAATGTTGCCAACATTGTTCCATTATCAGCTACCTGGGGTACTTCAAAGAAAGTTCCATAGCTTCCTCCAGATGTACGTTTGGAGAACTTCATCTTAGCACACCAGCTCCCCAACTGCCGGTTGGGACAACTATGGTGCTGGTTTTCCAAGCTTTGCTCAAATCATATTGGCACATTAAAAAAAAAAACTTGGTGGACTTCAGTGCTATTTATTTCAATCATAGAGGGAACAAAAGGAAACTTCCCTTTACAAAATGATTTATGGCACAAATTTCCAAAGATAAAATCAATAGCGAGTTGGTCTCAGACCAGTGGACAAAGGTTTATTACACTTGTGGACAATTGTGGACAGTTAGACCTTGACTTAATGACCACAATTGAACTGAAAGTTTCTGTTGCTGAGTGAGACAGTTGTTAAGTCAATGTTGTGCATTTTACAATCCTTCTGGCCACTGTCCGACCTCGGCTTCCCCAAAAAGCACTAAGGAGACTTTTTGTCCTGGCAAAACCCCTTTTATGAAATGAAGGTGAATTTCTTGCATTCACCTTCAGCCAAAGGCCTGGCAAACAATCTTTCAAGGGTGTCATGAGGAGCACAGACCTTATCTAGCCTGGAGAGCTGCCAAGTAAATATTTCCAAATGCAGTGCTGACAAGGAAGGGCTCGGCACAGAGTCTCTGAGTTGCACAGACAGATCTTCACACTGAATGAACGAATTGTTTCCTGCAAAAGCCCCCTCTCCTTTTGCTCCTGTTTGAATCCCTATGGGAGGGCCCATTCAGTGTCCACCTGTGGCCTTGCTCCTGAGTCAACCCCTAGTTTGTAATTGTTCTTTTTTTTTTTGGCAGCTCTGTGCATGCGCAGGCTGGGACCCGGCTCCAGCTGCTCCCCCGCCTCACTGCTGTCCGACTCTGAAGGCAGCTGATAACTGCCAGCCTGCTCTAGCCCCATCTCTGCCTCTGAGGCAGAGCCCTTGTCTGAGCCTTCCTCAGCCTCCAGGACTGGCCCTCACTGTCCGACTCTGCTGCCAGCTCCACTAGCCGCCATGGAGCCACAACAGCCATATTTGTTGTGTCATGCCCCTGTTGGAGACTGACTCTGAGGGAGAGAAGGAACAGCTGACAGGGAGTGGAAGTGTGGCTCTTGAGATCATGGAAGAGGCTGGGGAAGGGCAGAGGCTGGCTGAGCAGTCAGAGGAGGACCCAGGCCCATCCCCTCTCCATCCTAGGGCATGCAGGGAGGAGAGGATAAGGGAGAGATGTGAATGGTGTGGTCTATGGGGGAGGAAAGGGCCTTGATCCTCTTCATGGGCTGCAGCTGTGAGAACTGGTTAAAAGGACAGACATGTGTATGGGCCAGTGCTGGAAACAAAGCATGGAAATATCTCTAGTTTGTCGTTCCTCTCTGAGTTTGGTGTCCTTCCCAGTGTCTGTTCCGATATCTGTGGACGTCTTCAAGCCCTTATCTTGCCTGGTTCCCTTAATTGCTTCAGTGTGGTTTGTGTTGGTTTTACTCTTTATAATTTATGGGCATTTTTAGTTTAAATGGCATTTCCTCCTTTTGTAACTGCTTGTGTCTTCAGTCAAGGATATTTGGAGCTTTGAAATAAAAGTGAAGGAATAAAAGGAGCTTCACCTGTTTTTGTGACTGTGTTTATTTTGTATCCCACCCTGGGTCATCATATGTTGTGAATCACTGCAGTGAAGTTAGTAATATGATTGTTAAGTGAAGCTGGCTTCTCCGTTGACTTTGCTTGTCAGAAGGTCACAAAAGGGGATTGTGTGACCCTTGGGATATGGCAACCATCATTAAAAAATGAGTCAGTTGCTAAGCATGTGGCTGTAAGTGTGAAAAAGGATCATAAGTCATTTTTTTCAGTGCCATTGTAACTTTGAATGGTCATTTAAATGGACAATTGCAAATCAAGGACTACCTGTATTACAAAATATCTAAAAGGGTGTAACGCTCTGTTCCCTGAAGCTTTGATTTCAGAACTTGCAAAAGCTGAGAGTGAAACTACCTCCCCTGGCATGAGAGATTAAAGTTGGGCATGTTCTCCTACATGGCTTTTTTTGGTGATACTAAGAAAAAATAGGCTCATTGTACAGAACACAATTGCACTTTGAATCTCACAGACTTTGGGGAAAAAAGTGCAAATAATCATTAACAGAGTTGGAAGGGACCTTGGAGGTCATCTAATCCAACCCGCTGGCTCCAGAAGGAGAATCTATTCCAAATATTAGCCTCTACCTAGGATTGAACTCACAGCCTGCTGATTGTTAGGCGAGAATTCCACCTCTAGGCCACTGGAGCTGATGAAAAGAAACTAACATGATGAAAGACCTGGAGATTAAATCATATGAAGAACAGTTGGAGGATTTGGGTTTCTCTAAACTAGAGGAAAGAAGGACTGGGGGGGGGGACATGATAGCAGTATTCCAGTATTTGAGGGGCTGCCACAAAGAGGAGGGGGGTCAACTTATTTTTGAACCAGAAGGCAAGACAAGAAACAATGGATGGGAAGTAATCAAGGAAAGAAGCAACCTGAAATTAAATAGAACCTTCCTAAAAATGAGGACAGTTAAGCAGGAGAATGGCTCTCCTCCAGACGTTGTGGGTGCTTCATTAGGGAGGTTTTTAACAAGAGACTGGACAGTCATTGTCTGAAATAGTATAGGATGTCCTGCTTCAGCAGGGGGCTGGACTAGAAGACCTCCAAGGTCCCTTCCAACTCTATTCCAATTCTGATTCTCAAACCCGACTGAAAATTAATAATTTAACTTTCACATTTAATAACTTTGCCTCACCGATATGGAGATAGCCTATAAGCCAACTTTCTTTTGGTGAAAGGAACTGGGGGAATATTTTGAAGTAAGAACTGTAGGATTATTTAGTTTCATTAGAAAGGGCACTGAATTTCATTCACAGTGAAGTTTTAAAGAGAGCAGAATTGGAAGTGACATGAAATTAAGAAATGAGGTTGATCTACGAAATTCAGAAAGAAGCACTTTTTGGGGGATAAAACTAGGCAAATGTGGTACGGGATGTTCATTTCCCTAGAAGTAGCAATGGAGTGATTGTCTCAGTGGTGATTTTTTTTTTTTCAAAAGGCTGTGTTTCCTCCTTGAGGAAGAAGACATTTTGCTTCTCATCCAAGAAGCTTCATCAGTTCTGACTGGATGGTTGGGGAAGATGGAAGGATTCTGGAAAAAAAAAACCATGTGTTCCTTAAGGGAAAAAAAAAACAGTCCAATTGCCTTTTGGGGCCCTGTTAGAAGAAAAATCCATCTGGTTCAGTTCCAAGCTGGGAGAGAGAGAGAGAGAGAGAGAGGAGGGAGGGAGGGAGGAGGGAGGAGAGAGAGAGAGAGAGAGAGAGAGAGAGAGAGAGAGAGAGAGACTTAAAATGGAGGCCAACCGCTTAGGAAAGAAGAATTCAATTTATGGATGAGCAGATCCACCAACTGCATGTGGTTCTGGGGCAGCTGAAAAATTGGTTTAATGAATGTAAGGATTTTTCTACAGTTTCTGAAACACTGCAGGGGATTGTGCAATGGAGTGAGCTTTGTGCCTTTTGCTATTCTAATGGTGGTGGGTTAATCCTATTATGTCCTAAAGGTCATGTCCTGTCCTTATAATTTGGGTGGGGTGTGTAAATCCTTAATCCCATCAACTGGAGCTGAAGGTGTTTTGTTTGTGAATAGATTGGCCTGGATTTCTTAATGGGCACCAAGTATCCATCTCTAAAGACTTCTGGCATCTGCTGGAGGACGTTTTACTGTGTAGGAAGATTGGGGCTGCCTTTCTGCCTTTAAGAACACGTTTTCTCCATTTCTGCTTTGGGGAACTATAATATTCTTTTTAAAAAAATATTCTTCCTCTTTTAATATTCCCAAAATATTTCATTAACTAGAAGGAGGGGGGGACTTCCCACAGCACTTTGAGACAACCAATACTTGGCTGTGATTGAGAATCTGCATAGACAATGGAGCGATCTATCCCTAAATATTCACATACTCTGATTTTACACTGTGGATCTCTATTTGGACATGAGAGACTACACCACTTGAAAAGCTATCTTCCCCCAACTTGGGGAAATAAATACTTGATCTATTACCACACGCTTCTCTGTTCCTTCAACTCCTGCATTTCTGTGAGCTTGAATTCATATTAAGCTATCATTATGGATGCCGGAGTTCGGCGGGCAACTTGTTTTCCTTAATCCTTAGTGTATTTCTTGTTCTTGAGTTTATTTACATTTTTACAGTCACTTATTTAGCGCTAATTGATCTGCCATTGGTAACATATTTAGCACGATCCCATTTTCCCAGATAAATCAAGCTCGCTATCTATTGCATTTGGCTATATAAGAGATTCTTTTTTTTTTATTCCGGAGGAAAAGTTTCACTGAGCTCTTATATGTACTGGATAATGAGATATTTATTAGACTCTCCCCGAGTCCTTATCTCAAATTGTGTTTATTTCCTGTAAGAATTCATTTGTAAGGATTTGTAGCCAGGTGTAACGTCTCAGCTGCAGCTACTGATGGACGGGTATATTACTCCCAACTAGACTGTTGGCTATTTTTCCCCCCAAAGGAAATAGTGGCATTTGAAAACAGCTGGTACATCTCTGTTAGTACTCTGCTTTCTAGATCAATTGTTCGAGTTTGCACCACTTCATTATTGTGAAGCTTTCCAAAGCTGATGGGCACGGAGAAGTGTACTGCTTGCATTTGTGCCTGCCTCTGTCTATATTAGAAGTAGAATAACAGAGTTGGAAGGGATCTTGTAGGTCTTTAGTCCAACCCCCTGCTTAGGCAGGATACCCTACACCAGCAGTTGCCAACCGGTGGGCCGCAAGAAAGTTTTGGTGGGCTGCAGAGAAATCTCACCCCAGAGCACTCTCCCTCAAAGCAATTAATCCAGGCTGTGCAGAAACACAAGGCTGCGCCACCCACATGGCCCGTGGGAACCCTCCCCACCCACTCACTCCTGACAGGAGATTTAGATTAGCTAGGAAGCAGGAAATGGTTGGATTTCTTGCTTTCTAGCTAGTCTTTAGATCTTTGGCTCTGCTTTTAAGCACAGCCAAACCTCCCTTAGGACTGAAGCTTCTATTATTCAGTGCAGACTCACGGCAAGCAAATTTTATGTGACAGACTGAGCTAACTGATGGCAGATAGATAGATCACTGAATGATTCTGTGAGCAACTCAATCTGCCTGCCTGCTTTGCCTGATTTTGGGTAAAAATTGCTCTTTTTTAAAATAAAAAATTCAATATTTACATACATGGTGTATTGTGAGTTAATTTTGCGAGTTTGCTTGCAAGCAAATTTTATGTGACAGACTGAGCTAGCCAATGGCAGATAGATAGATTTCTGAATTCATCTGTCATTCTGTGAGCAACTCAATCTGCCTGCCTGCTTTGCCTGATTTTGGGTAAAAGTTGCTCTTTTTTATAAAAAATTCAATATTATATAAATATTTATAATATTTACATACAAGCCATGCCCAGCCAGTCACATGACCACCAAGCCACACCCATAAATTAGGCCACACCCACAGAACTGGTTAGTGGTCCCTGGGATTTAAAATTATGAGTTTGGTGGTCCCTGAGGTCCAAAAGTTTGGCAACCCCTGCCCTACATCACTTCAGACAAATGGTTATCCAATCTCTTCTTGAAAACTTCCAGTGCCGGAGCATTTACAACTTCTGGAGCAAAGTTGTTCCACTGATCAATTGTTCTCACTGTGAGGAAATTCCTTCTTAGTTCCAAATTGCTTCTTTCCTTGATTAGTTTCCATAATCATATTAAATGGAGAGAAGAGAGTAGAACACTTCTCTTTATTTGGTCCATCTTCATGGAGATGAAAAGAGAGCAAAGGGGGGATTTTAGTAGTTTCCTCGAAAGGAATTCCAAAGGTGCCCCAAAAGTGCTTTTTAAAAAGGCAACTGGACTTTGGTTTTTTTTTCCTTTGAAGATGTTTTACTTCTCATCCAAGACATGAAGAAGCTGCTTGGATCAGAAGCAAAACGAAAAAACAAAACAAAATCCAGTTGCCTCTTGAAAAAGCACCTTTGAGACAACCATGACCTGGATGCCTGAGAATCTCCATACAAAAATAAAATTGAGTGCAACAGTTGAAGAACAACTTCAGTAGAGAATTTTAACCCTGTAAACACAAGATCTATTCATCTACATCTCACAAATTCCATGAAATGTGAAGCCCATCATATCTTGCCTGGATTCTACCATGCGAAACATCAACTACTACCATTTCCATCATTAGAAATAGAAATAGGAAGAGAGGAGAAGAGAACATCATCTTAAACTCAATTCATTTCCTGTTCTTGAAATGAAGAGATGATGTTGAGGCAGCTAACCTTGTAGACAATCATTTGCACAATCAAGGAAGATCCAGGCAAACTGCCATAGCCAGAATCTGACATCACACCGCACTAGGTTGCCTGGTTGGTTCACAGTCATAACCATACCAAACAGTATTAGTTGTATTGAAATGCTCCCGTTAAAGCAGCTTTTTCCATTTTCATCTTTTTCGTTTTCACTATCGGATCCCATTTATTTATTTAAAACATGTATTTATAGCCCACCCACTATATAGAGAATTCCATGGTGGATTACTGCCATTTTATAGTGGGTTTACAAGCAGTGCCAGCTCTTGCAATAAAATTAATGCAGGATCTGGTCAAAGATAAAATGTATGTACTTCCATATCAGATGCTGTGATCTTAATGGGAGTTCTGAAATGTTATTGTTCTCATATCTTCAATCTCGGCGGTATGTTAATTACTACAAGGATCAGATGAAGCCAGAATCTTAAAATCAGTGCCTTCAGTTCAGAATTGGGAAAAAAAAAAGTATTACACAAAAATATAGAGGCCTTGCATACGAAGGTCCTGTTTTCGTAGTTGTGCGTGAAATAAGTCTCTTTTATCTGTGTTACATCCTAAGAGGTGTTATTAGAAAATGGAGCTCAGATTCCAATTGTTGGCAAGCAATCATTAACAGTTTGGAAGGCTATTGAATGAAGAGAAACAGAGAGAAGTGCTAGTAAATCATTCACTTTGATTTGATGGTTAAGTTGGCTGGGCTTTCCACCATGGGAATTGATAAATAGAGAATATCTATCTAGGTGATTGCTAAGAGTTGGCACCTTGATGATACATAATCAGTCAAGCTGCACTGATTGGTTGACAGTTCTTTATTTCTATTTGGATTTATATTTGGATTTATGCTGAGCTATTGGTCAGAAAGAGCATATCCTGATTGGTTGGTGTTTCTCTGTGAGCTTGATAGTCTTTCATTCATATATATGTGTACGCTCATGGTATTTTGTATTTGAACAGAGTAGAATAGAATAACAGAGTTGGAAGGGACCTTGAAGTTCTTCTAGTCCAATCCCCTGCTTAGGCAGGAAACCCTACACTACTTCAGACAAATGGTTGTCAAATCCCCTCTTAAAAACTTCCAGTGTTGGAGCATTCACAACTTCTGGAGACAAGTTGTTCCACTGATTAATTGTTCTCACTGTCAGGAAATTTCTCCTTAGTTCTAAGTTGCTTCTCTCCTTGATTAGTTTTCAACTGTTGCTTCTTCTCCTGCCCTCAAGTGCTTTGGAGAATAGCTTGACTCCCTCTTTTTTGTGGCAGCCCTTCAGATGTTGGAGGACTGCTATCATGTCACCCCTCGTCCTTCTTTTCATTAAACTTGACATGCCCAATTCCAGCAACTGTTCTTTATATGTTTTAGCCTCCAGTCCCCTAATCCTCTTTGTTGCTCTTCTCTGCACTCTTATTGATCTCTGGTTGATTTTAAAGTTGTTTCAGAAGTGTTGGAGATATCAAGTTTGCTTTTCTGGAACATCCCGTTGAAAGCAGCCTGATTCTCCAGACTGAAGCTAACTTCTCCCTCTTGGAAGGTATGGAAAGAAGAAAGAACTTGAAATGCTTGTTCACAATGATTGTTCTTCTCTCCTCAACTATGAGGAGGGAAGAGTTGTATAGGTGTACAAAGAGAAGAGGAACTCCAACAGTGGACATCATTTACCTGCCATGATAATTCAGGTGTATCATTGTACAGCAAAGGTTTCAAACATTCATAGCTTTTAGTTTTCAGATTCATAGAAACTTCATATCTTTGACTAGAAGTTGTGTGAAAGCCTGTAGTTTAATCCAGACAAAACATCTCTACAAAATAATCCAGAAGGATGATTTCTATTGTGCAATCTGTACATTTGAAATCTGAGGACTTTGCTGTTTAATTTGCTGGATCTTTTGGGCATTAGTCTAAAAGTTCTTTGAAGGTTCTGCTTTGTTGTCTGAACTCCATCTATGATACATTAAAGACCTTAGCCCTTTCATATTTCTCCACTTTAGTGAACAAAGTGGAGAGAACAAGAGTTACACCAGACTATCAGGAGGGCAGAGTAACTTTGATCATGGATACTCCGATACTATTCTTTCACTACTTCCAAAGAGAGAAGGGGACGTTAGGTGAGGTTTGATTCACAGGTAGTTTGAACTGAGACAAAATTCTTGTCTATGGTTCTCTACAGGCTACCAGCCCATGAGTCAAGAAAAGAACAATGCATGTCAATAGGCCATGAAGGCAGAAAGGCAGTGTTCCGACATGCTTGATGAACAAAACTTTCACAGCGGGTTATAACTGACTTGCCGAGAATGTCAAATGAAGCATAAACTAGTGGATTTTTAGCTTCTCTTCAAGTGTCCAAATCCTTTTGCTTCAGTGAATGATAGTAAACCACACTGCCTTTAAGCAAACCCACTCACACATACCTGCACACACAAGCTCTCCTGGGATGAGATACTAGAAATAAAATTGCCACTGAATCTGTGGAATTTCTCAGTATTATTGCCTTGAATCATGCACATATGCACACAAATTAAAATTAGGGAAAATGGAAATTGGTTAGGATGGAGCAGAAACTAATAATAATAACTTTTCTGAAATTCATTGACCATCACCAAACAACAAAAACAACATGCATTTCAATCACAGATTTTATATCATATAAAAACATGACTTTAGGAAAGGTTGAAACACAAAAAGTGTATCTTTAATCTAAGATTAGTTCAACACCCATTTAGTTGGTTATAATCTGTAGTTCAGTCAAAATATCATTACTTTGAAAACTACATAGTTGATAGATGATAAATAGATAGATAGATATCAATACTTTGAAAACTGCTGTAGATACTGTAGATGGTTAATAGATGATAGATAGACAGACAGACAGATAGGTAGATAGATAGATAGGTAGGTAGGTAGATGGATGGATAGGTAGATGGATAGCTAGCTAGCTAGCTAGACTGGTAGATAAGTAGATACAGATGATAGATAGATGATAGATAGATAGATAGATAGATAGATAGATAGATAGATAGATAGATAGATAGATAGATAGATAGACAGACACAATAGATGATAGATCTTCCTTCCTTCCTTCTCCTGCCTTTCTCTTTCTTCCTCCCTTCCTTCCTTATTTCCTCCCTCCCTCTTTCTTTCTTTCTTTCTTTCTCTTCCTTCCTTCCTTCCATTATTCCTCCTTCCTTCTTTCCCTTCCTTCCTTCCTTCCTTCCTTCCTTCCTTCCTTCCTTCCTTCCTTCCTTCCTTCCTTCCTTTCTTCCTCTTTCTTCTTTCTTCTTTCTTTCTTTCTTTCTTTCTTTCTTTCTTTCTTTCTTTCCCTACAAACTCCAACAGATCTTATTCAGTATACTCTAAGTTGAGGAATTTCTCTACCAGTCAGAACCATGAGAAGTTACAGAATACATTCCCAATGCAACTTCATAATATAACAACAGTAAAATTGCTTAATGTTTGCAAGAACATTTTGTTTTGCTGTCTGAAGCTGCTACATTATCATTCAGTTCTTTCATCTTTAGTTTCAAACTAGTTATAGAGTGGGGATTTAATTTTTCCAAAGGAAAACAGACATGAAATAGCATTGCAAAGTATTCCTTTATTCTGTTATACACATAATCAAAACTGAGATTATCTTCATTTAGGTAATCATTTCATTTTTCAAAGGCATGGATTCCATGTTTTCCATTTCCTTTTTCAAAGGTACAGTTTCAATGATGGTTATTTTGAAGGATGTATCTGACTCATTTCTCTTCAATATCTGATGTTTATTCATTGTATTTCAGCTTCCCTAAAACACAGCAAGAGCTTAGTGCTGGACCAGTTCTAACTAGTCCATTAGTTTTGTTTACAGAATTTCCAATCAGATGTTTGAAAAACTACAAGCAATGTATGAAGGTCAGCATAATAACATTTTGATGTTTTTTTCCCAGAAAAAAAAAACAAAACTTGTATTCCTTGGGCATTACAAGTAACCAAGAAAGGAGGAAGGGAGGAAGGGAGGAAGGGAAGAAAGGAAAGAAAGGAAAGAAAGAAAAGACAGAAAAGAAAAGAAAGGAAGGAAGAAGGAAAAGAAGAAGGGAAGGAAGGAAAGAAAAAGAAAAAAAGAAAAGAAAAAAGAAAAAAGAAAAAGAAGAAAGAAGGGAGGAAAAGGAAGGAAGAAGATGTCAGATCCGTGTATCTGTCATTTCTTCAATGGAAGAAGAAAGGGGACTGGAAAAAAATCATTATGATGTAACTGAATATATTTAATCTTATATGAATTTAAACTCTACACATGATACAATGGAGGGATGAAACAGATGGCCTGAACCTCACCTCTGAGAGAGACAGCCAGGGAGATTTCTTTCTTTCTTTCTTTCTTTCTCTTTCTTTCTTTCTTTCTTTCTTTCTTTCTTTCTTTCTTTCTTCGACTGCTATCACGCCCACTCTCCCAAAGGACTCAGGGACTCACAACTAAATAAGTACAACAACAAATTATTAAAATTATGATTAAACAAGTTATAAGCCAAATAAGCAATTGGAAACCCCAAGTTAAGCAAAACCCCAAGAGTCAACATGCCCAGATTGTAAAATGAAGAGACCATAAAAATTCCACAGTGAGATGTGTCCTGGGAAACTCTGGAAAAGATCGTTTTAAAAAAGGGGTGGGGGGGAATTAACATGTTGGCTCTTTGTTTTACATACATCAAATAAGGGGAGGTTTTAAACTCCTTATCTATCTCTGCATGCCTGAGAGACCTTAGGCGCTGCTTTTAACCCACATAAAATTGTCTCATCTCAATAAAGGATTCCGTTTGATACGTTTTCAGAAGTTCATTCTTGTTGAATGAGAAAAGTTCTGTAGCCTGACATGAAGCAGCATCTGCAATAGAGGTCAGCCCAGAGAGGAAATCTTTAAAAAAAAAAAAAACCTTCACTCTACTGAGGGGACCCTGCAAAAAAGGAAAATATCTGAGTACAGCAAGGACCAAGAGGAAGCCGAATGCTGGGGAGAAACGTCGACAGTTACCCAGCCAGATACTGACTCGGTGCACCCCATCGAAGATAGCGAAGCTGCCTACAAAATCTCCACAAAGCCCTGGTGGTCTATAGATGGTCTGGGGTGGAGATGAAGAGCTGGGTATCACCAGCATATTGACGATACCTCACCCCAAAACCATGGATGATCTCACCCAACGGCTTCATGTAGATGTTGAACAGGAGGGGAGAAAGAACCGACCCCTGGGGCACCCCACAAGTGAGGGGCCTCAGGGTAGACCTCTGCCCCTCTGCCAACACCGACTGCATGTGTCCCGAGAGGTAGGAGAAGAACCACCGTAACACGGTGCCTCCCACGAGGAAGCTTGTGATGAGCTCCCACCCCATCGTGCCACAGACTGCGCTATCGAAATCCTACCAGGGGCTAAACCCACAAATGTACTACATGTCTCTCAGAGAACTAAAAGATCTCAGAGCATTTATCGATAAAAATCTTAAAAGGGGTTTCATCGAACCCACCCAACCAAAAATAGCTACCCCAGTGTTGTTCTGCGAAAAGAAAGATGGCTCTGTATGCTTGTGTGTTAATTACAAAAAATTAAACGCGATTTGCATAGAGAATATGTATCTACTCCCCCTCATGAAGGACATGTTAGCCTACCTCTTGAAAGGATTTTTTTTTTCAAAGTTAGACCTACAAGATTACACATCACCACATCAGAATAAAGGAAGGGGATGAGTGGAAGACAGCTTTTAACACTCCATTGGGATGCTACCAATTTAAAAACTCAAACGTCTATTCTCAGCAGAACGGTCCTTAAGCACCCAGATCCCGAACAACCTTTGTCATCCAAGCAGACACTAGTGATGTTGCAGTTTGAGCAGTCTTCCTCCAAAAGAAGGGAAATGGACAATTACAACCATGCACTTATACATCCAAGAAACTGATGGAAACTGAGCAAAGATGGGCCATATGGGAGAAAAAGGCATATGCTGTGCGGTGGGCAATGCTCACATGGAGACATTTCCTGGAAGGAAACCAAATCCCCTTTGAGGTATGGACTGATCACAAAAAATCTGGAAGCCCTGAGAAATCCCTGAGAGAGAGAGAGGGAAGGAAGGAAGGAAGAGAGAGAGAGGAAAGGAAGAAAGGAAAGGAAGAGAGAGGGGAGAAGGGAGGGAGGGAAGGAAGGGAGAGAGGGAGGGAGACAGGGAGGAAGGAAGAGATCATTAATGTATAGATGGAGAAGGAATGGCATGGAATTCTTTCTTTTTGTTGACTTTTACCTACTGCTCAATCAGTTCAGGAATGAGTAGTAGGGAAAAGACAGAGAGAGAGAGGGAAAAAAAGCTGATTTGTTGTTATGATGGTTGCATATCAGCATCTTGTTTGGAGCCTGGAAGTTGGAGCGGTTTACCTTGACAAGGGAATTATGTGTAGGAGTGATGATGGATGTGCTTTTGTGTGACAAGCTTCTTTGCAAAACACCTTTCCAGACTTAGTTGTAAATCAGCTTCACACCTGGGCAAAATTCCACTGATTTCAGCACAAGAAAGTTTGGGGGAGAGAGAACCAAAGTCATTCACAAAGCAGCTTTTCATAAGCCTTCAAATGTTTGCACAATCTTAAAGTGTTGATCCTTAAAGAAATCAAGACATTAAAAATAAATCCATCATTGCTAAAATAAAATGGAGAAATAAATAGGGTGGGGAATGAAACACTGACCCCCATGAAACCTAAGTGAAAATAAAAGTGAAGAACTGGAAATAAGAAAAGAAGGGAGTATATAAAAACATAGAAGATACAGAAGACAAAACTTTGAAGAAGAAGGAAAAAAAGAGAAAAAAAACACATGATTGACAGCATCAAATAAGTCAGAGAGATTGGCTGGAATGAAAACAATTCCAGTTTTGACTCCTAGCTGGTTATTAGTCCATAGAAATGTTGCCACACTAAATCCTTTGGGGCCGTTTTTGGATAATAGAAGATATTTTTATATTTTAGTTTACTGTGAATTCTACTCCGGTACTTTATACATCCCAAGTTGCCATATTTACTCACTTTAAGCCTCAACATGGAAACTGAGATCTTTCAGAATTTGAGTCTGAATTCCTCTTGGTTGCAAACTGCACATAGGTAGTATTTATGCTCTATGCAATGAATCTGCAGACTGGAAAGAAGATACAAATAAATAGTGACCAGGCCTTTTTAAGTCTTTATTAAGACTTATTCTTAATTTAAGACTATGTAGTCATAGTCTTAACTGCAAAATTTTGATTTCTTTTAAGATAAGATTTTAATGTATTAGCTTCTGCTCAATTTATTAAATAACAAACATAGGAAATGTTTAGAATGATAACATGTTTGGTTAGTAGTTCATTCTGACTTACAATCCATACTTCACTTAATTATTGAGCAGTGACTTGATCTTACTAACATTTTTTTTTTGAAATCCCAAACTGATATAGGGCATTTTAACAGGCAGCCTCAACCTAATGTTGCTTCATCAATTTTATTCAGTTTTATGCCGCTTCAGCTTTTCTGTTTGATTTTTGTACATTTTTGAGCAGTTCCTTTTGATAACATTTTCAAATACCCAAATAAATAAATAATGCTTGCATCCATCTTTCTGCTGGAATAAGCAATGGGAGAAATAATAAAATTGAGATAACGAAGCAAAAATAATAGGAAAGTAATGTTGGAAAGTTAGACCATAAGGAAGGCTGAGCATCAAAGAATGGAAGCCTTTGAACTTTGATGCTGGAGAAGATTCCTGTGAGTCCCTTGGACTGCAAAGTGACCCAGCTGGTCAGTCTTAGAGGAGATCAACCCTGACTGTTCTTTAGAAGGCCAGATCCTAAAGATGAAACTCAAAAATTTTGGCCACCAAACAAGAAGGAAGGACTCACTGTAGAAGAGCCTAATGCTGGGAAAGATCGAGGGCAAAAGAAGAAGAAGGGAATGATGGAGAATGAGGTGGCTGGATGGAGTCATGGAAGCAGTCGGTGTGAGCTTAAATGGACTCCAGAAGATGGTGGAGGACAGGAAGGCCTGGAGGAATGTTGTCCATGGGGTCGCAATGGGTCAGACCCCACTTCACGACTAACAACAACAATGTTGGAAGATGGAATGGGGAAGAAAACAATTGAAAACATTCTGAAAACTGTGTGCCTTAAAAGGAATTTACTAAAATATTATTATTTTAGTCACCCAGGTGTCCCAAAGATGGCTTTTCAAGAAGCAACTGGACTTTCTGGTTTTTCTTTGAAGACGAAAGAGCTGAAGAAGCTTCTTGGATGAGGAGCGAAATGTCTTCAAAGAAAAACCAGAAAGTCCAGTTGACTCTTGAAAAAGCACCTTTGGGATTTAAACCCCTTGTGAACACTTCTTCTTTCAAAAATTGATGCATCTTCTGTCTTACTAAAACCTTATTTTGAATTTTCCCTGTTTTATCTTCTAATATTATTGAGGGTTCCTTGGTGCTCTCTGAGCCTGCTTGTTTTCTTGCAGACGTTTCATGACCCTAACTAGGGAACATCATCAGTGTTGGTCACTAGCAGTGATGATGTTCCCTAGTTAGGGTTACGAAACATTTTCAAGGAAACAAGCAAGTTCAGAGAGCACCAAGGATCCCACACTGCAATCCTGAGCTACAAATACTCTCCTCTATTTGTAATTAATATTATTATTAACGTATGGTGAGAACATGACAGAAGAGAAGTAAACCCATGCACATAGTCTACATAATTATAAGTAAAACTTCTATGGAGGTATCTCAGTGGCCTCATAACTGGATGCCCAGTTCAGCTATTAGAGTTATCATCTCTGGCATTGCTTTGGGCAGGTCTTCTAGGGAACCAGTGAATGTATGTCAAGATCTCCTCATCCAGGAGCTCCTTTGGGACAACCATGACCTGGATAACTGAGACAAAGAACCTATAATTCCAAGATGCCTTGTTTGTCATCGGGTTGTCTCAATGATCATTTTGGGGATAGAGTCCTAGACTCCTAGCTAGGACTTCAAAGGAGTGCTATTTCTTAAAGGTTTGCTGACCTTCAGGAAATGGAGAAAGATCTAGCATTTCAGATCATTTTATATGGGTGCACAGGGGCTGCATCGCAGTGATTCCAATTTCATTTTTCTCGTTTTATGTTAATTAGTTATTACATATCTTATTATGTACTTGTACCCTGAGGGTTTTGTACCTTGATTGCATTATAGAACTACAGCTAATAAGAACAAATGCGTGCTTTTGGTGGGTTCTGCAAAAGACAGATGGCATTAAGAAATGCTCATTGGATACAGCAGAGGGGGGAGCTCACTGCTGTGGATTAAATTAAATATCCTGTTCGTATTAAGTACATTTTTGCATTCAGCAGGAACAATAATTGAAAGATCTCTTGGGCCACCAGTAGGATGCTGAACAGAAATAATAAGTAAAGATTTCCACTTGGTACGGAGATGAACTGAATGTACAAAATTGAGGACAATCTTCTAATACATTCAACCGCTTTATTGCTCTCGTTGTAAATGGAAAACTCCCCCTTCCCTTTTTCTAAATTACCTTTTTTATATACCTTTCATTGCATTAATTATGTATCCTACATCAAGAAGATGGAGAAAACACAAACGACCATCTCTCCTTTTCAGAAGAAAAGCAATAACTTGGACGAGCCAAGAAATAAGCAAAAGCTTGCTTATTCCTGGTACACAAGAGAAAGTGAAAGTAACAGAGAAGAAGATGTGTGTGAAGTTGCTTATAATTTTAAAAGCCTTTTCTAGAAGTTTTACAGGCCTTTCTTTAAAAAAAAGAAAGAAAGACTGACCTTAAAACAGAGAGCAAATGGAAAGAGAATGCCCTGGAGCTAACAGAAACATTTCATGGGTTGGATCAGAAAGTGCCGGAGATAGAAACCTAAATGATTGATCCTTATAGAATTATTTAGCTGGAAAATTCTGGTAAATAATGTGCAGTGGAAATTAAGGCAGGCTGAAAATGAATAAAATCATCCAAATGAAGTGGTCTATTTGCATGGTTATATTTACAATTGTGAACCTGATGAAACTGCAGCAATACTTATGGATATTTATATTTAACAAATATTATATTATATTTAATATTAACAAATTAACAAATATTATATGTACTATTTTTTTAAAAAAAATCTGCCTGCCTGCCTGCCTGCCTGCCTGCCTCTCTCTCTCTCCCTACCTACCTACCTACCTACCTACCTACCTATTTATCTCTAATGTCCACCTACCTACCCACCCACTCATCCATCCATCTACCTACCTACCTATTTATCTCTATTGTCTACCTACCTACCTACCTACCCACCCACTCACCCTTCCATCCATCCATCTACCTACCTACAGTACCTACCTACCCACCCACTCACCCTTCCATCCATCCATCCATCCATCCATCCATCCATCCATCCACCTACCTACCTATTTATCTCTATTGTCTATCTACCTATCCATCCACCCACCCACCCACCCACCCACCCATCTATCTATCTATCTATCTATCTATCTATCTATCTATCTATCTGACTATCTGACTTTCAAGATTCAATATAACCTGAAATAAAATAGAACGATGACATCTGGCTTCGTTTCCTGTCTCCTCTATCTTGGAAGACCAACATATCCATACCAATTGAATTTTTTGCAGCTGAGAGAAAGAGAGAGAGAGAGAAGGAGAGAGAGAGAGAGGGAGGGAGGGAGGGAGGGAAGGAGAGAGAGAGAGAGAGAGAGAGAGAGAGAGAGAGAGAGAGAGAGAGAAAGGAGAGAGAGACCCAGGTAAGACTATTGGCTACCCAGCCAATTTTCTAAGTTATTTTTTGCAAGGCATCATGTAATCATGTTTATATAAAAACACAATTTTTTTTCTTGTTTGCATAGGTGGATGACACCTTGTTTTCTGACTTGTTTAATAACTCAAGGGTCAACACTCCAGGCAGGAGCCAGCTAGAGCAATTCCCTTAGTTTTCTCCTATCATGTCAACTAGGTGGCTTGAAACCCACCGCTTTCCATTCATCACGCTGCAATTTGCAAACTGTTCACCTTAGTCATTAATCAGGGACCCACACATGATGTAATTTGCTGAGAGGTCATTCACATGCCTGCCTCTGTCATATCAAATTACAGAAGGTTTCTTCAGATGCTTCAGATGCTGTCTGTCTTAACTTGCAGCCATCTTTGTTTGTCATTCAGTAGAAATGTTCCTAGCAAAGGACACAATAATATGCCCTTGTATTAAGCTCTAGCCTTTATGTTTGACATTTGCTACAACTTGTGGCTCATTTGTTATATATACACAGCTCATTTAGGTAGCATTTGGCAGTAAGACTTTGCCTTACTGCCTTTAACAGTAACTGTCTGGAATCTGCAATAGGCAATTTCGGAAAAGAAAACCAAAGATAGGGGAACAGAATCGCTCAACTAATCACTTCATTTTTTTTTATTGTTGTTCTTCAAAGTCATCATTTCAGTCATCTGCAATGTAAAAATTATTGCCTGGGATTATTGATTACCTATGGAACATTATGTACTGTATGCTTCCTGTGTTTATGTGCTCATTGTCAGTTTTGATAAGTATCTTTATTTGAAACAAATTTTGTATACTTTTGATCCCAATGCTAGACAAAAGCACGGGAAAAACAAGGTTAATGAAAAATTGATTAATGAATTGTCTGAGTTGACCCATTCCTGGAAATCTGGAGAAGTGGTGAATTTACTGAGAAAAACTGTAGGCTGTCTACTGGGATTGGTCTCAAAAAAATCTGCAACCATGTGTTGGTTGCTAAGCATCCAAATTTTGATTACATGGCTGTTGGGATGCTGCAACAATTGTAAGTGTAGGAACCAGATGTAAATGTTTTAAAAAAAAAAGCAGTTGTAACGTCAAACACTTGCTAAACGGATGATTGTAAGTCATGGACTATTTGCATCAAAACAGGATTCTTGATATAGACAAGCAAAAGGTCTGGAAGTTACATGCAATGAACAACGCGCATTTAATGTGCACATCTGAAGCACATTAAAACTTTGCAATCTCTCAAGGTTTTGAATGACCCCAACAATCCCCATCAGGATACTGACCAAAAAGTGTGTACCATCTACACATCCTGTACATGACCAACCAATCTACCAACCAACCAACCAACTGATCCATCCTTAAGAGGTTGCTCTCTAGCTTCTTCTGAAAAACTTTCAGAGATGAAGAACCCACAATCTCCATAGGTTGGCCATTCTACAGTACTTTTGGGCAAGAAGCTTTAAGGATATTTAAAAGTTAGGCAGCTACCATTCTGACTCATTAGAACAGAACAGAACAGAACGGAACGGAACAGAATAGAATAGAATAGAATAGCAGAGTTGGAAGGGACCTTGGAGGTCTTCTAGTCCAACCCCCTGCCTAGGCAGGAAACCCTCTACCATTTTAGACAAATGGTTATCTAATCTCTTCTTAAAAACTCCCAGTGTTGGAGCACTTACAACTTCTGGAGGCCAGTTGTTCCACTGATTAATTGTTCTCACTGTCAGGAAATTTCTCCTCAGTTCTAGGTTGTTTCTTGATTAGTTCCTTGATTAGCTTCCACCCATTACTTCTAGTCCTTCTTTCAGGTGCTTTGGAGAATAGCTTGATTCCCTCTTCTTGTTGGCAGCCTCTGAGATATCATGTCTATCATGTCTCCCCTAGTCCTTCTTTTCATTAGATTAGACATACCCAGTTCTAGCAATTGTTCTTCATATGTTTTAGCCTCCAGTCCCCTAATCATCTTTGCTGCTTTTCTCTGCACTCTTTCTAGAGTCTCCTTTTATATTCTTTGCTTTCTGTTGTCATGGAAAATACTTCTTCATCATCTTTCCTGCTCATGAACATGGCTGCCTTCTCTCCCTCCATCTTATTTTCTCCAACGGAATAGCCCAAACTTTTTCAGCCTGTCCTTGAGGAAAAGAGAGCTTGATTCTCAAGATCGTATTGGCTGTCATTTTCAGGCACCCTTTTGACTGGATGGATTGTTTAATATGAAGTCTTATGTTAATGTTTGGTCATGGCTTGTACCTGGATAATAAGGAATTTGTGGATAGCTACAGAAAGAAAATAAAAACCCAAGTTTATTTTTTTTTCTAATCAGGGAAACAGATTTTATATTTTGTGAGAAAAGTAAAGAGAAAATGAATGAATGAATGAGGGAAGGAAAAAAGGAAAGAAAGAAGGAAAGAAAGAAAGAAAGAAAGAAAGAAAGAAAGAAAGAAAGAAAGGAAAGAGGGGGATGAAGGAAGGAAGGAAAGAAGGAAAAAGGAAGGAGGGAGAGAGGAAGGAAGGAGGGAGGGAGGAAAGAAGGAAGAAAGAAAGGAAGAAAGAAAGAGGGAGGGAGGGAGAGAGGGTGGCAGGGAGGAAGAAAAGGAGAGGGAGGAGGGAAGGAAGGAAGAGAGAAAGAAAGAAAGAGAAAAGAAAGAAGAAAGGAAGGAGGGAGAAGGAAGAAAGAGAGAAGAAAAGAAAGAAGAAAACAAGGAAGGAGGGAGGAGAGATGGAATCCAAGGCAAAACTGAAAGAAAGTGCTGGAAAAGCAAGTGTCTGGAAAGAAAGAAAGAAAAGGAAGAGGAGGATGAAGGAAGGAAGGAGGGAGGGGGAAAGAAGGAAGGAAAAAAGAAAGAGGAAGGCAGGGAGGAAGAAAAAAGGGAATAAGGAGGGAGGGAGGGAGGGAGGGAGGGAGGAAGGAAGGAAGGAAGGAAGGAAGGAAGGAAGGAAGGAAGGAAGGAAGGAAGGAAGGAAGAGGGAGGGAGGGAGGCTGCTTCATCGAGTTTTAGTTAAGGCAAATCTTACTGAAAGTTTACTTCCAAGTGTTGTGCAATATTTTCAAACTCTTTGCAAGTGTCTGGCTGTCTATAATATGAATGGCTGAGCATTCCCTGTAAAGGATGGAATATCCTCTCTTGCTGGAATTGCATAAGAAATCTTTAGTGATGTGGAAAAAGGCTTGCAGACCTCGGATGTCATCACTAGGGAAGATAAATTTATAAGCTGAGCCATTTCTCTCCCGTAACTGACGTCTGAGGTCCCAACAGCTCTCTTCATGTAGCACTATGGATGTCCCCTCCCCACCATCTCTTCTGCCTCTTCCATTGCTGGCAACGTGATATATGGGACATTTTAGTGGGGTGGGGAGGAACATTTCCACTCTGAAAAGTGATAATTGCAAACTTCAGATTAAAAAGACTGTTTTCTTCCCCGTTGAGGATTTTTTCCTTCTTCTCCCCACCTTCCTGAAAATTATTTCTGATTTCAGCAAAAGAGAAGGTGGACATGTATATATTCCCCGTGGGAACAGAAAATAAAGGTGTTTGATCAGCAACTGCTCAAAGTCTACTGGAAGAGTCATTGTTCCACCAGTTTAAACCTCGTTTCTATTTGGGAAAGCAGAATGGATGCACCTCCTGATAGCAAATTCAATATTAGACACCAGAATGTCCTCCTTTTTTTCCCACTAAAGGGACTTCCTCACCCATTCTATTAGTATTAATATGAGCCACGGTGGTGCAGTGGTTAGAGTGCAGTACTGCAGGCTACTTCTGCTGACTGCCGGTTGCCTGCAATTCGGCAGTTCAAATCTCATCAAGCTGAAGGTTGACTCAGCCTTCCATCCAGGGTGGGCTTCAAAATATTTAACAACCGGGTTCTCTGCTTGGTTGCTGGGTGGGCATGACCATAGTGGGTGTGGCCTACTTGACCTCCTGCACCACCCTGGCCTGGGAGCAAAATTACCCTCCCATGCTCTGGAGCCTCTGGAGATGCATTTTTCATCTTCCATGAGCCTCCATGTGGGCCATGCACTTATCTGGGATCCAAAACGGGCTGTGTGGGGACTCCTGGGACTGGTGGGGTGGGCAGGGCCAGTCAGGGGTAGGATTTGCCAGCCATAAAATTAACAACCGGTTCGCCCAAACCGTGGAGAACTGGTAGCAGCTTTCTCTGCTTCCATCCTTCCAAGGTGGGTAAAATGAGGACCCAGATAGTTGGGGGCAATAGGCTGACTCTGTAAACCACTTAGAGAGGGCTTGTAAAGCATTGTGAAGCGGTATATAAGTCTAAGTGCTATTGCTATCACTTGCGCCGAATAAATTGTTCATTAATTTAGTTTGAAGTACCAGATCATCCTCGACGTACCACTGCAGTTGAGCCCAAAATTTCTGTTGCTAGGTCAGACATTTGTTAAGTGAACTTTGCCCCAAATGTTTTACAACATTTCTTGCCGCAGTTCTTAAATGAATCACCACAGTTCTTAAGTTAGCAACATGGTTGATAAGTGAATCGGGCTTCCTTGTTGACTTTGCTGGTCAGAAGGTCACAAAACGGGATCAAAAAGTGAGTCCAGGGCACTGTAACCATCATAAATATGAGTCGGTTTCCAAGTGTCTGAATTTTGATCGCGTCATCGTGGGGATGCTCCAATGGTCATAAGTGTGAAAAAGAGTCATCGGTCACTTTTTTTCCAGTGCCATTGTAACTTTGAACGGTCACTGAATGAACTTTTGTAAGTCGAGGACCTACTTGCATTCATCAATTGTATCCCTCCTCCTGTGAGAATTGAAACATTTGGAATTATGAACTGAAAATGTGGAGCCCGAGCCCACGCATGTAGTGCTCACTTAATAATCCTAGTTGTGACTAGTACTTTGTTACTAAGTAAATTGATTGTGAACATCATAGTGACTGCCCCACTGAGGGACAGCAATTCTAACACTTCTCATTGTGGTTATGAAGCCAATCTCACAGGCTTGTTCCGCAGGACATCACGTGACTTATGACCTCTAATCTTCTTCCCCATTGGATTGTGGATGCCAAGAAAGGTTACAAATAGCAGCCAAGTAACCATGGGATGCTACAAGAGTTGTAAGTGCCAGGACCAATCACACATCATTTTATTAGCACTCCTGTAAAGTTGCTGAATAAATGATTGTAAAGCAAGGACTATCTAGCACAGAGGTATTAAACATAAGGCCCGCGGGCCGGATTCGGCTGATGTGATCAGATTCGGCCCATGCGGCCATCCCTGAAAATGTAAGGGACAGGCCTGTGTTGCTTTGGCCCTGTCTACCCAATGCAAAAGAGGAAAGATCTGGCCAAATGACTTCAACTGTTCTGTCATAGCTTCGTAAACTGTAATTATTCACACACTTGTTTTAAAAATCAAAACCTATTTTATTGCAACGCTGGGAATTGTTTCCATTCCCAGCTGGAATTAATTCACACACCTTTCAGATCTGTGAAGTGCTGCCAAAAACAGAAGTATCAAATTAGCTAAAAAAGAAACCAACCGAAGTACAAGGAGCTTCAACAATGATTTGGAACCTATCAAACTACTTTGCTTCTTACAAAGGTTTCATCATCTCACCCTGACCTTTATACCTGATGGGAGGGTCAATCACCTCCCAGCCTTACTCTCGAGTC
This sequence comes from Naja naja, assembly GCA_009733165.1. Lineage (NCBI taxonomy): Eukaryota > Metazoa > Chordata > Lepidosauria > Squamata > Elapidae > Naja > Naja naja. Next base: position 49,293,878 of record CM019153.1, on the reverse strand, counting down.
ACCCCTTTTGTCTCAGCTGCTCTTGCCTTCTAGCAGCTCTGTGCATACGCGCACTGGGAACAGGCTCCCCTTGTTTCTCTGCCTTGCTGCTGACAGACTCTGGAGGCTCCAGAGTCAGCATACCACTTCCAGATAGTCCTGGCCCCATCTCTGCATCGGATGCAGGACCCTCATCCAAGTCCTCTTCAGACTCCTAACTGGTCCCTGTTCTTCCCCATTGTCCAATTCCACTGCCATCTGCACTGGCTGCCGGTGAACCACAACACTACCCAGTGCAAAGAGGAACAATGCCAGCAGTTTGGGGAGTGGTGTCAAGCTGGCTATGCTCTTCCAGTTGGCCAAACCAAACCCACCAAGTTGGCCATGCTCCCCCCCCACCAATATCAACTGCATCCCTGATGCAGCCCTCAATGAAATTGAGTTTGACACCCCTGATTAGAGGTATACAAATCTAAGTGTTATTGTTGTCTGTATAAACATGGGAAAAAATCAGTGAACCTAAAAGCAGCAGAACCCCTAAAAGCTTGCCCAAAGAGGTAGAACAGAACAGAACAGAATAACAGAGTTGAGAGGGACCTTGGAGGTCTTCTAAACCAACCCCCTGGACAAGCAGGAAACCCTATACCATCTCAGGCAAATGGCTGCCCAATCTCTTCTCAAAAACCTTCAGTGATGGAGCACCCATAACTTCTGGAGGGAAGTCGTTCCATTGATTAATTGTTCTCACTGTCAGGAAATTTCTCCTTAGTTCTCGATCAGTTTTTTTTCCTTGATGAGTTTCCATCCATTGTTTCTTTGTCATCATTTCAAGTAATGAACTCAGGGAAAAGAGAACTCCCTTACTTTGTTCAGGTTCAAGAGATCCTTTATTGAGTACATTCTATCAGCACTTTGAAAGGTGAAGCTACCTCTAAATTATTCCATGCTTAGGGATAGTTACAAGAATGAGTCCTCCCCACCCCCCTATGTCTCTCAGATCACATGGGCCAATCAGTCCAGATGTAAGTTCCTGCTCAACTTCAATAGGTGTCCATTGAAATGACCTTGGTACACATGCTGTCTGGTAGATGTTATTGTTTATTTATTTATTTTATTTATTATTTAGACTTGTATGCCTAAATTGTTTTGACCTAGGCTCCCCAAAAGCACAAAGCCGACTCCTCATCCTGACGAAATCCCTTTTATTTACTTTAAAGTGAATTCCTCTCCAGCAAAATCCCAGCAAACAGTCTTTCAAAATACTTCACAACTACAGACCTTTGTCAGGCTTGGAGAGCTGCCAGGCCAATATCTTCCAAATGCCATGCTGTAGCAGAGAATAGTTGGCAAGGAGTCAGGAGCACCCTAATGAATTAAACTAATTGTCTCCTGCAAACACCACTCCCCTTTGCTCCTCTTGATTCCCTATGGGAGGGGCCATTCACCATCCACCTGTGCCTTTACTCCTGAGTCGACCCTTGTTCCTTAGCTGTTCCCTTCTCCTGGCAGCTCTGCGCATGTGCACACTGGGAACAGGCTCCAGCTGTTCTTCTGCCCCACTGATCTCCGACTCTGAAGGCGGCTGATAACTGTCAGACGGCCCTGGCCCCATCTCTGCCTCCGATGCAGAGCACTCATCAGAGCCTTCCCCAGACTCCAGGACTGGCCCATGTTCCTCCCCAACCTTTGCTGGATCTGCTGCCAGCTCTGCTGGCTACTGGCAGGCCACAACAGTTATGGCTAGCCAGCTGAGGCACCACATTCCTGAGTCTCCCCCATGACCTCCCCCTCCCCCATGAACTGCAACCAAGAAATGAAGCATGGCTTCAGCTGAAGTCATTTTGCAGGTTGACACTTGTCCTTCCTTCAGGTCCTTCAGAGAATAGGTTGACCCCTTCTTTTCTTTGTGGCAGCCCCTTAGATATGCAAAGCAGACCTATCCTTTTCCCCTCTTCCTATAGATCTGTCTGTGGAGTTTTTGCTTTTCTGAAACACCCCTGCTGTATAGAATGGAGAACTTGAGTGAAGGCCAGTGCTCTAAATCTCCCCAAAGCATTAAAAAGTGCTTATGCAAGTATTTCACTAGAGCAATCTAAACCTTCATCTCAGTACCAAACTGAAGCTGCTGGGACCTTATGCCCTGCCAGACTCACAGAGCATGGAAAGATATTTGTAGAGGGGAAAAAAAGACTTCTAACTCTAGTGAATTGTTTTCAGAGGTGGAAAGATTCAAATATACCGAAGTGAGAGACAGTTTTCTCAAGAGGCTGAACCTCAGAAGTCCTCTCAATCTATCAGCACATTGTGCAATTTGATCCTCATGTTGAGTTCTATTTGCTTCACACTGTCCATGTAAACTGGCCACAGCTGAGTTCTTGTATCGAAAGGTTTTGCCCCAAAAGGCCTTCTGAATAACGTTCTGCCTTCAGAGGCAGTAGCTAAAAAGCTACACCCAGGAGGAAAATTGCACATGAAAGTTCACAAGTGCAAATTTTGAGCAAAAATAGATGGAATTTTCCATTCCTTGCCAAGCATTTGCATGATGCACTGGGTGAACAAGGTTATATTTTCAAAATTGTAATTGTGACCTTGAGCTCCAAGAGAAGAGATGCTACCTAGAAAATGGTCAGAGAAGAGAGGCAGAGAGAGAATAGAGCAGAGCAGCAGAGCAGAGCAGAGAACAGAACAGAACAGAACAGAACAGAACAGAATAGAATAGAATATTCTTTATTGGCCAACTGTGATTGTACACACAAGGAATTTGTCTCCGGTGCATCAGCTCTAAGTGTGCATACAAAGAATGAAGGGATAAATCATAAATCATAAGATACAATTATAAATTATAGGTTACAAACAACAAATTGATAAATCATAAGATACCAGTAGGAGAAAGTAATAGGAAAGATGAGAAGGATAATAGCAACACAGCCCTACTACAGGTGTCAATATCCTTAGGCATAAGGTGTTTAGCAGAGTGATGGCATGGGGGGAGAACTGTCTTTGTGGCTAATTGTTTTGGCATGCAACAGTGTCCAGAGCGGAGAAGGTGAAATGATTTGTGTCCAAGATGTGAAGGGTATGTAGATATACACAGAGTCACACTTGTGAGATAGTGTCAGGCACCAGCAAGCAGAACTAGAACTTGTGGGGTAGGCACAAGCAGATATTTCAAGGTTTTGGTGTTAACATTGGCAGAGACTCAAGGTTTTGCTGTTAACATTCAAAGTCCAGCATGGCATGGGTCCAGGTTATTTACGAGAACGACTCCTCCCAGCATCAAATACCAACTACCCTGTACGGGCTTACAGACTGGGTCTCCTCAGGGTGCCGTCTGTGACTCAATGTCGCTTGGCGATGACCCGGGGGAGGGCCTACTCTGTGGAGGCTCCCACTTTGTGGAATCTTCTTCCGCTGGAGCTCCGGTTGGCCCCCGAACTCCGCACCTTCCGCCACTATTTGAACACCTGGCTCTTTTTACAGTCCAGGCTGTGCTGATCCTCTGGGGGCTGGTTGTTTTAACTGTGGGGTTTTTAACTTTAATTCGGCTTAATCTGTTTAATATATTTTTAGCTAATTTATTTATTGTTGTATTTTTTAGTTGTGAGCCACCCCGAGTCCTTTTTGGTTTGCGCATGCCCCAGCATGATGGCTGCTTGCTTGAGAGACCTCTTCGGTAGTGTTGTTTGAGACGCTTGTGGCGGTGGAGAGACTTTCCTGTGCTGCCGAAGCTCTTCAGTTTTTCTTTTGAAGAGCTCAGGCATGAATTCAGCTTCTTTTGGGCTCGTTGACGCGCCGCTGGTGTGTTTGTCGCCGGGTTTGTTCCCCGGCGCCGCCCGGGGGGGCTCTGGACGGCGTGGAGTGCCTCGGCAGCTTTTTTGCTGGCTGCGGAGGCCTCGGCGAGGCTGTTGGCGGCAGCTTCCTTTTCGGGACGGGGCGTTGAAGTCGATGGAGGTGACGGCTGCGGTGATCGGGGCGGCGTAGCTGGCTGTCTCGGTGGAGGCCCTGACCGCAGCGAGGGCTCCCTTTGCCGGAGAGGCTGCCGGAGAGGCTGTGGTGGACAATGGAGGCGACGGCTGCAGCGATGGGGGCGGCGGAGGCAGCGGCGGTGACGGCTGCTTCGGCGGAAGCCCCGACTGCAGCGATGGCCTCGTTGGTTGGAGAGGCTGCAGCAGTTGTGGTCGCCAAGGTGGTCAAATGGCTTTGGCGATGGAGACTGCTGCGGCGGCGGCGGAGTCTACGAGGCCAACGGAGGAGGTGGTTGCTCCAGGGAGGCTTCGTCTGCAGGGACTATACTGGCCAGGCTACGCTGTTGGCTGCAGCTTGGTTGTAGTGCCTTGGTGCTGCTGCTGCTGCTGCTGCTGCTCCTGGCTTCTGGACTGCTGGCTTCTGGACTGTCCGAGGACCCCCTGGCGATATAGGGGTGTTCTCGTGGCCCAGTCCCCTGGGTGGCCCTTTATTCCAGCTGCTCAGAAGACTCTGGTGGGGACCCAGGTGGTTATTTGGACTGAGTCGGTTCTGGCCTGGTGTGGGGTCGGAGTCTGTTATGGGCAAGACCCCATGGTTGGCCGGTTTTCCAGATCTTGGCCGTTGGCGATTTTTAACAGCTACGCCATTTTGGATACTTCCTGGTTCTCCTGTCTATTTTCTGCCTCCTTCGACTGCCCATTTTTTCTATTCTGGGCCGTCCACTATGTCTGTTTTTGGCCGCCCTCAGACTGCCTGAACTCCCTCATTTGCACCTTTGTTGGTGTAGTGTCATCTTTTCAGCCTCCATGGTTCTTTTCATCTACCTCAACTTTTCTTCAGGATACGGTTTCAGGCTGGATCCCATTGTGGTGAGAGGACAATGGGAGGACTATCCCCTCTATTGTGAGAGAATAGAGGGGTTGAACCACCATGCCATCAGCCGATTTTACCCCGACCACCGCGGTGAGAGCGGTGTGCCACCTATTGTGACTCTGGTCCGAACAGGTGTGAGAGGCCTGTTGTGATGTGGGACTTTTTGGACTGATACCTGGACCGTTTACTCTCTACCTAGGCACTCTTGACATCAGTGCACCATCTATCACTTTGCCGTGACACTCTCTACCTACCCATTATGAATTTTATGATCTATTATTTATGTTGGTTTACTCGCTAGCAGAATTACGGGCCTTCAGGACTGCGCCCTTGTCCTTGAGCTGGCCTGTGGGGTTATCGACAGCTTTCCTTAATGACGGATCTTGGGATCCCGAGAGGTGGCATGACGCAGCCAAGGGTCAAATTTTAAATCGGAAAGAACTTTAGGAACTTTTAAAATTTTTAATTCGTTGTTTTAATGGGTTAGGGAGGAGGTTGGGGGCTCTGCCTTTTTTGGCAGAGTCTGGTTTGTCCAGGCCGGATGGTGGTCTCACGGCGGGGGGGCGGGGTGAGGGGGCCACGGGGTCCGCATCAGGCAGGGTGGGACTGATAATCCCTAGGGCGATTGGTTATGGCAGGGGTGGACGAGATAGAGGGTCATATCGTTTTTTGGGAGCGCGCCCCCGCTGTTTGCGAGCGGTGGTGCGCTCCGACCCTCAGGTCTCTACCCGCTCCCCTGGGTCTTTGGGCGGTGTGGTCCCTGGGCTTAGGCTGGTGTATGTAAATGCCAGATCCGTAGCCAATAAGGCTCCCCTCCTCCGTGAACTCATTGAGGAGGAGGTGGCGGATCTGGCGGCATCACGGAGACCTGGTTGGGGCCTGAGGGTGGTGTCCCTCTATGTGATCTTTGTCCCCCAGGTTTCCGGGTGTTGCACCGGCCACGTGCCCAGGGTAGGGGTGGAGGAGTAGCGATTGTTATCAGGGAGACTCTGTTTCCAAGGGAGGCCACTGTCCCGCAGATTGGCGGTTGCGAATCCCTCCTTCTGAGGTTGGGCCCGGGTGGTCGGTTGGGCCTGTTGCTGACGTACCTGTCCCCCAGCTGCGTTGCAACGCCCTTCCCGAGCTGCTGGATGCCCTCTCGGGAGTGGTGGTGGAGTTTCCCAGACTTATTGTTCTGGGGACTTCAACTTGCCCTCCTTGGGGGTGGCGTCTGGATTGGCTCGGGAGTTCTTGGCATCCATGACAGCCATGGACCTGACCCAGGTGATTCAGGGGCCCACCCATGAGGGGGGGAACGCGCTCGACCTGGTTTTTATCTCGGGGCAGTGGTGTAGTGATCTGGGGGTTGGATCTCCAGTTATTCTACCCCTATCATGGACAGATCATTATCTCCTGAGGCTGGTCTTCCAATATGCTGCTCCTCGCTGCTGGGATGAGGAGCCGATACGTGGTTCCCGCCCCAGGCGCCTAATGGACCCAGAGAGGTTCCAGACGGCCCTGGGGTTTTTGCCCACCTCCCTTGTCCACAGCCCGGCCGAGACTTTGGTGGCCGCCTGGCAAGAGGCGGCCTCGGCAGCGCTCGACCGGGTTGTCCCCTTGCGGCCTCTCCCTTGCCGGAGACCTCGTTTAGCTCCTTGGTTCTCGGAGGAGCTTCGGGGAATGAAGCGGCAGAGGAGACGCCTAGAGAGTAGGTGGAGGACTAGTCGCTCTGAGTCTGACCGTCTCCAGTTAAGAGCCTATATCAGGACTTACCTGGAAGCGATCAGAGCTGCGAGATGTACTTACTTCTCCGCTCTGATCGCGTCTGCAGATGATCGCCCTGCGGCCCTGTTTAGGGTCACTCGCTCCCTCTTGCAATTGAGGGGGGGAGGGGACCCTCTGCGGGGAGAGCAGAGGATTTTAGTCTACATCTGGCGGATAAGGTCGCTCAGATTCGGGCTGGCTTGGACTCTGACTGGCAGGATGTTGACGATGGCGTGGCGACGAGTCTTGTGGATCCGGTTTGGGTTGAGTTTGACTCTGTCTCCCTGGATGAAGTGGACAGGATCATGCGGAGGCTGTCTTCCACCACGTGTTTATTGGATCCGTGTCCTTCCTGGTTGGTTTATGCCTCCAGGGAGGTTACACGCGGTTGGCTCCAGGCAGTTATCAACGCTTCTTTGAGTGAAGGGGTTTTTCCTGCCGCCCTTAAAGAGGCGGTGGTGAGACCCCTCCTTAAGAAGCCTGCTCTGGACCCAACCGTTTTGAATAACTATCGTCCAGTCTCCAACCTTCGCTTTTTAGCGAAGGTTGTTGAGAGCGTGGTGGCTCAGCAGCTTCCGCTGTTCCTGGAGGAAACTGATTACCTTGACCTGTACCAATCGGGTTTCAGGCCTGGGCACAGCACCGAGACAGCATTGGTCGCATTGGTGGATGATCTCTGGAGGGCTCGGGACAGGGGTTTTTCCTCTGTTCTGGTCCTTTTAGATCTCTCAGCGGCTTTCGATACCATCGACCATGGTATCCTTCTGCGGCGGCTCCGGGGTTGGGTGTGGGGGCACCGTGTTACGGTGGTTCTCCTCTTACCTTCGGACCGTTCGCAGTCGGTGTTGACGGGAGAGCAGAGGTCCGCCCCGAGGCCTCTTAGTTGTGGAGTGCCTCAGGGGTCGGTTCTCTCACCTCTCCTGTTTAATATCTACATGAAACCGCTGGGCGAGATCATCCGTGGTTTTGGGGTGAGGTATCATCAATATGCAGATGATACCCAGTTGTATATCTCCACCCCAGACCAGATCAATGATGCTCTCTCGGTGATGTCCCGGTGCCTGGAGGCGGTGCAGGCTTGGATGGGGTGTAACAGGCTCAGACTCAACCCGGCCAAGACTGAGTGGCTGTTCTTACCAGCATCTCGGGTTTCAGTTGATGTGCCATCTTTGGTCATGGGGGGGAGGTGTTACCCCCGTGGATAGGGCGAGGAATCTGGGCGTCCTCCTGGATGCACAGCTCAGTTTGGAGGAGCAGGTGGGAGCTGTGGCCAGGGGGCTTTCGCCCAGGTTCGGCTGGTTCGCCAGCTTCGCCCTACCTGGACCGAGATGCTCTTCGAACGGTCACTCATGCGCTCGTCACGTCCAGGATCGACTACTGCAATGCTCTCTACATGGGGCTTCCCTTGCGGATTACCCGGAGGTTGCAGCTGGTGCAGAATGCGGCTGCGCGGGCTGTGATGGGGGTATCCCGATACTCCCATGTTACACCCCTCCTGCGCGACCTGCATTGGCTACCGGTTGCCTTCCGGTTTCCTTCAAGGTGTTAGTAACAACCTACAAAGCCCTTAAAGGTGTTAGTAACTACCTACAAAGCCCTTAATGGCATGGGTGCAGGGTACTTGCGGGATCGCCTCCTGCCTGCATCACAGTCCAATCGCCCGTGGCGCTCCCATAGGAGGGGCCTTCTGGGAATACCGTCGGTCAGGCATTGTCGGCTGGCGGCTCCCAGAGCTAGGGCCTTTTCTGTGGGAGCGCCCCGCCCTGTGGAATCAGCTTCCTGCGGATCTGCGTTTGGCCCCTGATCTCCGCTCCTTTCGTCGAGACTTGAAGACCTGGCTGTTTCAGCAGGCCGGCCTGGATTGACCTGGGGGTGGGTAGTTTTAATTTTGTTGTTTTAGTGATTTTATTCTTTTAACTTTTGGTAATTTGGACTTGTTTTTATTTGTATTGTTGTATATCTTTTGTATGTTCGCCGCCCTGAGTCCTTCGGGAGTAGGGCGGCATACAAGTCTAAATAAATAATAATAATAATAATATAAGTCAAATAAATAAATAAATAAATAAATAAATAAATAAATAAATATTTCATTGCTGATCACCTATATTACAAGAATCTTGCCACACAGTAGCAGAATCTTTCCCTTGAAAAATGGCAGATATAGACCTAAGATTTGACTTCACAGCTTTCCTCCTCAGAACCAATTCCAAGCTGGAATATCTCTTTACTTCTCATAGAAGGGCCTTCTTCCCTTCAGCCAATGGTTCTACCACAGAGGAACAACTATATATATATATTATCAAACAATCTATCAATCTATCAATCAATCAATCAATCAATCTCAGATAATCAATGTCTTTCTGAGTCCTTTTAGAAGACAGTCTCTAAGTGAAAGAACTCAGAATTATTATTTGTATGCAGTGTTCCAGCTCAGTGGTGGCTAAACTTTTTGAGCTCCTGTGCCAAAAATTGGGTGCACACTCGTGTACCAGCACCCAGAAGGCAATGTGTTCATCCCCCACACACCCCCTGCACAAGCACATGCAATCCCCCCCACCTCCTTATCTGCACTGCACCTCCCAGCTGATTTTCGGCCCATTTGAGGCCTTTTTCGGCCTCCCAGAGACTTGAGGAAAACTTCTGCAGCCTTTGCAGGCCGAAAAATGGGCCCGTTTCATCACTTCTGGTATTTCCAGAAATACAGGAAGTGACGAAACAGACTATTTTCATCCTGCAAAGCTTTCCTCAAGTCTCTGGGAGCTAAAAGGCCTCAACAGGCTGAACATTGCTGGGAAGCACGTGCATGCACATGCACAGTGAGGTAAGTTGTTTGCAGTCGCATGCCGGCACAAATGGCTCTGTTTGTCACCTGTGCACACGTGCCATAGATTGCCACAGTTCTAGCTGAACAACAATGATGATCATAATCCATTACATTTTATAACCAAGGAACTTACTGTTGATCTAGTAGGTACGACTTGATATTTTTCTGGTCAGTCTATCGAATTCTACTCTGCTTGGAATAGTCAAGTCTGAATCAATAAAGGAAAATCCTTTGATTTCAACAATATTTTGTTGCTATGTAATTAAACTTGCAACAGGCACACAATGGAAACAACACAACCGTGTTTCTTTTCATCTTTTCTATTATTTGTAAATCTCCCTATACTATTTTTTTTAAATATCCTGCTGATAATAACGCTTTGGCAACATCAACTATAGGATTGTCATTGCTAGAGCATTAGACATTGCACTTGCTTAAAGTGCTAATAAATTTTCATAAACATTATTGCAATAATTCAGAAACCGGTAAGGAGATCAGTATTTAATATCTGCTGGAGGCCATCCACAAACTTTAGAACTAAGCAAAGTTTTTCACAGGATTCAGAATTGTGGGTCATCCTTAACCATAATATTTGTTTTGCCAGAAAATAGGCTTGTTAATTTATTGCAAGTAGAAGACTTTCCCATTTCTATTCTAATGTTTGTGTAGCAGGGTGCCTCCACAGCAGTAAATATGTTTTTTCCTCTTTTTTCTTTCCAGCAGTACAATGTATCTTTTCTTAGAGGCACAAAATTAAGGGGGGGGGGAGAAAAAGAAAGAAAAACTCACGTTTGCATTCTTTACAGGTTAGGCTGACACATTCGTTCAGTTCCAAAGGCCAGATAAAGCTATTTTACCCTCAATAAATGCAACGAGTATACACCAGGCTAATGGCTTTGCAACTTTTCTCATTAGAATTGTGCAAACCTTACAGTTTGGGAAATCACCATTCTACTGCATATCCGAAACGTCTCAAGAACAAACTAGTTTAAACAGAATTCTCTTCTTTGCTTTCAAGAATACAGAATTCTCTTCTTTGCTTTCAAGAATAATATTTGCATTTCCACAAAGAATTAGGATATAATAATAATAATAATAATAATAATAATAATAATAATAATACCTGATTCTACAAAAAAACCACCCTACTTGGAACAGCTTATATCCTCCAATGCTACCTTAACAGTTCCTAGGTCCTTGGTTAGGACTTGAGCTGTTGAGCTACCAACCAGCCCCAAAGGCTGTTAATCTCACTAAAGATTAACCAACAACAACAACAATAATAATAAAACAGGTAATTTTATTGTGCTAGAACAAGAGCTAACAAACATGTAATTCTAATGTTTTAATGTTTTAATGCAAATAGAGTACAAAAGTTTGTTCTGGTAGTATCAAGGTTGCAAAGAAAATAAGGTTGCAAAGAAAATAAGATTTTGCCTGCAGGTAACAGGTAGTTTCATGTACATTTAATTCTTTGGGGGTTTGTATGCTTGAGTTATAAATCAGGAACTCATTCAAAATAGATTAATGCAAGAACCTTTCAAATAATAATCCATACCTGTGTTCAAATTTATGAGAAGCTAGACATTTATCTAGAATGTGTGGGTAACTTTTGATGACTAGACAGTGCACTAATATTCTTCCTTCCTTCCTTCCTTCCTTCCTTCCTTCCTTCCTTCCTTCCTTCCTTCCTTCCTTCCTTCCTTCCTTCTTTCTTTCTTTCTTTCTTTCTTTCTTTCTTTCTTTCTTTCTTTCTTTCTTTCTTTCTTGTCTCCTAGATAGGATCATAACATTCTGGAGAGCTTTTGTAAGCTTTAAGAGGCATTTGAGTTTTATGTTCTTTGTTTTAAAACCACAACAGACCCGGCTGCAAACTTTGGCTATACTATAAAAATGGATATATAGGAAACATATGGTGTTAAATTTACATTGGGTCATAATTTATGAGAAACCTTTTACAAAATTATGCAACCATGGTGTATGACATGGGCTAAGTCATATAAAATAGATATAGTAATATTAAAAAGTGTTGGGGATGTCAAAAGGAAGATCATATGAAGAAAATCCATGCAATGATGCAAAAGATATTGCAGATTAACATGACAATGAAACCAGGACTATATTTATTGGGTACATTGAACTAGAAAAGAAATATGGGAAATGACTCTTGTATGTGGTAACTGTGGCGAGATTACTGTATTCACAAAGATGGAGGAATAATGAAATACCCACAGTGGAAGATTATAAAATGACAGAGTTTGTGGAAAGGCAAAGCTTGTGGTCAGAGAAAAACTAATAAAGACTTTAAAAAAAATACTGGAGACCTGATATGTACTTTTTGCTGAAAGAATTTGATTAAAAAAAAACAGATTTAGCAAGAAAGACAACTGACAGATTCATTGAAGCAGAGAGATTTTGAGTGTGTAACTCTGAGTCAGCCAGGCTTTTGGTTCTGAATTAATTTTTCCTTTCCTTTCCTTTCCTTTCCTTTCCTTTCCTTTCCTTTCCTTTCCTTTCCTTCCCTTTCCTTTCCTTT
>CM019153.1:49197988-49280957 GCA_009733165.1 Naja naja | reverse complement strand
TTGTTTTGCGCATGCCCCAGCATGATGGCTGCTTGCTGAGAGACCTCTTCGGTAGTGTTGTTTGAGACGGCTTGTGGCGGTGAGAGACTTTCCTGTTGCTGCCGAGCTCTTCAGTTTTTCTTTCTGAAGAGCTCAGGCATGAATCGAGCTTCTTTTTGGGCTCGGTTGACGCCGCTGGTGTGTTTGTCGCCGGGGTTTGTTCCCGCGCCGGCCCGGCGGTGAAATGGAGGCTCTATTGGGGGGGCTCTGACGGCGTGGAGTGCCTCGGCAGCTTTTTTTGCTGGCTGCGGGGGCCTCGGCGAGGCTGTTGGCGGCGGCAGCTTCCTTTCGGCGACGGGGCGTTGAAGTCGATGGAGGTGACGGCTGCGGCGATCGGGCGGCGGAGGCGGCGTTGCTGGCTGTCTCGGTGGAGGCCCTGACCGCAGCGAGGGCTCCCTTTGCGGAGAGGCTGCCGGAGAGGCTGTGGTGGACAATGGAGGCGACGGCTGCAGCGATGGGGCGGCGGAGGCAGCGGCGGTGACGGCTGCTCGGCGGAAGCCCCGACTGCAGCGATGGCCTCTTGGTTGGAGAGGCTGCAGCAGTTGTGGTCGCCAAGGTGGTCAAATGGCTTTGGCGATGGAGACTGCTGCGCGGCGGCGGAGTCTACGAGGCCAACGGAGGAGGTGGTTGCTCCAGGGAGGCTTCGTCTGCAGGGACTATACTGGCCAGGCTACGCTGTTGGCAGCAGCTTGGTTGTAGTGCCTTGGTGCTGCTGCTGCTGCTGCTGCTGCTCCTGGCTTCTGGACTGCTGGCTTCTGGACTGTCCGAGGACCCCCTGGCGATATAGGGGTGTTCTCGTTGGCCCAGTCCCCTGGGTGGCCCCTTTTCCAGCTGCTCAGAAGACTCTGGTGGGGACCCAGGTGGTTATTTGACTGAGTCGGTTTCTGGCCTGGTGTGGGGTCGGAGTCTGTTATGGGCAAGACCCCCATGGTTGGCCGGTTTTCCATCTCCGATCTTGGCCGTTGGCGATTTTTAACAGCTACGCCATTTTGGATACTTCCTGGTTCTCCTGTCTATTTTCTGCCTCCTTCGACTGCCCATTTTTTCTATTCTGGGCCCGTCCACTATGTCTGTTTTGGCCGCCCTCAGACTGCCTGAACTCCCTCATTTGCACCTTTGTTGGTGTAGTGTCATCTTTTTCAGCCTCCATGGTTCTTTTCATCTACCTCAACTTTTTCTTCAGGATACGGTTTCAGGCTGGATCCCATTGTGGTGAGAGGACAATGGGAGGACTATCCCCTCTATTGTGAGAGAATAGAGGGGTTGAACCATCATGCCATCAGCCGATTTTACCCCGACCACCGCGGTGAGAGAGCGGTGTGCCACCTATTGTGACTCTGGTCCGAACAGGTGTGAGAGGCCTGTTGTGATGTGGGACTTTTTGGACTGATACCTGGACCGTTACTCTCTACCTAGGCACTCTTGACATCAGTGCACCATCTATCACTTTGCCGTGACACTCTCTACCTACCCATTATGAATTTTATGATCTATTATTTATGTTGGTTTACTCGCTAGCAGAATTACGGGCCTTCAGGACTGCGCCTTGTCCTTGAGCTGGCCTGTGGGGTTATCGACAGCTTTCCTTAATGACGGATCCTTGGATCCCGAGGTGGCATGACGCAGCAGCAAGGGGTCAAATTTTAAATCGGAAAGGGACGACTTTTAAAATTTTTAATTCGTTGTTTTAATGGGTTAGGGAGGAGGTTGGGGGCTCTGCCTTTTTTGGCAGAGTCTGGTTTGTCCAGGCCGGATGGTGGTCTCACGGCGGGGGGGCGGGGTGAGGGGGCCACGGGGTCCGCATCAGGCAGGGTGGGACTGATAATCCCTAGGGCGATTGGTTATGGCAGGGGTGGACGAGACAGAGGGTCATATCGTTTTTTGGGAGCGCGCCCCCGCTGTTTGCGAGCGGTGGTGCGCTCCGACCCTCAGGTCTCTACCCGCTCCCCTGGGTCTTCGGGCGGTGTGGTCCCTGGGCTTAGGCTGGTGTATGTAAATGCCAGATCCGTAGCCAATAAGGCTCCCCTCCTCCGTGAACTCATTGAGGAGGAGGTGGCGGATCTGGCGTGCATCACGGAGACCTGGTTGGGGCCTGAGGGTGGTGTCCCTCTATGTGATCTTTGTCCCCAGGTTTCCGGGTGTTGCACCGCCACGTGCCCAGGTAGGGGTGGAGGAGTAGCGATTGTTATCAGGGAGACTCTGTTTCCAAGGGAGGCCACTGTCCCGCAGATTGGCGGTTGCGAATCCCTCCTTCTGAGGTTGGGCCCGGGTGGTCGGTTGGGCCTGTTGCTGACGTACCTGTCCCCCAGCTGCGTTGCACGCCCTTCCCGAGCTGCTGGATGCCCTCTCGGGAGTGGTGGTGGAGTTTCCCAGACTTATTGTTCTGGGGACTTCAACTTGCCCTCCTGGGGGTGGCGTCTGGATTGGCTCGGGAGTTCTTGGCATCCATGACAGCCATGGACCTGACCCAGGTGATTCAGGGCCCACCCATGAGGGGGGGACGCGACCTGGTTTTTATCTCGGGGCAGTGGTGTAGTGATCTGGGGTTGGATCTCCAGTTATTCTACCCCTATCATGGACAGATCATTATCTCCTGAGGCTGGTCTTCCAATATGCTGCTCCTCGCTGCTGGGATGAGGAGCCGATACTTGGTTCCGCCCCAGGCGCCTAATGGACCCAGAGAGGTTCCAGACGGCCCTGGGGTTTGCCCACCTCCCTTGTCCACAGCCCGGCCGAGACTTTGGTGGCCGCCTGGCAAGAGGCGGCCTCGGCAGCGCTCGACCGGGTTGTCCCCTTGCGGCCTCTCCCTTGCCGGAGACCTCGTTTAGCTCCTTGGTTCTCGGAGGAGCTTCGGGGAATGAAGCGGCAGAGGAGACGCCTAGAGAGTAGGTGGAGGACTAGTCGCTCTGAGTCTGACCGTCTCCAGTTAAGAGCCTATATCAGGACTTACCTGGAAGCGATCAGAGCTGCGAGATGTACTTACTTCTCCGCTCTGATCGCGTCTGCAGATGATCGCCCTGCGGCCCTGTTTAGGGTCACTCGCTCCCTCTTGCAATTGAGGGGGGGAGGGGACCCTCTGCGGGGGAGAGCAGAGGATTTTAGTCTACATCTGGCGGATAAGGTCGCTCAGATTCGGGCTGGCTTGGACTCTGACTGGCAGGATGTTGACGATGGCGTGGCGACGAGTCTTGTGGATCCGGTTTGGGTTGAGTTTGACTCTGTCTCCCTGGATGAAGTGGACAGGATCATGCGGAGGCTGTCTTCCACCACGTGTTTATTGGATCCGTGTCCTTCCTGGTTGGTTTATGCCTCCAGGGAGGTTACACGCGGTTGGCTCCAGGCAGTTATCAACGCTTCTTTGAGTGAAGGGGTTTTTCCTGCCGCCCTTAAAGAGGCGGTGGTGAGACCCCTCCTTAAGAAGCCTGCTCTGGACCCAACCGTTTTGAATAACTATCGTCCAGTCTCCAACCTTCGCCTTTTTGCGAAGGTTGTTGAGAGCGTGGTGGCTCAGCAGCTTCCGCTGTTCCTGGAGGAAACTGATTACCTTGACCTGTACCAATCGGGTTTCAGGCCCGGGCACAGCACCGAGACAGCATTGGTCGCATTGGTGGATGATCTCTGGAGGGCTCGGGACAGGGGTTTTTCCTCTGTTCTGGTCCTTTTAGATCTCTCAGCGGCTTTCGATACCATCGACCATGGTATCCTTCTGCGGCGGCTCCGGGGTTGGGTGTGGGGGCACCGTGTTACGGTGGTTCTCCTCTTACCTTTCGGACCGTTCGCAGTCGGTGTTGACGGGAGAGCAGAGGTCCCCCGAGGCCTCTTAGTTGTGGAGTGCCTCAGGGTCGGTTCTCTCACCTCTCCTGTTTAATATCTACATGAAACCGCTGGGCGAGATCATCCGTGGTTTTGGGGTGAGGTATCATCAATATGCAGATGATACCCAGTTGTATATCTCCACCCCAGACCAGATCAATGATGCTCTCTCGGTGATGTCCCGGTGCCTGGAGGCGGTGCAGGCTTGGATGGGGTGTAACAGGCTCAGACTCAACCCGCCAAGACTGAGTGGCTGTTCTTACCAGCATCTCGGGTTTCAGTTGATGTGCCATCTTTGGTCATGGGGGGAGGTGTTACCCCCCTGGATAGGGCGAGGAATCTGGGCGTCCTCCTGGATGCACAGCTCAGTTTGGAGGAGCAGGTGGGAGCTGTGGCCAGGGGGCTTTGCCCAGGTTCGGCTGGTTCGCCAGCTTCGCCCCTACCTGGACCGAGATGCTCTTCGACGGTCACTCATGCGCTCGTCACGTCCAGGATCGACTACTGCAATGCTCTCTACATGGGGCTTCCCTTGCGGATTACCCGAGGTTGCAGCTGGTGCAGAATGCGGCTGCGCGGGCTGTGATGGGGTATCCCGATACTCCCATGTTACACCCCTCCTGCGCGACCTGCATTGGCTACCGGTTGCCTCCGGGTTTCCTTCAAGGTGTTAGTAACAACCTACAAAGCCCTTAATGGCATGGGTGCAGGGTACTTGCGGGATCGCCTCCTGCCTGCATCACAGTCCAATCGCCCCGTGCGCTCCCATAGGAGGGGCCTTCTGGGAATACCGTCGGTCAGGCATTGTCGGCTGGCGGCTCCCAGAGCTAGGGCCTTTTCTGTGGGAGCCCCGCCCTGTGGAATCAGCTTCCTGCGGATCTGCGTTTGGCCCCTGATCTCCGCTCCTTTCGTCGAGACTTGAAGACCTGGCTGTTTCAGCAGGCCGGCCTGGATTGACCTGGGGGTGGGTAGTTTTAATTTTGTTGTTTTAGTGATTTTATTGTTTTAACTTTTGGTAATTTGGACTTGTTTTTATTTGTATTGTTGTATATCTTTTGTATGTTCGCCGCCCTGAGTCCTTCGGGAGTAGGGCGGCATACAAGTCTAAATAAATAATAATAATAATAATAATAATAATAATAAATAAATAAATAAATCAATAAAATAAATATTTCTTGCTGATCCACCTATATTACAAGAATCTTTGCCCCACACAGTACGAATCTTCTTTTCCCTTGAAAGCAGATATAGACCTAAGATTTGACTTCACAGCTTTCCTCCTCAGAACCAATTCCAAGCTGGATATCTCTTTACTTCTCATAGAAGCCTTCTTCCCTTCAGCCAATGGTTCTACCACAGAGGAACAACTATATATATATATTATCAAACAATCTATCAATCTATCAATCAATCAATCACAATCAATCAGATAATCAATGTCTTTCTGAGTCCTTTTAGAAGACAGTCTCTAAGTGAAAGAACTCAGAATTATTATTTGTATGCAGTGTTCCAGCTCAGTGGTGGCTAAACTTTTGAGCTCCTGTGCCAAAAATTGGGTGCACACTCGTGTACCAGCACCCAGAAGGCAATGTGTTCATCCCCCACCCCCCTGCACAAGCACATGCAATCCCCCCCACCTCCTTATTCTGCACTGCACCTCCAGCTGATTTTCGCCCATTTGAGGCCTTTTTCTCTCCGGCCTCCCAGAGACTTGAGGAAAACTTCTGCAGCCTTTGCAGGCCGAAAAATGGGCCCGTTTCATCACTTCTGGTATTTCCAGAAATACAGGAAGTGACGAAACAGGCCTATTTTTCATCCTGCAAAAGCTTTCCTCAAGTCTCTGGGAAGCTAAAAAAGGCCTCAACAGGCTGAACATTAGCTGGGAAGCACGTGCATGCACATGCACAGTGAGGTAAGTTTGTTTGCAGCTCGCATGCCGGCACAAATGGCTCTGTTTGTCACCTGTGGCACACGTGCCATAGATTTGCCACAGTTCTAGCTGAACAACAATGATGATCATAATCCATTACATTTTTATAACCAAGGAACTTACTGTTGATCTAGTAGGTTACGACTTGATATTTTTCTGGTCAGTCTATCGAAATTCTACTCTGCTTGGAATAGTCAAGTCTGAATCAATAAAGGAAAATCCTTTGATTTCAACAATATTTTGTTGCTATGTAATTAAACTTGCAACAGGCACACAATGGAAACAACACAACCGTGTTTCTTTTCATCTTTTCTATTATTTGTAAATCTCCCCTATACTATTTTTTTAAAATATCCTGCTGATAATACGCTTTGGCAACATCAACTATAGGATTGTCATTGCTAGAGCATTAGACATTGCACTTGCTTAAAGTGCTAATAAATTTTCATAAACATTATTGCAATAATTCAGAAACCGGTAAGGAGATCAGTATTTAATATCTGCTGGAGGCCATCCACAAACTTTAGAACTAAGCAAAGTTTTTCACAGGATTCAGAATTGTGGGTCGTATCCTTAACCATAATATTTGTTTTGCCAGAAAATAGGCTTGTTAATTTATTGCAAGTAGAGAAGACTTTCCCATTTCTATTCTAATGTTTGTGTAGCAGGGTGCCTCCACAGCAGTAAATATGTTTTTTCCTCTTTTTTTCTTTCCAGCAGTACAATTGTATCTTTATCTTAGAGGCATAAAATTAAGGGGGGGAGAGAAAGAAAAACTCACGTTTGCATTCTTTACAGGTTAGGCTGACACATTCGTTCAGTTCCAAAGGCCAGATAAAGCTATTTTACCCTCAATAAATGCAACGAGTATACACCAGGCTAATGGCTTTGCAACTTTTCTCATTAGAATTGTGCAAACCTTACAGTTTGGGAAATCACCATTCTACTGCATATCGAAACGTCTCAAGAACTAGTTTAAACAGATTCTCTTCTTTGCTTTCAAGAATACAGAATTCTCTTCTTTGCTTTCAAGAATAATATTTGCATTTCCACAAAGAATTAGGATATAATAATAATAATAATAATAATAATAATAATAATAATACCTGATTCTACAAAAAAAACCACCCTACTTGGAACAGCTTATATCCCCCAATGCTACCTTAACAGTTCCTAGGTCCTTGGTTAGGACTTGAGCTGTTGAGCTACCAACCAGCCCCAAAGGCTGTTAATCTCACTAAAGATTAACCAACAACAACAACAATAATAATAAAAACAGGGTAATTTTATTGTGCTAGAACAAGAGCTAACAAACATGTAATTCTAATGTTTTAATGTTTTAATGCAAATAGAGTACAAAAGTTTGTTCTGGTAGTATCAAGGTTGCAAAGAAAATAAGGTTGCAAAGAAAATAAGATTTTGCCTGCAGGTAACAGGTAGTTTCATGTACATTTAATTCTTTGGGGGTTTGTATGCTTGAGTTATAAATCAGGAACTCATTCAAAAATAGATTAATAGCAAGAACCTTTCAAATAATCCATACCTGTGTTCAAATTTCTGAGAAGCTAGACCTTTATCTAGAATGTGTGGATAACTTTTGATGACTAGACAGTGCACTAATATTCTTCCTTCCTTCCTTCCTTCCTTCCTTCCTTCCTTCCTTCCTTCCTTCCTTCCTTCCTTCCTTCCTTCTTTTTCTTTCTTTCACTCTTTCTTTCTCTCTTTTTCTTTTTTTCTTTCTTTCTTTCTTTTCTTTTCTTGTCTCCTAGATAGGATCATAACATTCTGGAGAGCTTTTGTAAGCTTTAAAGAGGCATTTGAGTTTTATGTTCTTTGTTTTAAAACCACAACAGACCCGGCTGCAAACTTTGGCTATACTATAAAATGGATATATAGGAAACATATGGTGTTAAATTTACATTGGGTCATAATTTATGAGAAACCTTTTACAAAATTATGCAACCATGGTGTATGACATGGGCTAAGTCATATAAAATAGATATAGTAATATTAAAAGTGTTGGGGATGTCAAAGGAAGATCATATGAAGAAAATCCATGCAATGATGCAAAAGATATTGCAGATTAACATGACAATGAAACCAGGACTATATTTATTGGGTACATTGAACTAGAAAAGAAATATGGGAAATGACTCTTGTATGTGGTAACTGTGGGAGATTACTGTATTCACAAAGATGGAGGAATAATGAAATACCCACAGTGGAAGATTATAAAATTGACAGAGTTTGTGGAAAAGGCAAAGCTTGTGGTCAGAGAAAAACTAATAAAGACTTTAAAAAAAATACTGGAGACCTGATATGTACTTTTTGCTGAAAGAATTTGATTAAAAAAAAAACAGATTTAGCAAGAAAGACAACTGACAGATTCATTGAAACAGAGAGATTTTGAGTGTGTAACTCTGAGTCAGCCAGGGTTTTGGTTCTGAATTAATTTTTCCTTTCCTTTCCTTTCCTTTCCTTTCCTTTCTTTTCCTTTCCTTTCCTTTCCTTTCCTTTCCTTTCCTTTCCTTTCCTTTCATTCCCTCCGCTCCCCTCCCCTCTTTCCTCTTTTCCTTTCCTTTCCTTCCCTCCTCTCCCCTCCCCTCTCCTCTCCTCTCCTCCCCACTTTCCTCCCTTCCTTTTCCTTCCTTCCCCTCCCCTCCCCTCCCCTCATCTCCTTCCTTCCCTCCCTGATCTTCCTTCCTTCCTTCCTTCCTTCCTTCCTTCCTTCCTTCCTTCCTTCCTTCCTTCCTTCCTTCCTTCCTCCCTTCCCTTCCCTTCCCTTCCCTTCTCTTCCTTTCCTTCCTTCCCTCTCTCCTCCCTCCCTCCTTCCTTCTCCTTCTCTTTCCCACTCTCTCTTTTACATATTAGGCAGATACAGTTTAGCCTTCTCTATGCTGGGAAGGATTACACCTTTGACTATTACAGCGAGGTTTAGTTCGAATGAAACAGCAAAGTCTACACCTTTCTTCTTAATCAAAAGAAACTGAGATGCAACCAAAACAGGAAAATAAATCTGAGATAGACTCCCCACTTGGAGCTGACGCGGCCATTGCTATGCTGCAAAATAAAACAAAGGAACCCCACATTTCCTGCTACAAGGAAGCCCTACACCTGAAGTTATATAAAATAAAACAACGTAATTGTCCATGAGCCTCAATGGGTGACAATTGTTGAACAAAACTGGTTTGCATGTGCATTTGTGTAAGGAGGGGAAAAAAAGTTAACAAAAGGCTCTAGGGTGTTGATGACGAAAGAAGAAGAAATAACAATTGTAGTGGTTCACAATAGCATTTTTTTGCCTCATTTTTCCATGATATTTATGAATTTTTAAAACTTTGGCTTGGCTCCGCTGTACTTTCAAGATAGCATCAGAGTATAACATTTGTTCCTCCTTAACTGTTTTAATACTGTGACTTAAATCTAAAACATTAATAAGTTAATTCATAAATATATATTTAAAGAAAAAGAAATACTGATCACGTTTTAAAATCCCCCATCTTCCTCACGAGAGGGATTCTGCACATGTTATATATTATATAGCCCCTACATTTAATGGTTAAGATCAGGGGTGGGATTCAAATTTTTTAACAACCAGTTCTGTGGGCGTGGCTTAGTTGGTGGGCGTGGCTTGGTGGTCATGTGACTGGGTGGACATGGCTTGGCCTTTCATGACTGTGGGGATGCTGCAACAGTCGTAAGTGTGAAAAATGGTCATAAGTCACTTTTTTCAGTGCCATTGTAACTTTGAATGGTCACTCCACACAAGCAAAGTACCAGCAAAGGAGGGGAAAAAAACTCCAGAGACGTTCCAGAGACAGGAAGTCTAGTCCTGCCAAGAATGTAATAAGGGTTAACGGAGAGGCAGTTTCTGTAAGCAACACCAGAATGTTTCCTTCCTGCCTTCCTTACAGGATTAGGTCAGTAATTTCTTCTAACAACCGGTTCTAGCGAATAGGTGCCAACTAGTAGAATCCCACCCCTGGTTAAGATGCATCTAACCAAGCAATATTGTAAAATGAAGATGAATACATCTTTGAGCAATTATTTTCTTGCTTTCATTGCAGCAACTCAAAAAATCAGCTACTGCACCCTCATTCAGTGGTTTTAGATCCTGAAGGAGAAGGTTCATGTAGAGAATTTATCTGGCCTCCCAAATAATTTATCTATTAAGGCTGTGGATTTTATGTGGTATCATAGTTTCACTTGCTGTGTCAGCCCTCTTTATAGGTTGCCTACTATTGGGCAAAGTTGACGTAGTTTCTAATTTAGCTGCTCACTTTTGTCTTAAGGCAACATTAATGTCCTTTTAATTAATGTTAACTTTATTGCTGTGATTAATTCCATTCTTCTTGCTGGAGTTTGTAGTTTCTGTTGCTGTCTCTGATCTACTCAGAATGGTACCAGTGTATAGTTTATTATTTCTTTTATCAACCCTCAGTTTTGGTTGAGTAATTGTTACCTGTGATTTTTGTGAACATTCAGTCATGAAGCAAACTGTGTGTGTTAGTCACACAAATCTATTCCTTGGCACAGGCCCTATGAAAGGATGTGACATTGTTTGGTTGATATTTCATAGAGTGCTATTATCAAACTTTTCAGCAAGCTGCATATTTAAAAGCTACAAAGGGAAAACTTGAGCTTCTGTGCATATTGAAGAAATGGAATTTTCTATGCATATTGCACTTTTTTTTTTTTTTAAAGGAAGATGGAAAGGTACGTAGAAAGAGTTTGAAGAGATGGAATAAAGCTGTAAAGAATTGCGTGACTTACTAAAGATGGAGTACACAGCTCCATATTTAAATATACATTTGTGTTGGCTTTTGACGCATTCGGTGAAATTAATTTCACTCAAGAGAGCCTAGGTAGGTGGTTGTTTGCACTAATCTGTTTCTTAGGCGTCTTTCTTTTCTTTTCACTCCCTGAGAAACTTGAAAAAAAGTCAAAAGTTTTGAGGAATGTAGGTTAGGCTAGGCCAAGGATGACGAGGATGGGTGCTTTGGGACTGACAAGGGCACAAAAGAACGCATTCATTTTTAAAGAAGCTATTGTCAACGACATAACACATTGGCATCTCCTCTTGCCTTCAATTTGCGTTGCACATGACAGGGCCCTCCGGCAGCAAGGATCTAAAAACTCGATCAGATATACCTAATTCTTTTTCTCAGCCAGGCGTTTTTTTTAAAAAAAAAAATCATGTGCAGCCTTGACAAAATACAGACGAGAATAGAAACCTTTTTTTAATTGTGTAATGAAGGGTAATGTCACAAGGTCAAGAAAAATCTGACTTTGTTATTTTTTTTGATTGGGATGGAGAACTTTATGGCATGCCTGTTGCTTCTTTCCTTCTGTAATTGAATAGAATAGGACATTTAAGTAATCCTCTTTCCTTGTTCATTGGCAGCTAGCGTGACTAAAGATAGACCGAGAAACTCTGGAAATGATATGAACGGAACCTGCTCTCTGCTTTCTTGGGGTGCTTCTGAAGTTCTCCTTTGGGACTTCTGTCCACCAAGACTTTGAGCCAACGAAGCGTAGAACATTCACGGAACAAAGAATCTCCTAAAAATGAGAAGATGTGGGAGAAAGTCCCAGAAAGAGCAGGTTGTTGATGGAAATGAAGCAATACAATACAATTTTAGGGCAGGGGAGAAGAATAATGTAAAAATGTGGGATTTTTGTAAAGGCACAGCAGGAATCCGTGAAATCATTCATGACTGATTTCGGTCTAGGAATGTCTTAATGTTACCAAGTATTGGATCCAGAACTTTTGGCCTGCAGACCAACATTTTTATCAGCAGGGGTTCATATTTTGCTTCCATCCATTTTTTAACTGATCTATTTGCTAAGAAGCAGTAAAGGACCAACTTTCTGGGAGTTGCTTTGGATTAATTTGGAAATCGTCCAAAATAACAATTACAGAGAATATGTGGCTTGGTTTTTTTTTTCCCCTTAGGCAACTACCGTGATTTCAACTATTTCAGCCACCCTTCCCTGGAAACAACAACAAACCCACCCCCCAAAAAATCTAATTTCACCATTTCCTTCTCCTCCCCATCCTTATGAATTCATTAGTAGAATAATAATAAGATGATAAATGGTAAAAGGTTTACGTCTTATCCATCCTCTAAGCTAACATCTAGTTAAGAATGTATTGGATCAGAAGCATCATGGTTAATGTAGTTGTTTTGCTTGCCCTACATTCTTAAGCTCTCTTAGCCAGCATGTTGAAATGTTCATCTCACTGTCAAAGATGGATTAATGGTGAAGAGGGTAAAGGGTAACACTCTCCACAGATATGTTATTTGAAGAAAATTATTGCTTTTCATGTTAAATTAAATTCCAGTAGGTGCTACAGCTCAAATGTCATTCGTATCCTAGACTTGTAGATGCTCATAACATTTTTGTAATGGTGGGAGAAGCATGGACCCTAATTAATCATCAATATCATAACAACTTCATTCTTGTTACAGTGTTTATTTGCTGGCCTCAATACAGCATTACTGAAACTCCTTTTTTCTGTTTTTTTTTTTGAAGAATAGAGAACATAGAATAATAGAGTTGGAAGGGACCTCAGAGGTCTTCTAGTCTAACCCCCTACTCAAGCAAAAGACTTTATATACCATTTCATACCTCTTTTTGAAAGCTTTCAGTGATGGAGCACCCACAACTTCTGAAAGCAATAGCAATAGCACTTAGACTTATATACCACTTCACAGTGCTTTTATAGCCCTCTCTAAGTGGTTTACAGAGTCAGCTACTTGCACCCAACAATCTGGGTCCTCATTTTACCCACCTCGGAAGGATGCAAGGCTGAGTCAACCTTGAGCCTGGTGAGATTCGAACTGCCAAATTGCAGGCAGCTGGCATTCACCAGAAGTAGCCTGCAGTACTGCACTCTAACCACTGCGTCACGGTGGCAAGCTGTTGTATAGGTTGATTGCTATCACGGTTAGGAAACTTCTGCTTAATTCTAGGTTGCTTCTCTCCTTGGTGAGTTTCCATCCATTGTTTCTTGTCTTGCCTTTTGCTGCTTTGGAAAATAGTTTGACTCCGTTAGGAGCCTTTCAAATATTGGAACAGTGCTATCATGTTACCCCTAGTGCTTCTTTTTATAGAGAATATGTAGAGTTAAAGTATAAGGTTTTATTCATTGCTCAGTTGCTTTTAATCCTTCTCTATTTTAAACAAGTGTCCTTTCCCTCTGTAAAAATAGCCATTTAATAAATGATGAAACAATAGGAAATTTCCATATTTCTAGTACTCTTGGTTAGGAAAAAACAAAATGAAATTGGATAGGGAAAAAAAGAACACAGAGGTTTTGATTGAACTAATCCAGGAGTGTGATTCCAACTATATTTAACTGCCCAGCACAACTGCAACACACCAAATATTAAATAGAGAAAAAAATGAGGTACTTGTAAAATAACAGCATTATACCAACATAATATTTTTTTTAGAAAGGCCAGCATCCTTGGCCTAGGAAAGCCTCGTAATACAGAGGCTACTTAAAAAGGAAGAATAGAATAGAATAGAATAGAATAGAATAGAATAGAATAGAATAGAATAGAATAGAATAGAATTCTTTATTGGCCAAGTGTGGTTGGACACACAAGGAATTTGTCTTGGTGCAAATGATCTCAGTGCACATGAAAGAAAAGATACATTTGTCATGAGTCAAGAATCATAAGGTACAACACTTAGTAATAGTCACAGGGTACAATTAGAATAGAATAGAATAGAATAGAATAGAATAGAATAGAATAAAGAACTCTTTATTGGCCAAGAGCCTTGGTGGTCCAGGCTGCTAAATGCCTAGCACTTAATTCCAGCTGCCGGCAATTAGTGCAGGCTCGAATCTCACCAGGCTCAAGGTTGACTCAGCCTTCCATCCTCTCAGGGTAGGTAAATTGAGGACCCAAGATTGTTGGGGGCAATAAGCTGACTTTGTAAAAAATGCCGCTTAGTAATAAGCAGGCATATACAATGGAATGAAGGCTATTGCTGAGTGCATTGGG
Source organism: Naja naja (assembly GCA_009733165.1). Taxonomy (NCBI): domain Eukaryota; kingdom Metazoa; phylum Chordata; class Lepidosauria; order Squamata; family Elapidae; genus Naja; species Naja naja. Next base: position 49,267,160 of record CM019153.1, on the reverse strand, counting down.
TTGCGCTCCAAAAATTGTAAGCTGCTCTGAGTCTCCGGAGAAGGGCGGCATATAAATATGAATTTTTAAAAAAGTGTGGCTGGACACACAAGGAATTTCTCTTGGTGCAAATACTCCCAGTGTACATAAAAGAAAAGATATTCATCAAGAATCATAAGGTACAACACTTAATAATAGTCATAGGGTACAATAAGCAATCAGATCATATTAGGAGACAGTCAATATGAATTGTAAGGATTCAAGCAACAAAGTTAGAGTCATACAGTTACAAATGGGAGGGGATGGGTGATAAGGAGTGATGAGAAGATTAATAGTAATAGTAGTGCAGACTTTGTAATAGCTGAGCAGTGTTGAGGGAATTATTTGTTTAGCAAATAAGATGGATATTGTTAACTTTAGAAACTCAGTCGCACTGAATAATAAAATATACCACTACCTGTAATTTTATAACTGAGGTACACAGACATAATATAGCTTCCAAAGTTAATATTCAAAGGCCTGGGATAAAATACTACTGTTTGTTTTGTTTATTGTTTCCTGTCTTAAAAAATAATACTGGATATTCCTAATTTGTAAGAGATGCCAGCTCTGAAATATTTTCACATAGAAGTCATCATTGCATTAATATCTTGCCTTATTCACTAGGGGGGAGGGAAATCTTGTCATCATTGATATGTTGCTAATTGACTTTATGTTGATTTCATATAATCCAATTTTAATCCCAACTGTAACAAAAACTACGGAGATAAACTGTAAAATCGGTTGTCAGGAGTGAAGAACTGACTTTTTCATTTGCTTTTAATACCCCCAAGAGTAAAATATTACTTTTCTGAACTAGACTGCCCAAAGCTGTTCTCTTTATAGAGTGAACCAGAGCATTTTGTTCAGGTGGACAATTTATTTGGCCACAGAATTTGTTAGCATCTCAGTTCATCGTTCGTTGGCCTTTAATTAGCTTAGGACTACAGTAGCTTTGTTTATCCCCCCAGTGCTCTTGAAGCAAAAAATATACTACCTGAAAGGCACCAAAAAAACCTATATTGAAATAATTGATGACATCTTTTGGAGGTAGAAAAAGATGGGAGTCAAATAGGAATTGAGAGTCTACAGGGGGAAAAAATTAGCAAAAATGAATAAAATCAAATCTAACAAATCTTGTTTTTTTGGTTGGTGACTTCTCCTGGAAGGAAGATCTCATTTGAAGCTTAACATTTTACCTGGCACAAGGTGACACCTGCTTTGAGGAAATGGCACTGCTAATTTGTCGATATCATAAAATTACTGGAATCTCCGCAGTAAATAGATGCTATATATATATATATGTCTTCTGAGCAAATGTCAACCCAATGTATCCAAACATGTTTACCTGCAGTCATATATGTGAAATCTGTCAGATTCACTCTTTAGGGAGACACACACACACACACACACACATATTTGAGGGGCCGTTCCCTGCCACTTAAAGTACCACTTGTCTTTTGCATGGATGAGTAATGAGTAGCTACTATCATTATCCACCTGGGTGAGTATAGGCAGAGTTGCTCTCTGCAGCCTGTTTTTTTATGCACCTTACTACCTGTTCTCAAAGCTCTTTAATTACCCTCATTTTTCATCATTATATTTAAATAACTCATGACTTCATCTCCACCTTCTTCTGTGTTATTTGAAATTATCATAGGATTTCTCATATTGTTGTGACATTTCCTTTGGTGACATGGGCTCATTTTCTACCCATCAAGGAGGATATTGCATGTTTCCATAGCAGCGAGTCATTACTTCTCTTGGAAATTAAGGGCCTGCTTTGTCACTCTTTCCTCCCAGATATAAATTAACCTGTGCGAGATTGGTGTCGCTTCAACTTTGACAATTTCTGTGTGTACACTTGGAGACAGAAGAAGAAAAAACAATAAAAGTTGCAGAAAGGCTGGTTTTGAGACTCTGCAGTGGCAAACATAAGGCCAAATGGATCTTTTTGTGTGATCTTTTGTGAGATGATGTGGTACGGACTGCAAAGCATCAATATGTTTCACAATGCCATATGTCTTAGATCAGCATTTCTCAAGCTTGGCAGCTTAGAGGTGCATGGACTTTAACTCCCAGAATTCCTCAGGCAGCAATTTTTCATGCCTTTCTTTCAATAAGACTGTCTGGCGAATTCTGGGAGTTGAAGTCCACCCGTCTTAGAATTGCCAAGCTCAAGAAACATTGCTTTACATTGATTCATGGATTAGCCCTCTGCAATCTCTAATCAAAGTTCTTTTTCAGTATACAAAAAAAACCCTTAACTCCAACATCACTCTTCTCATTATCTTTCTCATATTCATAGTCATCTTTTAAAGTGAACATGTCCTTCTGCTATGGCGTTAACCTATTAATGCTGCTATAAGTTTGTTTTTTCTCCTTGTAGTTCCTGGATAAGTGCATTGTTTTCTGCTTGATACTTTGTCTGGTGTTAATCCACGTTTCTCTAGGTGTTGGTGCCTAGAAATGATATGTTCTGGTCTTTTTTTTTTCCTTCTTAGCATTTTTAATTATACTGATAGAAGAAAATATTTGTAGCTCAGGGCTGAACTGTGGGATTCTTTCTTGTCTCTGAGCTTGCGTTTTTTCCTTACAGACATTTCATAAACCAACTAGGAAACATCCTAGGTTTTTTTTTAATTGTCTCTTTTGAATGGTGTGTAAATGTGGTTTATCTCCATGGGCAAATTGCATTGTTGCGACATTAATTTGAATCCTTTACCAAGACTGCTTATTCAAATGTACATTAGATTTGTCTGAAATCCAAGTTAAATAGCAATAGCACTTATATATCACTTCACACTACTTTACAGCCCTTCATATAGAGTTAGCCTATTGTCCCCAACAATCTGAATCCTCCTTTTACTGATATGAGAAGGATGGAAGGCTGAGTCAACCTTGAGATAGTAAGAATTGAACTCCTGGCAGTGAGTAGTGAGTCAGCCTGCAATACTGCATTCTAATCACTGTGCCACCAGGGCTCTAAATTGAATCAAATTTGTACTTTCTAGATATACAGAAAAATTTAAGTTCCACAAAGCTCTTGCTGATCTCTTTCCATGGAGATCTGTTTTGTTTCAAAGGCTGGAAGCATGGATATCGGACCAAAAATGGCAGTGACACCTTTCAACATGTAGATCAGGGGTCTTCAAACTTGACAGCTTTAAGACTTGTGGACTTCAACTCCCAGAATTCCTCCTCCAGTCATGTTAGCTCAAGAATTCTGGGAGTTGAAGCCCACAAGTCTTAAACTTGCCAAGTTTGAAAGCCCTTGATGATATGATGTACCATGAAAGGAAGAGGTGAATAACATGTGTCACATTCAGAGCTAGAGAAGTTTTTCCAGAAATACCCATGGAATCAAGCCACTATTCATTGCCCCAATCATAACACCTAGGGAGGCAATAAAATCAATGTAGGATGAGATAGATCCCTAATTTAATCACAAACATCTAGACTCTCACCTTAACCAGTGTGTCATGCCCCTGTCAGAGTCTGAATCCAAGGAAGAAGACGAACAGCTGACAGGGAGTAGGAGTGTGGCTGTGGAGGAAACTGGGGAAGAGCAATGTCCAGCTGGGCAGAGCAGGAAAGAGGTAGAACAAGGGAGAGGGAGTTCAGAGGAAGACCTAGGCCCACCACCATGTTCATCCTAGGGCACACAGGGAGGAATGGAGAAGAGAGCAACTTGGGTTGCATGGCTTATGAGGGAGGAAAGGGCCCTGATTCCCTTCATTAGCCACAGCTGGGAAGAAAGTTTAAAAGAAGTGCAGGCTGCATGTGGCAGCTGCTGGGAGCAAACGTGAGTTTATCTTGTGTTGACTTTACTTATCTGTATACCTGGCATCTTCCCAAGCATGTCGAGTTATTGCCATGACTTCATGTTTGGAATTCTTGCTCCTGCACTGCCAAACAAATTACCTCGTTTTGCCTTGATTGGACTTATAGTTTTTGTTGATCATGTTTTGGACTTGATTCTCTGCAGTCAAAGGCTGTTCCTGGGAGCATTTTTCTCCAGCCAGAAGGTAACCAGGACATTGGGGGCAAAGTTGGAGCTAATAAAGGGACTCTTACTGATTATCTGACTATGTCGCCTTTGTGCCACGCCCTGGGTCATCACATTGTGGATGATAATAATTTAATATTTAACTGACCTATTTTGTAGAACAGTCCACATAGGTTATTTGGATACTTCTGAAACCCAATCAACTCGATCACATTTAGGTTGTTCCTGTACCAAACTTATACATCCTCAGTATCAGAAATCAGCAAAATGTTTACCTGCGAAGGGCTTAGTATTGCTACAACTTTTTTATGAAAAGAAGCAGAATTATATTCAAAGTATTCTTTTCTTGAATCCGATCTTATTTAACTCAACAAAACAACCCTTGGGGTTGTTTACGTAATTTTGGGGTTTTAATAATAATACTAATATTAATTCGGCTTCAATTTAATATATTTTTAAGTAACTTATTGTTGTATTTTATTTTAGTTGTGAGCTGCCCCGAGTCCTTCGGGAGAGGGGGCGGCATATAAGTCGAATAAATAAATAAATAAATAAATAAATAAATAAATAAATAAATAAATCCTCCACCACTTACTTGGATGAAGTCAGGCAAAATCCTATTTCATTGCCTTCTAGTACAGTTGTGAATTTAATTGTAATTTGCTGAAAAACAAAATGTAAGCTCTGTCCCCCGCCCCTCCACTAAATCCTATTCTGGGTGTGGACATCAAATTTAGGTGTGCAATCTTTTGAGCGGCTTGGGCTAGCCTCTTTCTGGAGTTCATGATCAGCCCCCAGCTTAAATGAGGTTATCTCTATACATCCTTGCCAATTATCCCATACAGCAATTACTGTGGCAATCCAGTTTTGCTCTGTAAGTTTTTGGAATTATTTTTCTCCCACAAAGCACCTGTTTTATCTGATCCAGCTAAGAAATACCAACTGGGGCAAGCAAAAATTGATGCAGTGACTTTGACAACTGAGTACTGTAGGATTTTGAACTTCCCCATTTTGTTTCAAAACTTAGAAGAAAATGTTAATTCAAAAGCACCACATGGTACTTGAAGTGGTAGAAGTCTCTCCATAAAACACGAACTAACGCAATGTTTTCCTAGTATTTACTGATTAGTAAGACTATACCTGGCCAATTACCATTTTAAGCATCAAGTTCAGGCTGTTTCAGGAATAAATAACATCTTTCTAATTAAAGTAAATTTTAGTTATTCTTGGGTAGATATTCTCAACTTACTTTCTTTCTGATCTGCTAGTTATCAAAGTAGAAAGAATCATTTTGAACAATACAGTATTTTTCACAGGGTAACCTACAGTGCTCCTATTTAGTGACATGCAATCTGTTCTCAGTACGAATTTCTTTTGGTTATGTGGGAGGGAGGGAAATTAGTTTAAATAAAGAACTTTTTTTCCCTATTGTTCTGTGCATATTAGCAATGTCATTTAGCACTGTGCAAATCTTCAAACTTTGAGAATCTAGATAAAGTTTTGTGTGCTTGCAAAGCAAGCAGACATCTCAAATTTCCAAATCTTTGCCAAGTTTTCCAGGGAGCTCTTAATAGTCCAAACACAGAACATCTTCTCCCCACTTTAATATCACCAGTCCATCTGATTTTTGGGAGATTGACAGCATTTCCTGCCCCACTGTTCAATATATCAAATCAAGTTCTGCAGTTGACAATTTCATTTCAACATGAGGATTGTGAGCTAAAAACTTTAGATGACTTATCTGATGAAGGTCAAAAAAATGCAGGTGGATATGAACAAAGTAAAGTAGAATTTTAACTACAAGTAAAATAACTATTTTAGGGCAAGTGGGCAAGGTCGCCTCACCACATGACAATATATAGAAAATGTGTAAATTAAGCCTTTAATTTTGACATTTGATAGCATGGACTAAGAGTAGAACAATGCAAAAAGCTCTAATGGAACAAGTTTTGTATGCCACATCGAATCTTTTGATGGTAGGGTGGTGTGATGACTCCCCCGGATGCTTACCCAGTTATCTCTCCAGATGTCAGCTTGCAGGAAGATGACCCAGTTCCAGGCACATCTGGAAGGGAATTGGTTAATGGCTCCAAGCAGCCATCTGAGAAGAATTTGGCTGAAGCACCACTGTAGTAGGACAGCCCTGAGGCTACAGATGGAGAAAGCATGCAGCTGCAGCCAGCCAGTGATGAGGAAGAGGAACTGCCTTCTGTACCTGATCCAAGACAACATAGGGCAGAAAAAAGGCAGGCGCAAACAAGATTACTTGTGAGGAGAAAGCCTTGCCCTTCTTGATGGGCTGCCCAAGAAACTGGCTATTTAGCACAGCAGAGAGAGGGAACATCAGTGGTGGGATTCAAAAAATTTTACTATTGGTTCTGTGGGCCTGGCTTGGTGTGCGTGGCATGGCTTGATGGGCATGGCAGGGGAAGGATATTGTAAAATCTCAATTTCTACCCCATTCCTGGAGTAAAGTTACTGCAAAATCCTATCCCCCTCTTACCCCAGTAACCTGTTTTCCAGCTCTGTTCTCCTGTGGAGGCCAACAAAAGAAGACCCAGCCAATCAGCTGGGATTTGGGAGGCAGAGAATAGATGGGGGTGGGGCCAGTCAGAGGTGGTTTTTGCCAGTTCTCCAAACTACTCAAAATTTCCACTACTGGTTCTCCAGAACTGGTCAGAACCTGCTGAATACCACCTCTGGGAAACATGACCACTGAAGTAAAAACAAGGATATAGAAAGCTTCAACAGCATTCTTCAAAATGAAAAAGGTCTTCTGCAGTCACGACATAAGCCTAAGATTGAAAATCAGGCATGTCAGTTGCTACATCTTTTTTATCCTGCTCTATGGTCTCTGACAGAAAGCCACTTGAAGAGACTAGAAGCATTTGAAATGTGGATTTACAGGCAGCTGTTATGTATCAGTTGGGTTGACAAAATCAGAAATGAAGAGATGATAAGCCACCTAGGAAAGCCAAGGAAAATCATCAAAACCACAAAAAAGCGAAAGTTAGAATATTTCAGACCTGTGATGCGACATCCGGAAAAATACGGCATGCTTCACTTAATTCTCCAAGGAAAGATTGAAGGCAAATGACGTCCAAGCAGAAGAAGAACATCATGGCTTCCAAATCTAAGGGATTGGTTTGGACAAAATTCAGCAATACTTTTTCGTGTTGCTTTTGATAAAAATAGGATCGCCAACATGATCGCCAATGTCTGATAAGGACGGATATGGTACAAGAAGAAGAGTGAAGGAAGCAATGCTGGGTACAACATGTTCACTTCCTAGCTGTGTAATTTCTGGCCATTGTGATTCTTGCTTTGGATTCACACTATGCCTTGATTTGGGTCGTGCCCCCTGAACCCTCTTGTACTGTGGATTTCATTTTGCCTGGTGAGCTTATTTTGATTGGGAAACTTTCAAGTACCTTGTGGACTCATTAGTTGGTCTGCTTTGGCTTTTAGCTGGTTGGCTTTGTTGGTCTGCTTGTGGCTGGACTTAGTTGGGACTGTTCTGTGTTTTGGTGAAGGGAGTTGTGGGGGAATATTTATGAACCCACTAAACCATAGTTACATATTACAAGAGCTATGATGGCACAGTGGTTAGAATGCAGTATTGCAGGCAGACTCTTCCCACTGTTAGCTGTTTGATCCTGACCAGCTCAAGGTTGACTTTCATCCTTCTGAGGTCAATAAAATGAGGAGTCTTCCCCTGTATGTTGGAAGTGTAATAAGGAAAATGGAACGTGTTATCATTTATGGTGGAATTGCAAAGAAGTCCAAATGTTTTGGCAGAAAATCCAGAAATGGTTAGAAGAGATGTGTAAAATTAAAACAGAATATAGACCCAAATTTTTCTTGTTAGGAATTAATGTGGGAAAATATGACAAAGATATTATATATCTAATAATTCATGTAATCACAGCTGCCAAGATTGGCTTATGCACAACTGTGGAAATGTAAGGAAACCCCAAACGAAATAGAAATAATTAGGAAAATGTGGGTGTGTGCAGAAATGGACAAATTGACAAAAGAATTAAAAAAAATAAGGATGAATCGGATTATTACAAAATATGGGATAAGTTTTATCGCTGGTTGGAAAAGATGAAAGATCAAGAAAATGAGAAATGATTAAGGTTTATGTATATATTATATGCTATGTATATAGAATGTAAATATGTACTATTTTTTATATGACATAGCGATGTAAGACAACTATGTGGGTTAGGATGATTGCACCATGTTCGTTATTTTTAAATGTCTTTTTCTTTCTTTTTTGTGTATGTTTAATCAAAATTAAATTTAAAAAAAATAAAAATAAAAATAAAATAAAATGAGGACCCAGATTGTTGGGGGCAAGGGGCTGACTCTGTAAACCACTTAGAAAAGGCTGTAAAGCACTATGAAGCAGTATAAGTCTAAGCACTGTTGCTATTGTGGCTGAGAAGAGACCCAGTCTCCATAGGTTCTTGAGCTGTACAGTCAGGGGAGGGATATATTTTCAGACTTGGGTTAGTTTAAATACTATTGCTATTGCTACATACATGTGAGTGGGACAGCACAGGTGAAATGAATTGAAATGAGATCAACTTTCTTGGCAACAGGGGTGTTAATTGGGTCTTCCTTAAAGAGTTTGTGGAAGAATTATTGGAAAAATATAGCCATTTTTTAAAAATATATTCTTTAGCACTGCAGAAATATTGCAAGCTGAGAAAAGCACTGTATAGTTGTGTTCTTTAGAGCTCATGGGTGTTTCTTCACTTTGTTTCACCCCCTTTTTTTAACAAGGATAGAAAAACAAGAAAATAAAAAGGGACCAATGACCTTTCAGTAATGGTTTCTAAGTAGACACAACTCGCTAGCACAGTTTGCCTAAATACTAAAAATGGCCACAGGGCGAGGAAAAATTGAAGCCGCAGACTAAGTGATGTAGTTTTTCCCACAAAGGGATTCTGTTTTTCAGACATTATGTCTTAAACTAACATGTTTATTGGATTGGGAACTTTTGCATGATCATGATAAGGTCTGGGTACAAATGAATCTATAGAGAAAAGTTTAATTAAAGCCATGCTTCCTGATCTTGCATGCTTTTTTTTTTTGTTGGCTCATGTAAATTCTATTTTATTCTATTTTATTCCCTGGAAAATAGAAATTATACTCATATGCTTCCTGATCTTGCATGCTATTTTTATTTTTGTTGGCTCATGTAAATTCTATTTTATTCTATTTTATTCCCTGGAAAATAGAAATTATACTCATATGCTTTTTGATTCCTTAAAAATCTTTGCTTGAATTTTGTAGCGGTGTTTATGGAGATAGGGAATGCACATATGTGTGCAAATGCTATGGCTTATTAACAGGAGTGGGCTTCAAAAAAATTAACAACCAACCAGTTGCTGGGTGGGCATGGCCATGGGGGTGTGGCCTAGTCAGCCTCCTGCATCACCCTGGGAGCAAAAACAGGCCATGAGGGAACTTCTGGAGGCCCGTTTTTCACCCTCCCTGGGCTCTGGAGGCTTTTCTCCAGCCTCCAGGAGGGCGAAAATGGCCCATTTCCAGCCTTCCGCAACTTCCAGGAGGCCCATTTTTCACTCTCCCCAAGTCTCCACACAAGCCCTGCACTTACCTGCAATCCAAAATGGGCCATGTGGGGACTCCTTGGAGGGGTGGGGCAGCATGGGCAGGGCCAGCCAGAGGTGGGATTTGCAGGTTGGCTGAACTGGCCATAAAATTAACAACCAGATCGCCCAAACCAGTGCAAACCGGTAGATGCCCAGCCCTGCTTATTAATTAATGTGGTGTAATAGCAGAAAATAATAGTTGCACACCTATAGAGAAAGGTTCAGTTTCTCTCAATATCTAATATTAATGCTAAATGATATTATGTAGGATGGAAAAAAACCCACTTGGATTCTTGAAGATTTCTTGTCATTTTGCAAAAAAATCTGAGAATTAAACCTCAATTTGGGATTTGTTTTGTTTTATGAACTATATTTGGAGACACATTTCATTCTTACACCTGCAAATATTTACTTTTATAGTACACAAGTGCTACTTACACAGCAAACTGCGCACCTGCACAATTTGGATCTCACTCTAAATTTGCAATGTGTCTCCTGGGTAGGAATGCGGTTTGCAGTAGGTAAGCTAAATTCTTATATCTGATAAGCACTTCTAGATTACTGCATGGTCTTCTAAACCAAGATTAAATGGCACCTATGACTGATACAGAATACTCCATTTATTGTGACAGTTAAAAGATAAAGGTATAATGAATTTAAAATACAAAATAAGAATGTTAGACTATAAAACAAGATGTGAGAATATTTAAAGAAAAAGGAATTAAGTTAACATATAAATATAAAATGGATTTAATAAGTGTAAAGAAAAAAGAATATTGGAGAAAATTTATGGAAAAATGGAAGTTATGATATAGAATTGAATGCGAAAGATAAATATATACTAAGGTCATGTTTGTATTGAAGTGTAAAAACCTGGAACCACATTGTTCACTGAAAGAGATGTTTTTAACATGTAAAAAAAAGCAAAATAAAAAGGATACTCCATTTATTTATTTTCAGGTGTAATTTAATGCCAGAACATAAGGAGCACAACTATCTTTATACTTGTTTCTAAGTACTGATTAACCATATTCTTTTTCTAAATACATATGGTGACACCAGATTTTCTTTTTCTTTTTTTTTTGGGGGAGAAGGAGAGGAGGAAGAAGAAAAATAATGCCTTGACCCAGAGTTGAGAGCTTCCACAGCAAACATTTTTTCTTGAGTCATCTCATTCATCTAGGGGTGACCTGATAGCAGTGTCCCAATATCTCAGAGGCTGCCCCAAAGAAGAGGGAGTCAAGCTATTCTCCAAAGCATCTGAAGGCAGGAGAAGAAGCGATGGATGGAAGCTAATCAAAGAGAGAGGCAACGTGGAATTAAGGGGAAACGTCCTAAAAGTGAGGACAGTGGCTTTCCTTCAAAAGTTGTGAGTCCTCCAACACTGGCGTTTTCATGAAGAGACTTGTCTGAAATGGCATAGGGCCTCCTACTTTTTTTTTAATTACATTTATATGCCGCCCTTCTCCGGAGACTCAGGGCGGCTTACAGTTTTTGGGATACAACCCAATGCGCTCAGCAATAGCCTTCCTTCCATTGTATATGGCTGCTTATTACTAAGCGGCATTTTTACAAAGTCAGCTTATTGCCCCCAACAATCTTGGGTCCTACCTGAGCAGTGGCTAGACTAGAAGACCTCCATGGTCCCTTCCAGCTCTATTCTGATTGATTGAAGGTCATTGAATACAGATCCAACCTAAAAGTAAGGAGAAATTTCCTGACAGAGGAGAACAATTAATCAATGGAACAGCTTATCTTCAGAAGTTGTGAGCGCTCCATCACTGGAGGTTTTCAAGAAAAGACTTCACAGTTTGTCTTGAATGGTATAAGGTCTCCTGGTCAAACAGGGGGTTGGACTTGATGACCTCCAAGGTCCCTTCCAACCCTATGATTTCTATGTTTAGCAGAGAGGTTACACCCAGTAGCCTTAGAACTCTATTGTTAATTTGTCTTGATTTTTGATTGTGTGCAGTATGATAACTTTTTTTCACATGGCCCCATTTCTAAATCAGTAAGTAAGGAAACAAATAATTTCTGTTATCTCCCTGGTGAGAATCCCTTCAGTTACTGTTCAGTAGTCCTCATTAGGGGGTTTGATCTAGTAGGTGAAAGCATATCTGAATCCTATCTCGTAGGACCCACTCTGAAATGCATCAAAGTTTCTACGAAGGATACTCTAAAATTTGAATGAAAATAATGGGTAGCAGGAAAAGCCACCTGATATTAGGAAGTTTATGATGGCGCATATGCTCACAGGTGAGCCACCAGGTTATGACCCTGATAGAATTCTGTTGCCAGCCAGATGATGATTGATGTGTGTTTTTCTGTTCTGACCACAGAACTTCACAGAGGCAAAGAAGCCGAGGAAAGCTCATAACCATTAGGTCAACGGTCAGCTGCTCCTTCCACGTAGATGTAATAAATGTATACCCTTCAGTCTGAAAGCTTTGCTTACGGTGCATGCAGCTAACCTGGTTGGAAGGAAGGAGAATGGTAATAGGTTTTGAACAGAGGGGATTCAGGAGTAGCAAGTGCCAAAGATGAAAAAGAAAAGACTGAGCACTAAATGATAGGAAGAAAAATGTATGATGGAAATGTAACCTAGAAGACAAAAAAGAAGCAGATCTTTACTGGGTAGGCAGTTCTCAGTGGAGTAACTGAATATGGAAAAAAAAATAGATCAACCAAGGTTTCCCCCTCCCTCCAATTCTGGCTGGTCTAGAGGAAATTATTTCATGTTTAGATAAATGTGCATATAATTCTGCACACTGCAAGGAACCCTGAAGTCTGGAAGAGACATTCAGAAAATGATAACTGTAGGTTGAACCATGCAAAGTGATGTCTTAGAAAATCAAACATTCCCTTGCTTGTAGTATTTGGTGGGGGCAAGGATAAGTATAAGACTCACTTTTTCTACCCCCCCCCAAAAAGTGGGAGGAAATGTCTTGTGTGTCTTTGACAGCGAATGTTGCCGAAGCCCCGTCCATCCACCAGCCCCACCATTTGGCCTCCCAACAATTTTCCTCCTTGCAGCAAAGAGCAAACAGCCTGGTCAGTTCAGCACAACCTGATTAGCACAAGCTGCTGATTGGCAGTTTGATCGGCCTCCTGATGATCAGCTGTTTCAGGATGCAGGGATCGCTATCGCCTATTGCCACCTCTGTGTGCGCCATGAATGAAAATGAAGCACGTGGATGCGGCAATAGGCGATGGCAATCTCTGTAGCCTGAAACAGCTGATCATCGGTAGGCCGATCCAACTGACAATCAGCTGCTCGTGCTGATCAGGCTTTGCTGAAACTGAAACAGGCTGTTTGCTCTTTGCTGCAAGAAGGCAAATTGCTGGGAGGCAGAGGAAGATTTTTTTTTCTTGTTTTCCTCTCCAAAAGTTAGGTACATCTTGTACTTTGGAGCATCTTATACTCCAAAAAATACGGTAATGAGTTTCCATCACTGAAGATGGACCATCTTGATTCCTTTAACCACTGCATCACACTCTCTAACTGGACACTTATTCTGAGACTGTATTATAGTCAGTTGGGGTAGTGGTTAAGGCACCAGACTAGAAAGCAGGAAACTTTTAGTCCCTCCTTAAGCATAAAAGCTGACTGGATAGATTTAGGCCAATTGCCAGGAGATGGTGTACCACCTTACTTATGAAAGCCAATTGGGTATACATAGAGTTGTAGCCCGCCAGCGGAGCTGGTGGCAGACTCAGACAGTGAGGAGGTTGGGGAGGAACATGGGCCAGTCCTGGAGTCTGGGGAAGGCTCTGATGAGTCCTCTGCATTGGAGGCAGAGATGGGGCCAGGGCCATCTGACAAATATCAGCTGCCTTCAGAGTCGGAGATAAATGGGGCAGAAGAACAGCTGGATCCTGTTCCTGATGTGTGCATGCACAGAGCTGCCAGAAGAAGGGAACAGTTAAGGAACAAGAGTCAACTTGGGAGTAAATGCACAGGAGGACAGTGAATGGCCCCTCCCACAGGGAATAAAGAGGAGTGCAGGAGACAATTAGTTCATTTAATTAGGTGAAGATTTGTTCATGACTCCTTGCCAAGTATTTTCTGCAGTATCCTTCCCCTGGAATGGGGTAGGAATAGATATTTTGCAGTGTCCTACCCTGGAGACTGGTAGGAATGAAGATTTTGCAGTATCCTTCCCCCTAGGAGTGGGGAGTGAATGGAGATTTTACAGTATCCTTCCCCTGCCACACCCACCAAGCCACGCCCACCAAGCCACGCCCACCAAGGCATATCCACCAAAATTGAATCCCACCACTGCCCAAGGATGCTAACTGGGGGCTCCTTTTAAGTCCCTGGCAAGAGCTGGACTGAAGGACAAGAGCTCAATCCCACCCTGCAGCAGATCTTGGGTCTCGAATGCAGGTTTTACAGTTTAACAGAGTTGAAAGGGACCTTGTAGGTCATCTAGTCCAACTGTGTTTGCTAACCTCCTGCCCAGTGTCCCTACTACTCAAGCCATTGCTCTCTTCTGTCAGGTGTCAAGAAATGAGCATATCCAGTAGATCTTACATCAGTTCGTAGGATATGAATAAGGATAGTATGAAATAACCTTTAAAAAAAAAAGCCAGTTGTTTTAGCTGTTTCAGAATTATGGCTATTATACAGAATTCTACCCATAACTCATGTGGTTGAATTTTATTTTCCCACAGTGTCAGACAACATAACCTATCATCTGGGATACCGAGGGGATGAGGCAAAGGGACATTTGAAAAGAGCATCCATTCTCTCTCCTGCCTTAAAATAACTAACTTAAAATACCAAGAATTCTGGTGATAAAAGCTATATCCTTTCATACAGAAATAGACTCAGAATTTCCAAGATTTATTTTGTTGTAAGTGCTGGGATGAGAGAGCTGCCGACCTTATTTAATATCACATTAAACTGACTGATAAGTGCATGGTATTTATATATTTTGTTGCCAAATAAAAAGCTAAACTTTCAGAACTAAGCTACTGTGTAGTTCATTCTTCTTTGTCATTTCAAGGGTTCTCCTTGAGTAAACAACTGAAGTGAAAAAGTTGCGTGCTTATAGAAAGGACTGGCAAGGGAATGGAGACAATTGATTCCTGCAAGTATGAAGTGGCAAAGAGACCATAAGCCTGTTATTGATGTCGCCATTACTCTTAGGTATAACTCAGTAGTAATCCATCTTGTTGGGTGATTTCTCTCTCTCTCTCTCTCTTTCTCTCCTTTTAAAATCTCTGTCGCTAATCAAGGTATGGATTTGAAGAGGAGCAGGAATCAAGAAGTTCAAATATAGAATCGGAGTTCTTTCTCCTTTTTTTCCCACGTTGATTGATTATGTATTTAATTTATTTAAATGTACCTCTTCTGAAATTGGTGCCTCAACAAGGTCTTTAAAGCCAGGTGAGAAACTTAAAAAAAAAAAAAGCTGGGGAATTAGAAGACATCATGCAATCTCCATCAGTACATGAGAAGAAGGAACTCTTACCAGTAAGAGTTCCAGTTGATTTGAGCACCTAACTGATTAATGGGGGATTTCAAGAAGACGTAGCAATGGTAGAAGAGATAATGAAGACAAGGATAAACTACTTTATTTTGTTTTATTTTTCCCTATATCTTAGCCTCCAACCTGAAGTGCCAAATTTCTGGAGAACATAGAACAGAACAGAACAGAACAGAACAAAACAGAACAGAACAGAATAGAATAGAATAGAATTCTTTATTGGCCAAGTGTGATTGGACACACAAGAATTTGTCTTGATGTAAGTACTCTCAGTATACATAAAAGAAAAGATACATTCGTCAGGAGTCAAGAATCATAAGGTGCAACACTTAATGATAGTCATAGGGTATAATAAGCAATCAAATCATACTAGGAAACAGTCAATATAAATTGTAAGGATACAAGCAACAAAGTTACAGTCATGCAGTCACAAGTGGGAGGGGATGGGCGATAAGGAAAGATGAGAAGATTAATAGTAATAGTAGTGCAGACTTTGTAAATAGTTGGACAGTGTTGAGGGAATTATTTGTTTAGCAGAGTGATGGTGTTCGGGGGAAAACTCTCTCTGCACTCTAACCCCTGTGCCACAGAGGCTCCTAAATGCAACAGATTTAGTGTCTTCTATGCTATGATATTCTGGGTTGTCTGCAAAGGAAGCAGCTTCTTCTCATAATAGTCTATTTATTGCCAAGTCTTGATGAGTTGGATTGTCTTTCTCTTCCTTCTATTTTTTTGGGAGGTGGGGTCTTTTAATGACCCTGTAATCCCTTGCATCAGGGTGAAGTTGAGGCAACTGAGTGTTTACTGGCCAGTTGCCCTTCCTGTCACCAATGCAGAGTTTGCAGAAGATATTTTCACATTGTGCCCAGAGAGAGAAATATCTGCCTCTGCCTAGGATTGAACTCTCAGCTTCCTGGTTGTGAGGTGAGAGCTCCCTCTTCCTCTTCCTTCTATGTGGTAATCTAATTAATAAATACCACAAGTGATTATTCATTTATTTAGGACCTTTCATCATAGCATCAACGATCATTATTATATCATCATACATTATAATTGGGCCAATCGAGTCTTCATTCTGGTCTCGCCCCAGTTTTCTCTTGACTCATAATTCTGATCAAAATTTTTTGCTGCTATTTCCTACAGACTTTCAAATTATGGTAACATATTCTAAAAGCTTCAAGTTTATAAAGGGAAAGGAACTCTTGAATTTATTTCTGCAAAAATATATTTAAGCCACAGGGAAGCAACTTTGACATTTCTATAGGAGACCTGCATTCAAAAATCTGTCTCTCTCTTTTCCTTCTGTCTTTAGATATAAAATATTTCCTTCTACAGAACACCCTGTTGAACATATATTCTTATCATTTTAAAGGTCATTTTTTAAAATGTTCAAAATAAATGATTCAGCCTGTGCTAGCTACCTTTGATTGCAATTGTCAAATTGGTTGGAATATAGAAACACAGCAGCAGAAGAACAAGGTACTTTTAGGGCACAGAAGTACCATTGATGAGTGTTTGACCTTACAACTTTTAGTAGAAAAATACATATGAGTATCTCAGAAGACACATTTTGGTTTTGTAGGCTTTTAATCAGCTTTCATCTCCATTTCCAATGCAAGTTATGGAAGTCTCAAACATAGATCAGAAGCTCTTGCATTAATTAAGATGAAGGCATCCATATACAGCTTGAAAAAAGTAGAGCAGAAACCTGTTTCTATCTAATGGCCAAGAAGCAAAGCCGTGTTTAAGCTCTGTTGGTATCCAATTCCTACATTGATGTGTTAGTGGATAAAGGAATATTGTCTGCCATGTTAGACATATGGCTGGTGTAGAAATGCTTCCAATTTCTCTTCTTGCATTAGAAGCATGCTATTAAATGCAGACAACATGTACACTGCACAGCTACTAATGTGATTGATACAAAATTAGGATGGAAACAAATATGGGTAGCAATGAGAAGCTTCATTTATTAAGATCATGGAGTGGAGGTCTTAGAAGGGTTAGAAAATTCAAAATTACTTTCAGGAGAAACATGTGAGAAAATGACCTTACTGTATCTCCATTCTTAGCATTATACCAAGTTAGCCATTGACCTGATGTAGCAGTTCTTATAACCCTAAGGTAGATGAGAAGGTTTGTATTTTCTTCTTCTTCCTCTCTGATTTCCTTGGATTCTTGATGAAACCAAACACGATCAGTAAAGTAATGAGGTTCAAAAGATGTGAGTTTACTGTTAATTTACTCAGTTTGGGTAGTGGTGTCCATGTATTATTACAGTAGAGGTATTTGAGGTCAAACATTATATGGGGGTTTGAAAAACAAGAAAGAAAGGGAAAACAATGAATTAGGGACTGTGATAGAAAGAAGCCACACCCTTGAATCTCTTAGTAATAAAGTATAAAGTGGTGCTATCATTTCACACTATTTTAATACTACCCCTCTGTTAATGCAAACTACAACTGCATTGGCTTTTTGGTAGCTGCTGACTCATACTTAAGTGTCCCTCCCTCCTCTCTCCCTTCTTCCCTCCTCCCTCCTCCTCCCTCCCTCCTTCCCTTCCCTCCCTCCTCCCTCCCTTTCTTTCTTCAAGCCTTCCTTCCCTGTCCTCCCTCCCTCCAGGGCTGTCTTAATGCATGGACCTGATGGGCATTTGCCTGTGGGCCCCACAAACATAAGGGCCCCATACTAATCTGTGTATGTTAACTCTTCAATGCACCTTGTGTCATATAAGTACAGCAACATATTTATTACATTTTACTGCATTTTTAATTAATACTAACATGCAAATATATGTTTAATTTTATCGACCATTTACATTTTTATTCCTGTGTGTAGTTGTCATAGGGGCCCTAGTACACTGCTTTGCCTGGGACCCACAATACTGTTAAGACAGCCTTCCTTCCTTCCTTCCTTCCTTCCTTCCTTCCTTCCTTCCTTCCTTCCTTCCTTCCTTCCTTCCTTCCTTCCTTCTTCACTAGGACACAGATCCTCCTTCCATTTTTCCTCCAATCTTTCCTTCCCCTTCTTCCTCCCTCTCTCCTTTCTTCCATCTTTCCTTCCTTCCTTCCTTCCTTCCCTCTCCTCCCTCCCTCCCTCCATTCTTCACTAGGATATATAGATCCTTCTCACAGCACTACTGTTGAGCTATACCTGTGCATTTGGTTTCTTTTCTTGAACCTGCCTATTTAGGACTCTTCTTAAAAAAAAATTTAGGCATTTTCTCTTCAGATGTGCTCCTGGCAGTGAGGACATTTAAGGGAGATCAGCTATTCTATCCCAGCTGGACTTTAAACACTTTCTTAATTAAAGAATGGAGGAGATAAATGATCTCCCAGTTGTTTTCCCCATCCGAAAACCATAGGAGAAACTTCTCTAAAAGAACTCTGTTTTATTTCTCTGAATTATTCTCAGAACCAGCAATTAATCATGGCGCTATCCTTTGGCTGAGATAGGACAAAAAAAGGACTTTTCCAGCCCTTTTGGATTTAGCACAGAAATTATTTCAAGTAGCGCTTTCCCAACCTTAGCAATAAATATCAATTTAGATCTCATTAATTCTAACCGCCCAGTGGACATTTTTCAAATGTCATTTAAAAGAAACGTTGCATATCCACAGTTGGTAGGCAGACTACCGGGACCTATAATTTAAAGGTTGTAGGCACCCCAATCCTCACCATGTATGAAAATAAAGTCTTGTTTTTAAATGAAAATAATAGAAGAAAACACAAATGCTGTGAATTAACTATGACTGATAAGAAAGTTATAAAGGGAAGGGAAGGTAAAGAAGTTAGTGGGGATTTTATTCTGCTAATTGTTGGTGACCAGAGGTGGTATTCAGCAGGTTCTGACCAGTTCTGGAGAACCAGTAGTGGAAATTTTGAGTAGTTCAGAGCATCCCCATGGTCATGTGGTCAAAATTTGGTCACTTGGCAACTGGCAAGTATTTACAATGATTGCATTGTCCCCTTTTCATGTTATCCGCTTTTGCAACCTTCTGAGGAGCAGAAGTCAACGGGAAGCCAGATTTACTTAACAACCATGTTCTTCACAACTGTAGCAAGAACACAGTTGGGAGGATGCCAGAACCCATATAAGACTTGACCAACAAAGATAATTCACGCTTTGCTTCCAGCAAGGTTCTGTGCGCAAACGTCCTTTTTAAATCCCGTTTTCCCAGCTGCAGCTAATGAAGGGAATCAGGGCCTTTTTCTCCCCCATAACCCACGTTGCTCCCTTCTCCATTCCTCCAAGCGTGCCCTAGGATGAAGAGGGGGTGAGCCTCTTAAGGCCCAGCTGGACTATGCCCTTCCCCAGTTTCCTCCACAGCCACCAGAGCCACACTCCCACTCCCTGTCAGCTGTTTGACCTCCCCTTCGGAATCAGATTCCAACAGGGGCATGACACTATGTCAAGGACTAAATGGATGATTAAAAAAACAAAGATTTTCTCTTTAGATATGAGGAAGATCTGAGAAGAGGAGTTGTGTCAGTGAGAACTATTGTTGTGTTTCTTGCATCTAACTACTACTGTCAACCTTTGGGAAGCCACCATTGGAGATCAGTTCACAGAGGAACAACATGTGACAACATGTGAACTTCCACTCAGACCAGTGGTGGTATTAATTTTTTTTTTAACTACCAGTTCTGTGGGCGTTGCTTGGTGGGTGTGGCAGTGGAAGGATACCACAAAGTCTCCATTCCTTCTACACTCCAGGGGGAAGGTTACTGCAAAATTCCCATTCCCTCCCCACCCCCACTAACCTGCTTTCCAGCTCCGTTCTCCTGTGCAGGACAACCAAAGAAGACCCAGCCAATCAGCTGGGACTCAGGAGGCAGAGAAGAGATGGGGGCAGGGCCAGTCAGAGGTGGTATTTGCCGGTTCTCTGAACTACTCAAAATTTCTGTTACTGGTTCTTCAGAACCCGTCAAAACTGGCTGAATACCACCTCTGACTCAGATGGACATTAGAAAAAGTCACCCATATGCAACTAAGATGATTAAGAGCCTGGAGACTAATACATATGAAGAATGGCTGCAGGATTTGGGTTTGGCCAGTCTAGAGAAAAGAAGAACTAGGGGTGCCATGATAGCAGTCTTCCAGTATTTGAGGGGCTGCCACAAAGAAGAGTGGGGAGGGTCAATTTATTTTCCAAAGCACCAGAAGACAAGGCAAGAAACAACAGATGGAAATTAATCAAGGAGAGAAGCAACCTGGAATTAAGGAGAAACTTCCTAGCAGTGAGGACAATTAACCAGTGGAACAGGTTGCCACCAGAAGTTGTGGATGTTCCATCACTGGAAGCTTTTAAGAAGAGACTGGACAGCCAGTCCTTTGCTATTTCCAGATTTAAGCACCATGTTGGCTGGATCTGGCCATGGGCCTTGAGTTTGACACCTCTGGCACAGGGTATAAGGAAGTTGGATTAAAAGTCCTCTTAGGCAGTGATGGGATTCAGCCAGTTTGCACCAGTTTGGGAGAACCGGTTGTTAACTGTCTGAGCAGTTTGGTGAACTGGTTCTTGGAAGAAATCATTAGGGCAGAGAACCGGTTGTTAACTTATTTGAATCCCACCACTGCTCTTAGGTGTCTTCCAGCTCTATTCTATTTCATACGCCACCGAATGTATGATGGGAAGAATCGAAGGTGTGAAGTTTAAAGATTCTTTTTCGGCCAGAAGCACTGATAACGATTTAGAGAGGATGGAATCGAAATGTATTTGTGGAGACGTGCGGAAGCTTGTGATACCTGTCTTCAGAGGATGCCAAGGAAATATCTTTTTAAGAGACATTGAAAAGAAAACCAAATCATATAGGTGAGAGTAAAGCAGATGTTCCAGACAAGGAGACTGTTCAAATGACCAGGCGGATAACAGCAGAGACATTAATAAAAGTCACGGAGAGTGAAGTATGATTTATGTGTATTGAAGGCCAAGAAAGCATATGATCACTGTCACATTTCAACGGATGTGTAGCAATTCTCCAGCAGTAATTGCATTCACTTCTACTTACATACACCAGAGGAAAAGGTGAGCTCCTAGCTTCAGAAGGAGCTTTATGAAATAACATGTAGCTACAAAGACAGATGAAAGAACATTTGCCCTTATTTTTTCCAAGGCAATATTATCAAAGTGTGTTTCCTTCCTTCCTTCCTCCTCCTCCCATTCCATCTTCCTTCTTCCTTCCCTTTTTCCTTTCTCCTTTTTCTTTTTCTTCCTTCCTTTTCTTCCTTTTTTTTCTTTTTCCTTTTTTCCTCCTCCTTTCATTTTTCTTCTTCTTTTTCCTTTTCTTTCCCTCCTTTCCTTTCCTTTCCTCCTTTCCTTCTTTCCTTCCTTCTTTTTCTCCTTCCCCTTTTTCCTTCCTTCCTCCTTCCTCCTTCCTTTTCTTCCTTTTCCTCATTTTCTCCCCCCTCCTCCTTCCTTGAGAAAATTCACTTGGAGAATGGTGTCCTGAGATTTGTCTTACGCCACATGAAGCTACTATTAGTTTTACCAAAGAAACAAGGAAAAAACCTACCCGCCAGGGCTGAGAAACTTTACAATTTCCCAACTATGTCCAGAGGAACACCTTAATGCAGCCTTGGGGAACCAAATTCTTTTTTAAAAAAATAATGTTCTGCCACTGGCACATTTAATTTTAAGGATAAGTGCTAGACCATCTGCACAATGGAGCACCATGATCAGTTGCAAGCATTATAGAAGACTAATTTGACAGATTTCTGGACCCAAAACTCTGGTCTCCCAGATTGCTGTCCACCCTTTAATTAGCCTTTTACTTTCTCTCTCTCTCTCTCTCTCTCTCTTTTCTGAACAAATAGATCACATTTTCAGGGGAAAAATGTGCTCAGCTGAAGCCACATACTCTCTGCATTTTCAAAAAATGCTTATGGGGCCTATTAATGCCAACTCCTAGCATCATCGATATTTACAGGAATGTATCTTGGCTGATTAGGGGCCCAGATGGATTCCTGTAGATCAGGATTGGCCTAGAAGTTGGTACTTTGATGTCTAGCATGCCAGCTTCCCATCTGTTTATTTTTAATTAAAAGAATCTGGGGGGGAAAATGAAGTCAGGTGGTAGAGGCCCCAAAGAGATTCCACAGCAGGACAAAGCGAGTGATAACTTGCTAAATGTAGGTAGGCCATCCAAGGGGGGCTATCAGTTCCATGGGGATCAGAATGGGGTGCATAAGGCTGAAGGAACTGAACAGAAGAAAAGAATAGCAGAGTTTGCAGGGAACTTGTAGGCCTAACCTTCTGCTCAAGAAGGAAACCCTATAACGCGGGGGTGGGATTCAGCCAGTTCGGACCGGTTTGGGTGAACCAGATGTTAAATTTACATCTGGTTCACCGAACCAGTAGCTGAACTGACTGGCTGGCCCTGTCCACCTCGCTCCTCCCCTCCCAGGGTCTCCATGTGGCCTGTTTTGGATGCAGGGTCCACGCAGAAGCTCTGGGAAGGTGAAAAATGGGCTTCTGGGAATCCAGAAATTGACCTATTTCCAGCTTCCGGAGGGCCTCCAGACCCTGGGGGAGGCCATTTTTACCCTCTCAGAGGCTCGAGGGAAGCCTTCGGACTCTGGGGAAGGCATAAAATGGCCATCCTGGAAGTTCCAGTAGGCCACACCCACCATGGCCATGCCCACCCAGCAACTGGGCAACGAATTGGTTGCTGGGATTTTTCAATCCCACCCCTGCTTATACCATTCTGGACAAATGGCTGTCCAGTCTCTTCTTAAAAGCCTCCAGTGATGGAGCACCTACAACTGAAGGAAAGCTGCTCCACTGATAGATTGATGTCCCATATCTGCACCCTCAACTGCACTATTTCTACAGGGATTGACTGGTTCACTACAGTGTCTCCACCGATAGATTGCAGAAACATTTCTGATTTGACTGAAATTGGAGTTTCTGCCTACAGTGTGCAATTCAAGGTTCATATCCTGCAGATCTTCCTGACTACAGCTCTTATTCGCTTCCTTATTACAGGTGAAACTCGAAAAATTAGAATATCTTGCAAAAGTTCATTTATTTCAGTAATGCAACTTAAAAGGTGACACTAATATATGAGATAGACTCATTACATGCGAAGCAAGGTAGTTCAAGCCATGATTTGTCATAATTGTGACGATTATGGCGTAGAGCTCATGAAAACCCCAAATCCACAATCTCAGAAAACTAGAATATTATGAAAAGGTGCCATATTCTAGGCTCAAAGTGTCCCACTCTAATCAGCTAATTAAGCCATAACACCTGCAAAGGGTTCCTGAGCCTTTAAATTTTATGTACTACGCTTAGGTCGTCTATGACGGTTGCAGTAACCCAGGGGTCATGTGATACCCTTTGGCAACCTTCTGACAAGCAAGATGAAAGGCGGAAGTCAAAGTCACTTAACAACGATGTTGCTAATTTAACAACTGCGGTGGTTCACTTAACAATGATGGCGAGGAAGATCATGAAATGGGACGAATCTCACTGAGCAACTGTCTCGTTTAGCAATGGAAATTTTAAGCTCAGTTGTGGTCTTAAGTCAAAGATTGTCACACTGTCAGTAAGGCTATTTTGTGTTCTCTCATATCTAGGTATTCTTGGAGGAGGCAAAGAGAGGATTTAACTCTAAATCTTCATAACTTGATGTTAT
Organism: Naja naja; assembly: GCA_009733165.1. Taxonomy (NCBI): domain Eukaryota; kingdom Metazoa; phylum Chordata; class Lepidosauria; order Squamata; family Elapidae; genus Naja; species Naja naja. The sequence goes on along the minus strand of CM019153.1, from coordinate 49,243,381 downwards.
TTGAACTTTTTAACTTATGAATGCACATCTCATTACATACATAATGCATGTTTATTTTTCATGTTGGCTAGAGAGATGATTTCAAAAGTGCACGTTGATCTGAGTATGTTGAATATTCCAGTTTCCTGTTACATGCTGATTTGGATTGTGGTTTAATGACAGAAAAGAGGGGGAAACTCAGATTGGATTAGCAGTTCCCACTTTTCACAAAGAAGAAAGCTATTTGCAATCTTGTGCCTATCACATTAATGTTTTGGCAATCAAACATGTAGATTTCAACCTGCCATCTTGCACAAGGACATGATGCATAAATTGTGGTTGCCTAATTAGGATTTGAAGAACCTAAATGGTATGCTAACAAGATTTGAAGTTTAGGATAAATGAACTCATAAGGACCTTCAATCCCATGAGTCTGTATTTTAAAAAAAATAGTGACAGAAAATAGACAAGACTAGACTAAGAATTAGACTAAGAACTGGACTTAGAATTAGACTTAAACTTAGAATTAGAATTAGAATGAATAGAACAGAACAGAACAGAACAGAATAGAATATTGGAATGGAATAGAATAGAATGGAATCGAATCGAATCGAATATTGGAAAAGAAAAGGATAGGAGAAGAGAGGAGAGGAGAGGAGAGGAGAGAGAGGAGAGAACAGAATAGAACAGAACAGAACAGAGCAGGAATAGTGAATAGTGAATAGAATAGAATAAGATAGTGAACAGAATAGACTAGACTAGAAGAATGAAGAGTAGAGTGGAGTGGAATGGAGTGGAATGGAGTGGAGTGGAGTGGAATGGAATGGAATGGAATGGAATGGAATAGAATAGAATAGAATAGAATAGAATAGAATAGAATAGAATAAACAGAGTTAGAGTTGGAATGTCTTCTTTGGAGGCTTTCTAGACCAACCCCCTGGTCAGGCAGGAAGCCCTATACTATTTCAGATAAAAGGTTGTCCAATGTCTGTGAAGGTAGCATTTTTATCAAGTTTTGAGAACCATTGGGCAATAAAATTGCATTAGATATAATAATAATAATAATAATAATAATAATAATAATAATAATAATAATAAAATATACAAAGTACTAATGCTGTGATGGTCATTTTGAAAAATTCTTTCTTAGCGAGCACCTAGAAGCGGAACATACATGCCAAATTTCAATTTTGTAGGCTTTACGCTTCTGGAGATTCCTTGATGTGTGAGTGGTATTTCACTTTTATATATATTTAGATTTAATGTATAACTCCCTTTTTATGACCATGTAATATTACTTTTCCATAATTATTTATTTATTTATTTATTCGACTTGTATGCCGCCCTATTCCCTAAGGACTCAGGGCGGCGAACATTAAAACAGAGAAAAATTTACAGTAAAACAGAATTAAACAAGTAAACAAGCCAAATAAAGTTAAAGTAAAACCCAACACCCCCCCCTGGGTCATTCAAGGCCGGCCCGTTGGAACAACCAATTAGAGCAATGTGGTGGTCTACTGGTGAAGTCACTCACCTCCCACTCAGAAGGTTGAGGGTTCAGTCCTAGATAGCAGCAGACGTTTCCCTCTCAGGACGCAAAGAGAAAATATCTGCTGCAAACTCTACATAGGCAACAGGAAGGGAATCCGGCCAGTAAACGCTCCACCCAGTTGCCTCACCCCAAATCAAGGGACTACAGGGTCGTAAAAGATAAAAAATAATAATTTTCCCTAATTAAGAAATAAACTGTTCTTACTGGGAATGATTAAAGGAAACCTCCCCCCCCCAAGGATAAATACTTGATTACGCGCTTATTAACAGCCACACAAGTCTCGCTAGCACAGAAATGGAAAGAACCTATTATGCCATCTATACAAAATATAATTAGGAAAACATATGAATTTATGGAAATGGAAAGGCCAACGCTCAAACTAAACGACGAGGAGGATTCAGAGTACGATAAGACGTGGGATCGATGGTACGATCGGGTGGAACAAAAGGTAAAAAGAACACCGAGGGAAAAAGGGAACCCGGGAAATACAGGGGATTTAAGCGGACCTAAGGACGTCATGGACAATATATGCCAATCTAGAGCGACCGGGAAGGTTATATGGAATAATTAAAATGATAACCTAAGCCAAACAAACGGGAACAATGGGTAACGAACACAGTTAGGCATAATCGATTTTTAAAGTTAAAGTGTACATCCAATCTGATATCCGAACTAAACGAAGGAAGCGCGTTGCGCATGGTTTTGCGTTTGACGTTACGCGTATTTGTACGTTCGTGTGTTTTTAACACTTGTAAATAAAGTTTTTAAAATAAAAAAAAAAGAAATAAACCCTTCCAGGATGGAAATAACTACAGGGGAGAGGGTTGGTGGGTGGTTCACATGTGCTTGAATAACACATCCAAGGGAGGACAGCAAATTTAGACTGTACTGCTAGAGTGTAATGAAGAAATAAAAATTTGAAATGGTTATGTACCCATGAGATTACAAAAATCTACTTTGCAGAAATAGAGTTATGAACATTAAACAATGGGATTCTGGACTCTGTTGACAATAGGAGGTATTTGTTAAACAAGAACAAATGTAGCACTCATTCGACAAGGGGAAAGAAAAGATTGCATTTACAGATGCTATATGTCATAGGATAGTAATATATTCCTAAAAGTTAAAAGTCTTTATTAATATGCACACCATCTGAAGCTATTGCCCATTAAAAATCTTATCTAGCTGCCCTTTCCCTCATCTGATGGCAAATAGACTATGGAAGACAAGACCTTTTCAACTCTAACATACTCCTTCCTATAAAGATTTATATTTAATGGCCCACTGGCAAATTACTATTATTGAAGGGTTTTTTAAAAAAAACAAACAAAAGAAAAACGGTTCTCCAATTTCTGCTGACCTTTTCATGGAGTCTTGTCAATGTTTATTTATGTTTAATAAATGTTTGCTTTGAGGTACTTTCTTAGCAGTTTTCAGGAGGGGCTACCAACACTTCAGCAAATAAACAAAAGGGTAAATGTGCTAGGACCTAAGGAAGACCTCATCTTATTTCGTATGTCACACAGAATTGGGAATGGGAGCCCTTTATCTACCACCACTTAACACTTCGGCTGGGGTACCAAAAGGCCAATTCCAACAGTTGTTGCTCTTTAAGTGGAGGTGGGCTGAAAAGCCCTTGCTCCCTTCCTCAAAAGCAACATGGGAATAAAGTCATCCTTGTTCTCTGAAGAGCACGATAAGTAAGATTGGCTTGTTAATGTTGACTTCAGCAGAAATGAGTAACAGCAAAAGAAAGGAAACGGGGGCAAAAGAATGTTTTGCCAAGAAATGGAAAGGGATTACATCTTGAGTTGACAAAAATACACATGTGTGTATGTCTGTGGAGATTTTCAATCATCCAGGACATGCTTGTCAGAGAAGAGCAACTAAGATGATCAAAGGCCTGGAGACTAAAACTTCTGAAGAACAGCTGCAGGATTTGGGTTTTGTCAGCCTAGAGAAAAGGAGGACTAGGGGTGACATGATAGCAGTCTTCCAGTATTTGAGGGGCTGCCCCAAAGAAGAAGGGGCTCAAATTATTCTCCAAAGCACCAGAGGGCAGGACAAGAAACAATGGTTGGAAACAAATCAAAGAGAGAAGCAACCAGGAATTTCCTAATGGGGACCAGGGGTGGGATTCTACCAGTTCGCACCTATTCACTAGAACCGGTTGTTAACATTCTAAGCAGTTCGGAGAACCGGTTGTTAGAAGAAATTACTGGCCTAATCCTGTAAGGAAGGCAGGAAGGAAACATTCTGGTGTTGCTTACAGAAACTGCCTCCTTAACCCTTATTACATTCTTGGCAGGACTAGACTTCCTGTCTCAGGAACGTCTCTGGAGTTTTTTCCCCCTCCTTTGCTGGCACTTTGCTTGTGTGGAGTGACCATTCAAAGTTACAATGGCACTGAAAAAAGTGACTTATGACCATTTTTCACACTTATGACTGTTGCAGCATCCCCACAGTCATGAGAGGCCAGGCGAGGAGATGCGTGCCTCAATGTGAGTGATATTGAGTTGACCACACCCAGCCAATAACATGACCACCAAGCCATGCCCACCCAGTCACATGCCTACCACCTAAGCCACGCCCACAGAACTGGTTGTTAAAAATTTTGAATCCCACCCCTGATGGGGACAATTAGCGGACAATTAACCAGTGGAACTACTTGCTTCCAGAAATCATGGTTTGTCCATCCCTGGAGGTTTTTAAGAAGAGTCTAAACCAGAGGTAGAATTCAGCAGGTTGTGATCAGTTCTGGAGAACCAGTAGCGGAAATTTTGAGTAGTTCAGAGAACCGGAAAATACCACCCACCTCTGATGGCCCCACCATCTATTCTCTGCCTCCCGAGTCCCAGCTGATTGGCTGGGTCTTCATTTGTTGCCCTGCACAGGAAAGCTGGAAGCTGGAAAGCAGGTTAGTGGGGTGCGGAGGGAATGGAGATTTTGCAGTGTATCCTTCCCCTAGGAGTGGGATGGGAATGGGGATTTTACAGTATCCTTCCAGTGCCACGCCCACCAAGTCACACCCACCAGCCACACCACACCCACCAAGCCACGCCCACCAAGCCATGCCCTGCCCACCAAGCCGCACTCACAGAACCGGTAGTAAAAAAATTTGAATCCCACCACTGGTATAGACAGTAGTGATTTTTCCAAAAGTCAACTGGGCTTTCTTTTTTAAAAAAACATTTTGCTACTTATCCAAGAAAAAGGCTGAAAAAGCTTCTTGGATGAAAATTAAAATGTTTTCAAAGAAAAAAAAAAATCAAGGGAGTCCAGCTGACTTTTGGAAAAAACATTTTAGGGATTCTCTCCCTCCCTCACTCTTGCTCTCTCTGAAAATGTGATTGATAGAAATCTGATTGATAGAAAACGTTCACTTCTCTCAGAGAGAGGAGGGGAAATAAAAGTAAAAGTTTTCTATCAATCACATTTTTTCTCAAATCACTTTTTTAAAAAAGGAAACAAATGCCAATACTTCAATTGTTTACGGTGCTATCACCACAGTTCCATAGGGTAAAGGAAGGAAGCCAAGTCCCACAAACCAATAAACAGACAGAAATAAGTGTTGATTTCTTGAATATCTACAGAGTGTTTTTATTCTTTAATGGTCAATTTTTATATGACTTCTTCATACGATGTTAAACCACCTCAATGATTACTGGGGAACCTACATCATCTTTGATGAATGATGAGAATTGGAACATGAAAAGGTTTTTGGGAGAGAAAGTAAGACAAAGGAGCATCATTATAGGTAATATTTAAAGAATAGCCTATATACCCTTAGTAAATATTGAAAAGGATAGCCAGGTATGAAAATGCTGACTCTTCACATTTTACGCTGAACTTGCAATTTTTTTGTAATAAAACTGAAAGGACTGTATAAAATTAAGTGCGGATACGTATAAATCAGAGTTTCCTTATCATGACATTTCTATATCCTTCCCAAAGTTATAAAGGATTTCAATACACTTATTTCATGCTACAAGAGGTAGCAAATTGGGTGTCTCCAAGAACATAATATAATCACCCTTTTATTTAATAGCTGAACACACTATTTGCTCGGGTAAAATCTAATCCTGGCATCTCCTGCTTAAAAAAAAAAGTTCAAAAAAATCTGCTCATGTTCAGGAAGGAATTTGTAAGATAAATGGTTCCAGGTCCAGTTATGCAAGAGTCATATAGGCAATGCTACATATATGGGGTTCTTTGTGCTGTCTAAACTTGGTGGTTTTCTTGCAGAGGTTGAATTGATGATGTTACCTAGCTGGATAATGAAAACCACCAAGCTGAGAAAGCATCAAGGACCCACAGTCCTTCTCCTCCTCATCTTCATCCTCTCCTCCTCTTCCTCCTCCCCCTCTTCTCCACAAACTCCATTCCCTTCCAGGAATGATGGTGTTCCATAGTTGGGTCATGAAACATCTGCAAGAAAACAACCAAGCTCAGAGAGCACCAAGGACCCCACTGTTCAATCTTCACTTACAAATATTCTCTTCCAATGGCAAATATATACTTCCTACCAGGGGTGGGCTTCAAAAATTTTTAGCAATGGGATCCCTGCTTATGGGTGGCCATGATTGGTGTGGCCTAGCTGGCCTCCTGCACAGTGGTGGGATTCAAAAATGTTTACTACCGGTTCTGTGGGCGTGGCTTGGTGGGTGTGTCAGGGAAAAATTAGTGCAAAATCCCCACTCTCTTCCCACCCCACTAACCTGCTTTCCAGCTCTTGTGCAGGGCAACCAAAGAAGACCCAGCCGATCAGCTGGGACTCAGGAGGCAGAGAATAGATGGGGTTAGCGGGGCCAGTCAGAGGTGGTATTGGCTGGTTCTCCGAACTACTCAAAATTTCCGCTATCGGTTCTCCAGATCTGGTCAGAACCTGCTGAATAACCACCTCTGCTCCTGCCTCATGGCAGGGGGAGCATTTTTGCCCTCCCCGGGTGCTGGAGGCTTTCTCTGAGCCTCCAGGAGGGTAAAAATGGCCTCCGGAGGCTCCGGAGGCTCTCTAGAAGCCAGAAATGGGCCCATTTCAGGCCTTCCCAAACTTCTGGAAGGCCCGTTTTTTGCCCTCCCCAAGCCTCCCGCCCTGCACTTACCAGCATTTAAAACAGGCTCCTGGGAGGGGTGGGGTGGGGTGGACGGGGCCAGGCAGGAGTGGGATTTGGGGGTTCTCCAAACTGCACAGAATATCAGCTAGGGGCTCTCCCAACCCCTGCAAACCCCCAGCAGCCCACCCCTGCTTCCTACCCAAAATTTCTACTTACCATGAATCTTCCCGGAGGTAGAGACCAAAAGAACAAAATGCCATGCAGTGGATCCCTTGCTATTTAAAAAGGAAAGGATCCTGAAAATAACGGCAGGCAGAAAAAGATATTTTACATTTTTATTCAGATTTAGACAAGAGGCAAAGCCTGTTCTTTTCTCTCTCTTTTCCTTTTGTTTTGGAAAACACAAATATGCATTGAAATTATCCTTCAAGAAAAGTTTAGTGCTGCAAAAATGTTATTGCTGTATCCCTGGCAGGTTTATTGTCAGTTTAGATTATCTGCTGTATAAGTATCATTCAGACAAATTAGTTCTGCCTAAGGGGTGGCCTAACCTGGATTTCTTTCTTTCTTTTTTCTTTTTGCATTCTTAAACCTGTTTGCTCCGCAACTCGATGGCATATTTTCGAAGCTTTGAATCTATTTTCTTCAGCTATATAAAATGAAATAATTAGGCATTCCTTAAAATTAAGAAATTAGAAGGACTGGCACTGCAATCAAGGCGAGAAAATACAGTTGTACGTATACATGTTTCCCAACAATGCCAATTCACTGAAACATCCCTAAAAAGCAGACTGAGAGATCTTCTCACAGCTAAATTAATATTTCAATGGCAACATGAGCAGCATGCTGAGCTCCAGTTTGGATTAAAAGCACTTTGAAAAAGTCACTAAAGAGGAATTGAAGAGTTTTCAGTTTAATGCACATTTACTCAATTTGGGCATTCTGCATGAGTCTCTGTGTAAGCAGAAGAGCAGCGTGATACATTTAATTCCATGTTTGCCAGGGGGTTTTGAAGGGGTTTTCAAAACTCGAAAAAGCAGGCCACATATAAAAAGGGCCTTGGTGGTGCAGGCTGCTAAATGCCTAGCACTTAAGTTCCAGCTGTCTGCAATTATTGCAAGCTCGAATCCCACCAGGCTCAAGGTTGACTCAGCCTTCCATCCTCTCGGGGTAGGTAAATTGAGGACCCAAGATTGTTGGAGGCAATAAGCTGACTTTGTAAAAATGCTGCTTAGTAATAAGCAGGCATATACAGTGGAATGAAGGCTATTGCTGAGCACATTGGGTTGTATCCCAAAAATTGTAAGCCTCCCTGAGTCTTCGGAGAAGGGCGGCATATAAATGTAATTTTAAAAAAAGGTGCAGAACACTCATAAACAGGCAGAAACATGGTAACAGGTTCAGCCAATGACAGCTGAGTTAGAAACTGAAATTTAAAGAGAGAGTCTGGGCGTGGTTAATCTCTGGTCTGTGCCCTGAGCTCTGAAGATGAAAACAACCCTGTTCCTGTTTGTCTGTTGAAACTGAAACTATTCTCTTCACTGTGTCAGCTTTGGAAACCATATCCATGCTGCCACATAGCCTGAGAAAGTGGGAGGGGGTGATTCCAATTGCGCAGTTCTAAGTAGACAAAATAAAATTCTTTTCTTAGTTCAAGGTTATTAAGTGTGGTGCAGCAGAGAAAAAGGATCTTATACTGGGACAGATTGTGATGGGTCCTGTTGTGGTTAGTCGGCAGCAGGTGCGGACGGTGGAGCAGAGCAAGGATTCAGAAGAGGGGCCAGGACCATCAGGGAGAGGGCTGCTGCCTTCAGAGATTGTGGGGGCTGGCAGCAGTGACAAGGAGGTTCCCGAGGAGCCTGTGCCAAGTGCACGTGCATAAAGGATTACTCGGAGGAAAGAACAATTACAGCAGCACAGGTGACTCGGGAGTAAGGCTGCAAGGTAATGGCCCCTCCCTCAAGAGGATAAAAGCCAGGTTTGGAAAAGCGTTCTTTGCAGACAGCAAAGAAGCTCTGAAACTCAACTGGTGGACATCTTAGTTCGTGTTTGCAGAATTCTGTAAATTAGTTCTTATCTCTGGGTTTTTGGCAGCCTTGACAAACAACTTGGCAAGGCTCTTCCTTGTCGGAGCTAATTAGTGGAAAGCAGCCTTCAGAACAGAATTCATTATTAAACCTTAAAAGGTGCGGGCTGCTGCCTTTGTCTATGTTTGCTCTTTGGGAACCCGGTTGGGTCAGAACAGGTCCATGTGATGTGATGATGGGAGAAAAGGGGATGGATTGTATAGTTTGGGACATTGTGGGAAGTCCGGGAAACTTTTAGTTTCGAGATTCCACAGATGTGCCAGGTGCTATTCTAACAAAGGTACTTTAGAGATTATGCTTGTCTCGGAGTTACTGATTGGAATGGAGGTTTGCTAGAATGCTGACACACTGCTTGTGTTACATTGGAAGCAGTGGTGGGTTTCAAGAGGTTTACCACCAGTTTGGTGGGCATGGCTTGGCGGGCTTGCTTTGTGTGTGTGCACACATTTTGCATGCACATGTGCACTGAACGCACACTTTGTGCATGTGCAGAGGCTTTCCTAGTCACCTCCTGCAATTCCTGTAGCTTCAACAGCTGATGTGCAGCAATCTGCTGAGCTGTGCAAAGCAGCTACACTTCAAAAGCCAGGAATAAAGGCCAGTATGAGAGCCTGGGCAGGCAGGTGGGCCCAACAGCAGCTTCTCAGAGAGAACTGGTTCAATCTCGGCTGATCTTCGGCACTACTGGTACGCCAGAACCGGGCCGAACCAGTAGAATAGCACCAATGGTTGGAAGAATCTACTATTGGTATTGTAAACTTTACTTCATGTGTTATTATGTATATAAAGAAGTTAATGAGTCCTGCTGAATCAGTCATCTGTGTGTGCTTTCTGGATTGGAATGTCTGCTGCAAATTCTAACAAAATTACAATTTTTTTACAATTTATTTGATTACTCAATTGCTTACAAGATAATAGGTATAAGTATAAACATAGTTATAAATACATGGATACATATAAGAAAATAAAAGAAACAATAGGACAGGGATGGTAGGCACTTCGGTGTGCTTATGCATGCCCCCTACAGGCCTCTTAGGAAAGGGGTGAGGTCAATAGTAGACAGTCTAAGGTTAAAGTTTTTGGGGTTTGGGGAAGAAACCACAGAGTCAGGTAGAGTATTCCAGACATTGACCACTCTGTTGCTGAAGTTGTATTTCCTGCAATCAAGTTTGGTGCGGTTAACCATGAGTTTGTATCTATTGTGTGCTCTTGTATTGTTATGGTTGAAGCTGAAGTATTCATTGACAGGTAGGACATTGCAATGTATGATTTTACATACTATACTTAGATCGGACCGAAGACGGTGTAGTTCTAGATTTTCTAGGTCTAGAATTTCAAGTCTGGTGGCATAAAGTATTCTGCAACAAGTAGAGGAGTGCAGAACTCTTCTTGTGAAATATTTCTGGACTTTCTCTACTGTGTTAATATCAGATACGTAATGTGGGTTCCAGACTGGTGAGCTGTATTCAAGTATTGGTCTAGCAAATGTTTTGTATGCTCTAGTTAGTATGTAGTTACAGTGGGCTCTAGCACTTAGATCATTTGAGATGAGTACTCCAAGGTCCTTGACAGTGTTTGGATCATTAACAAATGAAATGCACACACACACAAAACCCCCAAAATGCATCACTCCAAACAGTTCTAGCTTTCTAGTGGGAGACAGCTGCAGCCTAGAACAGCGGAAGCTGTTTTGGATGAGGGGCAGAGTGCAGTTCTTCCTCCTCTTTGCTGTCTGACTGCCACTGCAAGTTTTCCCCAGATGAAGCCTCCTCCAAATTTCTCCTGGAACCATTTAGAACCATCAATTGACTCAGTTCCTTATGTTCCAGGAATGGGCTCATCCCCCAACGAGCTGACATCTGAGGAGGAATCTGGGATTCATCCAAGGGAGACACCACAATAACAAAGCGAGGGTTCTTCCATGTCCTTAACATATTCAAATAAATCATTTTTAGAAATGTACCTAAGGTTGGGCCAAAACATCATAAATCCACAAGAGATATGTGCAGAAGAGGCCACCCACAATGGCCACCCTTTCTTTTTTTCCACTTGGTTGCTTACTCTGTCACTTCCAGCTTTTCCTAACAATACCTGAAAAGAGTTACACCAAGAGAGAGAGAGAGAGAGGGCTATCTAATGGACAGCAATCAGGGGGCAAAGCAAATAAAACATGACAGTCTAGTTTCTGTGTTGGAAAGTGCAAAACTTTCCTAATGGACTTTACAAAGGCTCAAGGAAATTAGAATCCTGCAGACAGAGAGAGCTTTCATTTGCTTCACCGGAGCAACCTGTCCTTAGCAACATATTGCAGTGCCTACCTGGTAATTCGGAAAAAGAGACCCTAATTCTGCTTGGGTATGAGGATGTCAGTACAAGATTATCTGGGGAAGAGGTGTCTTACTTACTTAGTTGATGAAACTTCTTGGTAGCGGTCTATGGAGGTTTTCAGTCGTCCAAGTTATGGTTGTCTCAACGGTGTTTTTTTGGAAAAGGAATATAAAGGAAGGAATATATAAATCCTTCCATTCTTCACCATTTAGGCAGAACTGAAGAAGCTTTTGGGATGATGAGTGAAATGTCTACAAGGAAGAAAGCATAAAGCCCAGTTGCCTTTCAAAACAATACTTGGGAATCAGACAACACCTTGAGTAACAGGAATAGGATAGATAGGATCAGCGGTGGCCTTCAAATAATTTAACAACCAGTTGTCTTCCCGGTTGCTGGGTTGGCATTGCCTTGGTAGGCATGACCCAGTTGGCCTCCTACACCATCCTGGGAGCAAAAACAGGTTCTGGAGGCTCTTTGGAGGCTGGAAATAGGCCTGCTTTTGCCCTAGATGGGCCTCCTCGGGCTCCAGAAACTCTCTGGAGGCTGGAAATAGTGCCATTTTTGCCCTCCACAAGCCTCTGAGAAGTCCATTTTTACCTCCCTGGGCTCCACTGGCCCCCTGCACTTACCTGGGATCCAAAATGGGCCACGTGTGGACTCCTGGGAGGGATGGGGCAGTGTGGGGTGAGCCAGCTGATCATCAGAACTACCAGTTCACCGAACCAGACTTAAGATCTGGTTCGCCAGAACCGGCGTAAACTGGCTGAAGCCCACCCCTGGATAGGATAGGATGGAATGGGATGGGACATGATGGGGTGGGGTAGGGTATGGTATGATGGAATGGAACAGAACAGAACAGAACAGAACAGAATAACTGAGTTGGAAGGGACCGTGGAGATCTTCTAATGCAACCCCCTGCTCAGGCAGAAAACTCTATATTATTTCAAACAAATGGTTGTCCAATCTCTTCTTAAAAACCTCCAGTGTTGGAGCATTCACAACTTCTGGAGGCAAGTTGTTCTACTGATTAAGGTAACAGGAGATTAGAGCGGGGACTGTTTTGCTATTGAATGTATTGAGGTGAATTCCTTCCTTGGCACAAAATAACTTTATTGCAACTATGCCTGTTTGTTCTGATTTGCTATTTAGTTTGTTATTGTGATCTCCTGGTTTTAATCCTCTTAGTGGAGTGGGCTTTGTAAACCACTCTGAGTCTCTGTGGATTAGAGTGGCATATAGATGTTGTAGTAGATGAGTTAGTTATTCTATAAGCAAGCTACTCTACGCGAGAATACCTGCCCTGCATTAACCACTCCTTCATTTAGAGGGCCGATACACAATTGTCACTCTCTACCCTTTCTCTATTTATCATTTCCTTTCCTGTTCATTTCCCACCTCTCCAACAACTGATGAAGTGGATGGTGATCCATGAAATGTGAGCTATAATAAATGTCCCTGTATTTCTGCAAATGTACATTTCATTTGCTGTAAATGACAAGCGTTGTACACACTCAACATATTACAAGTGTAGTTCCATACTATGCATTCTGACCAAGTTGTACGTTTCAGAATGCAGTCAATAGGGGGAAGCCATGAACAATTGGAAGAGGTAGGCAGATTCAGCTGGGTGATGTCATTGTTTCCATAGTATAATATCCATTTCTGCACTTTTCTTGCTCAGTTCTTTTAAAATTCTTTAATCAGTCTATAGCTTCTTTGGATCCAACCTAAATTAATCTCTAAAGAAACAAGGAAACTTTACTTTGAACTTTGTATTATCTAAACAAACACTGTTCTGTCCTCACTACACATTAGTATATGTGCAGCTAAACCCATCTATCCTTCAATAAAATAAGACTGTGTGCTTAGTTCTGAATGCTTTATTGAAAGAACAGGATATGGTGAAACTCAGGAAAATAGGGATACATACAATGAGAACTAAATGCAAGGTAGGCAGTATTGAGTTACTGCTGAACATAACAATTAAATACAAGCAATTTAAATCTCACCAGCAATGCTCTATGTGTGGGATTTCTAGCTAATCTAAATCTCCCCACACAGCTGATAATCAGAACAGCTGATGGTCAGGGGAAAAAAAAGGAAAAATAGCAAAAAATTAGATGAAGGCATAACACAGGCAACTTGGATGCCACACATGCCAGGCAAAGAGTGAGTGGGTAGGGAGGGGAGGGGTAGGGCCAGCCAGTGGCACAATTTGCTGCTTCTCCGAACTGTGCAGAATCATAACAACTGGTTCTATAGAACCGGTCCGACCACGTAGATTCCCACCCCTGGCCACCTCCCACCTTGAAGTATTTGCACATGGAATCCTTCCTCTGGCCAAGAAATAAATGGACAATGTAGTGGTATGAGCAAGCCCAGATTAATCACCCAAGCAATGGTCAATTAGTCCATAAAACAAATAGTGAGTTGCTCAAACAAGTCAGTCCAATAAACAAACACAAAGCTCCCATACAAAAACTGAAAGGCCATCCACTTTAGCTCACTGGTTATAGAAGTTCAACATCTCAAAAGTCAAACAGGAAACATGAACAAACACACAACAAACACACAACCATTAACTCCCACACACATTGTTCGCAACAACATCTGGATGTCTGCTATGCTAAATAGCTTCCGGGCAGCTCATCAGGAGGGACAGGGCCTTCTCCCGAGCAATCTGGCAGACCTCTGTTTCTCTGACTGGTGTGGTCCAAGATCTACCATGGATGACAGCTCATCTCCCTCCTCTTCACTGCCCTGCAAATCATAATTAAAAAGACTGCAATTCTCTTTCTGCTGGCCATTCAGGATCAGTAATTAAGTCCCTTCCTGATATGCCTGGAATGGGCTCATTCTCCCTCAAGCTGGCCTCGGAGGAAGAGTTGAAGGAGTCATCCAAGGGAGACATGACAGAGTTTAAAAAATGAAGTAATGCAGTAGAGTTGTAGGGACAAGATGGAGCTCTTCTCCAAGGCATCTGAAGACAGGACAAATGGACGGAAACTAATCAAAGAGAGAAGCAACCTGGAATTAAAGAGAAACTTCCTAATGATGAGAACAACTAACCAGTGGAACAACTTTCCTCTAGAAGTCATGGGTGCTCCAACACTGGAAATGTTTAAAAAGAGACCGGACAGTCATTTATCTGAAAATATATAGGGTTCCCTGTTTGAGCAGGGGGTTGGCTGAAGACCCCCCAAGTTCTCTTCCAACTCTGTCATTCTGTTATTTCTGAGATAATTTACAGTAATAATCAAGAAGCAATGGTTTGAATATGATGCCGTTCGGCCGCATGATTGTATAGAAACTGGACTTCAGTTGTACAAATTATGAAATGAAGCCAAATACCACACTGGCTTTTAGAAGAAATGAAACACCAAGAGAAAGATTTGTAGAGTAGTCCGAAGGAAACTTTCTAGCACACAGCGAACAAATCATGATTCTCAGTTGTTGTTTCAGCTCTTTTCCAAACAAAAGGAAGGTTCTTATTTTCTGACTATTAAGATATACATATATCTTTGCACAGTTTTATGAAATAGTGGATCATGTCTTACAAACCACTGCACAATTCAGAGGCAATATATCCTCCTAAGGGTCAAAAGAACACTATATTTCTTCAACAGTCCAGCCAACAATAGCAAAATGTACAGAGCAAAGAGCACTAAGGAGAAAAATTAGGGGAAAAAAACCCCAAAGAAATAAAAAATTGGATATCAAGAATCAAAGTGTGGATTTAATCTTCACTGTTTGCAACTGAGTTTTGATAAGAGCAAGGTAAAATAAGAAAGGTAACAAAGAAATAAATCTTATTCAACATCTCTATTTTCTGTCTGGCTTCCTATCTTCCCAGATAGATTGCACCTTTATTAATTAGCATGAGTTAAAGTTGTTTACTTTAATTTGGATGGAATGGAATGGAATAGAATAGAATAGAAAAATAGAATAGAAAAAATAGAATAGAATAGAATAGAATAGAATAGAATAGAATAGAAGTGAAGTGAAGTGAATAGAATAGAATACTGGAATGAAGAATAGAATAGAGTAGAATGGAATAGAATGGAATGGATGGAATAGAATAGAATAGAATAGAATAGAATAGAATAGAATATACTGGAATGAAGAATAGAATAGAATAGAATAGAATAGAATAGAATAGAATAGAAGTGAAGTGAAGTGAAGTGAAGTGAATAGAATAGAATAGAATACTGGAATGAAGAATAGAATAGAGTAGAATGGAATAGAATGGAATGGATGGAATAGAATAGAATAGAATAGAATAGAATAGATACTGGAATGAAGAATAGAATAGAACAGAATAGAATAGAATAGAATAGAATAGAATAGAATAGATACTGGAATGAAGAATAGAATAGAACAGAACAGAACAGAACAGAACAGAACAGAATAGAATAGAATAGAATAGAATAGAATAGAATAGAATAGAATAGAATAGAATTAACAGAGTTGGAAGGGACCTTAAAGGTCTTCTAGTCCAGCTCCTTGCTCAGGCAGGATTCCCTATACCATTCAGACAAATGATCAAAGGATGGAAGTCAGAGTCAACTTTGAGCCTGTGAGAATTGAACTATCGAACTGCTGGCAGCCAGCAGTCAGCAGAATTAGCTTGCAATACTGCATTCTAATGACTGTGCCAGCACAGCTCTCAAATATAAGATGTTGGCTCTTGCAATTAAATCAACACACTGGATGAAAATAATGGTTGAAAGGCAAGAAGTGATGGGAATCATCCATAATCCCAAATCATTTGAAAATCTTAGAATGGGTTCTTAGAATTGGTACAATTTCAGTTCCTTTTTGCCTGTTTCTTCCTGTCGCCCCAGCATTAGGGGGGGAAATTACTTCCTTACACCCTGATTGACTGTAGTGATGTTGGCAACAATGTTTCTTTCCATAATATGAGTTCATTTATTTATTTTATATTTATTTTGTTTGTCAAACATGTACAAGTTAACAAGTATAAGTATGAACATAAACAAGAACAAAGGGAGTAAATACAGATAATGGGGACAATAAGACAGGGATGGTAGGCACGTTGGTGTGCTTATGCATGGCCCCTTTAAGGACCTCTTAAGAGTGAGGTGAGATCCATGGTAGAGAGTTTGAGGTTGAAGCTGTAAGGGTTTGAGGCTGTAACAATGGAGTCAGGTAGGGTGTTCCTGGCGTTGACCACTCTGTTGCTGAAGTCGTATTTTCTGCAATCAAGTTTGAAGCGGTTTTCCTTGAGTTTGTATCAGTTGTTTGCCTATGTATTACTGTGATTGAGTCTGAAGAAATCGTTGACAGGCAAGATGTTATAGCAGACAATTTTGTGAACTATGTTTAGATCAGACCACAGGTGGCACAGTTCCAGATTGTCCAGGCCCAAAATTTCGAGCCTGGAGACATAGGAAATTCTGTTGTGAGTACAGGAGTGGAGTACTCTTCTCGAGAAATACCTCTGAACCCGCACAATTGTGTTAATGTCCAATATACAGTGCGGGTTCTAGGCAGACGAGCTGTATTCGAGAATTGGTCTGGCAAAGGTTTTGTATGCCATAGTTAGCAATTCAATGTTGCTGAGGAAGAAGCATCACAAAAGAAGGTTAACAATTCTTAAAGGCGTTTTGACAAGTTCTTTTCCAAGCCAAATGTTCAAAGTGTTGTAGCAGAACAACGAATTGTTGGGATTACTCAGGAGAAATAATTTGACTAAAGCATATATGTTGATGGTCTAGGTGAACAAAGTTAAAGGTCAACCAGAATAGATGCTCTGAATGATCATTCATGAGGAAGGAATGATCCACTTGTCTTCTTCTGTCATTCTTGGATGTCCTCTTTCTTCCTTAGGAATATGGCTGAAGCAAGGAGCATCAAGCATATAGCTTTCAAGAATGAAAGAGTTAAATTTTGCACTGAAACAATACTTGGAAAATGGTGCCCTCTAAAACACACCAACCACCAAAGAACTCCATAGGCTGCAATACTTCTACATGAGTGATCCTATTATACTAAAAAAAAAAATCAAAGCAACTCAAAAATTGACACTAATTGCCATGCTTCACAAGTAAGCTTTAACCTCTATGGGAAGTTCCACACTTACTATGCAAGTTTTAAAGGTCTAGATAAATGAATTGCTTTCTTTCCCACAAGCAACCTATTGATTTTTTTTTTTATGAAAATGAATTAAACCTTTGCTATCAATTAGATTTGGTGTTTGTTTACAGAGGCAGCACCTCCTTCTGGATTCCCCGATATTTACACAGCCACAAATAACAATAGTTTTGACCTTCTACTTATCAGTATTTATACCAGGGAGATAAACCTCTATTTCAGTTCTGTTTGAACTGCATTCGGATTTCCAAGTTTGATCAGCTCAGGTTTTAAGGTTCTCTAACAGATTAATTTTTAACTTCAGTTCATTTCCTGTAGGGAGCTGGAAGCTTAATAAATTAAGTGAAAATGCAAAACAGTTTAATCAGGCATTTTTAAATATTACTTTTTATGTGTGCAATAACTTCTTAATGGCCTGCTAGAAATGAATCTCTATCTCTATCTCTATCCATCCATCCATCCATCCATCCATCCATCCATCCATCCATCCCTATCTATCTATCTATCTATCATCTATCTATCTATCTATCTATCATCTATCTATCTATCATCTATCTATCTATCTATCTATCTATCATCTATCTATCTATCTATCTATCTATCTATCATCTATCTATCATCTATCTATCTATCTATCTATCTATCTATCTATCTATCTATCTATGGAGTTGAAGATAATTTTACCATCTTTTGGATATTACAGAAGGAACAGTTCCCATAATGTTTAAGATTTTGACACTTTTTTGAAATGCGTATCCTTTGAAAACAGCTTTGCTGACAGATTCCCTACTTAATTATATTACTGCAAGACTGTGAGAGAAGATCTCACCTAATGAACCATCAAATTCATAGGGAATTTCACATTAGCAAAATATCGCAACAGGGGGGGAACACTTTTAACCTCATTACAATTTGAACTTTTTTTTTTTTGGTGCTCATAATGGAGCCCTCAATTAGACACCAGAGGTATCAAATTAAAAGCAAAATGTTTCTTGAAGACAACCTTTGGTAACTTCGTGAGAGATTCAACCTAGAAATTAGGACAACTTTTTAGAAAGTGAGAACAATCCACCAATGGAACGGCTTGCCTTCAGAAGTTGTGGGACCTACATCAATGGAGGTTTTTAAAGAAAAGACTGGGCTGCCAGTTGTCTGGAACAGTATAGGGTCTCCTGCTTCGGGTTGGACTAGATGACCTACAAGGTCCCTTCCAATTCTGTTATTTTGTATGGCAGGAAAGGGAACATTTTTAACTTCATTACAATTCTATCTTTTTTTCAGCGCTCAAAATAGAGCCCTGAATTAGACATCAGCGGTATCAAATTAGAACAAAATGTTGCTGGAAACTTCATGGCCATAGCTCCCATAGTTTTCTCAGCAAAAATACCAAAGTGATTGGGTGTTGCCTCCATCTGCATTTTTTCTTCTTCTTCAAGTTCAGGTTCCTCTACTTGACTGTCCAAGCCTAATATTTCTACACTCAAACCTTTACTTAATGTAAGGTCATTTTCAGCCTTGGAAACTAAAAAGAGAGGTTTTCAAACGGACCAGAAGCCAAAAAAAAAAAAAACAGAACAAAACTTCAGAGAACATTGAGTACCACAGAAAAGCATTTCAGGTGTCATTCCACCCATTACCGAATTTGCCAGAGAGAAGATCAAGGAATTCACAGGGATCGTTCATTGTGCGCTTGCTAACAAATGGAGTAACTGTCTTATGTTTAAGGTGCATGTCAAGACCATGATACCAATAAGTAAGAAAGCAAGATCCATTCCTAGTTTCGTTTATCAGAATTTAAGGCCAGGAAAAAGAAGATGGAAAGCTAAAATGAGCATCCAGCTCTCTGTTCTGACCAAGGTTTCCTGAGACCGCAATTAAGCACAAACTTAGTTAAAACAACTCTTGTTTTATTTCAGTGCTGGGAATCATGGTTATTCCCAGCCTGTAATGAGTCCCAAACAGTCCCTCGAGATAAGCACCCACCTTTGTCTCCTTTGAATTGCTGCCAACAACGAAAGTGCCAAATGCACTGTAAAAAGCGAAACGGAGTACAAAGTCCACACACAGCTTCAAGGATTAATCCAAACAGAGCGAATGACCTTGCTTCCTGCAAAGGTTTTCCTACCTCTGCCTGTCCTTTATACCTTATGGGAGGGGCAATCACCTCCAAGCCTTACTCCCGAGTTGCCGCTTTTGTTTTAGCTGATCTTGCCTTCTGACAGCTCTGTGCACATGCACACTGGGCATGCACACTGGGAAGAGGCTCCCCTTGTTCCTCTGCCTTGCTGTTGCCAGACTCTGGAGGCTCCGGATTCAGTACACAACTCCCAAATGGTCCTGGCCCCATCTCTGCATTGGACACAGGACCCTTGTCTGAGTCCTCCCCAGACTCCCAGACTTGTCCCCATTCTTCCCCACTGTCCGATTCTGCTGCCGTCTGCACAGGCTACCAGTGAACCACAACATCTTGCCGAGGGTGATAGGATTTCCAGCTGGATTGGCAGGAGGGGTTAAGAGGTTCCCTAGTTTGGAGTCTGTGCACTACAGGAAGTAGCACTGACCTGATCTTCCCCAGAATCCTTGAAGTGTTATCTGGACATTCTCAAGGACATGCAGAAAGTTCTGGTGAGATTTTTGTAACATAGTTGACTAGCCATAAAACTCCTGTTGAGACTCTACAATGTGAGGTTCTGGTTGCTTGTGCCTGCCCCCATCCTAAAAATTCCCTTCCTACTCCAGATTTTAAGAATTTCCATTGATTAATTAATCATTGATTGATTGATTCATTCATTCATTCATTCATTCATTCATTCATTCATATATGATAGCAGTGTTCAAATATCTAAGGGCCTACCTACCACAAAGAAGGAGTGGTCAGCCTATTCTCCAAAGCACCTAAAGGCAGGACAAGAAACAATGGATGGAAACTAATCAAGGAAAAACACAACCTAGGATTTGCCTGACAATTAGAACAATTAATCGGTGGAACAACTTGCCTCCAATGGTTGTGGGTATTTCAACACTGGAGATTGTTAAGAAGAGATTGAAAAACCATTTATCTGAAATGGTATAGGATTTCCTGCTTAAGGAAAGGTCCCTTCCAACTCTGTCATTCCATGATATATTAAATTATAAATGAAAGGTATTAATTTATCTTCAGCAATGTTCCCTTATGCCAGGGGTCTTCAAACTTTAAGACTTGTGGACTTCAACTCCCAGAACTCCTCCTCCAGTCATGTTAGCTCAGGAATTCTGGGAGTTGAAGCCCACAAGTCTTAAATTTTCCAAGTTTGAAGACCCTTGCCCTATGCTGATGTGATGCTATCTTTCTGCCTGCCAGCTTTGTCAATGGTTTCTTCCTTATTTTGAATCTTTGGCCCTGTTACTACTTGACACAGAAAAGAATATTTGCAATATTCACTCATTATTCTTCATAATAATCACACACACACATACAGGGGTGGGCTACTGGGGGTTTGCAGGGGTTCGGGAGAGCCCCTAGCTAACATTCTGTGCAGTTCAGAGAACCCCCAAATCTCACACACCTGCCCTCCCCGCCCCTCCCAGGAGTCCCCATGAGGCCCATTTTGGATGCAGGTAAGTTCAGGGTGCACATGGAGGCTCGGGGAGGGCAAAAAATGGGCTTCCCGGAAATTTGGGGAGGCCAGAAATGGGCCTGTTTCCAGCTTCCAGAGAGCCTCCAGAGCCCGGGGAGGACAAAAACACCCCACACCCCCCTGCTGTGGTGCAGGAGGCCAACTAGGCCACGCCCACAATGGCCATGCCCACCCAGCAACCAGGCAGAGAACCCGTTGCTAAAATTTTTGAAGTCCACCCCTACACACACACACACACACACTCACACACATATACCACTTCTGCTCAAACAGAGTCATGATTAACAGGCAACCACCTGTTTCAAAGGTGTTATGTCATCAGTGATGCCAAGTTAGTACAATGTTGACAGAAATTTGGGGTTTCTGAATAGGACTGTGGACTTCCATTCATTTTCTAACCAAAGACAATAACTGAAACCAAGTGTCAGATTGCTGGGGATGCCCATGTTGCTTTGCAGATTAGATCCCACTGTTTGCAACCCAAAACTTGGATGACAAATTCAGAAAGAAACAGAGGTTTGTAGCTGCTGGATGGCTAAATTTCACGTCTATATTCCCTGAAGCCCTTTGTGCTCAAGAATGGTTGTATAGAACGAGCCCTTCATAATAACTTGGCCAGGAGAAGGCCCAGGTTGGCAGCAGATGTTCACAAAAATAATAAATAGCTATTATTACTTTCCTATTCTCTTCCATAGCTGGTTTTCTTTTTTAAGTAACTGTGCTATGTATTAGCAGCTGGGACACTCACATCAGAGGGAAAAATAAAAATTTAAAATTACACACACATGGAGCAAGACACAGCAGGGAAGTGATGGTGATGTTTGATGACAGACAAAAGCGTATTCTATGTAGGGAGTAGCATCCAGAATGGAGCATTTTGATATAAACAAGTCAATAAGATTTTAGGATAGAAAGGTGTTATGTATGCAGGTTTGAATGTCATTGGTTAAGTTTGAACTGTTCTTGTAAAATGTCAGAAATGATTGGTTTAAAAGTCGGGGAAAACCCTGCACTCTGATTGGCTGGCAACTGCGGCTGCTGGCTATAAGTAGCAGCCACAGCCCAGCCAAATTGGGTCTGTTATGAGCTGTAGTCACTAATAAACTCTTCACTGAAGCACTTGGCGTCTGACTCTTCATGCAAATCTAACAAAAGGCAGAAAGAATCCTAGCTCTTTTTGGCTGAATGGACGTTGGGTACAGCATACTCAATCTTTGCATTGGTTTTTAAAAGATTGTCTGGATACCATAGCTATTCCTACATTTTATGTCTCCCCTTCTGCATGCCATGGTAGGTTAGCTTCTGAATCAAATACTTTACTAATGATTTAAATGTAACCAAACCATCAATATTCAATATATGGCATCCTTGGTGTCTCTGAGTGTGTTTGTTTTTTCCTCACAGGCGTTTCATTACCAAGCTAGATAACATCATCCATGCTAGAAGAGAGTGGGGCTTGCTCTGTTGATATACTACTAGTGGTTTGTCCAGTTACTGGGGGTTATTGGGGGTTATTGGGGGTTCTTGGTGATTCCTTGAATAGGCTGTTGTTTACTGTTTGATTATCAGGAATTGGGTTTGAATTTTGAATTTGAATATTCAATATTCAAATCAGTTTCATAATAGTAAGCTACATCCTCTACAAGAGTGGAACTTGTAGCCATCAAAGCCACCCAGCCTTCCTTCCTTCCTTCCTTCCTTCCTTCCTTCCTTCCTTCCTTCCTTCCTTCCTTCCTTCCACCTTCCTCCCTCCTTCCATCCTCTTTCCTCCTTTCTTCTTTCTTCTTTCTTTCTTTCTTTCTTTCTTTCTTCTTTCTCCTCCTTTTTCCCTCCTCCTTCCCTCTTTCCTTTCTCTCTCCTCCCTTCCTTCCTTTCCTCCTTCCCTCCTTCAATCCTTCATTTCCCTCCTTCCTTCTTCTCTTTTTCTCTTTTCTCTTTCTTTCTCTTTCTTCTTTTCTTTCTTTCTTTCTTTCTTTCTTTCTTTCTTTCTTTCTTTCTTTCTTTCTTTCTTTCTTCCCTCCCTCCCTCCTTCCTTCCTTCCTTTCCCTCTTTCCCTCCCTTCTTTCCTACCTACCTCTTTCTTTCTTTCTCCCTTCCTTCCATCCTTTCCTCTGCCTGTTTTAGGGTCATTTGCCATTTAGCTACCATATATTCTGAAGTAAAGCCCTGCTGAGTTTAATGGGACTTCCTCCCAGGAAAGGTGTGCATATAATTACAGCCAGAACAGCCTAATTCTGTTTTTCTTCTTCTTTTTGCCAAACACCAGAAATGTAATTTCATAAAAGCTTTCAATGCATATGGAAAACACAGCCCTAATGAAATGTATTGATAGCATAAGCATCGCAGGAAAAAACATCTTTTCAGTCCGATTCCAAAAAAAGTATTGCAAATGTGTGAAATGAAATAAATTGTCCTACTTGCACTTTGAGAACATAAAAACAATCTAACGTGATTTATGGAGAAGAGAGAGAGAGAGAGAGAGAAAAAGGCACCCGTCCTGATTTATATGAACAATTTGTGTTTGTTTGTTTTCTCATGCTTTCCCCCTCCCACAACCACACATAATTAATTGAATATTCAGGGTTATCCTAGATGCTGTTATTGTCTGCAATGGTTTTGGAAGAAGACGCTAGAATTACAGAAGAAATATGCTTATTATTCCCTTTGTATTAATTTTACCACCGTTACAAACCCAGTGGAAGTTAAATTATTGCACAGTGGTCTCAGACAATGCTGGCTGTGCAGAACAAGTAGGATGGGTTTATAGCATATGCTTAGCTTGGCTCATTAGAAGGCTTGGCAGTTGCCAGCATATGTCCCTTCTATTCCTTACCGTGAGTTTTCTCCAACAGAAAAAGATGTGTGCAGATGTTCAGCCAATCTATTAAGGAAGGTGGCAGGAATGGAGAATCCCATGCAAGCATTGGCATACTTTGTCACTAGTCTGAGAAGGTCCTTCAGGAGTGTTGTATATGTTTACTGCCCTGAGTTATCTGCACAAATAATAAAGGCGGGATATAAATTAACCAATAAAATTAATCTGTATTTTTAGCACTATTCTATTAGCACTTTAGCACTATATAACTAAGCTTCCCAGTTAAGTTCAGTTCCTAATGAGCTCAAGGGCATTATTTTACCAACAGTGTGGAATTGATAATCTCCTCTTCCTCCTTCCTCTTCCTCTTTCTCCATCTATCTATCTATCTATCTATCTATCTATCTATCTAGACACACAGAGAGATATGATAGATAGATAGATAGATAGATAGATAGATAGATAGATAGATATCACTATCTAACTATCTAGTTATAATAATCTTCTGTTCTCCTCCTACTCTCCCCCCAAGCACCTCCTTGTCATTAATCTTAGAAATTCTTGGCAGGCTTCCACACAGTTACTAACCAGGTTGGATTATCTTTAGCTTTCTGTGATCAGCCTTATGCCACTTGCGATGGACAATAAGTTGTTGTTTTACAAAAAGAAGCAAATTTCCCATTACCTCCCCTATTAACTTAGCAAAACAATATACAAACTAATTCTATAAAATTCATGAATTGACCACTTTGGGATTCATGAGAAAATGCTGTCTGATGAATTTGGTACATTCTTTGTCAAGAAAGACACTGAGAGTTAAGAGCTGTAATACAATGCTATGCCCTTCATTACATTACTCCCAGACATAGTGAGTTATGACATATATATGAGTGGTAGTGGACAAAAAAAATGTAGTCTTCTACTCTAATATTTTGGAGTTGAGATTGACAGATAAATTGTCTATCATAACAGCTGAATTGACAGCCATAACATTGGCTTTATATTGAATATGGGAGGTGTGACTTGAAAAGGTACAGGTGTTAAATAATGCCATACCTATTCTAGACAGATGACCTCAGAGGTACAATTGGGTTAACAATCCAGATGCTGATCTCTGAACATAAATATGAAGATATAGGGATGGAGGGATGGAGGATATTGAAATAAATTGGAAGAAGAGATTAGAAAGTGCAGGAGACATCAATCTAGAATTGCATTTGAGGGGCACACATAAAAACTGGCATTCAAAATAAATTTATAGTTGAAGAGCCCATCCTAGCAAAATAGAATAGAATAACAGAGTTGGAAGGGATTTGGAGGTCTTCTAGTCCAAAACCCTGCCTAGGCAGGAAACCCTACACCACTTCAGACAAATGGTTATCCAACATCTTCTTAAAACCTCCAATGTTGGAGCATTTACAACTTCTGGAGGCAAGTTGTTCCACTGATCAATTGTTCTAACTGTCAGGAAATTTCTCCTTAGTTCTAAGTTGCTTCTCTCCTTGATTAGTTTCTACTCATTGCTTCTTGTCCTGCCCTCAGGTGCAGATAGATAGATAGATGGATAGATGGATAGATAGATAGATAGATAGATAGATAGATAGATAGATAGAGATAGAGATAGAGATAGAGATAGAGATAGAGATAGAGATAGATAGATAGACAGACAGACAGACAGACAGGTAGATAGACAGGTAGATAGACAGGTAGATAGACAGACAGAGATAGACAGACAGACAGACAGATGATAGATAGGCAGACAGATAGATAGCTATAGAGATAGAGATAGAGATAGATAGATAGATAGATAGATAGACAGACAGACAGACAGACAGACAGACAGACAGACAGGTAGATAGACAGACAGAGATAGACAGACAGACAGACAGACAGACAGATGATAGATAGGCAGACAGATAGATAGCTATAGAGATAGAGATAGAGATAGTGGGGAGGCTTTTGTTGCCCTCTCAGAGGCCCAAGAGAAGCCTCTGGACTCTGGGGAAGGGGAAAAATGTCCTTCCCAAAAGCTCCAGAAGTCTGAAAATGAGCCTGTATCCAGCTTTTGGAGGGCCTCCAGAGCCAGGGGGAGGCCATTTTAACTCTCCCAGAGGCCCGAGGGAAGTCTCCAGACTCTGGAGAAGGCGAAAAATGGCCCTCCCGGAAGTTCTGGTAGGCCATGGCGACCAAGGCCACGCCCACTTAGCAACCGGTCAGAAAACCAGTTGTTGGGATTTTTGAATCTCACCCCTGCCTCATCTCTAGGATCTGAGCAGCTGGATTATAACTTGGTGCAGATCCACAATTTTTCTTGCCCAAGAACCGTCTTCGTGCAACTCAACTGAGATTGATTTTTCTTTTTTTTTCTTTTTTGGTGGATCTTGAAATGGCTTTTGGGGAGCTGCTGCCATTCAAGATAACTGAGCAAGATGGAGAAAGTCTGATTCATTAGGAGGCAGCTTTAGATGAGCAGCTGAGATACCCACAGAATGTCTGCCCACTCAATCATCTGGTGACATTAGGTCAACTCAGCTCATCATTGCCAAATCTCAAAGCATTAGTCAGTGCTGTAGATGGAATACATGTGTTCCAGTTTTTTTCGACTTCCTGTTTCCCCAGGAATGAGAACTCAGAATAGCCCTATTACCCAGCAATCACCGTCCACTTATGCAATTGTTGGATTGTCAGTGGTATAATCAATGTAATAAAAGAAGAAATTCATGAGTTGTGATTTTATTGAATGCAAACATTTTAAAAAAAAGCCTACCCTACGGAAATGGGTCATCAAAACCCAGGGTTGAAAATTAAAACAAGACAGAGAGCTGAATTGTGAGTTTCTACTGGCCAAGAGAAAATACTGTAGTTTCAGGCTGGTTCATCTTTGCATTATTTCATGCTGGGCTATCCTGTTTGAATGACATCCCTGTGTGCTGATGGAACATGACATAATGCAATGTAAAATCAATGAATGTGTCAGGTACAACTTAGTAGGAACCCTACTTTGAAGCAGATGCTCTCCATCAATTTCAAGAGTGGGTATTTGATCAGATGAACTGTGTCTGAAGGTGGGGGGATAATTTGTGAATAGCAGACCCCTTCCGTAGCAATCCACAAACAGTGACCCACTGTTGACAACAATTCAGGATTAGCAATAGCACTTAGACTTATATAGCACTTCACAGTGTTTTACAGGCCTCTCTAAGTGGTTTACAGAGTCAGCATATTGCCCCCAACAATTTTGGGTCCTCATTTTACTGACCACAGAAGGGTGGAAGGCTGAGTCAACCTTGAGCCTGGTGAGTTTTGAACTGCCAAATTTCAGGCAGCCGGCAGTTAGCAATAGTAGCCTACAGTACTGCACTCAAACCATTGTGTCACCACAGCTCTTAGGGGTAACATGATAGCAGTGTTCCAGTATCTCAGGGGTTGCCACAAAGAAGAGGGAGTCAAGCTATTCTCCAAAGCACCTGAGGGCAGGACAAGAAGCAATGGATGGAAACTAATCAAGGGGAGAAGCAATCTAGAACTAAGGAGAAATTTCCTGACAGAACAATTAATCCATGGAACGACTTGCCTTCAGAAGTTGTGAATGCTCCAATACTGGAAGTTTTTAAGAAGAGATTGGATAAACATTTGTCCGAAGTTTTGTAGGGTTTCCTGCCTGAGCAAGGGGTCAGACTAGAAGACCTCCAAGGTCCCTTCCAACTCTGTTATTCTGTTCTGCTCTGTTTCTTTGAGGGCACTCACAATGATCTTACTGCCAGCCTCCATGTATCTATTAGGCCAGTGATAATAAACAAATTAGCACAAATCACATGCGTCAAACCTCTGGGATACGATGGGACTTCTCTTGAGCTGTCAGCTGGAAAAAAAAGGGGGGGAGGAAATGAGCATAGCACGCTGGAACAATTATGGAATATGTTATATTTATGAACATATTATTATCCTGTAAATCCTCCCTTCAGCCTTTCTCAATCTGCAAATCGAGCTGGCATGCATTTGCCTACGTCTATAGAAAATGTTGCACTGAATCACGGCAAATTAGGATTACATAGAAAGGGTGGGGAAGTTGACGGCTTTCATGTTCTTTTATTTATTTATTTATTTATTTATTTTTTAACCGTCCTGATTGCAAATGCGGCTTAAGGTATTTAGTATGCTTTCCTTACTTCTTTCATCCGAACGTGGTGATTCACTTCGCATGCCAATGGCTTTGCCGGTCAGACGGAGGAAGGTTTATGGGCAGCATTTTTTAAAGTTTATGCTGCAACAGGCAGGGCTGCGAAGTAACTCTGCACCTTCTCCCTCCATTCACCCTAAGCCTAAGGTGACCAAGGAACCCAAGTGAAGCCATGGCCTTCAGAACTTCAGACTTCCCTCCTAAGCAATCCAACGTTTCATTTGTTGCTGTTGCTGTTTGTCTTTGAGTCAGCTTTGGACTCTTGGCAATTATCTGAACAAGTCCCTGCAGTCAGTGGTGGGATTCATTTTTGTTTTACTACTGGTTCTGTGGGCGTGGCTTGGTAGGCATGGCAGGAGAAGGATGCTGCAAAATCTCCAGTCAGAGGTGGTATTTGCCAGTTCTCCGAACTAGTCAAAATTTCCACTACTGGTTCTCCAGAATGGTCAAAACCTGCTGAATACTTTTTTAATTCACATTTATATCTTCTCGAAGACTCAGCGGCTTACAATTTTGGGATACAACCCAATGTGCTCAGCAATAGCCTTCATTCCATTGTATATGCCTGCTTATTACTAAGCGGCATTTTTACAAAGTCAGCTAATTGCCCCCAACAATCTTGGGTCCTCACTTTACCTACCCAGAGGATGGAAGGCTGAGTCAACCTTGAGCCTGGTGGGATTCGAGCCTGCACTAATTGCAGGCAGCTGGAGCTAAGTGCTAGGTGTTTAACAGCTGCACCACCAAGGCTCCTTCTTGGTGGGGGGAGAAAGAGGGGGAAAGAAAGAGAGGGAGGGAGAGGGAGGGGGTGGGGGAGGAGGAAGGTAGAGAGAGGGGAGGGAGGGAGGGAGGGAGGGGAGAGAAAGAGAAAGAGAGGGAGGGAGAGGGGGAGAGAGAGGGAGGGAGGGAGAGGGAGCGGGGGAGAGAGAGAGACCGAGTTGCCCAAGGTCATCCAGTTGGCTTGGAGCCTCTTCATGATCTCCTGGTTTCTAGGCTGATGTCTTAACTACTACCCCAAACTGGTTCTCAACAATTCCAAACTGGACCCAGTTAATCCAATAGAAAAGCCACTCAGAGCTCTGTTTAATAGTGTTTATCAGAAGGAAAGTTAAGCCTGCAGCACAAGTAGTCCAATAACCACTCTACTTTCAAATAAGAAACATAGGTCCATAGACAATATTAAGGCAGGAGTGTTTCATTACACTTTTGGAAGAAGGGAGAATTAATGAATTTCTTTTGTTCTTTTATGTTTTGTTTTGTTTGCTACTTGATGATGATGATGATGATGATGATGATGATAAATTTTATGCAGCCCAGAGTCACCATGTAAGGGAGATGGAAGCCATGGAAAATAAATGAATAAATAGAATAGATTATCAAGCAATCCAAGCTTTCGTTTTAACTGAAAGATTCATTTTTCCTCCAGGTAGAGTTAATCAATAGGAAGGATATCCCTGTTGCTTAAACAAGAATGGAATGGAATTAATAGAATAGAATAGAATAGAATAGAATAGAATAGAATAGAATAGAATAGAATAGAATAGAATAGAATGGAATGGGAGGGAGTGGAGTGGAGGAGTGGAGTGGAGGGAAGAGAAGAGAAGAGAAGAGAAGAGAAGAGAAGAGAAGAGAAGAGAAGAGAAGAGAAGAGAAGAGAATTCTTTATTGGCCAAGTGTGCTTGGACACACAAGGAATTTGTCTCCAGTGCATGAGCTCTCAGTGTACATACAGTAAACAAAAAAGTGATAAGGCATACATCCTAAATCATAAGATACAAACAACAAGTGATAAATCATAAGGTGGCAATAGGGAAAGTAATAGGAAAGATGAAATGAGAAAGATGAGAAGATGGCAAGGACAAGAGCAACACAGCCTACTACATGGGCAAATATTTCACCGTGCCCATGATTCAGTCACAAGGGCAGCAGGTGGGGGTGATTCTGGGGTTCAGCTGCTGGGGTTCTTATCAACACCCAACTTTGCCACTTCCATGGTGGCCAAAGACCATTGACTTTGCTTTGTTTAACTGGTTTTGCTTCCCTTGCCAGAACTCAAAGTTGTACCTAAGTGTGTACATGGACTCGCATTCACCTGTATGGATGGAACCTGTGACAGCTGCCTGAGTCTATTGTCATTAGAGAAAAGATCTTGACACTGAAAGGCTGTGTTTGATGGAAACCCAGCATGCATCTGCCCTCAAAAGTAGCTGTATTCAAACTCTCAATCATTTAACTGCATTATTTATGAGAAGCCATCAAAAGTCATTATTCTGGACTTGTACAAAAGCTCCACTCGACAATGAGCCTTACTGAAAAATGAGTGTACCTTTTTTTCCCCCAGAATGAAGGTTTTTTTTCATCTTTGCTTCTTATACACTGGCATGATAAATGATAGGGGAAGGGAAAGATTCAAATTCTTCCCACCTGTCATCCTCCAGAAACTTCACTGCCAGAGATCATCTGTGCAACAAAAAAGGCCAAATCATTTTATCCAATACCACCTTGCAAACCTCGTTCTTCATCACATTCAGCATTAAGCTTGCAGATAGCTCATGGTTTGATTTTCTCCAGCCACTGTTTATATGATCTCAGGATGCCCTGTTATGTTTTCAGTTTATGGGAGGGGTTTTCCCTAAGAATCCCCAGTTGGCTTGTTTTTCACCTGACTTTGACATGGAGGCACATAGCATAAGAGCCCATTCTCCTAAATAATAATAATAATAATAATAATAATAATAATAATAATAATAATAATAATAATAATATAAAAAAGAATAATCAAATCACAAAAGTTTAAAAGAAGTAAGAACTGAAGACTTAAATATTTGGAAGTTAGTTTTGGTAAGGATTTGGTTAGGATTCCATTTAGATGATTTTGTTTGACATGACTTCCAAATTGGACTGGAACTTCCACTTCAAAAAACTAGATGATGTGTAGGAAAAAAACAACAACAGAGTTCACCCAAAGGAGTTTTTCAAAAGGCATTATGGAGTTTCTTCATTTTTTTTTCCCTTTCACTTCTCATCCAAGAAGTTTCTTCAGTTCTGACTGAAGAATGGAATCAATGGATTCTCAGAAAGAGTACTAATGACCAGATGACTTCAAGCGATATGTATCCTTCCATTGTTAATCATTCAATCAGAACTGAAGAAATCTTTTGGATGAGAAGTGAAACGTCTTCAGGGAAACAAACCCCCAAAAGTCCAGTTACCTTTTGAAAAAACATCTTTGGGACAATCATGACTTGGATAACTGAGAGTCTCCACAGACTCAACAGAATGCATTTCACAAACCTTCTTCATTCAGGAACAACATGGAATGCTTTTTCTCCAGAATTCCTGTACAAATAATTTGCATCTAATTGTGACTTAAGAGATTTTAAAATTGTATAGAATTAATGCACCCATGTGGGGGGGGGAGAGGGTAAGGGGTGAATTAGGAACACATTTCCCATTAGCTATGCATAAGCAGAATTGACACGCAAAACAGTTAGCTAGCTTGTAAAAGCAGCAATCTAGTACTCTGAATTATCATAATTCTAAGGTATCCTAATTCATCAAAAAGAGGGAGAATCACTACATAGATCCAGAAGAGAATATTGAATCTCATTAGTAATTTGGTGGAGACTGCCAGGGAATCTCAGGACTCTAAGTTACATTGTTTGTAAGCTACTTTGGAAAGTCAAAACTTATCCTGAAAGAAGATAAGACATTCCATCTTGTTGTCAAGAAAGCTACATGAATGTCCTTGTGAAGTCACCAAGAGCTCAGCTGGACTTCAAGGAGATGTCAGCTCTATCCTTTATAAGTCTAGAAGAGATGGGGTTCTTACAGAGATCAGATGCACCAGATACATAATTCTTACAGACCTAGAGATGCTGTGAGATTTTTTTTTTTGCCTGACTCCAAAAGTATGAATCTTCCAAAATTCACTTTCAAGCTTTGTTATAATCTCTATTAAGGTCTTACGGTGACTTAAGAATTCCAGAAAATCAACTACTTTATACTTAGAATACTATATCTATAGTAAGGCTTCTTCTTCTTCTCCTCCTCCTCCTCCTCCTCCTCCTCCTCCTCCCTGCCCCCTCTCTTTCTCTGGAAGACATATTAAAAGTTTATAAAATAATATACACCGTGGAGAAAGAAAATGAAGCTAACTTAACCCATAAAACAGGAAGTATTATGTAATCTTTTAAATGTGATATCCTATAAAAGGCTGTAACCATTTTAAGGGAGTGTCTCCTTCTCCTAATCTGCCATTAGGAGTTGGGGTCCGATATTTGCAAATATTTTAAATAAAGCCTTCTACGGATCCTGGTTGTCACAGTCTGTTATTTTTATACAAATCTCTCATCTACTCACTTAACCCATGTGGTTAAATTTTGTGGGCCATAAGTCAAGGACTACCTGTATTGCCAATTAAAGAGTGAGGAGGAAGGAAGGGAAGAGATTCCTCTCTCCCTCATAAATAATTCCCATTGAATTCATGTGCATAAAGACTTACAACTTTCTTTTCTATTTCAAGGATTGCAGCAGTGTTATCCCATGTTACAGTTGTCACGAAGACTTGAATCGTGGTCCTTAGGTTTTTTAAAACATCAATGCCCCCAAATGAAATCCCTTTTGTCTATCTTATTACACATGCAATTTGCCATAATGGGCAAATCCTTTTTAGTTTAATCCAACCTTTTGAATTGGAGACAGAAATGTTTTTTCTTTTTTTTCCCCAGCCTCAACGCCATTCGCCAGAAGATTGTCCATATTAACATGCTGAATATAAATACAAAGTGTCAGGAGTGGTATTAAATATTTGAAAATGCCACCATTGCTGTGCAGCCGAAAAGAATAGAATTGCTGCATCTGCCAAACATTTCAGGAGGCCTTAAAGAGCGCATATCACAATTCATGTCACACAACTGTTTCAAGAAAAGACAGGGGAAGGATTAGAAGCCCACTGGATATTCCAGATTATGTCAAGTGCACACTGTTTGGTCTCTTGTCAATCTCAGGAGCCTGCTGGAAATGCAGTTTGCATTACAGTCATGAATGCTTTCTACTATGTAGGTTATTTTTTTTTTAAAAAAAGGTGGTATTTTGATGTACCACAAGAATTTTGGTTTCTGTCCAGTCTCTCCACTGAGCAGCAAAATGCTGCTTAAGGGATAGGAATGAACCCAGGGGAAAAAGTGCAGAATTGACTTGTGATTCCTTTTGCACACTCGCCACAGTCCTCCCTGTGGAAAAGACGTTCCCCAAGTGATGGTAAGTTAAACAGGAAAATCATAGACCATAGAATATCAGAGTTGGAAGGGACCTTGGAGGTCTTCTAGTCCAAATTTCTGCTCAAGCAGGAGACCCTATGCCAGGGGTCTTCAAACATGACAGCTTTAAGACTTGTGGACTTCAACTCCCAAAATTCCTCCTCCAGTCACAAATTCTAAGATTTGAAGTCCACAAGTCTTAAACTTGACAAGTTTGAAGTCCCTTGCCCTACACCATTTCAGACAAGTGGCTGTCCAATCTCTTCTTAAAAGCCTCCAGTGATGGAGCACCCACAACTTCTGAAGGCCAGCTGTTCCACTGGTTGATTGTTCTCACTGTCAAGAAATGTTGGTTCTCGCCTTGATTAATTTCCATCCATTGTTTCTTGCCTTGCCTTTGGGTGCCTTGGAAATAAATAGGTTGACCCTTTCATATTTGTGGCAGCCTTACACAAGGTGTGTAACTGCTGCAAATTCTCCCAGACCCCTTGTTCCAGTTGTGCATGGTTCAGAGAACCAACAAATAGAACCACTGACTGGCCCCACCCCTGCCTGATTTTCAGGCTGTTTTCAACTGTTTTTTGGCTGAAAAATGATCTGAAAAAGGTCCCCAAAATAGCCTGAAAACAGCCCGAAAACAAGCTGTTTTTCAGGCTGTTTTCAAGCTGTTTTTTGGGGCTGCTTTCAAGTCAATTTTGGCTGGAATAACAGCCTGAAAATGGCCCCAAAATGGCCTGAAAATGACCCCAAAACAGCTCAAAAACAGGCCAGTGTCAAATCAAGTTCTATCTGGCGAAGGATAAGAAACATTAGCACATGCAGAACGGCCTGCTGAATCTGTAAATCAGCTCTGAATTGATTGGAAGAATCTGGCTTGACCTAAGACATCAGAGGGATTTGTCAACTTGAGAGGAATGTGAGTTTTCAAGCAATTCAATTATTGTTGAATGTTTAAAATGAATATTTTATATTCACCAATCCGACAGATTCCAAGGAGCAAATAAGCAGCAATAAGATGCATGTGTTTGCGTTGATTGTAGTTTGTTCTCGAAGTTATTTAGATTGAAGAGGCAGATCAGAGAAAGAAGCTTTGTGATCCAGATGGACATGACCTGGATTTTTGCATCATGTGAATGAATCCCTACAGGATTCGTGTAGCTTTCCTTCTTTTAAATAGTTGACACATGTGGGGCAGTCTGAGACACTTAAATACTGTTAGAGGAATCCCCCAGGTTCAGATTTCTAGGAAGAAAGAGAGACTGGAAAATGCAGAAGTAAATAATGCCCCTTTTAAACAACAAATCAATTTTCCTGCAGATGCCATGAATGTTAACATCCCTCCTATAAGCATCTTGAGAAAATAAAATATATATACCATGCAAGGCTAAGCAAGGTCCCCTGGCTACTTTGCCTGGTGAGATATTTGAATGGTATATATTAAAATACATTATTTAAATTCACGGGTAGTCATTAAAAAATGAAGTCACGAGTTCATCCACAGGGCCCGGCATGTGTTCGTTCCAAGCATTATGCGCTCCTCTTTTATTTGAGATTTGATTTCATATTTTTCACTCTTGCCGTAGGAGTCCCCTGGTGATATTCCCAGATCAAGAACGACAACTTTTTAACTAAGGTGAATCTAACTAAGGCGAAAGTAATATTGAAGTTGTATATTAGTTTCTCGAGTTTGCGTGAAACTCAGCAGTTTTTCTCCTCTGTCCATTGATGCAATTTAATGTGTGATATATCCCCCCCGCCCAAAAAAAACAGAGGAGAAAGCCACTATAAGTTTGTGTCTTCGGATATGACCTGATTATATGGATCACCTGCTTTAAGAAGACAGAAGATCAAAATATATGATTATCTCAGAAAGCCAGATTAGTATCAGCAATTTATGTTAATTGCAAGTTACATTTTAAAACCGGATGAAGCTATAACAATCATAGTTTGAAATATTTTATTAAATGTATTATTTATATTGTCAAGCCCCAGCATATAACTTTTATATACGGTTGTTGCTCACTAGCCCCATCTAGTGGCGGTAGGAACAAATGTGCCCCAAAATATAACTTATATACTGTTGTTGTTCTCTAGCCCCGTCTAGTGGCCAGAAAGACATATACCAAGTATATTCTTTGAAGCTGACCCCACCCCATTTAACAATCAGTCCACACTCTCAAAAAAAGTGCATGCTAGGAATCCAGACTCCATTTCCTTTAGCATTTGGAGAAGGCAGAAGGACAAACAAGAATCCATCTTAATCTGTGGCACATGGTCATCCAAGGGCAAACCTACATCCTACCCACACAGAGCATCACTGGTGAGATTGAGATTGTTTGTATGTATTGTTATGTTCAGCAGTAACTTAATACTGTCTATCTTGTATTTGGTTCTCATTATATGTATCCCTATTTTCCGCAGTTTCACCATATCCTGTTCTTTCAATAAAGCATCCAGATCTACTCACACGGTCTGTTTTATTGGAGGATAGGTGGGTTTAGCTGCATGTCGAGCTGCACACAGACTAACATGTTGTGAGGACAGAACACACATGTTCCCTAATATTTTGTAGGCATCTTTAAATAGAGGACATCAAAGGATGCATCTGTAAGAATGTTTAACTCTAGGTTTAAGTCATTTTTCTGTGGAGTGGTGCAGTGGCTCCCCAGTTAAGATGCTGGAAGTCTTGTATGGAAAGCCACAGCCCGAGTGTGTAAACCGAACACCACGTAACAGAGTGAGCTCCCGCCTTGCCTCAGTTGCTCCCAACCTGGCAGTTTGAAAGCATTCAAATGCAAGTAGATAAATAGGTACCACTTTGGTGGGAAGGTAACAATGCTCCATGATATCATGCTAGCCACATGAATGTGGAAATGTCTTCAAATAGAACTGGCTCAATGGCTTTGAAACTGAGAGTAGCACCTTCCCCTATAGTCATCAATGATTAGTATATTAAATCCACAGGGATTCCTTTCTCTATATTTTATTAGTAGGTTAGGAAGTAGGTAGAGTTCAGATACTGTGACTGTATTATTTTTCCTTTTTATAAATATAGAATAGTGTATATTGATTTTATTCTTTTGGGTAATTTTAATTGCTTTTGAGTTCTTAAAAATCTGTAGAGATTCTCAATCCTCCAGGTCATGGCTGTCCCAAAGGTGCTTTTTCAGGAGGCAACTGGACTTCCTTGTTTTTTTTTCTTTTTATTATTTTTTATTATTTATTTTTTGGACTTGTATGCTGCCCCATCTCCGAAGACTCGGGGTGGCTCACAACTAAAAACAATGACAATAAATAATTAAAAAGAGATTAAACCAATTCACAAGCCCAAAATTTACAAAACTAAAATTTACAATAATTAAAATAATTTAAAAATCCATCCCCCGCAGGGAAGGGTCACAGCCCGGATTGGTCGAACAACCAGGTCTTCAAATCATGGCGGAAGGTGCTGAGGTCAGGGGCCAGGCGGAGCCCCAGGGGGAGTTGGTTCCAGAGGTCAGGGGCCGCGACAGAATAGGCTCGTTGCCAGGGGACCGCCAGCCGGCAGTCTTGAAGTTTTGAAGACACTTCACTTCTTATCCAAGAAGCTTCTTCAGCTCTGACTGGATGGTGGGGAATTTTGAGTTCTTAGTTATTACTTTTATTGTGGTTGGATCATGACTTGGGTGGGAATTAAGACAGTCATCTAAAATTAGCCCAGAACTGACCTGTTCTTTTTAATCTGAGAAAGAGTTAAGAATTTAGAGCCTTCTTTCTTTAAATTGGAACTGAATAAGTGGAGATACGGGTGATTTAGAAAATTATATGAACACTCATGAAATGTAATGAAGAGCAACAATTCTCTCTCAAACATGTACAGCTCACTGGCATTAAACAAAACTAGTTTGGTGTAAATTCAGGGCAAACAAAGAAAGCACATTGGAAATTTGAAAAAATAACTTCATTGCTAGCAGGATACGTGTTTGTGACTCAAGCTATGTAAACCATTAGTTCAAATTCAACTCAGCACAATTAGATCAAATTTCACAATCCCAGTGGCTTACCAAATCATTGATTCCAAGGATAATGTGGACCGATGCTTCCAACCCAATCAAACAAACAGATTTTGCATGTGTACAAATACATGGGATTTTTTTTCCCCCGCAGATCAATTTGGAGTCAAAAACTATTTGAAAATTTAATCAGTGACCTAAATCTATTTGGATCATCCTGAGTTCAAATGCCCTGGTAGCTCTTGGCAGAGACAGATTTCAAATCAAATGAGACAAATATTTGCTTCAGAAAAACAATCTATGTTTATGTTCGTAGATGATTCGGTATGTTCTTGATTCTGAAAAGCTAGCAACAGACCACAAGAAAGCCTACTTGTGAGCAGACAAGAATTGAAGGCTTACAATTCTAGTAGTAGAATGCTTGGATGTTGAGTTGATCCCATATGTAGATATGACAGCCAAGATCTTTTCCTTGCATTAGGATGAAAAGCAGAGGTGGTATTCAGCAGATTCGGTCCAGTTCTGGAGAACCAGTAGCAGAAATTTTGAGTAATTTGGAGAACTGGCAAATACCCATCTATTTGCCTTCCGAATCCTAGCTGATTGGCTGGCTCTTCTTTTGTTGCCCTGCATAGGAGAACATTGCTAGAAAGCAGGTTAGTGGGGAGGGGATTTTGCAGTATCCTTCCCCTTCCACGCCCACCAAGCCACACCCGCCACATCACACCATGCCCACCAAGCCACGCTCACAGAACCAGTAGTAAAAAATTTGATTCCCACCACTAATGAAAAGCAAATGGAAACAATAACAAAACTACTTTTACAAGGTTACATTTGCTTTCCAATGTCTTGCCATCTCATGTAAATCACAAATTAGAAAAAAAATGGGTGTCAACAAACTTTTTTAACAAATGCTTTGTTATTTATTCAGTGTTAAATTCACATTATTCTTTCAGATGCTAGAATGTCTTAACAGATGAAAACTTTGCACACTGTTCCAAATTAGTGTACTGGTTTGTATTATGTTTTGTATTTTTCAGTATTTAAAGGAAGACTCAAATTGTTCTCTTAGTCCAGTAACCTAAAAGAATGTAAAATGATTTTTTTAAAAAAATATTTACAGACCTTTAGAATTTTTTACTATTTAACTGTTTCATCAACTATACATGTCTATGGAGATTATTGGTCATCCAGGTCATGGTTGTCCCAAAGATGCTTTTTCAAGAAACAACTGGACTTTGTTTTTGCTTGAAGATGTTTTGCTTCTTATCCAAGAAACTTCTTCAGTTCTTCTTCTTCAGTATTGAAGAAGCAGCTTGGAATGAGAAGTAAAACATTTTCAAAGGAATGTCAATGGAAATTTCCAGGTCATGATTGTCCCCTGCTTTTTTTCAAAAGGCAACTGGGCTTTCTTTGTTTTTCCCTTGAAGATGTTTCTCTTTTCATTCAAGAAGCTTCTTCAGTTTTCCAGCAGAATTGAAGATGCTTCTTGGATGACAAGCAAAGTGTCTTCAAGCAAAAACAAAGAAAGTCCCATTGCCTTTTGAAAAAAAAAATCACTTTTAGTCTTCCATACAGTTCTTCAGCATCTTTTTTTTTGGAGAGTCAGCTGTTTAAAGGATGAAAGGGAATGCAAACTCAACCCTACAAAAATCCTAACATGACATATACCATTTGTTAGGAATGTTGGATACCTAACTATTGGGTTGTCAATATATCAACCAGGATTGCAAAGTGATTGTATGTAACTTTAAGAGCATGCCAAAATCTGATTGGCTGAAGTTATCTGCCACTGACCTTAAGATGGAGCCAGAAACCTGGTTCATTCTTCTTCATCTTCTTCATCTTTGGATTTGGTCTTGGTTGCTCTTTGATCCGGTGTGAGGTGTTTGCTACTGTTTTTGCAAACTCCATGTTTATCAAACTGTGTATGATATTGGTAAGGAAAAGGACACTGCTATTTGGGATTATTGATTTGACTACTGACTGATATTCTCCACGTATGACTTGGCCTGTTTTTGGACTCTGCTTAACCATTTACTGGAAGTAAAACCTACATTTCAGTATTCAGTATAACTTTTGTGTCACGTGTGTTATTCATTATCTCTCTCCTTTCGCTTCCCTGGATGTACTCATTCTCCTAACGGGAATATATCTTAACACCAGTGAAGCTTTAATTTGTTTAATGG
The DNA here is from genome assembly GCA_009733165.1 of Naja naja. Taxonomy (NCBI): domain Eukaryota; kingdom Metazoa; phylum Chordata; class Lepidosauria; order Squamata; family Elapidae; genus Naja; species Naja naja. The sequence continues at coordinate 49,204,213 of CM019153.1, read as the reverse complement.
TAAATATTACACTTTCATGTGGTATCCACCACTTAACATCTTCTAAAGGAGCATCAGAAAATGATGTTTATAGGACATGAAAGGAAGGTCAAATTAAACAGGATGCTAGGCATGTCACTGACATTTTCAGCTTTTGTTTAATCACTTCTCATAATACCAGAGGGATCAACAGCTTCGTATTTGTTATCAGTTAAGAGCTGAAAAGACACAATATACAGCAGATGCACAATATTTTATTTCATAGTTTAGCATGACAGCGGTAATTTTTGCTGTACTGATATGCTATGTTGATGCACATTAACTGAACTAAATACATGGAATGCAAATTTAAGAGAATATTAGATAAATGAAGGAGAGGAGTGGTGCAGCAGCCTAGATGTGGAACTCTTGCCACACAGTCAGGAGGCTGTGAGTTCGATTCTAGGTAGAGGTAGCTATTTCTCTCTCTGGGCACAATGAGAATATATCTGCTGAACAAAACTCTGCATTGGTGACAGGAAGGGCATCTGGCCATTAAACCACTCTGCTAGCTCCATTCAGTTGCCCAGACTCCACCCCATAAGGATTATGTCAGGGTTGCTAAAAGAAGATGATTAGATAAATGAAAGAGAGTCAGTTTGGCATAATGGTTACAAAAACAGAGACCCCTGTTCCAGTCCTGTCTTAGACATGAAACTAACTAGGTGACCTTGGGCCAGTCACTCACCTTCAGCCCAAGAAAGGAGACAATGGCAAACCACTTTGGAAATCATACTAGAAAAACTGCAGGGATTTGTCCACAGAGTCACCTGTGGTCAAAAGCTGACTTGAAGGCACAAGCAGACAAAATAAAATAAAATAAATAGATGGAGACATTTTGAAAATGAAGGTTTAGCAGTTTGTTGCAAAATGAGCAGGTGGAATTATAATAATAAATGTAAAGGCTCCCCTCACACATACATGCTAGTCATTTCTGGCTCTAGGGGGCAGTGCTCATCTCCATTACAAAGCCAAAGAGCCAGCACTGTCCGAAGACGTCTCCCTGGTCATGTGGCCAGTATGACTAAATGCCAAAGGCACACAGAATGCTATTACCTTCCTACCAAAGGAGTCCCTATTTTTCTACTTGCATTTTTCGAACTGCTAAGTTGGCAGAAGCTGGGACAAGTAATGGGAGTTCACTCCATTACGCAGCGCTAGGGATTCAAACTGCCAAACTGCCAACTTTTCTGATCGACAAGCTCAGCATCTTAGCCACTGAGCCACCGCGTCTCTATTATAATAATAGACGGCTTCAATTGGTTTTTAAAGTTGTTCTAATGTAGGAATATTTCCAGTGGTTCTGAAGTAAGACTTGGAGAGTCTAGATGTTTTGAGTCTCAAAATATTCTACATATGGCCAACCACTTCAAGGACACTGACATTTGTTTTTATTCATGCAACAGCTTCCTGAGGACTAATCAACCAAAGGATGAAAAAAGCTTGTTGGTTATCCATTTTTATATTTCATAATTATTCTTGATCTAACAATGATGGTCATTATGTTCAATTTTCCCCTACATCCTTTGCAATAAACTCTGATGTAACTCAATTGTGTCACTGAACTTTCCTATGACTTTTGCTCCATTTGTTGAAGATCAGCAACTCTCCTGGTTTAGCTTCTCAATAAAGAAATGAAGCCTTTCTATACAATATTAAATGATGTTGAACCAGATGGGTCTTTTTCAGTATAAATGAAGATTACTAAGGCAGGTAGGAAGAAACCATTAAGCAATGGGCTGATAAGACCAAAGAAACTGAATTTAACCTTTTCAATGGTGAAAAACAGGTTCCAACTCTGCTGAGATACAGCTACATGCCAATTCAATTCTCCATAAGAATATATTTGCTCACTATCTGTTAGTGTTGCCTATTTATTATTCCAGAGGACTTTGAATTTGGGTGATGAGTCACAGCATTTGGAATGTCCTTATATTTACCAAATCCTTTATGAAGTTTTATTCTTATAGCAGTCATAATTCATAATTCCATCTATCTGTCTGTCTGTCTCCTTCCTTCCTTCCTTCCTTCCTTCCTTCTGTTGATCTGTCTTACTTTCCTTCCTTCCTTCCTTCCTTCCTTCCTTCCTTCCTTTTTCCAACTTTCTTTCTTTCTTTCTTTCTTTCTTTCTTTCTTTCTTTCTTTTCATGATTCTTAACAAATCTTGCAGCACACAACAAAAGACCAAGTAACCAAGCAGGTAAAGAAAGACACAACCAGCTGGACCCTCACAGTAGATGAGCATAACAGATCTTAGATTTGGTGATCAAATGGAAGGGGAGAAGGAACAGCATTCCCACCCCCAAAATTATTTTGATTCTTTCTTCCAATTTAAAAAATGGAAGAAGGACAATTCTCTTTCTCAAAAGTAAGTTTTGACCATCATGAGATATTTTCTTAAACACCGCAGAACAGTCTCTTCAGAAGAGCTATTTACTCTTATATGGAAGTGTAAACAATTGATGAGTTTGAGTTACCATTTGGGATATTGACTATAACTACTTTTGGCTGTTGTGAATTCTAGCTATTAAAAACCCAACTTTTTGCTTGTCCATGAAATACCTGGGATCTCTTGCTCACAGCAAGTATAAGAACCACCAAAAGTAAACAGTATTTCACCGAATGAAATAAATAATTATTCAGTGTGCTGTGAGGAGCAATGAACTTGATTTGTTTTAGGATCAAGAAGATCTAGTTACAGGCTGAAGTTTTGCTGCTTTATCAGTGAACATCTTAAAAAACCCAAAACAAAACAAGAAACAAAAGTTCACCATGATATCCCAGTTATTTATGCAAAGATAACACACTGCATAGTTGCTGACTTATTTATTACAGGGATTACCATTAAATAAATATAAGCAGCTTATCTCTTCTTAGCATCCTCTTAATCATTAGTGTCTCATTTTCTAATAAAAAGAGATGAAACAGAATTTTCAGAGCTGAGTTCAGGCATACTCTACTGCAAAGCTCTTACAAAATGAGTATTAGAGTTTTCTACTCTCTCTGTCACTTTGGAAAGTAAATAATCTAGGCTACATTAATTATGACATTAGTGGAAACATTGCTTGTTGCTCCTCACAGCACACTGAATAATTGATGAAAAGAGCCAAGTGGAAAGATGGCTGTACAGTGATTACTGTAAAAGCATCTTCCACATTAGAAGCTGAAGATTCCACTCAGTGGTTGATACTGAGCCAACATTAAAGCAATTGTGCTAGGATGGAGGAATTGGGGGGAAAGAATGGAGAATGGTGAGGAAGAGGAGGAGGAGGAGAGGAAGGGGAGGAAATGAAGAAGGAGAAGGAGGAGAAGAAGAAGAAGAAGAAGAAGAAGAAGAAGAAGAAGAAGAAGAAGAAGAAGAAGAAGAAGAAGAATGATAATAATCCTGGAGGAGAAGAGAAGAAGAAGAAGAAGAAGAAGAAGAAGAAGAAGAAGAAGAAGAAGAAGAAGAAGAAGAAGAAGAAGAAGAAGAAGACAACTACTGGATAAGGGAAACAATACATTAATTCTTTGCTTACCTTCATCCCCACTAGCCTGACTTTCTTTGCTGATGGAATTCCATGGAAGAGCACCCACAGAATCCAGCAGTAGGGACGTAACTCAATGTATATTTTTTTTAATTAAAAAAATAATAAAAATATCTGTTTGCTTCTTGAGACAGAAATTTCTTCAGCCGTTTTCCCAACTAGAGGTACCTAGCCCAGCTCTTGGTCTGCTTTAGCATTGAGCAGATGATATTGTTGGACGTTTCTCTTACTAATAAGGAAAAGTTTCTGTTAAAATGTTCTGGGAGAATCAATTAATATTCCTACAATAAGCTGTCACTGCAACCAGCAGAACACAGCGCAGACTTCACTAAATAATGATGGTGCTTTTGTTGAGTGCCGAAGAATTAATTATCCCTGGTCCTTTTGTGTCACATTTGATTAACCTGAGTCCTTGCACTAGCCTTTATCTGTGAAATTCTCATCTTTTTGGGGGCTACAAAGTTGTGCTTTTATTTTTCAAGTTTGGATCAACCGTTCCATAAACAACAACTTCCTCCTCCTCCTCCTCCTCCTCTTCCTCTTCCTCCTTTTTTTGAAGAACAAAAATGCAAAGTCAAAATGCAAAGCCTGCCATGTTGGGTAGTGATCAATTAAGTGAAGATATTTGATTGCTGCAATGTAAGTATTTGTTAAGAGATAATTAAGTACATTGCACATCCTCTTCAGTTATTCAGATCACAGATTCCAGCTTCAGCCATTATATAATTTTCCTTTGTCAATTTCAATATGCTCCTGTTACATCTGTTAAAACCTACTCTGCATGGGTTGTCCCGCTTTATACGTAACACATGGATAATCTTTTTTAATAATCAAAGCCTTGTGTAGCCTCTTGGAGAAAAAAAGAACTCTGCAAAATACTAATAAGGCTGCTAAATGTACTTCTGTTGCGATCTACTTCCACTTCAAAGGCTGCTTGTCACTCAGATATAATAAGAACTGGGTTTTGTATAACAAATACAGTACAAGGATTTGTATGTATTTGCTTAATGGTTATGCATTTTTCTATTGAAGTTGGCTTGTATGTATGTATTGGAATGTTTCGTGATAGTTAACATGTTTTATTTTATATGTTAGTGTGTTGGCTGTTTGTGTTGCTTTAATGGGAAAGCAGGCAAAGATTTGATTCCAGAAATTATTATATAGGATATATGATCTATTATGACTTCATCTATAAGCAATATTGTAAGCTTTCCAGGACCACTTTTGAAATAATATACAGTGAATCCAGTTAAATGTTTTAACACATGATGATTAGGGGACTGACTGGAGGCTAAAACACATGAAGGAAGATTGCTGGCATTTGGTATGTCTAGTCTGATGAAAAGAAGGACTAGGGGAGACATGATAGCCGTCTTCCAATCCCTCATAAAGAAGAGGGAGTCAAGCTATTCTCCAAAGCCCCTGAGGGCAGGATAAGAAGCAATGGGTGGAAAGTAATCAAGGAGAGAAGCAATCTCTCCTTGAACAAATTTCCTGACAGTGAGAACAATTAATCAATGGAAGAAATTGCCTTCAGAGGTTGTGGGTGTTCCAACACTGAAAGTTTTAAAGAAAAGATTGGACAACCATCTGTCTGAAATGGTATAGAGTTTTCTGCCTGAACAGGGGGTTGGACTAGAAGACCTCCGAGGTCCCTTCCAACTCTGTCATTCTGTTCCATTCCATTTTCTGTCCATTATTTATTTATTTATTTATTTATTTGAACTTATATGTCACTCAAGACTCAAGGCTTACAACTAAAACAGGAACAATAAATACTTAAAAAATGATTAAATTAGATTATAAGTTCAAACATTATAAAACCTTAAAACCATCCCTCCCCCAAGGGGGTCACAGCCCCCATGAAGCTTTTTGTTGCTTCATGCTACAATTCATTCAGCATGACTAAGTTATAGTGGTCCTTTTATTAGTTTAAAAGTTCAGAGAAGACTTTGTGATTTTGCAAAAATGAACATTGAAAAACCCAATGAGATTTAATAACATGATTCTAAACACTGATGTACCCCTGCACCATAGTCACTCATTTGTGAGATGGACAGCAATATAATGGAAGAAAGAAAGAAAGAAAGAAAGAAAGAAAGAAAGAAAGAAAGAAAGAGAAGGAAGGAAGGAAAGAAGGAAAGAGAGAGAGAAAGAAAGAAAGAAAGAAAGAAAGAAAGAAAGAAAGAAAGAAAGAAAGAAAGAAATACTATATGAAGTAATGATAGAAACTTTTGGAATCCACTGTTCTAAGATCAACATAGCCAGGTACTTCAACCTGAGCTTCCAGTCTTTTTGCAAACTATTCTACCAAATATTTACCACTGCAATGGCCTTGATCTATACATCACTAAAACTCTTGTTTCCATGACCTTTAACTGGATAAATGCTGCATTATAGGGCAACAGTTTTTCAACCATGGTGTTTCAAATAGACTAACTTACAGAATGGATCCGAAAATCCAGGACTTGTGCCTCTTGAAGGAATGAAATTTGGAGACATTGTGATTTATTCTGTGCTTCTGGCTGCTGTTGCTGCACAGCTGGGATTCTGCTGTGGTCCCATGATTTGCATTTTCAGTGTACCATATCCTCAGTCTCAACCAAGCAGTTCCTGATTGCTGAAAAGGAATGGGAAGAAGGGAAGGAGCAAGGAAGGAAGAAGGAAGGGAAGGAGAAGG
>CM019153.1:49132361-49196988 GCA_009733165.1 Naja naja | reverse complement strand
CCCACCAGGCAAATGAAACAATGTCTCTGATGTTTAATTGAATTCATGCGCTGCTTTTGATTCGATTAATTGTTTGAAAAGTGTTACTTGGCTTTACGGGGACGGCTTCATTTAAGATATCTCTCCCTCTCCCCCCTCTCCCTCTCTCTCTCCCCCCTCTCTCTTTCTTGCTCCCTCTCTCTCCTCTCCCTCTCCCTCCCCCTCCCCCTCTCCTGCTCCCTCTCTCTCCCTCTCTCTCCCTCTCTCTCCTCTCCCCCCTCCCCCTTCTCTCTCACTCTCCCTCCCTCTCCCTCTCACCCTCTCTCTCTGTGTATGTTCTTTTAGGAGCGAAGCATACTATAGAAAATATTTATTTTTTAAAAAAAATATATGTGTAAATATGATAGAAAATAGCAGCAGAAGGTGGGACAAGAATGCAACGGATGGAAGCCAATCAAGGAGAGAAGCCACCTGGAATTAAGGAGAAACTTCCTAACAATGAGGACAATCAACAAGTGGAGCAGAAGTTGCCTTCAAAAGTAGTGGGTGCCTCATCACTGGAGGTTTGTTAGAAGAGAACATCTTTCTGAGTTCAAAGTGCCCTGCCCTAAACCCACATGGCAGTGTTAAGTGTGAAACAGATGGCCTACACCATGTGTTGTGGGAAGTGTTTTGACCTCTGAAACACAGTTGCTGTTTCAAACTCAAGAAATGTTTTCAAAATAAGTGGAATTGTGTGCATCCTGTTTGAAACAGCCCTCGGGAAGAATCATTTCAAGTCTGGAACGTGAGTTATGTGGGTTATGGGGGAGAAAAGGGCCCTGATTCCCTTCATTAGCTGCAGCTGGGGAAACAGGATTTAAAAAGGGCGTTTGCGCATAGCACCTTGCTGAAAGCAAAGCGTGAATTATCTTTGTCAAGTCTTACCTGGGTTCTGGCGTCCTCCCAACTGTGTGTGTTTCGTTATCTTTTGAAGTCTGCAATTCCTTATCCTGCCCTGTCTCCTTAATTGCTGCCGCATGGTTTGTGTTGGTTTTTATTTATAATCTATATATACTTTGGGTTCGGACTGAATTTCTTCCCTTTAAAAACTGTTCTTGGGAGAGTTTTTTCTCCAGCTGATGATAACTGGACATTGGGGGCCAAGTTGGAGGAATTAAAGGGACTTTACCTATTTTTGTGACTTTGTTCCTTTTGTGCCACGCCCCGGATCATCACAAGATGTCTACAAAAAGCTTCTTGGATGAGAAGTGAAATGTCTTTGAAGAAAAACAAGAAAAGTCCAGTTGTCTCTTGGAAAAGCACCTTTGGGACAACCATGACCTGGATGACTGAGAATCTCCATAGATATCAAGGGTTAAATCTAACTGAATCTAAAAATATGGCCTACCATAAGATTTGGTTGAGAATCCTATCCTGTTTTTTTTTTGTTATCAGCCATTGGGAGTCATTGAGAGTGAGCTGGGAAGCCAGTAACATTTTCTTACATAAATAATATTCAAGGATCCAATCTAGATCGGTCAACAGGACCAGAGGTTTTGTCTTCCAAGCTTTCAGATATGTGCTGGAACCCATCTTCAGGGAAAGCTTATTACAAAATAAGCTTACAAAAGCTTATTAGACTTTGAATCAAATCTGTCAGTCTGAAAAGATGCTACCGGATTCAGGGCTGGGCTCCTGGGCATTTGCAGGGGTTCGGGAGAGCCCCTCGCTAAGATTCTGTGCAGTTCGGAGAATCCTTTGTTAAAATTTTTGAAGCTCACCCTTGACTGGATTCCTCTTCATGCTAAAGGTGGATAGAAGGCGATAATCTGGTGTGAATTTTTGGAAAAATCAGAGACATCTGAGCTACAGAGTTTGAATTTGGGCGAAGAGAAAAGAACGGAGAAGCAGAATTACATGCATACAACATGAACCCAGAAGGAAATTCCGATTGGAAAAAGAGAAAGGGAAAAAAAAAAAACTTCGAGGCAACCACAAAGAGCACTTCATATTTTTCACTTCCCTTTAAATAACTGCTGCACTTATCTCCGAACGACGGTGAAAGGAACAGGTCATTCGGTATATTAGCAGGAGGATGTCAGTGGCATGACAGCCGGGATAATGAAAAATGCAGAACTAGAGCATGGCTCATGAATCTTACACTGAAAATAAAGATGGGGGTGGGAGAATTCAGCATGGTGAAAAGCAACAGCAAGGCGAGAATAAGAGTGCAGGATTCGGGGAAGCAAATTGTTGTATGAACATCTCCAGAACTTCCTTAGAAGAATCATCAACCCTCTTTCTAACCCCAAAAGAGTGACATGTATTCTAATGCTAGGTCTAGCTGTAATTATCTTGAGGGGCCTGGTGCTCTCTGAGTTTGATTCTTTTCTTACAGGCATTTAGTTACATCAATAGGTGACTTTATTATGATGATAAAATTACAAATATTCTCCTTTATGCAGAGGTGGGTATTCAGCAGGTTCTGACCAGTTCTGGAGAACCGGTAGTGGAAACTTTGAGTAGTGCGGAGAATTGGCAAATACCAGCTCTGACTGGCCTGCCCCCATCTATTCTCTGCCTCCCATTGAGTCCCAGCTGCTCGGCTGGGTCTTCTTTGGTTGCCCTGCACAGGAGAACGGAGCTGGAAAGCAGGTTAGTGGGGTGGGGAGGGAATGGGGATTCTGCAGTGTCCTTCCCCTGCCACGCCCACAGAACTGGTAGTAAAAAAAAAATTAATCCCACCACTGCCTTTATGGTAATCATTGTAACCATTTTGCCTAATCTTCCTTCCTCAGGTTGTTACAGCTTACATAAAAAAACACAGATGGAAATTAAAAGAGCAAAGGAGGGTTTATTCTAAGTTTTCATTCTCCATTTCTAAATAAGTAATACCTTTGCTGCTCAATGTTAATTGAGCTTTAGGTCTACATTAGCTGGGTTTAAAACTTGCAATCTATCTTCATAAAATATATGCAAAGATCCCAATATTATTTAACTAAAGGCATGTGTCTTGCCAGTGAAGTTCAGCTCCTGATGATTTCATATTTCATGTCCACGTCAATACCTATTTGGCTCTCCTGGCAATAGTCTAGAAATGATTTGACATTGAATAATGTTCCAGATTCTACAATTTGACACTGGGCTTAACAAGTGGAGAGAGAGAGAGAGGGAGGGAGGGAAAGAGGGGGAGAGAGGGAGGGAAAGAGAAAGAAAGAAAGGATAGATAGATAGATAGATAGATAGATAGATAGATAGATAGATACACAGAGACATAGAGAGAGAGAGACAGAGAGTAGATAAAAGATAGATAGATAGGTGGGTAAGTAAGTAGATAGATACTGGTAGAAAGAGAGAGAGAGAGATGAAAGAAAGAAAGAAAGAAAGAAAGAAAGAAAGAAAGAAAGAAAGAAAGAAAGAAAGAAAGAAAAGAAAAAAGAAAAAGGAAGGAAGGAAGGAAGGAAGGATGGATAGATAGATAGATAGATAGATAGATAGATAGATAGATAGATAGGATGAGTAGATAGATAGACAGGCAGACACAGAAACAGAAACAGAGACAAGAGACATATGATAAATGGTTAGATAGATACACAGATAGAAGTAGAAAGTGTGTGTGAGTGTGTATGTGAGAGAGAACCAACTTTTAAAAGATGCTAAAAATCGAATTCATTTGAATATCAACACCTGTGGCAGTGATGATTTCTCTTGTGGTGAATCTAACACAAGCTAAAAATAATTTTTTTTCTCAATTTTCTGTTTCCCTCACGCCTTTAAAATCTTTAAGGAAAGCTAAGGACTCACTGAGGAGTATTTTAGGAGGAGGCTCTGACTATGGAGTCAAAGAGATTTCAGGACCTGTGGGCCCTAAAGAGCAGGGAGACACCCCTATTTCCTCTCTTCTTCTAATCCACATCCTGCAACATGACACAATCTTCACACATTTGCAAATAAAAGCATCGAATTACCCTCCCGAGTGTCATCTCAGCAAAAAAGACCAATTATTCCATGGCTTAATTAAGCAGAAGGGAGAGAGACCGACTTGCAAACACTGTATTCTAATATTCCAATAACTCAAGGCTTAATTTAAAAGAACCGGGTTGCGAGTAAAACCCATAAGAACACACTAATATCAAGTCAATGATAGTTGTTACTTACAAAAGAGGGTGGAAGAAAGACATTAGCGATATTGTAACAATTGCTTACTGATTAGACTTCGGAGAGTACTCCGGAAAATAGCATTCTGGTGTTTTTTTTTTACAGTAGATAATGTTTGTTAGCAAATATATATATATATATATATATATATATATATATATATATATATATATATATATACAGTTATAAATGGAAGACTGGTGAACATATGTATGGAAGGAGCTTTTCAAATTTAATTTAAACATATATGCTTTTAATGGCTTTCTCTGGATTCCAGGGTGGTAATGTCAGTGAATTTGAGCTACCAATGAAATGCTTTGGTTAAAAAAAAAGAAAGAAAGAAAGTTAGCAGCTGCAATTAAATAATTCAGAAATAATTAATTCAGAAGACAAGCCGTTAAATTATAACCCTTCCCACTGGTTAACTGTGTGCCAAAATGTATTGTTTAATTTATCATTCCTAGTATTTTTAGCAGGCCTCAAGGCAGGGAATGAAGCAATAATAAATAGGGAGTCATGGATAATTAGGGAAGGAAATGGGGAACAAAATTATTAAGGGCTTTAGGTGAAGTTCATTATTACTATTTAATAGTGCCCAGGAGCATTTGATCAAATTATGGATCATGTTTGAGTTGGGAGACAGGACTGAGTTTCACTCACCAGCACAACTTCAAAACTTGCAGAGAGATTTATAAAATTTTAACAAGAATGAAAAGCAGAATATCACATAGATATTGACCAAGCATATGGTTATTGGTATTGTGTCCTAGAAAGCATAACCCTTAATTCTTGTAGATATTGTGTTCTGGCCTGATTTCAGTATCAGATTATACATCAATACATGCCGAAGATGAAATGCAAGATATAGTTAACATGCAGCCTTCCTTCCTTCCTTCCTTCCTTCCTTCCTTCCTTCCTTCCTTCCTTCCTTCCTTCCTTCCTTCCTCCCTCCCTCCCTCCCTCCCTCCCTCTCTCCCTTCTTTCCTTCCTAAGACTTTCCTCCTGAAAATAACCCTGTTGCATTCATGGGTGGCTTTCTACATTAGATCTTACTAAACACAGTAGGGGAAAAAGCTAATGGCCATTGTTGATGCAGTGAGAACAATCAATATCACACTTAAGCTATGAGAAGACTTTATTGTGAAGTTGTTCACCTCTTCAGCTGATGAAATAACTCCAGGAAAGGAATTCAGATTGCCTTTCCTCACCCTTTTTTTTCCTGTCACAAGCCAGCTTTCTTGTGACATAGATAAAAGTAGTGGTTTCAATATGCATTTTTAACCATTTAAGATACCTTACGGTTCCACCATCAATGTTATTTTCCCAACAATGAAAGTTTTAAAGAAAGATATATATTTATCATGAATCCCATTAATTCAGTGATGTTACTAGTGGCTCACACTCAACTTATAAAGTGCAGAGAGGTTTAAGAAATGCAATTTTAGCATTTAATTAGAATGCAGATAATTTTGCAATGATTGCAAACTGACGCTCACCAAACAACACATGCCTTAAACATGGTTCAACTGGCTTATTTGCACTTTTAATTTTCCAATCCTAATGCTTGTTTGTTTGTTTATTCATGTCAAAAACACCACAGTTAAAAAAAGGTCATGCTACAGGACATAAAATTTAAAGTAAAAATAAAGATTAAAATATGTACAAATTAAACAGATCTTGCCCACAAATGAGCAACATTAATTGTATCTTAATGTTATTTTGTGTATATTTCTGTGCAACAGAGAAAGAGATGATAGATAGATAGATAGATAGATAGATAGATAGATAGATAGACAGACAGACAGACAGACAGACAGACAGACAGACAGACAGACAGACAGACACAGATAGATAGACAGACAGAAAGACAGAGACAGATATGATAGATAGATAGATAGATAGATAGATAGATAGATGAGAGATAGATGAGACAGACAGACAGACAGACAGATAGATAGAAGATAGATGATAGATGCATAGATAGATAAAGATAATACAAAGAAAGAAAAAGAGAGGCATACAGAGAGATATGATAGATAACTGATAGACAGACAATAGATAGATAGCTGATAGAAGACAGATGATAGATGATAGATAGATGATTGATAGATAGATAGATAGAAAGACAGAGAGACACAGAGGGAGTATGATAGATAGATAGATAGATAGATAGATAGATAGATAGATAGATAGATAGATAGATAAAGATAGATACAAAGAAAGAGAGAAAGACAGAGGCACACAGAGAGATATGATAGATAGGCAGGCAGGCAGGCAGGCAGGCAGGCAGGCAGGCAGGCAGGCAGACAGGCAGACAGACAGACAGACGGTTAAATAGAAAAACAGATACAAAGAAAAACAGAAAGATAGAGGCCAAATACTAACCCTTCTAATCTATAGTGGATATCAATAAAAGCAGATGATAGAAAGGAGTCTGATGAAAGTTGCTGACAGCTCATTTGCCGATTGGTGAAACTTGGTCATTTGTGTTCCATTGTGTTTATATGTTTACCCAAACATACAAACAAACCTCATTCTTTTACCTTGTCTCACCGCATTTCTTTTTATGTCAGGTCTATTACTTTCAGTTTGCCTTCAGCAGGTTTTTGCATGATCTGATCATTTCATATGCCATTCCACTGCAACCTGCCTCCAGAAAACTAATAATATGCATGTCTGTTGACTCATTCTCAAGGTGAACTCAGCATTATGTTCCTCTCTACTTTTTCCTGTGGGTATTTGAAGTTTATTTTAGATGTATACTATGGTTTTCTTCCAAAATTCATTATCATATACTACGACATTCATGTCAACATTTTTTTTAAAAAAAGGTTATTGCCTTTTCTTAAAACTGGCATTTTTTTCAAACCTAATTCTCCATCATTTTTATGCACTTATTTGGCTACTAGCTCTATACCCGTGCTTTGCTATGAAACTATGTGATCGGGTTTAATTTTTGGGGAGGAAAATAAGGGGAAAAATTCTGCCTCTTGACTACCAGCATCCATCGGTATTCATCTGGCTAGCGTCCGGTCAGTGTGTGAGAGAGTTGAGGGCTGTTTGGCAACTGAAACATGGAAACTGAAAGAGTACTTGCTGTGTGAGCAAGAAGGAGACAGCAAGGACCCTGGGCGTGGCTTAACTCAACTGTTCTGTACCAAAGTTGGCTGCTGCTGTGAAACTGAAACTGAAACTCCTCTCCTCTGCTTGTGTTTTGCATTTGGAAGAGATTTATTTTCAGGTGGGGAGGGGGAGTAGGAGCATTAGAGCATGCTAATAATAATAATAATAATAATATAGGAAATACCAATAGCTCTGATTATCATTTTGAAAAATCCTTTCTTAGTGAGCCCCTAGAAGCCAAGTGGAACATACATGCCAAATTCCAAGATTGTAGGCTTTACGGTTCTGGAGATTTTGTGATGATGTGTGAGTGGTCTTTCGCTTTGATATATACAGATTTGCAGCTGGTGGTAGTAGCCTTTTACGAGTAGTCCTAGACTTACAAGTTTGTTTCGTGAGTCCAACAGCATTGAAAAAAATGATTTATGACAGTTTTTTACACTTACTTGGAGATGGTCACATGATCAAAATTCATGTGCTTGGAAACTGGTTCATATTTATGATGGTCCCAGCTTTCCTGCGAGACGTGATCCCCTTTTGTGACTTTCTGACAAGCAAAGGCAATGGGGAAACCAGATTCACTTAACAACCATGTTGCTAACACAGTGGTTCACTTAACAACTGTGGAAAGAGAGGTCGTAAAACAGGGCACAGCTCACTTCACAAATGTCTCACTTAGCCACACAAGTTTTGGGGTCAGTTGTGGTCGAAAGTCAAGGGCTATAATTGTAATGGTTAGCTTAAGTGGAAGAAATTATCCACACATACATTTTTCACGGCAAAGAAGAGTAAGTGCCCTTTCGGATATCAAACTACTTAGCGAGTGACAAGATTTTCTACCAAAGTTTACCTGGTTGATGGCTTTATTGACAACCTGGTGTGTTTTTTTCCCTGCCTGCTCTGCCATGGCTTCTGATGTATTGGAAAGCTGGAAGTCTATTAAGGGGCAAAACTCTCTCACATTTCCAATTGATAATTTGACTGTCTGTATTAACAGGCAACATCAAGTGGATAAACTATTCCCTGGAGTGACAGAGAGCTTGTCTTGCTTCATTGCACTGTTCTTCTTGAAGGGAAGAAAAAAAATACTCTACTTTTTGGTCTACGGTTTTCACCTGTTTAAAGTTAAGACTTTAGATTCAAAGTTCAAATCCTTTTGTTTGTTCTATTTGGGAGTTAAATGTCATATCTGTACATTTAAAAAAAACAATATTTATTTGGGATGTGCATAAGACAGAGTAATGAATATATGTTAGATGATGGATGATAGATGATAGATGGTAGATAGATAGATAGATAGATAGATAGATAGATAGATAGATAGATTGATAGATAGATAGATAGATAGATAGATAGATAAATAGATAGATAGATAAATAGATAGAACAGAGATAGAGAGAGGGGGCTGAAATAGAGACCGAGATACAAAGTCAGATGTCTGTTCCTGATATGCAGCATGGATATGCAATTGACTGGCTAGGACTCACTAGTCATGGCTAGGACAGACTTGTGATTATGTTTCTTTCTTTTTTAATAGATGGGAGTAAGTTTTCCAAGATTTCAAACCTGAGGAAAGTATTCTAATTTATTTATTTATTAAATGTATATGCTGCCTATCTCCATGTTGAGCAAATTTGCATGGCATACAATATCATGAGAAAAAAAAACAAAAACCCAGTAATATAAAATATTGAAATTGGGACCATTACAATTTAACCCAAACTTGGTAAAATAAATAAACAGGATGGAGATGGGATTTTCTTCTTTAGTCTACTAAAGATTCCCATTGGGACCCCAAGCCAATCAGCAGACACAGTTTCCAGGCCCTTTTTGAAGGCCAGGAGGGTGGAGGCAGATCTCAGGTCAAGGGGCATGAGTGACGGCTGAATAGGTTGTTCTCCTGGACCTTTCCAGCCAAAGTTCCTCGGCCAACAGTATCTTCCACCAGGGTTGATGAGGCAGGACAATCCCATTGCGGTGAGACAATTCCTCAGGCAACCTGGAACCATGTCATAATGATGATCTGGGGAAAATGTAATTGTGGGAATAACCTCTTGAACAGTTTATAGATTCTTGTCTAGTCAGCTACAGTGGACATGGTTTTCATGAAGCTTTGTGAATTCCACCTAAGTGCAATCTTCTTACCCTAGACTAATCAGTCTAGTCCCTATTGATTTCACAACAGTCCTTCATAAAAGACTCATTCTGGTAATCTAAACCAGGGGTCTTCAAACTTGACAGCTTTAAGTCTTGTGGACTTCAACTGCCAGAATTCCTCCTCCAGTCATGTTAGCTCAGGAATTCTGGGAATTGAAGTCCACACGTCTTAAACTTGCCAAGTTTGAAGACCCTTGATCTAAACTAATGTGAGCTTGTGAGGTTGATACAGATTTGGAATTCTATCTATGGAAGGGAACAATTTCTCAAGCTCAGACGAATGAAGAACTCATCTTAGGAGTTTTAATTTTAGATTTCCCCGTTATTTAAGGACGCCGATTCTTTCAATTTGTCTGAAGTGTCTTTGAGTGTTAATTCTCTCACAAAAGCTGCCCGAAAGTGAATGTTATTGAAAGTATGCCTATATTTGTCCTGTGAAAATTGCCTCTTATCTGGCTAATGTTGTACAACAACTTGCTTTTGACCTGTGGACAAATTGGGTAAATTGCCAGTATGTTGTACCATAATGAGGAATGCATAGTGCCCATTACTGAGTTCTTAATTTCCTTTGAACTAATCTAAAAAGGGATCCCAGAGCAGGAATTTATGAAAGTAGCATATGATAATACTCATTATCCATTTTTTTTTAATATTGAAAAAGAGCATTTGGTTCGAACGTACGATTAATACTTTCAATGATAACTGTAGAGGATAGTAACTCCCAATACAGAGCAGACAATGATAAATCCATTGTACAGGCTCCGAAAGCTGGAAATCTCCAATTAAGAGCATCATTTGCCATTTACATTTCATCTAGAGTAAAATTTTAAGTAAATCTGATGTGGAGAGACAGCTAAGGAAGGTAATTTGGCTGCAATATGCATATGCGAACATGATTGTAAGTCGGAGGAATAGTAGGAGGTTCAAGGAAAAAATTCCAGCTATATCAACAAAATCTACAGAATGCTACATTATCCCTCAGCTCTTCCCAAGTGGAAATTTTAATCCAGTTTGTAAATCTAAAGTCTATTTTTTTGTATATGTTTTTTTTTTATTCATAAACATTTTGAATATAGTGTACTGTCAGGGCATATAATTTACATAAAAAAACAAAGGAAGAACAAACAGAAGTATTAATACATATATTAGTAACAATAGTAATAATATAACAGAATAATTTTAACTAGTTTTCTCTTTACATTAGCTTATTTGTAATTCTGTTGATTATATTAGCATATTCATAATTATAAACCATCTTTATGTTTAATTCATAGCATTAATATTTCTTAATCTAATTTCTACCTAAAGTCTAAATAGCACATCCAAAAGATTACAAAATGAAACTAAAATTGTAAAGTTGTTTTTTTGGTGGGCAACCCTATATTATGGGTTGTCTATGGGATTCTCAATCATCTAGATCCTGGTTCATCTCCTGCTTTCTTCCAAATGCTTCTTGGATAAGAAATGAAACATTTTCAAAAAAAAAAATCAAGAAAGTCTAGTTGTCTTTTTTTTAAAGAGCATCTTTAGGATATACTATGACTTTTCTATTTCCCAGATTTCTGAATATGTACAAAATAAATTCCTGCAGACTGAGTCATTGATAGTTGTTAAACTCAGTAGTTCATCTTATGTTGGTGTTATTTAACTTTCTGTTACCATTTCTATCCTTGAAGTACTTCCAGGACATATTCCTACAGGACATATCCATACAGATAAATTTTGCCAGAGTTTTTTTCTGTAAATAATGAATTTCATTCATTTTTATCTATTTTTTAATATGTATTTCTTGTCATTTATGCAGAATGCTACATATTCCCAGAGTTACTGTTGTCTACATTTTTTCCATTATTTTTCATGATACAATACTATAAGTACTTCTGAATTGATGATAATGTTATAGAGGTAGAGTAGAGTAGAGTAGAGTAGAGTAGAGTAGAGTAGAAAATAATAGAATAGAATAGAATAGAATAGAATAGAATAGAATAGAATAGAATAGAATAGAATGAACTGCCTCTGGACCTCCGTCTGGCCCCTGACCTCCACACCTTCCGCCGCGATTTAAAGACCTGGTTGTTCCACCAAATCGGGCTGTGATTACCTCACCAGGGCCATGGGATAATTTTAAGTATTTTAATTTGGTTTTATTGGACTTAAAATTGTTTAATTCTTTTTTAAATAATTATTGTATTGTATGTTTTAATTGTGAGCCGAGTCTTCGGAGATGGGGCGGCATATAAGTCCAATAAAATAAATAAATAAACAGAATTCAAGAGTGATTGAATTTAGACTACTTGTGAGAATGTAATGATTCCAGACTGATTCCTCTCTTGCCTCCGCCATCAGGCTCTGCCTGTCCTTCTCTACGTATGCGTGATTGAGTGAAATTATAGCAGAACCCAAACAGAAGCTAGTTCAGCTTGGGAATTTAGGGGGAAATGCCACTGAGAAAGGAAGTAGAAATGAGGGAGGGAGGGAGGGAGGGAGGGCAGGCACACAGAGAGAAGAGTTTGAGAACAGATAAAGTCTGATTTTAAAAGGCCTTATGCATCTTTGAGTCATTTAATCATGCACATGTTCAAGAAAGAGACCCAACTGAAAAGTGTTTTGAAATGCAACTGTCACATTCCATTTCACATTCTGGCTTAATAAAGGAGCCCAGAGATGCTATTGTAGGTGTTAATGAGATCCCTTAAGTTGCTATAAATATACAAATCAAAGAACTTTCCTACCATTGTTGTTACTGCTTTATGAAGAAATATTTTCAGGCTAAAGCCAATTATATTTGCAATGTCTTATCACAGCAATTATACAAAACAGCAGGCCAGCCAGTAATGACTTTTTAAGCTAGGGAGTGCTCAGAATACTTTCCAACTGAGCTCCATTACCTGGATTATAACCACAGTTTTAAATTGGGTACCAGTGGATATAATTTACTTTTTTTTCCCTTTGTACTTAATTGGCCATTAAGGTTTTCATGCCAACAATTTCATTTCTCTGCCACTTATTCAGTAAATCGTTCTTGAAATGCACCTCCTCAAAAAAAGCTACCTACTCTAGGAGAAATATTTAAAACTTATCCACCCTACATGTATGTCCCCCTTGTTTTCTCCAGGAACAATCTGCATATGCAAACTGCCTTCCCCTGACTCCAGCTTGTCCTATTCATTTTAATTAGCAGGACTCACCGGAGCAGATCGCTTTCTCCTGTCTGTAACAACCACCAGATTTTGGGAGAATAAAATAATTAAGTCATTGAATAATTCTTCCCCAAAGGCCAGTGCTTAAGCTGACAACCCCTGGAGGTTTCTTTCCAGTTAAGACTTTAGTCATATCGACAAAAATTAGGCTTTTAATATTAGTTGCATTCTTTTCAGTTGGAACTTTTCTGTATCATTTTTCATTTTTAAAACGGGATGCTACTTTGCAGAATTAAATTGGGCAGCTTAACAATACAATACAATTACAGGGTTTTTTCTTTCCTTTGCTTTCCCTCTTCCTCTCCTTCCCTTCCCTTCCCTTCCCTTCCCTTCCCTTCCCTTCCCTTCCCTTCCCTTCCCTTTTCTCCTTGGATACCAATGAAATTGCACAATTCATCTATGGGGACTGATTTTTTGGTATGCCAAAATTCTTGGAGTTCCCTTGCAGCTTTATAGATTTCTGCTTGCTGAGACATAAGAGAGCCTTTATTTCGTTCAGGAGAAATGATTAGGCCTTCTGAAATTTGATTGTTCTCTCCATAATCATCTTCAAATAAATAAATCACAACTGTCCTCTTCTTCTTCTTCTCACTCATCCTCAGGGTCCAACTTTTGCAGATGCATATTAGTGCCAGAAAGATCTCAGGTTTCATGGTCTTGCATTTTTGCCACTGATGTCAATTAGCCTAGATAATCTTAAGGACTGTTCATGTGAATACTCACTCATCTGCTCTTGAATTATTAAAAAAAAAAAGTATGTTGACATACCTTTGAACAGGCCCAACATCAAAATTCTAATTTGCTTGAGGACAAAGCATCGATCTTGTTGATCAGAAAGGTCGGCAGTTCAGTGGTTCGAATCCCTAGTACCATGTAACGGGGTGAGCTCCCGTTACTTGTCCCAGCTTCTGCCAACCTAGCAATTTGAAAGCATGAAAAAATGCAAGTAGAAAAATAGGGACCACTTTGGTGGGAAGGTAACTTAGTTATGACGGGAACGCCTCCTGCCCGCATCACAGTCCAATCGCCCCATGCGCTCCCATAGGAGGGGCCTTCTGGGAATACCATCGGTCAGGCATTGTCGGCTGGTGGCTCCCAGAGCTAGGGCCTTTTCTGTGGGAGCGCCCGCCCTGTGGAACCAGCTTCCTGCGTATCTGCGTTTGGCCCCTGATCTCTGCTCCTTTCGTCGAGACCTGAAGACCTGGCTGTTTCAGCAGGCCGGCCTGGATTGACCATGGGGGTGGGTAGTTTTAAGAGTTTGTTTATTTTGTAATTTTACTGTTTTAGCTGTTTTGTAATTTGGACTTGTTTTTATTCATTATTTTATTGTATATGCTTTTTGTATGTTCCGCCCTGAGTCCTTTGGGAGTAGGGCATACAAGTCTAAATAAATAATAATAATAATAATAATAATAATAATAATAATAATAATGATCACATGACCACAGAGACGTCTTTGGACAGTGCTGGCTCTTCGGCTTTGTAACAGAGATGAGCACCGCCCTCTAGAGCCGGAAATGACTAGCACGTATGTGTGAGGGGAACATTTACTTTATAGCCCTTCCAGCTCTGGTGCCAGACATTAATGAAAACAACCAGGTACAACCAGGTAATGTAACCTTGATTCCAAATAAACTACAAAATATGCCAACTACACTTTTCCACAGTGAAAACTGTGTATATAAATCAGGCTGGTAAGTCGAGAAGTTCAGAAGTAAATTGAAGGGATGGTTTTGCAAGTACCAAAATTTACCCTGGCCCTTACAGAAAGGAAACAGTTATGGAATGTATGTTTCGGTAGACATAGATAAGTTTCTGTTTCAGAAAGTTGTACAGGAAAAACGAGGAAGACCGGGAGAATGGGAAAGCCTTGGAATTAGAAAGATTTACGGGATATTCAACTGACACAGAAAGAAGCGGGTGGATAAAATAATGGAGGGATGCAAAGCCTAAGTTGCACTATCCATAATCTTTGGGTGCAGTCCTCAAAGCCCATCCAAGAATTCTCAGCAAACTGCATTGTTCAGTCCATCGGGAACGGATTAAAAGCATTAAATGCATGGGGAATAACCACATTAAAAATCACATCAAATTAATTACGGCTCCCATTTAAAACACTAATTGTACTCAATTGAATATAGCTTTTGTTCTGCCTACTCCTCTTCAAGTAATGGTCCCTGTCACGCTGTTCACAGGCTAAATAAGGTATTGCTCATCATTTGTTTTATATGAAGGGTCTTTATGTCCTTGTTGTTTTAGATAACTTTGAGGACATGGAAGGAAAAAAAGTTTCAAGGGAAGTTTGTAGATCACTAGCTATTCTGAGCCAAGGGGAGGTAAAAAAAAAGGAGAAGGAAATATAATTTCTTTTTTTCTCAGGCTTTTTAACCAGCCTTGCATTTAGGTTCTCTTCCTTCTGTGTGTTTTCTTAATCCGAGCTGCTAATTGATTAATTTTGTCTCTGCTGGAAGGAATATCTTGTGCCCTTCCTGAAGGCCACCAAGATACATTTAAACAACAGCACCCATGGATTCCGAAAACAGAAGAGAAACTCATGGAAGATTCAACAGATTCATAAGTGAGATTGCAGTGGAAAAAATATGACTGTGTAATTTACATTCCAGAATAATAAAGCCATATGATTGCCAGAAGTTGGCCATTGGTCAAGGTAGAGAATTCTCAGTTGAATTATTTGCTTTATATGCGAGAGATCAATGCATTTGCTTATTGGCATTCATTCATTCTTTTTCTTTCTTTCTTTCTTTCTTTTTTTTATCCCACTTTTATAATTTTTACAAATAACTCACAAATATATCTGACAAATCTTCCTCTCCCTATTTTTCATACATTAACAACCCTGTGAGGTGGGTTGTGGTGAGAAAGAGAGAGAGAGAGAGAAAGAAGGAGAGAGAGAGGGAGGGAGAGGGAGAAGGAGGGAGGGAGGGAAGGAGAGAGAGAAATCCAAAAGTTACCCAGTTAGCTTTCATGGCTAAAGTGGGACTTGAACTCATGGGTTCCTGGTTTCTTGCCTGGTGCTTTAACCACTAGACCAAACCACTTACAGATTTTTTTTTCAGTACACCTATCATAGAATCCCTTTAGTTAGCTCTAGTCAATGGACTAGGCAGCATATTTTGGATTAGTTGCAATTTTGGACAGTTTTCATTGATAGCTTAACTTCAAGATCAATGACAATTTGAGATCTGAGTAATGACTGGGGTAGCATCAATATAACTATATTTGTGATGGGAAAACAGACGGTAACACAGTTTTAATGATTAATCATACTGTTATCAAACAGGGAAGCTGGACCTTCAAAAGAACGATCAAGACTTCCACTTCATGCATCGTTTACAAATAAAATAGACCTCATCAGATTTGCTTTTCATGTGGCTTTTTCATCTTTAAATGATTCCTCCCAAACTTTCCATGTCCATGTTCTGCTTTTCAAATTAATTTCAGCTATTCCCCACATTGGGGCTCTTGGCTAATCAAAAAATACAGTAGCCTTTTATTAAACAATTGTGTCAGGATTCTGGCAGTTACCACCCAGAGCCTTGGTGGTGCAGGCTATTGAATGCCTAGCACTTAGTTCCAGCTGCCTGCACTTACTGCAGGCTCAAATCCCACCAGGCTCAAGGTTGACTCAGCCTTCCATCCTCCCGGGGTAGGTAAAGTGAGGATGCAAGATTGTTGGGGGCAATAAGCTGACTTTGTAAAAGTGCCGCTTAGTAATAAGTAGGCATATACAATGGAATGAAGGCTATTGCTGAGCACATTGGGTTGTGCTCCAAACACTGTAAGCCGCCCTGAGTCTCCGGAGAAGGGCGGCATATAAATATGAATTTAAAAAAAATAAATCATGAGTCTCGAGCCAAACTTCCAAAACTTCAGAAGGATTTATTGGGAGTTAACATGTCTGGCACTGCCTGGGCGTAGCCGACTCTGAGACACATCATTCATTGTCACCCTTAACCCGGGTTTTCCCCTACCCCCTGGGTGTGTCATAATTCATATTCTCCAATGGGACACATCCATAGCCCAGAGTCATCAATCATGCTCTCCTGTTAGAATTGTGCATGGCAGAAACTTCAGTCACCTAGTTACTATCTTTGAAAACTATTTATGGAATGCACTTTCGAATTCCAAGCTGCCACATTGCTCTTTCAAATCCCTTTCCCCCCTCCCTTTCTGTTGGCAACTCTAAAAAGACCATAGAAATATTTTATGAGTTGACAGCCAGTTGACAGCCAGTTTCTTCTCCTGCTTCCTGAAATTTTGAACATCCTACCAAAGAGAAACTCTATAGAATCCCACCTTTTTACAGCCAAAAACAAGTCTTCACAATTTCATACCTTCCCTGTCTCAGAAAAAAAAGTAATGTGCTTTTGTTAATTTAATACAGCAATTAATTTTGCACACTAAACAGATAAGGTCCTCAGATCCTTTTTGCAAAATTTTTCAGCTGATTTTCATAATGGCTTTGCATGTTAAAATTAGCACTTCATAGGCTTCGCATGTATTTATTACTCTAATATGCTCTTGCTAGAACAGCCAATTAACACTTGGAAACACTTCACATTAATAGTATTTATAGTCATGTGCAGTAATTATATCAAAGATGAGTTTGGTGTGTTCACTCATTCCATTGATGGCCTGTAATTAATAAAGGAAGAAGTTAACTAATTCTTATGAATAAATTATATTGCAAGATTGGCTTCCCTTTCAAATATACTTATTTAAAGATCCTTGACATTTTCTTGGTCAGTCATTAATTCTTCCTGTTCCCCCTCAAATGAACAATAACCGGCATGCCCATTTAAAAAAAAACATATAAACATTTGCTTCACAAAACAAGATCAGACGCTATTACCTCAACCATGAGATTAGATGTGCTTGGTTTATCGTATCTGTTCACAGTATTTGCTCATTACTCTGCTGGTTTCTAAGCCATTTATATAAAAAGAACAAAGACAAATAAAATTCATTTAAAATGCCAAGAGCAAATCAAATTTGTGTATCAGAGGGGTGGAGAAATCCATCTAAAGAATGTGTATTATCTACTAAAATGCCCTATAGTTGCTGTTTTCAAGAGGCAACTGGACTTTTTGGTTTTTCTTTAAAGATGTTTTGCTTCTCATCCAAGAAGCTTCTTCAGCTCTGAAGAAGAGAGCTGAAGAAATGTCTTGGATGAGAAGCAAAACATCTTCAAAGAAAAACCAGAAAGTCCAGTTGTCTCTTGAAATAGCTACTTTGGGACAACCGTGACCTGGATGACTGAGAATCTCCATAGACATGTTTGTTTATGTTTATGTTTATTTGGATTTATATGCCTCCCCATCTCCGGGGGGATTCGGGGAGGCTCACACGCGAACACAACACATTTACAATTATTAAAAAAATTGTTAATTCAATCCAAATAAAACCTAAAATTACATACTAAAATAGCCAATTAAAACCCCAACCACTCTCAAGCCAGGCCAGCCTGTAAAAACAGCCAGGACTTTAGATCGCGGCGGAAGGCGCGCAGGTCAGGAGCCAGCCCCAGGGGCAGCTGGTTCCACAGGGTGGGCACTCCCACCAAGAAGGCCCTCCCCCGGGACGCTGCCAACCAACATTGTCTGATCGACGGCACCCCAAGGAGGCCCTGCCGGTGGGAGCGCACTGGGCGATTGGAACTCGATGGCGGCAGGAGGCGCTCCTGCAAATACCCCGGACCCAAGCCATGAAGGGCTTTATAGGTTAACACCAGCATCTTGAATCTTACACAGAGGGCAACCAGCAACCAATGCTGGTTGCGCAGGAGGGCTGTCACATGGGAGTATCGGGTCACTCCCATCACAACCCGCGCGGCTGCATTTTGCACCAGTTGAAGCCTCCGTATAGTCTGCAAGGGCATCCCTAAATAGAGAGCATTGTAGTAGTCAAGACATAACTACTAAAACATTTGTATTCTCCTTTTTGAGAAGAGAGAAAGTTGGCCCTGGCTTCAGAAAATAGAAAACCCACTTCAGTAAACTTGATGATGAGACTTTGTGGATTTAAAAAAAAATGCTATGGAGCTTCTCATCTGGGAATCAAGATCTTTGGAGAGATTGTAGACATATCTCTAAAGGATAGAATATCGTGGATTGGGGGAAAACAGCTGCTTTGAGGAGAGCAGTAGAATGTTGCAGAGTGATTGGTTGGGAATGTCTTATTATCTTTGTCCATCACTCGGAGAATTATTGGAAGGGTTCATTGCTGCAGGGTGAAAAGATTGACAGCTGAAGGCTATATCCAGAAGTGGTATTCAGCAGGTTCTGACCAGTTCTGGAGAACAGGTAGTTTGGAGAACTGGCAAATGCTACCTCTGACTGGCCCCACCCCCATCTATTCTCTGCCTCCCAAGTCCCACCTGATCGGCTGGGTCTTCTTTTGCTGCCCTGCACAGGAGACAGAGCTGGAAAGCAGGTTAGTGGGGTGGGGAGAGAATGGGGATTTTGCCGTAATCTTCCCCTGCCATACCCACCAAGCCACGCCCACCAAGCCACACCACACCCACCAAGCCACGCCCACAGAACCAGTAGTAAAAAAAAAATTGAATCCCACCACTGGCTATATCTTTTGGCCAAGCACCACAATGTAGTGTTCCAGTAAAACATTCTAGAAGAAGGATGAGTTTTAGCTTCCATTAGTTTGTGTGCTTGACTTTTGAAGAACCTACATTCCTTTCAACTAATGTGAGCAATTCCAGTAACCTCTCAGTTACCCTTTGTTGAAATTCTTGATTCAATAGCTTCTTCTCCCACATTTGAGTTTGCAAATGAACAGAATAGACATCTGAATAATGCGGGTCTGGTCCTATGTATGTGAGCCTTAAAAAACCATTAGAAAATGAGAAATGTTTAACAATTGTATACATAAATATATACGTTGAGTTCAGTGAATGTATATATCAACAAGACAGCCAAAAGCCATTTAAAGTGACTCAGCAACAGATGGCATTTCCTGCAAAAGTCTGGCCGTACTATTGAATATAGTATTTAGAAGACCACTTAAAAGCAATGTATATTTCAGGCAGATGAACCTCCATGTAAAGGACATTATGGAATACTATGTTGCACAGACTCAATTGTACCTTGATCACTAAAGCAATTTTTTTTGGGGGAGTAAGGGATTTAATATGCTAAACCACTTAAGAGGAAGGTGTTATCTGGTGGGGATATTTATAGCCAACAAATAAAATAGCAGTTAGTCCTTGGTGCTCTCTGAGCATGGCTGTTTTCTTGCAGGTGTTTTATTACCCAAACTAGTTAACATCAACAGTGCACTGGAATGACTGCAACAAAGCAATCAACCTCAGAGAGCATCAAAGACACACACCCCCATGTCAACACCTGAGTTACAAATATTCTCCTTTATCAATATAGTCTTTGCTTCACACTTTTTGCGTTGGAACTTCTGTTACAGTGTTCCCATGTATCTCCAAGGGACCTCACTCAGATTAGTATTCTCAGATACTCAGTGAATAAACATACTTGCAAACATATGGTGATATAAACTTCTTCCAGACCGTGGCCTTGGAAAGAGATCAAATTCAGTTCTGAAATTTACAAACAGTGCTTGTAGTTGATCTCTGGTAGAATTGTTATATTTACTGACAAGGTGGTTTAGAGTCATGCATTAATTCAGAATTCCTTAGATTATCTTGAATCTCAATTGTTTACCTACAAATACATTGCCCAGGAATTTCCAGGGCAGGTGCCTACTATTAAATTAGCTTAAGAGAGACTTAGAATAACTTTATTGTCACTTTTTTTAAAATTACATTTATATGCCACCCTTCTCCGGAGACTCATGGCGGCTTACAATTTTTGGGATGCAACCCAGTGTGCTCAGCAATAGCCTTCATTCCATTGTATATGCCTGCTTATTACTAAGCGGCATTTTTACAAGGTCAGCTAATTGCCCCCAACAATCTTGGGTCCTCAATTTACCTACCCCGAGAGGATGGAAGGCTGAGTCAACCTTGAGCCTGGTGGGATTCGAGCCTACAGCAGTTGTAGGCAGCTGGAACTTAAGTGCAGGCAATTAACAGCCTGAGCCACCAAGGTATGCCGATTAGTGTAATAAATAAGTAAGTAAGTAAATAAATAAATAAGTAAATAAATAAGTAAAAAAGTAAGTAAGTAAATAAGTAAGTAGATAGATAGATACATAGATAGATAGATAGATAGATAGATAGATAGATAGATAGATAGATAGATGATAGATAGATGATAGATAGATGATAGATAGATAGATAGATAGATGATAGATAGATGATAGATAGATAGATAGATGATAGAGATAGATAGATAGATAGATAGATAGATGATAGATAGATAGATAGATAGATAGATAGATGATAGATAGATAGATAGATAGATAGATAGATGATAGATAGATAGATAGATAGATAGATGATAGATAGATAGATAGATGATGATAGATAGATACATAGATAGATGATAGATAGATAGATAGATAGATAGATAGATAGATAGATAGATGATAGATAGATAGAGTTAACCATCATGGAAGAACCATCAAAGTCATGTTGGGTAGGAAATAAAGATGAAGACAAGCCCATATCAGCTCTCTGTGGGGAAAAAAAAACAGACACAGTTTTGCAGTGTAACTTGGTGCCAGCAGAATGTAAACACACTGGTTATAAATCTCAGAGGCACTCAGGACTGTAATTGCTCCTCAACTTGTAAATCAAGTTCCAATCTCCCCTTCAATTTGTAAAGGGCCAGTCGATAGCAATATGCTGATTCAAGCTGAGCATTACCATTGAAAACAAAAGGTTTCAAACAGAGCCACCAGGTTTGAGAGACTGGATGTTGGCTTAGACACATGGTAGATGGCAGTTAGAATGAGCACATCAGACATGCAAAATTCTGGATTATTACTAGAATACAGTAAAGAGATATGGGAAACCCAAAATGTTTGTTGCCATGTAGCCGTTGTGCAGTTCCCAAGACTCCTTCACACACATACCCAGGAACAGATGAAATGGAAGAGCTCTGATATAATTCACCACACATCCAGCTCAGATATAAACAATCGATAAAGAATAGCATTCTGAATTATTATTGCCTTCATTTTTTTTTCAGCCATTCATTCCTGATCAAATACAGTAATAAAGCACCAGGCATGGATATACATATGCAGAGAATATCTACTCAAGCTTCTACAAATTCCTCTGAGGTTGGCCTTTTTTCTCTTTATTTGTTTTGAACTCACCGAATCTGTACTTCAGGAGATGAACTTACTTCTCTTTGGTCTTGCAAGCTTTGGAGGGGGGGATGTTCTATTTCATTTATTATCACACACATTCCTGGAAGATATATCTTTATGCAGCTGAGGATATAACATATTTTGGAAGCTTTCTGAGCATGTTCAGGAAGTATGGACCCGTTGAAAGCATCCTCACATGCCAGGCATAGTTGTTGAAATGATTTTGGTCCAGATACATTGTTTTCCCCCAAAACAAGTATTCAATTTTCCCCTAAAAAAGCAAAAGGACTACCATCTACCCATTAAATATAATTCAGTATGTGGAATCCATTCCCATGAGATTGAATAGCAAGTGCTATTTTAGTTGGCTTTAAAAAAGGACTGGGTAACAAAGGCAATTAGTATCAAAGGTTCAGTTTGACTATTGGACTGAGGCAGAAGCCTCCAAATATTGGCTGTAGAGAACATTATCAGAGTCAAACAGATTAAGATGAGCTTTGGCTCAGTCCAGCATGGCTACCCTCTTACACGATGAGTCCAGATGGCCCTTTGGTCTATGATCAAGTCATGGTTGATAACCATCTTATTCTGGGCTAGGCATTAAACATAAGCTATTCGGCAGGAAGAAGTTGACACTGAGCTACTTTATTAATACTAATGACACATTCCCAGCCATTCAAGTTTGCCCTTCACCATACACAGCAGAGTATTGAAATAGCCTGCTGGTACTACATAAACTGGATGCTTAATATTTGTGTCAACTCTGAGGTGAACCTGGCTGAAGCCATCTTTTGCTGCCTCACAGTTGCCACAAGCCCTGAGAGGAGGAAGGGAGGGGGAAGTAGATAGACTGGCTGATCCATCAAAAAAAAAAGTAGTTTTCTTTTGGAAACCAAGATCATTGGAAGTGGTATTCAGCTGGTTCGGACTGGTTCTGGCATAACCAGTAGCAGAAATTTTGACCAGAGAACCGGCAAATATCACCTCTGATTGGCCTCGCCTACCCACACCTGCCCTTTCTTGCCCTATATTCCCTTGTTTTTTTAGCTCAGCTGATTCACACAGCAGAGTGGATTGCCACGCCTCAGCTGAGCTAAAAAATAGCTCAGCTCACTAGCGCTGATGCAGGGACTGGTTTTTCAGTGCGTGTGTGCTCCTGAGTAAGAAAATAGAACCGGTAGGAAAAAATGTGGCATCCCACCACTGAAGGTCATCTTAACAAGTGGTTGTGAAAGGAAGAGAGGAGTGATTGAGCTGCCTGCCAGCACTTTCATTGGACAATGTAACCAGTGACATCTGAGAGGGGAAAAAACTTTTGCTCTTTTAATTAGGTAAAAATTGCAGGAACTTTTAGAGTTGGCCATGTGTTCTGACCCAGGCTTCGTAAACCGTAATTATGCACAAACTTATTTTAAAAACAAGATCTATTTTATTGCAATACTGGGAATTGTTTTCATTCCCAGCTGGAATTAATCTCAAACAGTCCCCCAAGATAAGCACACACCTTTCAGTTCTATGAAGTGATTTCAAAAACAGAAGTATCAAATTAACTAGAAAAGAAACCAACTGAAGTACAAAAAGACCCAACCAAATACAAAGAACTTCAAGGATGACTCTGAACCAATTGAACTACTTTGCTTCCTGCAAAGTTTTCATCATCTTGGCCTGACTTTTATACCTTATGGGAGGGGTAATCACCTCCCAGCCTTACTCCTGAGTTGCCCCCTTTTTTTTCCAGCTGCTCTTGCCTTTTAACAGCTCTGTGCACACATGCACTAGGAACAGGCTCCCCTGGGTCCTCTGCCTCGCTGCTGCCAGACTCCGAAGGCTCTGAAGGCAGCACCCCACTCTCAGATGGTCTGGTCCCATCTCTGCATCGGATACAGGAGCCTCATCCGAGTCCTCTCCAGACTCCCTAACTGGTCCCTGTTCTTCTCCACTGTCCAATTCCACTGCTGTCTGCATTGGCTGCTGGCGAACCACAACACCATGCCAATATGATATATCCAATAAACATGTTCTTGGAGGAATCTACCTTCCTCGGAGTTCTGCTTTCAATGGGTACATTACTTGGATCACTGACAATTTGCTTTAGATATATATTCCTCAGCACCAAGGAAAACTTTCTCATTCAAATGGAGCACCAAAGGAAGGTAGGTTTTTAACAGACCACATTTGCTGGTTTCTTTAAAAATATATATTTGGGGTGTCTCCCATAAATTGCTGGGGAAAAAAATCTGATCTCAGCTATACTTTAGATATATCGAAGAGAAGAATTAGGATGGACATGATAGCTGTCTTCCAGTATTTGAGGGGCTGTCACAGAGAAGAGATATCGTTATCCAGGGCACCCCAGGGCAGGAAATGAAATAAATGGGTGGAAGCTTGTGAAAGAAAGATCCAACCTAGAAGGAAGCAGAATTTTCCTGACTGTGAGAGCAATTAATCAGTAGAATGGATTGCCTTCAGAAGTTGTGGGTGCTCTATGAAAATGTGATCAGAAAAAATATTGGAATGTGCAGAAATAAGTAGCTTAACACTTGCAATTAAAGAGAAGGAGCAAACTGAATATTATAAGATATGGGAACTATTTTATTGATGGCTGGAGAAAAAAATAGGAAAGCTAGAAATAGCTAATAGATTAGTGAAATATAGAAAATATGTTAATAGAATTAAGCATGCTAAGAAGATATATCAATAAAATAAGAAAAAGAAAAGAATAGAGAATTAATACCAAATTAATGAACATGGATGCAAATTTTAAATGCTATTGCACAAGATGTTTGCACCCAGATGACATACCGTTAAATGGAAGATGAATTTTATGTACTTAAAAAAAGTTAGTCAAGTAATTAATCTATCTCAATAATCATATTCCAGACATATGAACCTTTTAGCTGTCATGATTTGTCACCCATTATTAGTCACTTGCTATTCTTTTGGGCTACCTATCCAGTGGAACCAGATTTTGGCCAGCTAATGTCATCCATCAGCCAACTCTTTGTAAGCAGATTTGAGCAATTATCATCACCTCCATTGGAATCTTTCTTGGAATCTAAAGAAAATGTCCAAAGCTGTAACTTTTCAATATTTATCAGGATGATTCTGCTGTCAAGTATGCCAGACAGATTGGCTTATTCCTAAATGGAAAGTTGGCAAGCAAAGACCATATTGAGTAAGTCAAGCAGTTTCAATATTCAGCAATATCAGGGAAGCTATAAATTATATTGGCTTCATTTCACAAAGTATGATCAATGAGTCTGCATAATTACACTGGAATGATCAGTGAGCCTGTGTAATTGAATCTGGTGGCAGGTGATCATAGCATACAGGCAAACAGCATGTGATGAAGTCAACATGCTAATCAATAACTCAAGGGTCAGTGCAAGAAGCTTTGAATATATATAACACTCTAAAAATATAAACAAATTGGACTTCAAAACAGAGGAAGAGCTCTAACACAACGATAGGAATACTTCCTTCAGTTTTTTTTAAAGCTTCATTTTCAATCCTTGCTGACATTAGATACCTGCAGGTCTTAGAAAGCAACCTAGTTAAATAATGTAAAATAATAAGGTTATGAGGTATGTCAGCTGTTGGACATTGTACAAAGCAGCTACCTATTACTTTAACTGGAAATTTGCCAAATGCCTAAATTTCCACTAGTGCAAAGATACAGCTTGAGCCTATTCAAGTTTTTGAACAATAAAGGAACAGTGTTGAGATTTGTTAATTGCTCAGCTTTTCTTCTAGGTGACAGGCTGGGCTGCTGGTAGCCATCTGGAGAAGATCAAGAGCCAAGATTGCAGAATCTGGTATTGAAAATGTTAAGTTTGCATGAAGAGACAGACGCGGAGTGCTTCAAGCTCTTTGTTTATTAGTGACTACAGCTCAGAACGAACCCACTTTGGCTGGGCTGTGGCTGCTACTTATAGCCAGCAGCCGCAGTTGCCAGCCAATCAGAGTGCAGGGTTTTCCCGGACTTTGTAAACCAATCATTTCTTACATTTTACAAGAACAGCTCAAACTAAACCAATGGCTTTAAACCTGCATACATAACAGAAAATAATCCAGGAATGAAGATGAAAGCAACGGGGAGAAATACACCAGGTAAACTAGAGATTAAGGTTCCCTTATAAAAAGCCAATTACCCAGGTAGGCAAGACCAGGGCAGGTGACTTCATCCAAGCCAATTCTAGAAATCTGATTGAGTTAATGAAAGCTTATTTATGGTTATTGAGAAAATTATCAGACATATTTGATTGTATAAATAAACCACAGGCAACTCCAAATCTTCTTTCAGCTGCTGTAATTCAACATTGAGTCTTCCTAGATATTTCTAGATAGATGTTTCCTCGATAGATATTTGTACAACTGTACCATTCAGTCAATCAGAATAGAGCTGGAAGGAACCCTGGAGGTCTTTTAGTCTAACCCTCTGCTCAAGCAGGGAACCCTGTTTCACTTCAGATAGGTGGCTGTCTGGTCTTTTCCTAACAACCTCCAGTGATGAAGCAACTTCTGGAGGCAAAGCTGTTCCACTGTTTGATAGTCCTCACTGGTAGGAAGTTTCTCCTTAATTCCAGGTTGCTTCTCTCGTTGATTACTTTCCATCCATTGTTTCTCATTTTGTCTTCTGGTGCTTCATACCCTAACAGCCCAAACAAGAAGTACAATGAATTTTTCATTAATTAATAAATAAACTGATTAATAAAATGGATACTGAAGAAGTACATGCTAAGTTATCTTATTCAGCCCTTCTGTTCAGGTATCTTACTTTCATATATGGTTGAACCAAGACATGTGACATAGTCTGCTTGCAACTGAACAATCAAATGCTTTTAAATATAATGGAATTTGAATTGTTCTAGTATGCAAATATATTTGAAAGAGAAGACCAACATTGTCATAAAAGGAAGCCGAAAACTTTCATAACTGTTTAAAAAAAAACATGTCTGTTTTTCATTGCTTTTGTTTTTCACTGCTTGCATGAAGAAATAGTGATACTTTGCATGTTCTCTTGCATCTCAGTTTTATGTATATACTATTCCTTTCATAATATTTTGTCCCAGTTTTATTCTAGCCTGACTTATGTCAAGCTGTCAACACTTTAACTTCCTGTTCTTTCTGCACCTTTAAAGCATTTAATGTGCTTAGTCACACGCTTCATTTTCTAAAGAGTTATGAACGTATTCTGTAACTGAAAATGGATACATAATTTTATTGTCCCATTTGTAGAGGATTTCAATAGTTTTCCGGTTGTCCCACAATCCCATTGGTCTCTACCAGATTTCTTCCAAGTTTACCTTTTAAATATTCCTGCTTTAGCTACACATTTCCTATCATTTCTCTGAATTTTCTCAGAAACATCTCTCATTTTTCTTTCCTTCTTGTTTCCTTTTGTGTGCTGACATTTTTGATTGAGGTATATTTCCTTGTCCTTCCTTGTTTGATGTCGGAAGTCTACATTCAGTTGCCACACATCCTTTGTTGCCCAAGGCATTCATCTTCTGTCTTTCTTTAGCTGTCATGGTGGCTTGTTGTGAAAACTCTTTGATCTTTCCCTCCTATATTGAAGACATAGAGGGACTCGGACTTTTTTTCATTTTATTTTAAAAAATGATCGACTCGTTCATTGTTTTCTTCTGGGGATTCAGAAGAGTTCCCTTATCAAACCAGTAAACTTTGGCCAGAATATGGTATTTTTTAGAGGGGAAATCTGATTAATTTTTAATTTGTTCTGTTGCATTGGCTATGTTTGTTTATTACCATTATACCTCTGGAGACATTTATGCAAGGGTGCTTCATCACAGTCACATTACGGAATGGATTTTGAAGTTCTAGACAGCTTATCAACACTGCTATTCTATATGCGCTTGTAACTAAGTTGCATACATAATAAAACATTTCCTTGAAAAGCCAAGAGGAATATGATTGAAGAAATAGTCTTACATAAATTTAATCCCGTGATTCTATAAATGTTTATCTAGGAAGGGAATCCCTTGAGTACATGATGCTCATTTCCAACAGTGGTGGAATTCAAACAATTTTACTATTGGTTCTGTGGGCATGGCTTGATGCCCATGGCTTGGTGGGCATGACAGGGGAAGGATTCTGCAAAATCTCCATTCCCACCACACTCCAGGGGAAGGATACTGCAAAATCCCCATTCCCTCCCCACCCCACTAACCTGCTTTCCAGCTCTGTTCTCCTGTGCAGGGCAACAAAAGAAGACCCAGCCAATCACCTGGCACTCCATGGGAGGCAGAGAATAGATGGAGGTGGGGCCAGTCAGAGGTGGCATTTGCTGAATCTCTGAACTACTCAAAATTTCCACTACCGGTTCTCCGGAACTGGTCAGAAGCTGCTGAATACCATCTCTATAGTAGATGTACTAAGGCAAGTGTCAAGCAGTAGCCAAACACCAAATGTGTTCATGATAGCATCATGGAAGGAGACTGCACCAGGCATTCTGTCCTGTTAAGCACTGACCTCTGAGTATGAGATTTGTTGCTCTGACAAATCATCTATGCATTCCTTGGTTAATGAATGGATTTAATCCAACAGGCTGGCTGCAAACTTTTAAGAGTGGAAATATAAATCCACATTTTGTTGTCGTTCAGTTGCTTAGTCATGTCTGACTCTTGGTGATCCCCAGTGGTGAGATTCCAAATATTTTCCTACTGGTTCTGAGAGCAGGGCTCAAAGACCACCGACTGTATCAATGTTGGTGAGCTCAGCTGCTTTTTAGCAATCCACTCTGCTGTGCAAATCAGCTGAGCTAAAAAAACAGGGGAATATAGGACAGGGAATGGCCCAGGCGGGAGGGTGGGGCCAGCCAGAGGTGGTATTTGCCAGTTCTACTCAAAATTTCCACTACCGGTACTCCAGAACAGGTCCAAACTGGCTGAATACCACCTCTGGAGATCCCATGGACCATGTCAGGTCCTCCTGTATTCTCCTATCTCCTGGAGTTTACCCAAATTCATGTTCATTGTGTCAAGGTTACTCTCTAACCATCTCATCCTTTGCTATCTTCTCCTCCTCTTTTTGCCTCCAATCTTTCCCACTATCAGTGTCTTTTCCAATGAGTCCAAAGAATGTATCAACATAGATTTGATTAAAACCATGGCTAAGGAGAAACAGCTGAAGGAAAGCCATCAGAAATTGACCCTACATAGACATCATGAAATGATGCTTTACAATAAAAGTTCCACCTCTTTCCGTAATAATTGTGATTTTTTTTCTTCTTCTTCTATTGGGTAGCTAAATAATTTAGGAAAAGCAAGTAGTTAATTTTACATATTTCAATAAATATGTGTGCGTCATAATCCTATAAAAGCTCTGGGTTCAATTAACCGACATTACTTTTGATAGTTTTTAGAGCGTTTTTTTCCACTGAATTAGCTGACTTTTTCCTTGTC
This sequence comes from Naja naja, assembly GCA_009733165.1. NCBI lineage: Eukaryota > Metazoa > Chordata > Lepidosauria > Squamata > Elapidae > Naja > Naja naja. The sequence goes on along the minus strand of CM019153.1, from coordinate 49,167,701 downwards.
TTTCCACTTGACTGTGCATTTCATTTTGATGGAGTAGCTTAAAATAACAATTCTAGAAACAAAATTAAGCAAGCAAGCAAATATTAAGAAACTAATTGTTGGTTGTGTAATGCAGAAGACTAAAGACTTAATTTGGATGGATTCTGCCCAATATTTATTTACAATTTTACATCCTGGAATATTTAATGGAGGAAAAGGATTAAAACAAAGCAAATCAACAACAACAGCAACAACAACAACAAACTACACAGGTAAGTAACAGCATCAACCAGACATGATCAAAATATATATCACAAGACAACTTCTAAAATAAATTACTTAAGAAAACAACTAGTTGGGCACATTGTAAGAGCCATGGTGACACAGTAGTTAGAATGCAGTACTTCGGGTTAATTCTGCCGACTACCAGCAGTTTGGCAGTTTGATTCTCACCAGCTCAAGGTTGACTCAGTCTTCCATCCTTCCAAGGTCGGTAAATGAGGACCCAGATTGTTGAGGGCAAGTGGCTGACTCTGTGAACTGGTTAGACAGGGCTATAAAGCACTGTGAATCAGTATATAAGTCTAAGTGCTATTGCTATTATTTATTAAAGTTCTGCAACCTTAAAAATGATTTGAAACAAATATCTTAGATTGCATGTAAACATAAATGCAGCAGTTCTCTGCTATTTATTAAAGCAAGTCTGCAAAAATAACAGTAAGAAGAAAGCAAAGGTAGTAGTAATAATAGGTCATTTGGGTGCCATCCCAAAACACTGGAACATCATTGGCATTGACAAATTCACCACCAGTCAACTGCAAAAGGCAGCTTTACCTGGAACAGCTGACATCCTGACATGATATCTTTAACACCATCAAACATCAACATCTGTCTATCCCAAATCCCTGGGAAATACTTGATAGGTGGACAAATATCTGGCTGGCTGTGCAATGAACCATAATAATGGGACCAAAGGAGGTGGCTACTTTAAAGAGTTCATTTTAAAGAGTTCATTTAATCAGTGGAACAACTTGCTTCCAAAAGTTGTGAATGCTCCTACTCTGGAGGCTTTTAAGAAGAGATTGGACGGCCATTTATCTGAAATGGTATAGGGTTTACTGCCTGAGCAGAGGGTTGGACTAGAAGACCTCCAAGGTCCCTTTCAACTCTGTTATTCTAATTCTAATTTGTTGTGAGGGCTGAAGAAAACACCCCATATCTTTTTCACATGTTTAGGTACAATACTGAAAAATAGGCTGTTTTAATAAATACTAAGGTGTTCATGGGTTCATGTGAAGTCCAAAGCACTTTCTCCAGTGTGTGTGTGTGTGTGTGTGTGTCTGTGAAGAACCCTACATTATTTGTTCTTGCATACAACTAGGGTGGAACTCATTTCTAAATTCTACCCGCTGTATATTTGCTTGATAAACTTGCTTATTAAAACAGTGTACAATTACACAATAGGAGCGTTTACAGTTCCTTTTTTTAATTAAAGTTTTTTTAAAAAAGAAGGAAGATTAAAAACTAAATATTTACAACTGCAGCCCTTTTTATTGTTTTGTTTTTTCTTTAGGGTGGATTTCAGCAGCCTGCAAATCAATAATTCAGAATTTACTATAGACGGACAAAATAAACATTTGATAAGGAAGCCAGAGCAAAGTTAGCTTCAAGGTACTAACACTGATTTGGAAAACTTTGCCAGGAGGTTCATGGGCACTTCATTATGTGCAGCAGTCTGAAACAATAATTGTTAAGATTTATTGGGCCAATTAAGAATTCAGCTAAAGAGACTCACCGGTTCCCTTCATAATGGCAATCCTATTCGTTTACCACTCTAGTTATTGGATGCTATAAAGGTATAACAAGCATCTAACGAAGGAAATGCAGTTCAGAGATATATTTATAATGCTTGGGTCATAGATTCAGGAGTCTAGCCAACCTCCTGCCATTACCTCCACATGGGAATAAGTGGAAAATCCATCATTTCCGTACAGTCAGAAATTACTAAATGATTATCATCAAACTTGACAGGGCTGAATAAGAACTGTTCTCTTTACATTTCGATTAAAGGAACGATTCTCAGTCTTGTAGCCTTTTCAATCTATGAATTTGTTTTTAAATGAAGGTGCAAAAAATAATATTCTCTTCTTATAGACTTTATAAGGAGAAAACAGATTTTACTACTCTTTCTTAATCAGGCAGTGTCTATTGAGTGTCAGATTCAAACTACAGTTGCTTGTTTTCTAATCTATCTTGAAATGCCTATTTTTTAATCGAATCACACATTTTAATATAATTATTTTGGGAAAGCATGCTGTTTGTGTTTGCTTTGGTAACCCCTGAATATTCTACCCTTTTCTCAAGGAAAAAAACACCCTCTTTTATTTATCAATTCTATGTGGCTTTTTTATCCCATAAAAATATGGGACTAAATTGTTTGTCTTTTGTTTATTACTTTTAAATCCAGATATTGTTTCAAACTCTTACTGTTTTCATCTATCCCCTTCAATGAGACTTCCAGTATCAACACCACAATGTTGGCATTTTTTTTAAAAAAATAGCATCATGCAAATTAGCCATTTCACTGCCCTAACCTTGCATAAAAATATGTATTTGTACAAAAAGTTCACAAATTTACTTTTCTGAGGGCCTGGGGATGGATGAGAAGAGAGACAGTTTGTAGACTATTTTATTTTTTCATCCAAACACCATCTAGTAAAATTGTCTTCAGTGGTAAATCCCTAAGGATGTGCTTATAAGCATTCTAGAACAAAGTTGCGTCATTGCTATGCACCACAACAATGATGCTTAGAAGAAAAGACAGCATTGCTTGAAGCTTTTTCTGAACAGCAGAAATAACCTCAAGACAAAAAGGGAAAACAAAAGTAGAGGTGGAATGGCTGACTGGAATTGAATAACACCATGGGTTCTTTGTTGTGTGTTTGTGCAATAGTTTCTAATGGCATTGTTTCCTTCGAGTTGAAATCTGTGCTTCAAAATAGTCGAACTTTAAATAGGAGCATTCTTTGGAACAGCAATTGCTTTCTTATTATTTCAGCCACAAGTGCGAACTGAAGCCGATCATGTGGAGAAGATTAATGGGGAACCAGGAACAGACAAAAAAGTGGGAGCTGCTAATTTGGTGGCTTTCAAGTGGTTCACTCAAGAGGTGGGATGAGGCTTGCAAAAGCTCGTGTAGATCTCTCCTAGTAGCCGGCAGGACAAATAGATGGTGTGATGGCCATTTTTGGTGTGAGGATCAATTTTGACATGACTTGGTTGTTCTCTGCAGGGATTAAGAAGAATAATTTTTGATGTCTCTTTGTTTCCGTAAAATATTTGTTTTATGGGTGAGGGTTTTTTTTTCCACACTGCATTCAGACTCTGAATTTAGGGGTGGCATCTGATGAACATTTCCTACCTTACAATGGAGTAGATATTGAAAAGCACGATAGGAAAGTGCCAACAAATAACAGCAGGAATACAGCACTTTTTTTCATTTTTTGTTATCCTATTGACCACTGGAAGCATTAAGAATGGAGACAGAGAACTCATCTAGGACTCCATGGCCAACTTCCCATGGCCATGTAGAGCAGCAGTTTCCAAGGACAGAGAGAACACATTCCAGGAATTGGGATGCTGAGGAGAGACAAGAGGCAACCCAACTCAGAGCTGAATTGGAGGCCAAGAAAGAGAAATTGTACAGCAACTCCTCACAATTTCCTAACATTTATCTATAGGCTGGGAGAAGTAAGAGTTTACTCTGGCAAGATTCTGTCTGCTATGTCTAAACAATTTCCCACAATTTCTACAGTTTCCCAGGATCTATCTGTAGTCTGGGAGAAGTAAGGGTTTAGTCTGGCAAGATTCTGTCTGCTGTGTGTAAACAAATAAAGAACTGAACTCTGGACGAACTGTTCCATATTGTTCTTGGACTTAGCCTTATAAGTGGTGATCTAAGGTCTTGTTTTTTTTACTCCTGCTTTTTAAAATGCATATACATTCCAGAGCCAAAGTTAGTGGGAAAATACTTTTAAATCCTGTGGAAAAATGAAAATGCAAGTATGATCCATCTCTGTATTGTTCAGATTTTTCAATAGAAGGGGAGGAGGAAGAGGGAGAGAGGAAGGGATTAATTGAAAAAAAAAAGAATTACAGAGAGAGGTAGGTGACATTTTCACTCTAGGGAGAAAAACAAACTCTTTGGAAAAAATATTTAACAAACAGCAGGTGAGAATAGCCAGATTATACCTAAGAACATGTGCTAGAAATACACTCCTGAAAAGGAACATGCAGTTCACCAAACTGCATGTTTGCTAACCAAAATCTTCCCCATGTTTACAATATTATTTTAACTTTAATTTTATTAACTTTAATATTATTAAAACTTTAAATTGTTTGTTAAATTTATTTGCCCAATTTATTTGTTATCTATTTTGCTGTGTGGCTACTCTGGGTGGCTTATAACAAAGAATAATAACAATTTATTAGAAGATTCCATCCAGATTTGATTTTTGGGAGGTCATTTGGATTTTTAGCTGGACATTCTAGGAACAAACTATGGTAGTATGTTTTTTGGGAGGAAATGAGAACAAAACTTAACACCTCCATAGAAAAGAATAGATTAAATACAGTTGCTAGGAAGTAATGTATACAGGGAACTAGTAGTTCTCTACCATTAATGTCTCATATAGATAGATGCATAAGTTCTATAAATGTAGCGTACTATGAAAAATAATTTAAATGTTTTAAAAACACTTTAAAAACCCCACAAGAACAGCTTATAGTTGTAGCATATCAGGATGAAATAAATTTTGGAAATCTTATAAATATGGAATGAAATATAGCTTGCCAGATTCATGCAAAATGCCAGAGACATAATGCCAAACTCAATCTTTAAAAACAATGGTTATATTTCTCTTCCTTTTAAATCCTAGACATTTAAATAAACCACATTAAAATATTAATTAAATTAGAATGGAACTTCCAAAACCTTATTTGCTCAAATGATTGCTCTGACAAATGGATATTGCACATTTTACTTTTGAGGAGAGAGAATAAAGGCTACTATGCTATAATATAAAAAAAATCTAGAGAAACATATCTCCCATTGTGATGATGAGATGGAACAGAGGTAGTCCTCAACGTACAACTGCGATTGAGCCTAAAATTTCTGTTGCTGTGAGATGTTTGTTGAGTCAGTATTACTCCATTTTACAAACTTTCTTGCCACCATTGTTAAGGGAACCACTGCAGTGTTCCAATATTTGAGGGGGTGCCACAGAGAGGAGGAGGGGGTCAAGCTGTTTTCCAAGGCACCTGTAGGGCCAGGCAAGGAATAATGGATGGAAACTGAACAAGGAGAGGTTCAACTTGGAAATAAGGAGAAACTTTCTGACAGTGAGAACAATCAATCAATGGAACAGAAGTTGCCTTCAGAAGTTGTGGGAGCGCCATCACTTGAGACCTTCAAGAAGAGACTGGACTGCCTTCTGTCAGAAATGGTGTAGGGTCTCCTGCTTGGGCAGGGGTTGGACTAGATGACCTATAAGGTCCCTTCCAACTCTGATTATCTGCTTTCTGTTATCTATTATCTGTTAATACGTGTTAGGATATATGCAGAGTAACCCTTGTGTAGCAAGGATATGCACATTGAAGCGTAGTGAGAACAGCTATGAATAAATACACAGCCACACAGAGACACACCAAATTGTGTTAATGTTTACTCAAAGAAATAGCACAGTCCAAATAAACAGTCCAGGTCATACACGTTTTAACAGTCCAGCAGTATCCAGTTATAAAGTCTTCTTACCCTTTTCATGTCTTTTACAGCAGACAAACCTTTTCACGTCTTTTACAGCAGACAAATATCAAACCATAATACAACAGATAATCTTCGATATCAACAGAATAGCAAAGTAAACAGAGTTAGTCAGTATCAGTCTGTATTCAGCCAGAGAAAAAGTCAATATCAGCATCAAGAGAGATCTTCAGTGGGAGAGAGAGTTAAACCATGATCTATAGCTCCCTCTTATGGCAACTGGCAGCATACTCAACCAATCAGAACACAGCATAATACATTACAGTATTTTTCCTTAAAGCTACAGACATATATATTTGTGCTTTATATATTGTCAACCCAACTACATTATGTACATATACATAACAACATGGTTCTTAAGTGAATCTGGTTTCCCCATTGGCTTTGCTCATCAGAAGGGCTGACCAAAGGGGATCATATGACCCTGGGACACTGCAACCATCATAAATGTGTGTCAGTTGTCAAGCATCCAAATGTAAATCATGTGACCGTGGGGGTATTGTGTGAGAAATGGGTACATGTCACTTTTTTTCAGTGCCATTGTAATTTTGAATGGTCACTAAATGAACTGTTGTAAGTCAAGGACTACCTGTATAGAAATCTAGCCATGTTATTGGTTCAAGAGCCATTTAAAAAAAATATTTAATATGAGCTTCATTTCTTTTGGATTTCCTAATCAAAGGATGAAGCTAGCGAGGCATACTGCTACTTTTCTACCTGCAACTCCTGATTGTAACTGCTACTACTCGTCTCATCAGGGATCAAACTGATTAGGATGCTCGACAATCAAGTCATTATCATAGACATCCATCACTACCAAATGATAAAAGATGCTTGGCTTATTACAAAGGATGCACAAAGGTTTTTTTTTCCTTCTTTTCAAGCAGCAAAATGGACATTAATCACCACTGCTCCAAACGAGAATCAGTTGATTCTACAGGTGGAAGTGGACAACAAAAAAATCATTGGACACAGATATATTTCCTTGTGTATTGTGAAATGGGTGTCACTCTCTAGAAATTTCTTACATCCCCAGAACATACTGTAATCTGTTTTACTCCAGGGAGCTTCTGTTCCTTGATAGGTAGATAGATAGATGATAGATAGATAGATGATAGATAGGTAGATAGGTAGATAGGTAGATAGGTAGATAGGTAGATAGGTAGATAGGTAGATAGGTAGATTGGTAGATAGGTAGATAGGTAGATAGGTAGATGATAGATAGATAGATAGATGACAGATAGATAGATGATAGATAGAAAGATGATAGATAGAAACAGAAATAGACAGACAACCTTTATTATTATTTTTATTGTGGGCACACTGGCACACATTAAAAATGAAATTCTGTTTCCTGTTCTCAGAAATGTACGTATACATCACACACACACACACACACACACATTCACTCACTCACTTTCTATATTGAATACATATTGGTAAGAGGAAACTTGAGAGTTCACAAGGTTGATGCTATATGGAACAAAACTCTGACTGAATTGGGATGCTTTGTGTTGGGTACCACGAACCAGAATGTAACAAGGAGAGCAAGCCACACAGGGGATGGGTAGTGTCCCACACAACTCTGTGGACCCTGCTCAAGCATCACTTATGTACTACATCCTGGATAGAAGAGAGTGAAGTGCTAATAATCTTTTCTGCCATCCTCACCACTGTCTGCACCATCTTCCTATCCGAAGCAGTAATGCTTCCAAATCAGACTGTAATGCAATATGATAGGATGCTCCCAATTATCCTGCTATAGAAAGTGGTAAGGTGTTCTGGCTCAGCTCCCCCAACACAACAAACCCTTTGAAGTTAACTCAAAGATTCCTATATTAGGAGCCCTGGCAAAAAGTTTGTCTCTCAACACAGGCTAACAAGTCTGTTCAGCTGAGAGATGAATAGCTGACTACCACATCCATTCATCTCTGTCACATGCCTTTTATCCCCACAGCTAGGGTGGCTCTTCCATCCCAAGGACTGGCCCATAGATTTCCACTGTTCTCCTCTCCTCTGCCTTCTGTGCAGCCCCACATCAGGCACTGGACCCAGCTGTTCCTCCTCTTCCTCATCAGCCACCTGCAGACCTGGAGGCTGTTGACTCTCCGTCTGAGGGCTGATGGACAGCCCAGGCTCCGCCTCTGTCTCTGTCTCTCTGACAGCTCCATTCCCTCATCCCTCTCAAAGCTCTCAGGTTGCCTTGATGCTGATCCTGACTCCCACACCTCCTCTCCCTCTGATTCAGTTTCTGGAGGCACCGGTGGCTGACAGGTGGCTGCCACAACACAAGGACAGGAGAGGAGATGTACTTTACTCATGATATCCAGAAAATGTAGGCACTGCTTCACCAGTGTCTCCCACTGTTGATTGACCAAATGATTGATTGATTGATTGATTGATTGATTGATTATGTATAGTTTGGATTCTGTATTACACTAAATTCTATGATGCTTTCCCCTTGACCCAAAGCCAAGACTCACCTGAGGCTGATCAAACCCAGGGACTATCTGAACAGCTAAAGCAGTCCGCTGATGATGATGTGAAGAACTCCGAGCCTTCACACCCAGTGAGTACACCAAAGAGCAACGTCAGTCTCAGAGCTTCTGGCTTAAAAAGGGAGTGATTCTGACCTCTAAACTGGTTGACATCCCTGACCTAGCACTTGGAACTCTGGACTGGATTTTGACTATTTTCCTGCATGCTTTTGGTTTAATGTTGCTATAAAATCATTAATTGCTTTTGTATTAGCCATTAAAACTTGTGTGTGCAGGCTTCTGTAAAAGCTGAACCACATACAAGGATCCATTAGTTACTTCTGTATTTGACATGTAACCTTTGTGTGACCTGTATGTGTAGATTCTTATCAGAGTCGGACCATGTACAGGAAGTGCAGCGGAAATGTAGCGGCACTTTCTTTCTGTTTCCTACATATCCTATTCCAACCACATAACCACAAACTGTAACCTTTTGCTTGCTGCTCGCACAAATTTTGCACCTGCATTTATGGAAAAATGTACTCATAGTATGCTCTACTAACCCCACCTATACTCACCCAATAAAAGAGCCCCCGACTTGGGTGTCGGGTCAGCTCATCTGAGGGAAGCCTGCGTGGAGTCTTCTTGACGTATTTGGCCTTAACAATGAGCTGGCCGGCAGGACTAAAACAAGCGGGCACAAGTTTAAAGCAAAGCCATTTGTTTTTTTTTTTTCAGAGACTTTGTTTTGGTTTTCATTCCTTGTCTGCTATTATCTCTTTGACCTTGAGAAAATTTCCATAGCAAATGAGCACACCGGCGTATAATTCCACTTCTGTGTCTATCTATTTATCTATAACACTAGATGAATATAAATATTAATAATAGGATTGGATGAATGGAAGGAACACGAATAGATCTACCCTATATGTTTAAAAGATATTGTGATTGGTAATTAGAATTGTATATTGAAACACTGAACAATGAAAAGAAAGAAGGATGAAACTTTAATATATACAGATATGAAAAGTTAAATAAGGGAAAGGTGAATAATAAAGCAGATGGAAGATGGAAGACAGAAAAGAAATGTCTTTGAATACTACAGTGACATGAATAAAAGAAATAGAAATAAGAGACGAACAACAATATACATCTATGTATATAAAAGCAAAATGTCACTCACGCAGTCATCAAACACCACTCCAGTGACAATGTCCAGAACGTAAACTATAAACTTGAAATTTGGCATGGATGTTCCTCTTGGCTTCTAGGTGCTCACTAAGAAAGGATTTTTCAAAATGACCATCAGAGCATTAGTATTTTGTATATTATTATTATTAACATGCTCTGATGCTAAGAGTTCTACTCCCCTCCCACCTGAAAAGAAATCTCTTCCAAATGCAAAACACAAGCAGAGGGAGGAGTTTCAGTTTCACAGCAGAACCAGCTTTAGTACAGAACAGTTGAGCTAAGCCACGCCCAGGCTCCTTGCTGTCTCCTTCTTGCTCACACACCAAATATACTGTTTCACTTTCCAAACAGCCCTCAACTCTCTCACTGACATGACGCTAGCCAGATGAACACCGATGCATGCTGGCAGGCAGAGGCACAATTTTTCCCTTTATTTTTCCCCCAAAAATTAAGCCAGCCACATAGTTTCATAGCAAAGCATGGATATTAAGCTAGTATTTTAATCTAACAAGATATATGTAATAATAAGAGGAAGTTTGAATGGCGGTAATATTAGATATGTTTAAAATATGAAACAATGAAAATGAAAGGTAATAACTATGAGTAATAATATTAAGTTTATTTGCACTAAAATGTATGATACCCAGGTATCACATTGTTCACACATTGATATGTATAAGCAATATAAAATAAAATAAAAATTGACCAAAAAAAACCCCGCTAGATGAACTTGCTTACTGGCATCTAAAACATGACATGAGAGGGTGAAACTGCAGATGAGAAGGCCTTTATATCTATAAAAAGGTTATTTGCACCTCAGTTTCCCAGTCAACATCACCCAGGAGCAAACAAAACTAGAAAGGTAAGTAGGGAGTGAAGCAATAAAGGGGGAAAAAAACCAGCAGGGAGAAAGCAAATAAAGTCTCTAATGGGGGAAATATAGAGAAATAAAACGTGGGCTTGACAAAGCAAGGTGCGAATGCTACAACTTTATGTCACTGGTCCCCGATGACTCAGGTCTTCTGGAAAACACTGTGGGGCGAAGCAGAGGTGAGAAATACCATCTCTCTTTCTGGTTTTGAAAAGGGAAATTTCATCTGAGAGGTGTTACATGGAGTTCTCCTTTTTATAAAGTCCCCGGCATCAGAAACAAGATTTCTTCTGGATATTTTTTTTTCCAGAACTTTAATTCACATGGAGCAGCAAATTAAAAATACCCTTCAAATCCAAAGCAAATCCCTCCATTTATGACCACTGAAAAGCTGAGAAGTGGGCCTATCTCATTTTTTTTTCAATTGAAGAGCTACTGCGTAATAAAATTGTTTTCTTATTTTTTCTTACCTAAACTTGAAACTGTATTTGCTCAGCTCCTGTGCTCCCCATTCATTTCATTAGAGATTCAGAAATAAAAATGTTGCATTTTTCTGTTGCTTATCACTGTTGCGATCCCCATGAAAAAGCAAACACAGAGTAGTTCTGCATTCTCTTCCTGCATTAAACGACATCTGTTGAGGGTAAACTCTGTAGTTAACTGTAGATTTCATCTTCAAAATGTATTAAAATGCGTATTTTCTCTCAAATTACAAATTCAAAGACTTTTCTCCATCAGAAATGAATACTGAAATGCGTATTTTAATGTCTGAGTTGTTGAGAACTGCATTGACACATTGGAAAAATGACAGTTTGTTATATTGCAAATAGCATTCTATTCCAAAAGAGGTCAGATTATTTGGTGTGAAAATGTACAAATGCTGAAATCATTAAATAATGGTGTGCTTCCTCTACAAACAAACTGAAACTCATGTGGATGGATAGATAGATAGATAGATAGATAGATAGATAGATAGATAGATAGATAGACAGACAGACAGACAGACAGACAGACAGACAGACAGACAGACAGGAGTAATAGAGATATAGATAGTGATACTTCTCATCCATCCCCTCCCCCAACATCTAGTCAGAACTAATGAAACTTCTTGGATGAGAAGGAAAATGACTTCCTCCTCAAGGGGAAAAAAACTTAGTCCAGTTGCCTTGTGAAAAAGCGCCTTTGAGTCTTCTCAGTGATCATTCCCTGCGACCAAGGAAAACCTAGACACAAAGACAATTTATTTATTTCAAAAGTCGTATCCTTCTTCCATCATTAATGCTTTTTAATGCAAATTTGTAACTAACACAGCTGTTGCCACCAGATGCAAAAAATGGCTATTAGATTACCTGGCTTTGAAGAGAACTAACCAGTTGGAAATTTTCCGGTTGTACTTGAACAGTCTGGAAGAAATTTAAATTTAAAGTTATTAAAGTCACTCGTCTTACAAATATGACTCTGGGGAACTGAGAAGAATTGAAGAACACCATACCTATCTATCCTCTCTCTCTCTCTCTCTCTCCCCTCCCTCCCCTGCCCCTCTCCCCCTTCTCCCCCCTCTCCTCCTCTCTCTCATCTATATCTATCTATATACCTATCTCTGTATCTATCTCTGTATCGCTGTATCCTATCCTATCTATCTTATACCTTCTGTCATCTGTCATCTACAATATCACTATATCTATCTATCTTATCTATCTATCTATCTATCTATCTATCTATCTATCTATCTATCATCTATCTATCATCTACTGTATCTATCTGCCTGCCTGCCTACCTACCAACCTATCTATCATCTATATCTATCAACTATCTATCATCTATATCTATCTATGTATCTATGATTTCTCTCTCTCTCATCTATCTATCTATCTATCTATCTATCTATCTATCTATCTATCTATCTAAAAGAATGTCTGCAATCCACGTATGTCAGATTCTCCAGATTTCCTTCTGTTTTGTTACAGCAAATGTTGATGGCCACCCGAATGCAAAACAAACTAATCTCCCAAATAGTTAGCCATGAAACAGGAAGCAACAACAGAATCCCCAAGAAGTTTCCTCTGAAATCTCCATGCAGAGAAATTTGGTCTGAGCTTGCTATAAACAAATACTGATTGTTTGACTTGAGATGATTTTGTGTTTCTTTTTCTTGGCATGAATAATCTCTTTCTTAAAATTGTTCCCCGATGGCACCCTGCCTCCTCCTCAGTCCTGTCATTGGAGAGGAATAGCAAATGCAAAGTTTGCTTGCTTTGTTTAACCTCCTGCTGGGCTCCCCGTCTCCTGTATCACAACATTGTCTGTGAATATGATTTAGCATATTGTTCCCACTTTCAAAGACTCCCATTTGAGAGAACAAAATAGTTTCAGGCATTGCGTTCATTGAAAGTGATGCATTTTTGTTTTTTCAGAATAATCATAGTTCTCTTCTTTCGTGAACGTGTGATGGTAGAGTGAAAAACTTGGATGAACTTCATCCCAGTCCCTAATAGTTGAGATTCTGAGGACATTCCATCTGAAGTCACCTTCAGACCATTAGATTGGATATATAAAAATTGGCAGGAAGGTCTTCTTCTATGGCTATGTAAAGATCAACAATTCTTGCTTCCTTGAGTTGTCCATCCAAACTCAAGTGCGACTGCAATGGTGCATAGATAGATAGATAGATAGATAGATAGATAGATAGATAGATAGATAGATAGATGATAGATAGATGATAGGTAGGTAGGTAGGTAGATGATAGGTAGGTAGGTAGGTAGGTAGATGTGATAGATGAGACAGATAGAGTTAGAGTTAGAGATAGAGATAGAGATAGAGATATGTTGTTGTTAGTTGTGAAGTCATGTCCAATCCATCGCGACCCCATGGACAAAGAGATAGATATATGTCTATGTCTATGTCTATGTCTATGTCTATGTCTGTCTGTCTGTCTGTCTGTCTCTGTCTGTCTGTCTGTCTGTCTATCTATCTATCTATCTATCTATCTATCTATCTATCTATCTATCTATCTAATCTCTCTCTCTATCATCTAATATCTATCTATCTATCTATCTATCTATCTAATCTCTCTCTCTCTATCATCTAATATCTATCTATCTATCTATCTATCTATCTATCTATGTAATATATATATTACATCACAGCCATCTGCTCAGGATATCACATCATGGAACTCAGGAGGTTACACCACAAGACCTCAGGATGTTACAACACAGCCAACGACCCAGGAGATTACAGCACAAGACCCAGGATGGCACAACAATAGAACTCAGAAGGTCATCACACAGCCCATTACCCAGGTCATTACAACACAAAAGGCTGAGAGACACACAGCCAGTACCTCAGCCACACAGGGTCTTACGAAAAAGCCAACCAATCTGCAAACATCAACCCCATCAACCAATTAAGAAGTAACAACACAGCCAACCAACCCACTTACAACAGAGCCAGCACACCACACCTCCCCACCAGTATTTATAGAGACAGTAGCTCCGATCACACTTTGCTCGCAGAAGCACGAAGCTGAAAGCACCAGCCTGAAGATGGCGAGTGGGACCTCACCAAAATGTCGCCAAGATATATATATGCAGGTCTTGGCATGTTCAGGTCTTTTCCCATGTAAGATTGAGAGTATCTGGCGAACCCAATACACAAGCCTGATGATGGCAGATGAGATTCTGCCGAAACGTCGCTACAACTTTAAAAGCACAACTATAAGGACGTGGGAAAATACCCGAACAATGCTGAATACCATACATATAAATACCCGCAAAAACTTAAGAAAACACACACACAAACACACCCACCCACACCCACACACACATATATATATAATCTATCCATGTATCTATCATCTAATATATATCTCTCTCATCTATCTATCTGTCTATCTATCTATTGCTTGTGATCAGACGAGCACTATCATCATGAAGAATCAAATATCAAGGTGAATAAAAATACTATCAATTTCTCTCTAAACTGATCTCTCTTTATCTTTCTATCCAACTGACAAACAAGGAGTTCTATAAATAAGCTGCTTACACAGCCGCTCAGGCGCAGAAATTAAAGTGGATGTTGTGATACCTAAGAGATGACTCACATTGCTAAATGCTACCATGCAGTTCTGCTGGCATATATGTGTGGAGATGTGTGCTGTACAACTGCCAGTCATAACTCGGCTGCAAGAATTGAAGCCACCGATGGAAACTGATGCTGTCTCTATCTTCTGTCAGGAATATTGCAGAAGTTCACAACTGCTTTTTCTCATCCTTCTTATTTGACACGTTTAACAGGATGTGTGTAATGCCTGAAATAAAATCATTTTATGTAGAATATACTGTCTTTTGTTATCTTTGCATGTGGCATGCAAGCTAAAATCATAGACGTTCACCTTTATGAAATATTTTTGCTTAAAAGAAAAAAATAATTTCTGAATATTTTCTTTCAGAATTTAGGACAGTTTGATAAATCAGAGGCAGATCACTTCTTCAATATTTCTATAAGGTGAAGAAGGAGGATTATTTTGTCATGTTGATCTCTGACCGAGGTACAAAGATGATTTTTTAAAAGAACAACAAACTGCATGCACCAAAGAATTAACAACGTACTGTAGATGAAGGTGAAATTCTAGATTCCTCCAATGCATATGTCTAATATGTATATTTTATAGTTCTACAGAGGAATTATTGAGTCTGTCATCTGCACCTCTATAACTGTCTGGTTTGGTTCTGCAACCCAACAAGACAGACACAGACTCCAGAGAGTAATTAGGACTGCAGAAAAAAAAAAATTAATACCAACCACCTTCCATTGAGGATCTGTATACTGCACAAGTCAAAAAGAGGGCTGTGAAAATATTTACAGACCCCTCACATCCTGGACATAAACTGTTTCAACTCCTTCCCTCAAAACGACGCTATAGAGAACTGCACACCAGAACAACTAGACACAAGGACAGTTTTTTCCCCAAAAGCCATCACTCTGCTAAACAAATAACACTGTCCAACTATTTACAAAGTCTGCATTATTATTACCATTAATCTATTAATCTTCTCATCACTCCTCATCACCCATCCCCTCCCACTTGTGACTGTATGTCTGTAACTTGTCGCTTGTATCCTTACAATTTATATTGACTGTTTCCTAGTATGATTTGATTGCTTATTGTACCCTATGGCTATTATTAAGTGTTGTACCTTATGATTCTTGACTCTTGATGAATGTATCTTTTCTTTTATGTACACTGAAAGCATATGCACCAAAGACAAATTCCTTGTGTGTCCAATCACACTTGACCAATAAAAGAATTCTATTCTATTCTATTCTATTCTATTCTATTCTATTCTATTCTATTCTTTTTATTTCAGATTCTTATTTTTGAATGTACTTTGATTTTTAATGTATTCAATCCAGAACTTTTCATTAAAAGATTCTAGTGCAAATATCAGTGGGGAACTAATTTTCAATAGTCTAGAAAATGCAGATCTGGTGACTACATGTTGGAGTATAATTTATCTCTCCTATTTAGAAAAGTAAGCAACAGAACTTGGAGTTTCATAAACCAACCAGGATATCGACATGCTCAAGATGGATTCTGTATGATTGATAATGATACATATGGGCAGATTCTTTCCCTCTTCAATCCATTCTATATTTATTACTGGTACCATTCTCAGACAGGACTAAGAATAGGAGAGAATTTTATTTCCTCTACGTTTTTTTAGTGAAGCAACATAATCTAGATAAGAAAATGGTTGTTATTCATATTGCATCTTTTCCTGAATTTTGTAATGGCATTGATCTGTTAGAGAAAGACATGTACCAATATAATTGTTTTAGAAGAAAAATTCATACAAAATGATTATGATAATGAGAGCTGCATGCAAAAATAACTTATTTCTTTATCCTTCCTTCCTTCCTTCCTTCCTTCCTTCCTTCCTTCCTTCCTTCCTCTTTCTTTCTTTCTTCCTTCCTTCCTTCCTTCCTTCCTTCCTTCCTTCCTTCCTTCCTTCCTTCCTTTCTTTCTTTCTTTCTTTCTTTTTTCCCACTTTGTTTCTAATCACTCTAATATGGGAACTCTTAACCTCTTAGTGCATGTAAAACTGACAATGTCCATGTCAAAGTACACTTCTGGTTATTTCTTAGCTACGCCTGTTTTCTGTACATAGAGATGTTGCTCTGCTTACGTTGAGGCAATCATGCTGACAAATCCAGATGGATACAAACATATTGATAAAACATTGTTACATTGCAATTACATGACTGCCTTTAGAAGAAAAATAGTTTCCATTCTTTGACAATTAATTGCCAATGTTTGCCTAGTAGGCATAAATACATTGATTTCAAATGTTTAAAATAAGGCTAGGTTGACCACGAATACACAAATTCTTGTTTAACATTGTCAATGGCAGCAGTACTATTGACATGACATTTTGTGATTCAGCCAAGTGAAACTGAATCTTTCCTCCTCCTCCTCCTCCTCCTCCTCCTCCTCCTCCTCCTCTCCTCCTCCTCCTCCTCTCCTCCTCCTCCTCCCCCCCCTCCCCTCCTCCTCCTCCTCCTCCCCCTCCTCCTCCCCCTCCTTCTGTATTCTTTGACTTTCTCCTCTTTTTGTGTATGCTTTCTATGGTATGGAATCCCACAACATCTTCTTCAGGTGAGCAAACCACTTTTATTTGCTGGTTTTGTATGTGGTATAAGATTGGTTTTATGTCAATTCTTTCATTTCTGATTTTACATCTTCTGGTTACTCCAGCAACTTTCCTGAAACATCTCATTTCGTGGTGATTAACTTTCGCTTATGTTTTGTTGTAAACATGCATGTCTGGCACTGGTAAAATAGTGTGGGGATGAATATGCTTTGTATGAGATGCTTCTTTAGGCTTAGTGGCCTTGGTGGTGCAGGCTGTTAATAGCCTAGCACTTAGTTCCAGCTGCCTGTAATTATTGCAGGCTCGAATCCCACCAGGCTCAAGGTTGACTCAGCCTTCCATCCTCTCGGGGTAGGTAAATTGAGGACCCAAGATTGTTGGGGGCAATAAGCTGACTTTGTAAAAATGCTGCTTAGTAATAAGCAGGCATATGCAATGGAAGGAAGGCTATTGCTGAGCGCATTGGGTTGTGTCCCAAAAATTGTAACCCATCCTGAGTCTCCGGAGAAGGGTGGGATATAAATATGAATTAAACAAAAATTAAATTAAAATTCTTTGTGCAGAAGTTGGACCATTTTTCTTTGATTTAGAAGCATAATTATTATAGGGATGTGCCTTGAAAATGCTGCAAAACTAAAAATGACCAATTTAAGTATAGTATCTGAAGATTTCTTGAGATCATAATAATTATCTCAACTAACTATAACAGCCATAGCCTAATATTTTCTAGATTCAATGTTATTCCCAAAACTAACTTTCATATACATCAAGATGAAATGTAAATGATAAACCCCTGTTTAGATCTTTCTCATTTATATTTACTTTGTGAGTAACTATTCTTTAATGTAATAATGAATATCATCCTGTTACTGCTGAAAATGAATTCTACGCCTCATGTGGCCAAACATTACAAAATTTTCAAAACAATAGCATCAAATTTGATACTTATTCTGTTTATTAATTTTCTTTTGAGTTTAAAGGAAATTTATTTGGATGGAAATTATGTGCAATGAAAATCTAATCAGACACTTAATGAGTAGATAAAGCTATACATTTAAGTACAGCATATTGTTGTTTCCTATTTTATTAATGCTTTTATTGTCTCTCATAATAAAGGGATATCTGGAGTGTTACTATATTGGGAAATCGGTGCTATGGAGAATAATATTAACAACAATAAAATGACAACAATTTAGAGTTTTATTTTCTATGTAAAGAAGGATGAAATATAAAAACAATCAACTAAGTGTAGGAACTAAAGGCACAGTTTCTAGTTGTAATCTCCCAACAACTGGCCTCACCAAGGTCATCTTAGCCGAAGAGATTCAGACCTGGTTAGTACTTCAACAGCAGAGTCCTAAAATCCTCAGAAATGTAGGTTAGTCTAGTAAGTTGAAGATAGCACTGATAGAATAATTGCAATGATCCCTGAATCTTGCTCCATAATAAAATATATAAACATGTTCTATCTATGTGTCTTAACATATGAACCTCCTAAAAGCTATCATTATCTGACAGCAAACAATGGGTTCTACACAGGTTTCAAGTAAATGAAATGATAATCTCAAAAGAGATAAAGGCTATTAATGCCGAAGTAGAGGGAAGACTGGATTGTTTCAAAGCCAGAGTTTTATGTAGCCCACTATAATTGTATGATTGGAACTTAATTATACCATAATTATAGGCTCAATTACTGTTTTGTATCTTTCATTAAAACCCATATATTAATTGCATCAAACTTCTTTTGATGAGTTTAACTAGCCTGAACAGATGTTTACAGTCAGGAACCGCAGTTAGCTTGCCATAACAGCTTTACCAATGTTTGTCTTGCAAGGTGACAGAAGGAATGGAACAGGTTGAAGAAATGATTGTCTGCTTGACATTGCCCATGATGGAGTCTATGGGTAAATAGTCACCAACCAGTTTGGCATCTGTGGGTTAGATACAGATAATCAGAGTTGGAAGGGACCTTATAGGTCATCTAGTCCAACCCCCAGCCCAAGCGGGAGACCCTACACCATTTCTGACAGATGGCAGTCCAATCTCTTCTTGAAAGTCTCAAGTGATGGCACTTCCACAACTTCCGAGGGCAACTTCTGTTCCATGGGTTGATTGTTCTCACTGTCAGAAAGATTCTCCTTATTTTCAGGTTGAATCTCTCCTTGTTCAGTTTCCATCCATTATTCCTTGTCTGGCCTTTGGGTGCTGTGGAAAATAGCTTGACCTCTTTCTCTCTGTGGCAACCCCTCAAATATTGGAAGACTGCTATCCTGACTCCCCTGGTACTGCTCTTCACCCGACTAACGAAGCCCAGTTCCTGCAACCGCTCTTCGTATGCCTTAATCTCCAGTCCCCTAATCATCGTGGTTGCTCTTCTCTGCACTTTTTCTAGAGCCTCAACATCTTTTTTTATAATGTGGTGATCAGAACTGGATGCATTACTCTAGTAGTGGTCTTACTAAGGCTTTATAGGGTTACATGAGGTATCTTCACATATTGATATATCTTCCTTCCCTCCACCCTTACTATTTCTCAATTTATGCAGCTGTGAAGACTGACTCACCTCATAGTGTCTTTTTTGATTGATGGCAGGTTTTTAAGAATATCTTGGCCCATGTTAGGTGAGCTGTTCCTCTAAATATGCTTCAGAATTATAACTACTAATCAATGGGAGAAAAAAAATAAGGATTTTTTTTTCACTGAAATTTCAGGATACTGGTGAGCAGGATAAGGAATTTGAAAAATTGAGAAAAAAAATCCATAATAAGCTTTGTTTCTTCATTCTATCTAGAGATAGATAGATAGATAGATAGATAGATAGATAGATAGATAGATAGATAGATGATAGATAGATAGAACTAGCAAACACCACCTCTGACTGGAGATTTTACAGTATCCTTCCCCTGCCAGGCCCACAGAAATGGTAGTAATTTTTTTTGAATCCCACCACTGGTGGGTATGTCTAGTTTAATGATAAGAAGGACTAGGGGTGACATGTTAGCAGTGTTCTAATATTTGAGTAGCTGCCACAAAGAAGAGTGAGTCAAGCTATTTTCCAAAGCAGGACAAGAAGCAATGGGTGGAAACTGATCAAGGAGAAAACCAAAACTAGAACTAAGAAGAAATTCCTGACACATAGAACTATCAATCAGTGGAGCAGCTTGCCTTCAGAAGTTGTGGGTATTTCATCACTGGAAGTTTTTAAGAAGAGATTGGATAACCATTTGTCTGAAATAGTATACAGTCTCGTGCCTGGGCGGGGGTTTGGACCTCCAAGCTTCTCTGTTGTTCTGTTCTAATCCCCTTGGACCGAAGTTAGTATCCATCACAAAATTGGGGGTGAGGAGAGGAGATGAAAAAATAATGGTGACAATAGAAGCAGCAACAACCACAGGTCTTACCAAGGCATTATAAACCATTACGAAGTGATAGTAACACTTCACATGATCTTGATTCTCTTCCTCTATTAATGCAGCCTAGAACTGTGTTGGCTTTTTTGGCAACTGGCTTGTATTCAAGTGATGGTCCACCAGGACTACAAGATCCATCCCACAATTACCACTATTGAGCCTATTCTATATTTCACATTTGATTTTTCTTGCCTAAATGTAGAACCTTACTTATTTTTCTTTTCACCATGCTGCATGAAATGCTTGATTGATAAGACCATCAAGAACCTGGTGGCACAGTAGTTAGAATGCCGTACTGCAGGCTAACTTTGCCCATAGTCAGGAGCTCAATCCTGATAGCTCAAAGTTGACTCAGCCTGCCATTCTTCTGAGTTTGGTAAGATGGGGGACCAGATTGTTGGGAGCAATATGTTGACATTTGTAAACTACTCAGAGAGTGCGATAAAGAAGTCTAAGTGCTATCACAAATCGTTATCAAGTTCCAAAATAATGGAATTCTTTCCTAGCGTGAGACTTCAAATACTTTTGATGGTCCCTGTCTTACACTCAAAGTGAAGATCTGCATTTCTGCAATTGTCTTACGATTTCAGAAAAATAAATGAACAACCACTTACACTTCTTTATTCGTAGCAATGAATCTTTTTAGTTTATTGATGCATGAGATGTTGCTGTGAATGTCCCCTTTTTTATTATTCTAAAAAGACAACCTTGGAAAGCAGAGTAAAGTTTGCCATGAGTGAAATATTTCTGGGGTAGTACTGAAGATAAAACTATATATCTTTGGCAGGTTTATTAGCCTAAGTCAAAGAACAGCATGTTTCTCGCCATAATTTGATATGTACACTTTCTCCTGCTGTCCCATATATCTGTAGTTTTGATGTACTCAGATATATTTCATTATTGTCAAAGAAATTTGTCAGGAATATTTATAATAGGAAGGAAGAGAGAATGCCTTCGTTTAAATTTCTTGCTATACTAAAAAAAAAAACTATAGCTCTTAATATTCATATGAATCAGGGAGGATGCAATCTCAACTAGCACACTCTGATCTGGTTTCAATTCTTGAAAGTATTAGCCAACTTGAGCTATTAGTCAGGTATAGAAAGATATAATTTATGGCAGTAATAGATTTCAGTGAGATATGAGAACCAACCTTCAGCCTCGCTCATTGGAAAAGTTGGTAATATTTTCATTATTGAGGGACTGGTAGGGAAAAAGATTAAGCAGGACATTCTAATGCTAAAAGTTTTTTTTTTTTAAGGCCAAAATGCACTATTGAAAACAACACCATGGAGAAGACCTTCTGTGCTTGTGATACTCTACAACAGGGGTGTCAAACTCACGTCATCATGGCGGCATCTCGTGATGTATCGGGACTTTTTTCCCCTTCACTAAACCAGGTTTGGGCGTGGCCAGCGCATGATGCATCCAACCCGTGGGCTGGGAGTTTGACAGCTCTGCTCTCCAAAGTTTGGGGAAAAAAATCTTGACCCCAATTTATAATTTTGAGTTGACAACTTTGCTATATCTAGGAACTGCATCAATATACTGTTGGTTCAGCTGCACTGCATTTGAAACCACAACAGAACTACAGAAGTCCTGGGTGCTCCATCACTGGAGATTTTTAAAGAAGAGATTGGACAACTGTTTGTTTGAAGTGACATAGCCGTGATGGTGAACCTTTGGCATGCATGCCACCTGTGCCCTCTCAGGCACATGAGCTGTTGTTGGGCTGATTTTGGGTCTCTGCGTGCATGCCAGTGGCAGGGCACATGCAGGAGAAGTATGCGCATGCATGGGAGGTGGGGGGAGCATTTGGGGGTCACATGCGCATGCATGAGGGCAGGGGGAACATGGGGCAGGCGTGTCATACCCCTGCACCCTATTTTTGCTTCCAGAAGGCTGCAGGGAGGCTTACTAAGCCCAAAATAAGGTGCAGGGTATGCAGTATTGCCCCACCAGCCCATTTTTGCTCCCAGGAGGCTTCAGGGAGGCCTACTAGGCCCTAAACGGTGTGCGGGTGAGTTGCACACACATGCACGGGGGGGCAAGGGGAGCAGGGGGCTTACATATGCATGCTCAGGGGAGCAGGGGGTCATGTGCAGATATGCACGGGGTGGGGCAAGCATGAGGGGTCATGTGCACATTGCATTATGGTTTCAGGCACAGGCATGCAACGACAAAAATGTTAGCCATCACTGTAATATAGGGTCTCCTGCTTGAGCAGGGTGTTGGGCTAGAAGATTTTCAGCTCTGTTATTCTGTTAACTAGTCTTTGTTTGAAGAGCTGCCAAGCGCATGATTGAAGAGTTGTCCATGCTCCAGCTAGTAGGAGAGTTGCTTCATCTCACCGTTTCATTCTTTTCTCTCTTTCCAAAAGGTTCAGCCATCTCAGCATTGACCTGGACATAAGAGAACAGAGCATGATTTCAGGTTGTCTTTAAGCTGCTTATTGAGAAACTGAGAAGTTGAAAACCTGGGTGGTGTGGAAGTCTGTACTATTGTGTTTCTTAAAAGAAAGAGGATTAAAGCAGGCTTCCGCGGAACCTTGCATAGTAACTACTTCTGGACTTTCCCAATGTTTGCACACTCATCTCTGAACATTCCTGTCAATATCAGTACCATAGATAATCCTCAACTTACAACCATGTTTGGGACTGGTAATCTTGGCGTTGAGGGCAGCCATCATTAAGCTGCCCATGGAACTGCTTCATTCAACAGTAGTGATCCCAGCACTTCTGGTTTGGTCATTAAGTGATTGCATGGGTCATTAAGTGGATGGTATTACAGATCAGGAGGTTGGACTGGATCAAGGGTCTGTGGGGACCCTGGAAAGCTCCACTCAGGAGCTGAAAATCCTCCCAGCCAAAATTCAAGCAGAATTTAAGCCCTGAGTGGAGAGACAGTTGTACACAGCCTGTGCTGGCCTTCCGATATGCATGAGTGATGCTCCACTCTATATCTTCACCTCACTGACTTTCCATTCTCTGTTTGGATTTCATCTCTGCCTTGCCTTTAGGGTTGGCTGAAAGAACTTCCTCTTGAAGGATTTCAGCTTCCTTCCATGCCTGGATGGCAACCCCTTGGGTAGGACACAGGAACAGAGCTGAAATCTTCAGGTTTTCAGCTCTGTTTTTGTACTTTGGCAAAGGATTCATCTCCTCGTGCACAGGGTTCAGGAACAAAGCTGAAATCTTTAAGCTGCATTTCTGCACCCCATCAAAGGAGTCTAGATACAATTGGCAGGCATCTCTTTCAGCCAGCCCGAGAGATGAGAAGGAGTCCTCTCAGCAGGTGGCAGCAGCTTGCAACATTCTCTGTCGGCTTCCCCATTGACTTTCTGGGGAAGCCAACAAAGACAATTGCAGATGATGATCAAGTGGTGGCACACACATCCTAAGTGCCAACAAGTTGCCAAGCATCCCAGATTGTGATCACAGAAAAGTGTGTGTGCCGTGTTTTGCGGTATGAGAAGCAGCCTAAAACATAGAATAATAGGTTAGGAGGGGCTTTGGAGGCTTTCTAGTCTAACCCTCTGCTCAAGCAGGAAACACTATACCATTCCAGACAAATGCTTGTCTGGTCTCTTCTTGAAAACATTCAATGATGGAGCACCACAATTAACACCTTAGAAATACAGGAAAGCATCAGCTAAATAATAATGGCTTGTAAAAACATTTTCCTACACAGAGCTTTCACAGGGAAAACAAGCTCAGGCAAACTTCAAATTCTGTGTATTTTAACTACTGAGCTGAAGAAGCTTCTTAGATGAGAAGAGAAAGGTCTTCAAGAGAAAAAGGAAGAAAGTCCAGATGCCTCCTGAAAAAGCACCTTTGGGACAACCATGACCTGGATGACTGAGAATCTCTACAGACTTGTAGCTATACAATTTGGGATGAAGACTCTTTGAATGGTGTGGGAGTAAGAATGGATTTCCAGGGAGAAAAATTGCAGACTACAGGAATCATTAGCACAACTCAGTTTACCCTGAGGACACAGATAAACTCCAAGTGCTTCACTGACCCTCTAAAAGGATGCAAATGACCAGCTGTCTGCAAGGAATATAAATCCTTCCATTCCCCACCATCCTGTCAGAGCTGAAGAAGCTTCTTGGATGAGAAGCGAAATGTCTTCAAAAGAAAAAAAAACAAGTCCAGTTGCCTCCTGAAAAAGCACCTTTGGGACAATTATGACCTGGATGTCTCTACAGACTATTTTAACTACTACATTTGTAAATGATGCAAAGAGAAATAAGTGAGAATTATCCTATATCACTAGCTCTTAAAGAGACAACCTTTAGGAGTTAGTGATATATGATAAAAGCCTTTCTGGACCATCTTCTAAAAGGACAGTTGTAAGTTGAGGACTGCCTGCTGTATAAACAGAGAACTTTATAAAAACTTTCTACAGCAGATGAGGATGTCATATCCGACAGGTTTATAGAAAATACCTTTCCAGAAAGCAAGTAAGACAGCAAACAAAAAGGTAATAGCTTGGCTGAGCTAAGATGTAAGTGCCAAACCTACAAATATGCATCGGGGAAAATAATTTAGTTTGACCTTTTAAATTGAAATTTACATTTCTCTATAATGATTAAATGAGTGATAGCATCATTTGTTATGGAAAAATTATACACTGGATAGCTGACAGAACAGTGTGCTATTTTCTTCAATAGCCAGCCTGCTCCACCTTCTCAATGGCATCTATACATCTATCTATCAACCCATCTATCAGTCTGACAATCTATCTGCCTGTTTGCTTTGGAAGGGCTCGAAGGAAATGCATTTGGGATGTAATTTAGTCCAGCATTAAGTATCCAGTGTTTTAAGGAGAAGTCAAGCTTAAGGCCCCATTCACTGGGAAGACTACTTGGTGTTAGCTCGGCAGGATCCCAGTTAAGGATAATGGCAATAGCAATAACACTTAGACTTACATACCACTTCTCAGTGTTTTACAGCCCTCTCTAAGCAGTTTACAGAGGCAGCATTTTGCCCCCAACAATCTGAGTGTGGAAGGATGGAAGGCTGAGTCAACCTTGAGCCGGTAAGAATTGAAATGCCAAACTGCATATATCACTAATAGATGATAGATAGATAGATAGATAGATAGATAGATAGATAGATAGATAGATAGATAGATAGGTAGGTAGGTGATGACAGATATAGATAGATAGATAGATAGATAGATGAAGATAGATAGATAGAATAGGTAGTGGTGATGATGAATAGATAGAAGATAGATAGATAGATGATAGATAGATGATAGATAGATGAGATAAATAAATGAGTGATGATAGATATAGATATGATGAAGAAGAAGATAGAAGATAGATAGAAGATATGATAGAGTATGATAGATAGAAGATGAAGATATGATAGATAGATGATAGAAGAATGATGAGATAGATAGATAGAGAATAGATAGATAGATAGATAGATAGATAGATAGATGATGAATGATGATAGAAGATAGATAGAAGATGATGATAGATAGATAGATAGATAGATAGGGAGGTAGGGAGAGAGAGATGTTAGATATTGAGAGAGGGAGAGGGAGAGAGAGATAGATGATTGATAGATGCTGTAGATAATTGAAGCTGAATACCTCTTTGTAAGGTCTGTTGAAGAAAGAGTTTGAAGGAAATTTTTCTTTCAGAGTGCAGAGACCAGCCTTTCAATAGCATTGCATTTATTTCAAATTTAATAACAAAAGAAAAGAGGGAAAAAAACAGAACAGAGGACAATAGCTGCCCTTTTATCCCTAACAGAAGCACATCTCTAGGAGTTCATTTCTCCTTTCAACCAGCTTCAGGCTCCAATTTATTACAAACTTCATTATAAATAATAAAACATATAATGAGTAACAATGGACCGCCAGCTAGCTTGGGAAAGGTGGTGAATATGACATGTCATATATTTCAAACGAAGATCATATTTGCTTTCTTGGTTCCCTTTAATAAGAGATCTTGAATAGAGTTTCATTTGTATTACTTGTTATTGCTGGTCATTGGATTCTTTAGTTGAAAAGATTTTTTTTCATTTAGGTTAAAGAAAAAAACCCTCAGTTATAGCCATTATGTTGTAGGAGGCATTGGTCAGGGGTGCACTATAGACCTTCATTTCATGTTTTTCCTTGTTATTTCTATTTCCAAATCTTTGTTCTGATCAGCACCATTAATCTTTTCTATCTCCTTGTTCAATTTGGTATGAGTTTCCATGCATTTGAATGTAGACCTCTCCAAATATACACCTGCTTATTTCAACATGTGTAATGTTGCACCAAAATCTTTGCTTTGCCTTGGATATATTGCAAAATAGACTATCTTTGGGGCAGAGTTCTGGGGCTCATGTAAGATTGTCTTTTCCTAATCACATGAGGACATTTGATTGCGGGTAATTTCAATATATCCTGATAGCACTTTGTATCTATGGATGGAGAAATACGGTTTCTAGACAGAAGAATTCCACTTCAGGAGCACCAGTGTAATACCATTTGGACTTTGAACTGGGATTCTTGACTGTCCCATATCTTTCAATGAGTAAAATAGTCAAAAGACCCAGTAAAATAGATGTTTACCACCATGGCAAGGACAGAACAGGAGAAATGCTAACAACTCATTCTCTTTTATCTGTTTAAAGAGGAGAAAGTTGTGTGTGCTTTGGCAAGGATCTCAGAGTACAAAACACCTTGTCTTGTACCATCACTCTGCTAAACAACTAATTTTCCATAACACTGTCCAACTATTTACTAAGATTGTATTTCTATTCTTCTTCTCATCCTTCCTATTACCTATCTCTTCCCACTTATGACTATAACCATGTTGCTTGTATCATTACAGTTTATATTGTTTTATTTGTTCCTAGCATGATTTGATTGCTTCTTAGTAACCTATGGCTATCACTAAGTGTTGTATCTTACGATTCTTGATCAATGTATTTTATTTTATTTTATTTATGTATACTGAGAGCTTATGAATGAAAGACAAATTCCTTGTATGTCCAATCACACTTGGCCAATAAAGAATTCTATTCTATTCTATCTGGCCAACAAGCACAGATTGAATGGCAGTTGTCTATGGTTAGTTATTAATGCTGATTAACTGGTAGCCTGCCAGACCCAGAAATATACCCATGCTCAGAGTATCCTGTGGTCCAAAAGCATGCAAAAATTCTGCCAACAGCCCAGACTCAACTTGGACACATTTTAACATGGACTCAAAAGAATATCTATTGATGGAAAGCTGGTGATCTGGAAAAATCTTTATACTGTCTTGCATTTTCTTAGTGGATATAATCTCAACATGTTCCTGTAGGTCTTACTTGTTTCTAAAGAAATTTAAATGGCCGCCCAACATACCTGGACTGAGATGCCCTGCGCACAGTCACTCAGGCATTTGTTACCTCTCGATTCAACTACTGCAACGCTCTCTATTTAGGAGTGCCCTTGCATACCATCCGGAGGCTTCAACTGGTGCAGAATGCGGCCGTGCGGGTTGTGATGGGAGTTTCCCGGTACTCCCATGTTACACCCCTCCTGCGCGACCTGCATTGGTTACCGGTTGCCCTCCAGGTGAGATTCAAGGTTTTGGTGTTAACATTCAAAGTCCTGCAAGGCATGGGTCTGGGATATTTATGGGAGCGTCTCCTGCCGGCATTGAATGCCAACCGCCCTGTACGAGCGCATAGGCAAGTGTTCCTCGGGGTGCCATCTGCGAGCCAGTTCATTTGGTGGTGCCCCGGGGGAGGGCCTACTCTGTGACGGTTCCCGTCTTATGGAACCAATTACCCCTGGGACTCCGTCTGGCCCCTGACTTTCACACCTTCCACCACGATTTGAAAACCTGGCTATTTGAACAGGCCGGGCTGTGCTGACCTCTTGGGGGGGTGGTGTTAAATTTTAAATTTTATAAGGGTTTTGGATTAATTGGCTTGTATTATTTAATAGTGTTTTAGATAACTAATTTATTGCCTGTTCTTAGTTGTGAGCCGCCCCGAGTCCTTTTGGAGAGGGGACGTCATACAAGTCAAATAAAACTAAACTAAACCTCCTCCATAGGAGGAGGTTTTTCTTGAAAATTATGCTTAACTTGCTGAATGCCCATCAGCCACATTTAACACACTGTTCAATTTCCTTTACTGAATCACCTTCCATGGGGATCCATTGGCCAAGGTATATGTAGTGGTCTACTATGTGTAGTCCTCCTCCTCCTCCTCCTCCTCCTCCTCCTCCTCCTCCTCCTCCTCCTCTTCTTCTTCTTCCTCTTCCTCTTCCTCTTCTTTTATCCTCCTCCTCCTCCTTCTAGAGAGAGAGAGGGAGAGGGATATAAAATCTTTCTTTGGTGAATTTATTA
This sequence comes from Naja naja, assembly GCA_009733165.1. Classification (NCBI taxonomy): domain Eukaryota; kingdom Metazoa; phylum Chordata; class Lepidosauria; order Squamata; family Elapidae; genus Naja; species Naja naja. The sequence goes on along the minus strand of CM019153.1, from coordinate 49,138,949 downwards.
AACATAACCTGGCTCTCTTTCAGGTTTATTTTTAAGCCAAATTGTTCTCCTCCTTTGTGCATCAGCCTTCAAATGAAGGTCTTTCTTCTTCTTAGACAATGAGTTTCTGTAGGCCTCTTTACAGGGAAGAAGTGTTTCTTTAAAGAAACAGTTGACATTGAAGAATAAATCCTTGATAAGTTAATAAGAAGCCAGTCCGTTAATTTGGGTAACAATTCCATTCAATGAGAATGGAAAGAAAATGAAAATAATTCTTTAGAGATGACTTTTACTGAATAACACTACATGAAGTGTTGTGTCTGGCTTTTGTATTAGTAAATGCTAAATTATCGATTAAACACTTCATGCTAATCTTGGTTTTAAGCATTCCTAAGCAGTCTGATATATTTATTGATCAGACTTAACTGATTATGTGTCCATATAGTCATCAACAATTATCAGTAACTTTACTATAGTGCATATATATGCCTGACATTATGGATTAAAGTGTATAAGCACTAATTGGTTACAATTTACTTTTAATATGTTTGAGTCTTTGGATAGTTTTTAACTTACTACACAAAAGAATTGCTTCCTTCTCTTTCTCTTGGCTTCCATCGTTAAGGTGTCAGTCAGATAGAATGATGAAATTTGGCATTTAAAAAGTATAAGCTCATAACACTTTGACTAATGAATTGTTGCTTTATTTTAAATTCATTAATTTCTAATTTGTATAAATGCATAAGTCTGTACAGGAAATCCCCCACTTATGAACAGTTGTTTAAGAACCATTCAACATTACAGTGGACTTTTTAAACAGCAATTTATAACATATTCTTGAAGTTAGAGACCCTCTAACCCTACCCTGAAGTCATGTGACTGAATTTTGAGTGATTGGCAGTCAGTTCTCATTTATCAGAAACCACCCCCCAAAAAATGTAAGCATATGGTCTCTTTTCAGTGATGAAGATAATTGTTTTTCACTATGTGTGTCCGTAATTTTTCTAAGCTGTCAGAAAGGATGGGAAAATTGTGGTTCTTTTCAATATTAATAAAGAAAAGATAGTCCTATCAATATTCTAGATCTAAGGTGTGGAGCTTCTGTTGGCTTAAGGAGCACACTGACCTTCTCCATACCTAAAAGGAACCCTAACACATCACCATCCATTTGCTGAACAGAAATTTGAGCTTCCTTTGAAGACAATCTTCAAAGCCCATCAATTCTGAATGCAGTTATGACAACCAGTTCATGTGACTATGAAGATTCTCAGTCATCTAGGTCATGGTTGTCCCCAAGGTGCTTTTTCAAGAGGCAATTGGACTTCTTTGTTTTTTTCTTGAAGATGTTTCACTTGTCATCCAAGAAACTTTCTTCAGTTTTGACTAAATGGTGGAAAATGGAAAGATTTGTATTCCTTGCATTCATCTGGTTGTTAGCACTCTTTCTGAGAGTTGTTGAGGCTACCTGGAGGTTTATCTGTGCCCTCAGTGTCACCTGAGTAATGCAAATAGATGTGGAACTTTTTTGGAACTGCTGAAAGGACTGTGTTGAACAGACCTATCTCAACAGAGCAGGAGGGATAGATGGTCTCATATCCCTCCCCTTCTGTTGAGAGAAGTCTGTTCAATCTTAATGTAGATGGCCATTTTGAACCCTATCTCAAACTTCTGTCTTTGACCTGTCTTTCAAACCTCTCTGCCCAGAATGTGGACTTTGCTGTCTTCAAAACAGTGGCATTTATCTTTCAAATGCCATTCATTCCATCGATTGCAGGAGGATTTTCGACCAATGCACTCTTTAAACCCCAAATAAGGCACAAGCTTGTCCACCCCATGAATAAAACACCCAGACCCAAACTGATCAATCCGATATATGCAGTACAATGCAGTGAGAGATGTAGAGATCTGTACATTGGAGAAACAAAAGAACCATTTCACAAATGCATTGGACAACCTAGAAAACAAACCTATGAAGACAAAATTCTGCAGTCCATCTGCATCCATCTGAAGCTAAATGTCTTCAAGAAAACAAACAAACAAAGGCAGGCCAATTGCCTTTTAAAATAGCACCTTTGGGACAACCAGTACATATGTTTAGTTCCAACATTCCTTCGGTTTGTGGAGTAACAAAATCTGACTGCCATCTCAGTGTCTCACCTGCTTTTTAGGAAAACCTGAGAAGCAATGCCAGGTAAGTTAAATTTCAGCAACCGAACTGCTTCGAGGAAAAACTGGAAAATGGATTAAAAATGACCCCTTTCCTTTTTTAAAAGTTGGAAAGGGGAAGGGGAAGAATTCCTTCTCCATTTCCAGCACTTTGACAAGCCAACATTTATACGATTTGCTTGCTTTCCAATACAGTCTAAATCACTGTATGACAATACACAAAAATAAGGGGAGAAACATCATAAATGCCTTCTTAATAATATTCCTTTGATGTTAAGTAAAGATTTATTCCTTTCAATGTTTGTCCTCCAAGAAGATCTACCACTAATCAAAATCTTGATTTTCACTTGCCTTTCTTGTCTTCACCCATACTTGTCATCCAAAAGCTTTTTTAAAAAGGAAAAGTCTTCATTATCATAAAATAAAGACCTGTGCTTATTAACTTTTGTGCTTTTGAAATAGCAGTCCTAATGGTCTACCAGCGTGGATCCACTAAATTCCATTGATTTGCTGCTCTCTGGCGTATGCCTGCAAAGATAATGGCTGGAAGTGCGTTTTCTTTCATATTTTTCCTACAACTCTTTTGAAGCGACCAGCAGATTACTGAAAAGAAAACAAATGTAATGTAATACCTACCTTTTACCAGAGACAAATAATGTTTGAATTGCAGGGCACAGGAAGGCATTTTGGTGGGGACAGCCACTGCGCCTGATTTAGTGAGGCATTCAATCAAAACTCCATGCTGTTCGACACCAATCTTCTGCTCTCCTGGGAAGACCAATTCATTGTTCTGAAAGAAAGGAACAGTCCAAAATAAGGCACTCAAGAAAAACCATAGCACCTTGCCTGTCACTACTGATGATGGTGTTGATGGGTGGTAGAGCTTTAGGGTCTGATTAATGCTTGTCTCGGAATCTAATAGCTTCAACTTGAGCTGGCCCTTACAATGCAGCAGCAAAGGTGATGGACTTTCATGTTTGCTGAACACCATTGTGAGTCATACTTGACACGGATCCAAGAGAATAATCAATAGTAACGCAGTTGCAATATGTGGCTGTGAAAGTTGGACCATAAGAAAGGATAAGCACCAAAGAATTGAGGCCTTTGAACTAAGGTGCTGGAGAAGACTCCTGAGAGTCCCTTGGACTGCAAGGTGATGAAACCGGTCAGTCCTAGAGGAGATCAATCCTGACTGCTCTTCAGAAGGCCAGATCCTGAAGAGGAAGCTTTGGCCACCTCATGAGAAGGAGGGACTCACTGGAGAAGAGCCTAATGCTGGGAACAATGGAGGGCAAAAAAAGAAGGGGACGGCAGAGAATGAGGTGGCTGGATGGAGTCACTAAAGCGGTAGATGTGGAGTTAAATGGTCCAGAGTTAAATGGACTCCAGAAGATGGTAGAAGACAGGAAGGCCTGGAGGAATGTTGTCCATGGGGTCGCAATGGCTTGGACACAACTTCACAACTAACAACAACAACAAACCAATATTACCAGTGGTGGTATGTTACTGGTTCATCCCGGTTCAAGCCAAACCGGTAACAAAAATTGCTACCAGTTTGGCTGAACTGGTAGTAAAAAAAGCCTCTGATGATCAGCTGAGAGGAGGGAAAAAAAGGAGGAGAAAGAAGAGACAAGTTCAGGATTGGCCCTCCCACCTGCTCTTCGCTTTTCTCTTTTTTAATCCTCTCAGGTGATTGGCACTGCAGGCCTCAGCTGGTATGTGGAAAGCTGCACACATGCATTAGGTGCACATGTGTTTGCATGCAATCACTGAATCGGTAGTGGAACAGGTAGGATCCCACTGCTGAATATTACCCAGTGGTGCAGTTAGAGTGGCCAGTAGCAGTCAATCACCTTATAAAGTAAATATTGAGGGGAAAGTCATTAAGGTACATTTCTACAGCTCTTTATGAACATACGTTAAAACATTGCTATAGAATTTTGGATCTAGCGTCTTTCCAATATGCCTACTGTCCTGACTAGTCTCAGTACACTAGCTATGTCTAAAAGCAGCACATATTTATTTCCATCTATTTGAAGGTAGAACAAACCCATAGACCCCTTTTGCAACCTGCAAAAAAGCTTGCAGCAGACATTCTCGCCTCATTCAATCCCTAGCTGTTATTTTTCTTCCTGTTCCTTAAAGCATTTCAACCTGGTTTTAGTGTACATTTTTAAGTCATTGTTCTAATTTTCTGTTTTACTGGTCTGAATTTAACTGGAAAATACTTCAAGTGCATTCTGTTGTTGTTGCTAGGAAAGCCGTACACAAATGAAAGAAAACATATAATGCAATCATGTTGTTTATATTTTGGGGATGTTAAGATGTATAAGATGCTTTTTGGGTGTTTTGGAAATGAGCAAAGATTGGGAAGTAGAAATGGTTACGCTTTGGGAATACCACTCGTCTGCCTTTGAACTATGCTATTTGAGACTTAAGGCTGGTTCTGGTGTGACAGAATGCCCTATACAATGTGTGTACGTATATTGTGTGTGGGTGTGCATACCTCTGTATGTAGAATGAAAATCTACACACTTCCTTTAATTTCTTATGTGCTTACCACTAGACCGTTGAACCATAGGAGGAGGGAAAAAAATTACTGTGAGAGTGACATCTATAACCTTCTCTACAAAATGTTTCATTCATCCTTTTTCATAATAATTTTATTAAATTTATCAAGATATAACATACAAAGGGAAGCACTGAGAAAACTCACCAGTTTCTAAACTAGTGTCTTAACCACTGGACTCTCTCTCTTTGAGGATATTTGAGATTTATATGGGAGATGGTGACCTCTCCTATAGCCAGAATCCAAACTATGGGAGCATTATAGATTAATAACAGCAGGTAAGCATGACCCAGTGAAAAAAAGGAGGCTCAGTTATTTCTTTCCATAAATGACTATAATAAACATACCATCTGGAGGTTTCCAAAATGATTCCCTTCACTCAACCTCTTGAGCTTCTAGATACACTATTAAGTATCTGGAGGTGCAGATAACTAACAATCTGAACTGGTCTCTCCACACGTCATCCTTACTAAAGTGTGCAAACCAGTGCCTCCATTTCCTGAGTCGAATTAGGAGAAGCTTTCTGTTATGTATGCAGTGTTTGAAATCATTGGTTTAGTTTGAATTGTTCTTGTAAAGTGTTGGAGATGATTGGTTTAAAAGTCTGGAAAACCCTGCACTCTGATTGGCTATTGTCCCACGGCTGCCGGCTATAAGTAGCAGCCGCAGCAAAGCCAGTTGGGTCCGTTCTGAGTTGAAGTCACAATAAACTTAAGAGCTGAAGCACTCCGTGTCTGCTTCTTTATGCAAATTTAACACTTTCTCCTTCTGTCCTGTTTGTTGACCAGGGCTAGTTCAGATGTCTGGTAGAGTATCATCCGTTTATTCATGTTATGGGGTGTTTCTCTATTTCATGGCTTCCCTAATTATTCTTTTGTTGAAGTGTTCAGTATTGGAGATAAGTTTGGATCCCTCAAAATCAATTTCATGTCCTGTGGCTTTAAGGTGCTGGAAAGGGAGGAAGAGGAAGTTTTCTTCTTTTCTGACTGCGTTCTTGTGTTCACTTCAACAAAAGAATAATTAGGGAAGCCATCGAACGCAGTCAGAAAAGAAGAAAAAACTTCCTCCCTTTTCCAGCACCTTAAAGCCACAGGACATGAAATTGATTTTGAGGGATCCAAACTCATCTCCAATACTGAACACTTCAACAAGAGAATAATTAGGGAAGCCATCGAAATAGAGAAACACCCCATAACATGAATAAGCGGATGATACTTCCGCCTACCAGACATCTGGAAACTAGCCTAATCAACAAACGAGTCCCAGCCACAAAACCAACACGGGACCCAAAATAACACATGATGCCACCACCAATCTCCTTCACCAGACTCAAACCCAAGCCCGCCACAGATGAAAGGCAACCACCATCCAGAAACCAGACCATGGCTGCAACACCAGCTGCTACACCCCCTCCAACCCCAAACTAAGCAAACTGACACAGCTATAAACATAGCCAGACCTCAAACTCAGAGCCAAACCAAGGCCCAGAATGCCACATCACAGCCTTCCACCCAGGATACTACATCACAGAACTCAGGAGATCACAACACAAAACATCAGGAGGTTGCAGCACAGACAACGACCCAGGAGATTACAGCACCACACAGGACATCACAACAATAGAACTCAGAAGGTCATCACACAGCCCATTACCCAGGTCGTTACAACACAAAAGGCTGAGAGACACACCTCCAGCACCTCAGCCACACAGGGTCTCAGGAAAAAGCCATCCAATCTGCATACATCAACTCCACAAACCAATCAAAAAGTAACAACACATCCAACTCTAGAGTTTAAAGGGAAAAACAGCCACGATCACACACTTCTCCCAGGAGAGACGAAGCTGAAGACACCAGCCTGAAGATGACGGATGA
>CM019153.1:49116680-49131361 GCA_009733165.1 Naja naja | reverse complement strand
TGTAAATCAAGGATTACCTGTATTACATTGGATTTCAGTTTTATTGGAATATCATTGTTTTGTGAGTGTCTGTGAAAATTTGAGGTTTATAACTCAGTCCTGTATCTGTCCTGGAACTAAATCACTCTTGTTAAATAAGGTTGATTTCCAGGGTAGTGAGATACTAGTCAGATTGGTTCTGCAAGCCAACAAGACACAGACTTAGAGCATAATTCAAAGCAGAAAAACTACTACCAACCTGCCTTCCATGGAGGACCTGCATACTGCACGAATCAAAGAGGGCTGTGAAAATATCTACAGACCCTCACATCCTGGACATAAACTGTTTCAACTCCTTCCCTCAAATGACGCTATAGAGCACTGCACAGAACAACTAGACACAAGGACAGTTTTTCCCAAATGCCATCACTCTGTTAAACAACTAATTCCCTCAACACTGTTCAACTATTTACAGTCTGCATTACTTCTATTAATCTTCTCATTCTCCTTTCACTTATCTTCTCCCATTCATGACTATATGACTGTAATTTTGTCGCTTGTATCCTTACGATTTATATTGACTGTTTCCTAGTATGATTTGATCACTTATTGTACCTATATTATTAAGTGTTGTACCTTATGATTCTTGACTCTTGATGAATGTATCTTTTTTTATGTACACTGAAAGCATTTGCACCAAGACAAATTCCTTTGTGTCCAATCACTTGGCCAATAAAGAATTCTATTCTATTCTATTCTATTCTATTCTATTCTATTCTATTCTATTCTATTCTATTCTAAAAGGTGCAACTTTAAGGCTATTCATTTTAAACTCAACTGTCTCTTTGGGTTGTAGTGTGTTGAGGGCTAGAATTCCTTTTGAAAAATCAATGCAATGTAATGTTTTGTAAAGATTGCTAGTATTAGACTGGATGTTACAGAGATTCAAGATTTGGCTAGACAATGAGAAAAAGTAATTTTATTCTGAGCTACCCAAAAAGGATTTTAAAAATAAATGAAATGAATAAGACAATACATATCATTGTAGAGATCAAAGGCTAGAATTCTATTTCATGTCAAATAAAAACAGGGAAATGCCATACCTGAGTTTTTATCATCACACTATAATGGTCACATTATATTTATACTGGTTTTATATAAAAAATATAGATGACATTGACTAAAATTATCAAACACATAGTAATACATAATAACAAAAGCCTCCAGAATCACTTTGGACAAAGCAATCTGTGACGTATAAATACTGCTAAAGAATTGCAAAGATTCTACCTCTCTTTCCTGCTTGTTTTCTGGCAGAAAAAAAAGTAAAAGTTAAAATACTTGGAAATTTCTAATCTGTGGGTGCTAGTTTGCCAATGGGAAGGTCTGAACTACAATTACAAAGTGGGAAAAGAATTAATATTATAATGAAGAATGAATAATGGAATTTTGAGCAAACTGTCAGCTTTGAAATTCAGCTGTCAACATAATGGAAGCGGGGTGGAGGAGTTGACAAGTTCAAGGTTATTCTGCATGTCGTACCAAGAAATTCCAGTTGCAGTTAATTGGTTCTCGTGATTTATGAAGTGTAGAAGTGGGAGGAGAAAAAGTGGATTCTGTGTAGCCAGCGCACAGAAATTCTTTCACTTTGGAAAATGCCTTAGACATACCAGATCTGTTTCTAATAAATCAATTGGAGAGAATATGTCTTGGAGTGATTGATATCCTGGATACTTTCTGGATGCCTTACACAAACTTCTTTCCTTCCTTTCTTCATTCCTTCCTCTCTCTTAGCCGATATCTATAATAGCAATAGCAATAGCACTTAGACTTATATACCACTTCGGTGCTTTACAACCCACTCTAAGTGGATTACAGAATCAGCCTCTTGCCCCCAACAATCTGAGTCCTCATTTTACCTACTTTGGAAGGGCGGAAGGCTGAGTCAAACTTGAGCCTGGTGGGATTTGAACTGCCAAATTGTAGGCAGCTGGCAGTCAGCAGAAGTAGCCTGCAATACTGCACTCTAACCACTGTGCCACCAAGGCTCAAATCAAACCTTCCGCCTTTGTCACTTTATCATTGGTATTGTACAACCCACCAAATGTATTTAATCAGCAGAATAGAATGTAAATAAGAGCCTTGGTGGCGCAGTGGTTAGAGTGCAGTACTGCAGGCCACTTCTGCTGACTGCCGGCTGCCTGCAATTTGGCAGTTCAAATCTCACCAGGGTCCAGGTTGACTCAGCCTTCCATCCTTCTGAGGTGGGTAAAATGAGGACCCAGATTGTTGGGGGCAATATGCTGATTCTGTAAACTGCTAGGAGAGAGCTGTAAAAACACTGCGAAGTGGTATATAAGTCTAAGCGCTATTGCTATTAATAGGGATCTAACAGTTTTAATGGAAGTCAAGTGCAGAGAGTTTTATATTCCTCTTTAAATTGGGACATATTTTGCATTAGTAATAATGAAAAATCAGCAAGGAGGAAAGAGGAATCTGCTTGCATGGTTTCTTCAGGCTCTCTGCTAAAATAGTGTCAAAGCATTAAAAAAAACAGAGTTCAGAAAGGTAACTTAGAAATGCCTAAATTTGAAGCAACACAAGCAATGATCAAAACTCACAAAGGTGTTTTGGTGTTCCTAATTCTTGTCATTACATCTGTTTTATTTTGGCTTCAAAATAAATGACCTTGATAAATTCTAAACATCAACAAATGCTTTTTCTCCTTCCTATTCCTGACACTGTTGGTGGAAAAGTAAAGGTTAACCAACCTGAAGCTCCTATTTTTGTTCCAAAATCAGGTAGTATGTGAAAGGTGTTACACCATTTCATTCTGAAAACCATGCTTAGATGCAGCTTATATTTAAACTCCTGCCTCTGCTGTTGGACTTCAAATATCTCCTCTTACATTTAAAAGAAAGATTTGTACTTTCATTGAGAAGTCAACAATTTGCTTGGGCTTGTCATGTCCCTTGACTACTTTTTATGAATGGTAAGAGTCCAAGATAACATTTGTCCCATCTTGGCCAAGAGGAATAACAAATCTAGTGAACCTTTCAATCTTTAAACAGCTCTAACCAATCCAATATCAGCATAAAAGGAGTTTTAATTCAACTAGGTTCAACTAAGTACATCTGCTTCTCCAATATTGCCACATTGGGTTGGAGCAGAACATTTTTAGAGATCCAAGCCAGGTGTTTGTTTTCCCAAATTTGTCAAAGGAAAAAAGGTTTATTACCAAGGTTCCACCATCTATTCTAGATAAGTAGAATAAGCATGCTTGAGAGATTCAAAGGATAGATCTTATAAAGGAAGATCCTCATTCAGGTTAACTGAGTTTGTTTCTGGAGAACAATATTTACACTCTGAAACTATGCTGCTGTATCAAATTACTCATCTGCTGTATAAAATTACCCTTGAGAGTAGGGGTGGGATTCTACCAGTTCACACCTATTGGTTAGAACTGGTTGTTAACATTCTAAGCAGTTTGGAGAACCGGTTGTTAGAAGAAATTATTGGCCTAATCCGGTAAGGAAGGCAGGAAGGAAACATTCTGGTGTTGCTTACAGAAACTTCCTCTCCGTTAACCCTTATTACATTCTTGGCAGGACTAGACTTCCTGTCTCTGGAAATTCTCTGGAGTTTTTTGTCCCTCCTTTGCTGGTACTTTGCTTGTGTGGAGTGACCGTCACCAGGGGGCTTTACCCCAGTTAGCCTGGTGTGCCATTCTTCCCTACTTGGACCGAGATTCCCTCGCGCGGTCACTCATCATTTCTGTTGCCTCCGTCTTGACTACTGCAATGCTCTCTACCTGGGGCTGCCCTTGCTGGGACTATATGGAGCTTCAACTGATACAAAATGTTGCGCGCGGCGGTGATGGGAGGGCCCACGATTTTCCCATGTGACACCCCTCCTGCGCGATCTTCATTGGTTGCCAGTTGCCCTCCATGTAAGATTCAAGGTGATGGTATTAACCCTGGCTTGGGTCGGGTACTTGCAGGAGCACCTCCTACCAGCATCGAGGTCCAATGCGCCCGATGCACTCCACAGACAGGCCCTCCTGGGGGTGCCATTGGCCAGTCAGTGTTGGTTGTCGGTCCCGGGGAGGGCCTTCTTTGTGGGGCCCACCCTTGGAACCAGCTACCCCTGGAGCTGAGTTTGGCCCGGACCTGCACTCCTTCTGCGATCTCAAGACTTGGCTGTTTGCACAGGCTGGCTTGGATTGAGCAGGGTTGAGGATTTTAATTCAAGGGTATTTTAATTTGATTTTATTATATTGGATTCAGTAAATTTGATAAACTTTGTATTTATTTGTATTTCAGTCCATATAAATCCAATAAATAATAATAATAATAATTCAAAGTTACAAATGCACTGAAAAAAGTGACTTATGACCATTTATCACACTTATGACTGTTGCAGCATCCCCACAGTCATGAGAGGCCAGGAGAGAATCGTGCCTCGATGTGAGTGATATTGAGTTGGCACACCCAGCCAATAACATGACCACCAAGCCATGTCCACTCAGTCACATGACCACCAAGCCACACCCACCAACTAAGCCACACCCACAGAACTGGTTGTTAAAAATTTGAATCCCACCCTGCTTGAGACTGAAGGGCAGGGCTTAAAATTGAGGAAAACCTGGTAAAATTTTCTCAGCTAGCAGAGGTGGTATTCAGCTGGTTTGGACTGCTTCTGGAGTACTGGTAGCGGAAATTTTGAGTAGTTTGAAGATCCGGCAAACACCACCTCTGGCTGGCCCCCCATACCCTTTCCTGTCCTATATTCTCTTGTTTGTTAGCTCAGCTGAAAAAACATCTCAGCTCACCTCACTAGCGCTGACACAGAGGGTGGTCTTTGAATGCTGAGTGCACTCACAGAACAGGTAGGAAAAATTGGAATCCCATCCTGGGAAAGCGTATCATAGGACTGAAATAGATAGGAAGATTAGCGGGATACTTTTTAAAATAAGTTTTCTCATTTTCTATGAATGCAATCTAGAAGACTGTACAATCTTCTACAATCTAGAACAGGGGTGTCAAACTCACATTGCCATGTGACATATTTTCCCCCTTTGCTAAACTGTGGATGTGGCCAGCGCATGACACATCTGTGCCATGGACCGAGTTTGACATCCCTGATCTAGAAGATTGTAACAACTATTTCCAGTCATAAACATCTGGTTCCTGAACATCTGGTCAACAACATTGGTACTTAAGAAGGGGACTGTAAGTTAACCCCAGAAAGTTTTGCTAAAGTTTCATTATCCTGATTCATTTTGGTCTGATTCAATTGCAGAATGCGGCCACGCTGGTTGTAATGGGAGCTTCCCAATACTCCCATGTTATGCCCCTCCTGTGCGAGCTGCATTGGTTGCTGGTTGCCCTCTGGGTGCGATTCAAGGTGTTGGTATTAACATTCAAAGTCCTTCATGGCATGCGTCCGGGGTACTTGTGGGAGCGCCTTCTGCCGACATAAAATACCAATCGCCCTGTGCAAGCACACAGGCTGGGACTCCTCGGGGTGCCGTCTGCATGACAATGTCAGCTGTTGGTGCCCCGGGGTAGGGCCTATTCTGTAGCAGCTCCTGCCTTATGGAATCAACTTCCCGTGGAGCTCCGGTTGGCTCCCGATCTCTCCTCTTTCCATTGCGATCTAAAAACCTGGTTGTTTGTACAGGCCAGGCTGGACTGACCTCCTAAGGGGGTGGGATTTTAATGGGTTTTAATTATTTTTTGGCTTGGCTTTTTCGGTTTAATCTCTTTTTAAATTATTTATTGTTCTATGTTTTTGGTGAGCCCGAGTCCTTTAGGAGAGGGGCATCAAGTCAAGTAAAATAAAAATAAATAAAATAAATTGCTTAGGTCATTGATTTGCTTTTAACCTAGTATGATGTGAGGCTATCCACTATGGCTTGTTCACCAACGTAGACCATTGACTAAAGTGTGATTTAAAAATAGATTAGTATTATTTTATAAAGTTATTTTTTTCACTCTTTACTTTGTCTTCATAAAGGAGCAAAAAACAAACCTTTTCCCATGGTAGTTTGTACATGTGTATTTTGTTGGCATCAACCTTGTAGAAAGACGAGTTATTGTTCTAGAAGATTGCACAGAGTAGCAGAGAGCAAAGAAGTGCATGACCTACTGAAAAAAAATGAGATGGTAGCTTGCTAGCTACATGCTTTACTGTAGTCATAATTCATGATCTATATCATTCTCTATCTTAACTGAATGATAAGGAATTGCTGTCATATGAGTAACCAACAGTTGGATTCCTGGACAAAATGAAACATCTTTCTAATTTCTAAATCAAGGCTTCAAACTTTCCACCTCCTCCTCCTCTTCCTCTTCCTCATTTACTGCTTTGGGTGTTGAGCGAGATACAAAGGTCTGGTTCTTGCTCTTCATTGTTATTTGATGTTGTTTTAATGTGTCTTTGATGTTCTCTCTCCATCTTCTTCTGGGTCTTCCAGCTGTTCTTTGACCTTATTCTTAGGTATATAATTCCAAGGCATTTTCTCCAGGGGAGCAAATCATGTCATATGCTGTTTTTGTATGTAGTTTAAGATTGGTTCTATGCCAATTCTTTCTCTTCAAACTCTCCACCTTACTAAAATTGATAAATTCTAGAGCAGATTTTGGTGACCAGAATCTTAGCTGGTTAAGCGTAATGGAGTCCCATTTTGAAAGATACAGGTTGCCTATTTTCAGTATGAGATTGGTATATACTGCTGTTGTTATTACTGAAGAATTCTTAGCCCTAGATAATGTTAATAATTTTAGAGTCAATTCAAACTTTATCACAAGCTCAATAATGTTTGAATACAGCTATAATATAGATCTGGTTCTGAGTTTTTTTGTCTTTTTGGTATGATAAAATAAATATTGTGAGGGCAAATAATTTTAGGGTTTTTTTATCTGCTTTGACAATTCTATGTTTATAGCAATAGTTATAGGGGAAACTACTTTTGCTGGTTCATTTTATAATCTATATTGTTAGATCCCAACATTTTCCAGTTACTTTTCTTCAACTACTGCAATATTGAATGTGTCGTATTATAGAACTTGCTAAGCCTAAATTCAGAAGTCCCATAATACTTTAATTCTGGCACACTTTTTCAACATTATTGCCATATAAATACTTTGGAGCATGAATGTCATGCTTTATACAAGTGATTTTAGGCTATTTCATTTTTTTTTTTTCCTTATAATCTGTTTGGGCAAGATTGGTTCAGCCACATGTTAGGCAGTTAACAGTCTTGACTTTCTCTTTGCATAATTTACAGGTTATTTTCCCCATTTTTTAAAAAAAATGTTTGAATAAAATTTGTTGTTAGTAGTTGCTCTTCAGCAGCAAAAATTAATCCCCCCCTTTCCTTCCTGATCCAGTCTGTCATGTGTTGTTACTACTCATCTTAAGTTTCTTTTAGGTACCGAGAATGCAAAATTTATCTTTTTGAGTTCACATGTATTGTTGTAACTTTTTGAAGTGGAATACTTGAATGTTGTTTATCAGTACATATTAGCTATGTTTGGGATTTAGTGAGATAAAGCGGGAAAAAGTGTTAGTGACATAAAGTGTCATTTTGAAATTTCCTACCTACATTTGATTATTATTTACCTATATACTTAACAATACTTACATAAGCCACCATCCTGGACCATACAGAGCCTAGGAAGCATACAATAATTCAAAACACAATACAGGAGAAACCAAAACAATTAAAATAATGATACACCTTCCTCCTCCTTTTTATTACCTTCTCTTATTGGTGGCTTATGATTACATTTCTCTGTGGTTTGTATGTGCACTAAGAGCTTATGCACTGGAGACAAATTCCTAGTATGTCCAATCACACTTGGCCAATAAAATCTTTCCTCTCCTCAACTCTCCTCAACTCTCCTCTCCTAAATTCTCCTAAACTCTCCTCTCCTAAACTTTCCTAAATTCTCCTCTCTCTCTCTAAACTTTCCTCTTGTCTCCTAAACCAGCGGTCGCCAACCAGTGGGCCATGGCCCACTGATGAGCCATGAGAAAATTTTGGTGGGCCGAGAGAAATCTTACCCCCAGAGCACTCCCCCCCCAAAGCAATTAATCCAGGCTGCGCAGAAACACAAGGCTGTGCCATCCACATGGCCCACAGGAATGCTCCCCCACTTACTCATTACTGGCAAACTTGCCTGCTAAATTGCTATTTTTCCTTTTTCCAAACATCAGCTGTTCCGCTGTGCCGGGAGATTTAGATTAGCTAGGAAGCAGGAAATGGTTGGATTTCTTGCTTTCTAGATAGTCTTTAGATCTTTGGCTCAGCTTTTAAGCACAGCCAAACCTCCCTTAGGACTGAAGGTTCTATTATTCAGTGCAGACTCATGGCAAGCAAATTTGAGAGACTGAGCTAGCTGATGGCAGATAAATAGATCACTGAATGATTCTGTGAACAACTCACTCTGCCTGCCTGCTTTGCCTGATTTTGGGTAAAAGTTGCTCTTTTTTTAAATAAAAAATTCAATATTTATATAAATATTTATAATATTTACATGCAAGCCATACCCAGCCAGTCACATGACCACCAAGCCACACTGACAAATTAGGCCACACCCACAGAACCGGTTAATGGTCCCTGGGATTTAAAATTATGAGTTTGGTGGTCCCTGAGGTCCAAAAGGTTGGCGACCCCTGTCCTAAACACTTCTCTCTTAAACTCTCCTCTCATAAACTCTCCATTTTATTCTGTTCTGTATTATGGTCATTCAGACAGTACTACAGATCTTAGAATAGCATTAATTTGATTCCTAAAAGCATTAAATTATATGCTTACACACAGATTCATATTCCATATACACTGCTCAGGACGGATTGCTATAATTAAAGCTGGAACCCAATAATATGTGCATTTACAAGAGGAACGAAAACAAAGCAATAGAAATAAATATTAAAAAAGTGCAATGTAAACATTCTCTAATAAGTGCAAGCAGAGACAGCAGACAGTGTCCTCAATTAAATTCTACAAAGTGAATGTCTTCCAAAGGCCTTAGGTTGGCAATTATACTTGCCTCTGAATTGCATAAAGGCCGCCAATTATATTTATAAAATATAAAACTGTAATATCTCAGATATGGTGATTTTTGTCTCGAAGTGATGACTCCCATAACCTCTGAGAAAATTCTGCCAAGTAGTTTTTCCATTTCTCAAACTTTCCAGATGATTTTGGAGCCAAGGATGTGAACTTTCTCACTCGTAGCAACCTTAGAATATGAACATGCAGGGAAGAGAGTGAACCAATCATTGCTCCCTGAGTTCTAAGAAGGCAGTGAAAAAATATTGTTCAGTCAACGCCCAGTTGCACCAGTAAAATAACTCTTCTTCCTTCCTTCCTTCCTTCCTTCCTTCCTTCCTTCCTTCCTTCCTTCCTTCCTTCCTTCCTTCCTTCCTTTCCTCTCTCCTCCCTCCCTTCTTCCTTACTTCCCTCTCTGCCTCTCTCCCCCCTCCCTCCCTCCCTTCGTTCCTCTCTTCCTTCCTCCTTTATTAGTCAAAATAATTCTTATGCTGATCCATGTAAAATAACTTTTTAAAACATATGCAATGTGTTTGTTCGATATTCACATGAAGTTGTTTAGCTAGCAAGTCATTATAATATTGTTTTATGTCTAAGTATATTTGCTCATGTAGTATGATATTATTATTATTATTATTAATAATAATAATAATAAAAAACAAGTGTACACAGCAAATGAGATAACACGCTTCATATCACAAATCACTAGTCAAACACTTCCCAAGCGTTTAGGACTATGTGATGTATTGGCGGATTATGCGAGCAGATCCCAGTAAGGTAGCCATTCTGCAGCTGATCAATGGTGATTTTGTCAGCGCCAATTGTTTTCAGGTGCTTGCCTAGGTCTTTAGGCACAGCACCCAGTGTGCCGAGTACCACTGGAACCCCCTGAACTGGTTTATGCCAGAGTCTCTGCAGTTCAATTTTCAAGTCCTGATATCTGGTGATTTTTTTCAAATTGTTTCTCATCAAGTCTGCTGTTGCCAGGTATGGCAATGTTGACGATCTATTATTATTATTGTTGTTGCTGTTGTTGTTGTCTTTTCTACTATCCCCTCTTATTGGTATCATTATTATGATTATTATTACTCCTTGTATGTACACTGAGAGTTTCTGCACCGGTGACAAATTCTTTGTGTGTCTAATCACACTTGGCCAAACAAAATATTCTATTATGTCTTGTCTTGTCCTGTCCTATCCTGTCCTGTCCTGTCCTTCATGACCCTACCCTACCCTATCTTAATCTACTCTACTCTACTCTACTCTATTCATCTCACAGAAACAAAAATGTAGAAATAAGGACAATCATTTTATTCCATGGGTTTAATTGCTGAGTCTACCTAAATGTAACAGAGAACACTATTTGATCCCTACTGGAATAGCCTTAAAGAGATAGATGAAAACAGTATTTTTCAAGCCTATTCCAAAACATGACCAATTTTTTTGAATATTTAAATCTCAATTTCCCTACGAACAGAGTTGTAATGCAAAGTTTCATTATAACTTAATTAGCTTTTCTACAATTGTATCAATGTATCCAAGTAGGGTCTATTGAATGCCTGTTTGTGACTTCCTATGGTGTCAAGAGAAACTGTCCAGCTTAATAATCATAGCAACGTTAAATTAGCTTATTTATAATTTATATTGTAATAATTATGATTTATGCACATTTATTAAATTCATTTACTAATTTTACAGGCCATACAGAAAGAAATTGCTGATAATAATCAAAAGGACATACAAATAACAAACCAAGAGAATTGCCTGAATTATTTTAGCCTATTGACTTTATGAAAAGTTTTGTTGATTGAAGAATTTTATGACAAGGGACAAAGGGGGAAAACAAGAAAGCAAGTTCTAGGACATGATTTCAAGGGACTAAAGATCAAGACTGTTAGAAATAAAAGGAAGGAATCTAAATTTGGCTTATCTGATCATGGTTAAAATAAATATGTTGTTATCTCTGGTAACCCTTAATGGACTTTTGCTGATCAGAACTGAAATAATGAGGTTTTAAAGATTTGATTATGGGATGAGGGGAAAAGAAGATAACTTATGTTTTAAGAAAAGGTGATAAGTTACTAAAACAACATATATTTGTCATAAAGGTGAAAGTAATTTCCTTAAATATTTCTTTTCTTTTTCTCATTTTTTCTTTCTTTTTTACTTTTAATTTTCTTTTATTTTTTGCACCTTCTAGTTTTCTTTTTTAGTTTATATTAGTTATATTAGTTATTAGTTATATTAGTTTATATTAGTTATAATTAGTTATTATATTGCTAAATATAATCTTTTAATAAAATTACTATGAAAAATGAAGCTTGTTGATTATACCAATACCAATAGTATTTAGACTTATATAGCTCTCCACAGTGTTTTCAACATTACAAAGGAAGCATATCACCCACAAAAAAGTCTGCATCCTCATTTTACTGATCTTGGAAGGGTGGAAAGCTGAGTCAACCTTGAGTCCACCAGGATCAAACTCTAGGCTGTGGACAGAGTTAGCCTGCAATGCAGCATTCTAATCACTATATCACCAGGGCTCCAGAATTACATTTAATTGTTTGTTTGTTTTTGTTTTATTTGGACTTATAAACCGCTCTCTCTCCTGAAGGACTCAGGGCGGCGTACATAAAAGACAGAAAGTACAAAAGTTAAAAGAAATTAAAAAGATATTAAATTATGCCAAATAAACAATCAAATTAAAAACCCCAATCCCCTGTCAGTCCAGGCCAGACTGTCTCCCAGGCATACCTAATAATTCTCTCTGCTTCTCTTTACCATCTTTCCTGATGTTAGAAAAGGAGAATTGAATATCCTCTTTCTCTGCCTTCTTCAACTGGAATATAGATAGATAGATTAACAGAGTTGGGAGGGACCTTGTAAATCATCTAATCCAACCCCCCACCCAAGCAGGAGACCCTACACCATATCTGACAGATGGCAGTCCAGTCTCTTCTTGAAAGTCTCCAGTGATGAAGCTCCCACAACTTCCGAGGGCAACTTCTGTTCCACTGGTTGATTGTTCTCACTGTCAGAAAGTTTCTCCTTATTTCCAAGTTGAACCTCTCCTTGTTCAGTTTTGATCCATTATTCCTTGTCTGGCCTTCGGGGGCTTTGGAAAACAGGTTGACACACTCCTCTCTATGGCAGCCCCTCAAATATTGGAACATTGCTCTCCTATCTTTAAGGTTAAACATAGAGTGATCTCAATGACTGCCTTGTCTTATTTTCACCCACGATTGTGAAACCCAAAGAACCTGAAATAAAGAATATTGGATTTAGCCCACCTTTAAAAGACACTTCTGAAGGAGCAGACTCCCAAAATGAAACCCTTCACAACTGTGTTTTTGTTCTGTCGCATCCAGAGACAGTGTTTGAGTTGGGTAGCTTTTCTTGATGAAGGAGTGTGACCAAACAGCACTTGTTGCAGAATTGCAAATGTGCTGCTCATTTGGAAGGCAAAAGGAAATACGTTGCCATGGGGACTGGGATGCATTTGAAGTCTTCCAATGCATTTGATTATTTGTTAAATAATCATCTTCCCTTCAAACTGCTTCTGAGACTTACATTGCAAAACGGGACAGGAATGTTCTTTTTCTTCTTTTGCTTTGTCCCCATCTGAGCTTGCTATCATTAACATCTTTGTTCCTGTTTGTTGCTTTGGTTTTAAAGTTTTTAACGATTTGCAAACTGCCCAGAGTCACTGGGAGTTGGGCACCCCATAAATTCAGTCAATCAATCAATAAAATGTTCACACATGCACGTACAGAAAGGATCAGAATATAAGACAGAGGGAGCAGGAAGAATTTATCTCCCTTTATCTGCATGTGTTGTGAGAAGTGATGCTTGTCTATATATGGACAAAGTGGTCTTGAGAGACATGAGCTGAACTGATCACTTTATTGGTCCCTTAAAATAGCAAGAAAGCCATGATTGGCTAATAATAGTTCCCATTGCCTTGCAGAGAAAAAGGAAACTCTGATTGGTCAGCACTTCTCTGTGAGTTATACAGTTCCTGATTGAAGGACATGATCACGAATGTAGGATATCTTGATGTTAAATAGAACTCAAATAGCTAAAATAATCCACATCCATATCAAATATAATTTGAAATAGGAGGAGGAGGAAAGGAGGAGGAAAATTATAATTAATTAGTAGTAGTAGTAGTAGTAGTAGTAGTAGCAGTAGCAGGAGGAGAAGAAGTAAGAGAAGGAGAAGGAGAAGGAGAAAAGAAGGAGAAACAGAAGAAGAAGATGAAGTAATAGTTGTCTGGAATACTCTGTCATTCTCCTAACGTCACTCATTCTGATTTGCTCTGTATGTAGGAACCATCCCACTGATACCACATCAGTAGGTAAGTGGTATTTTACAAAGTCCAAGGGAAACAACCTTTCCCCAAGGAGCTTACAGAGAAAAGGCATTTACAGATGAAACCACAGAGTCACAGAAGAGAAGGGCTTGGCAAGGTTGCTTATGAAAAGATAAACGGAATTTTGTTCCAATGTTTTGTATTCGACACATGAACTAAAGGACTGGCCAAAAGTTTGCAAAGAAGAAGAGCTGGAACAAACTAAGGAAGGTGACATTATTTCCGTGCATTGCAAGGAAGCTCAATATTTTGTCGCTAAGCGTGTAACAGTATGAATGAAAGCTAATAATATATTTTACATGTTACTTAATTTCAGATCTCTGGCATGGAATCGAAAACTTCCATATGCAAGTCCCTTGCATTTCAATAAAATGGGTGAGGAGGCATTTCTCTCTATTATAATTATTAATCACAACAATTATGACAAAGAAGCCTAATTTAATTGGGTGAGGGAGTCTCAGCATCTGTTGATTAGATTAGAAACATTTAAAAATAGCAACACAAATTGAAGGAAGCTATGGGTAATAGTAGTACAAAGTGATCCCCAGCAGTGTGCTAAATGATGCAAAATTAAAATAAATTAAGTACTTCAGTTGGTTGATGGGACTAATATCTTGGCAGGGGGGGAAGACATGCATAAATCAACAGAGGGAAAATGATTAAGATGATAAATCTATACCTTAATCTCACTGAATATACTTCCTGATAAAAATATTGTATACATTCTTGTGGTGAATGTGTGTACACAGTCTTGATTGTCATTAACAGGGTTTAGAGCATTGGAGCTTCCTGAATCAGTTTTGTAATTAGCAATAGCACTTAGACTTGTATACCACTTTATAGTGCTTTACAGCCCTGTCTAAGCAGTTTGCAGAGTCAGCATATGGCCCCCAACAATCTGGGTCCTCTTACCATCTTGGAAGGATGGAAGGCTGAGTCAACTTTGAGCCTGGTGAGATTTGAACTGCTGAATTACAGGCAGCTGGCTGCAGCAGAAGTAGCCTGCAGTACTGCACTCTAACCACTGCGTCACTGAGGCTCCTTTTTGTTTTAATTACCTTGTAATAACAATTACCATGTTTTCTTAATGTTACTAATGCATGAAATGTTAATATCATTTATATAATGCCTTGAACAATTGGAATACCTGATTCAGTTTGGTTGCCACAATATAAATAAAATGTTTAGACTCTAGAAAGGGCAGAGAACAGCAACAAAGATGATTAGGGGACTGGAGGTTAAAACTTATGAAGAACTGTCTCCTCA
>CM019153.1:49094527-49115680 GCA_009733165.1 Naja naja | reverse complement strand
AAAGAAGGAAGATTAAAAACTAAATATTTACAACTGCAGCCCTTTTATTGTTTTTGTTTTTCTTTTAGGGTGGATTTCAGCAGCCTGCAAATCAATAATTCAGAATTTACTATAGACGGACAAATAAACATTTGATATGGAAGCCAGAGCAAAGTTAGCTTCAAGGTACTAACACTGATTTGGAAAACTTTGCCAGGAGGTTCATGGGCACTTCATTATGTGCAGCAGTCTGAAACAATAATTGTTAAGATTTATTGGGCCAATTAAGAATTCAGCTAAAGAGACTCACCGGTTCCCTTCATAATGGCAATCCTATTCGTTTACCACTCTAGTTATTGGATGCTATAAAGGTATAACAAGCATCTAACGAAGGAAATGCAGTTCAGAGATATATTTATAATGCTTGGGTCATAGATTCAGGAGTCTAGCCAACCTCCTGCCATTACCTCCACATGGGAATAAGTGGAAAATCCATCATTTCGTACAGTCAGAAATTACTAAATGATTATCATCAAACTTGACAGGGCTGAATAAGAACTGTTCTCTTTACATTTCGATTAAAGGAACGATTCTCAGTCTTGCCTTTTCAATCTATGAATTTGTTTTAAATGAAGGTGCAAAAATAATATTCTCTTCTTATAGACTTTATAAGGAGAAAACAGATTTTACTACTCTTTCTTAATCAGGCAGTGTCTATTGAGTGTCAGATTCAAACTACAGTTGCTTGTTTTCTAATCTATCTTGAAATGCCTATTTTTAATCGAATCACACATTTTAATATAATTATTTTGGGAAAGCATGCTGTTTGTGTTTGCTTTGGTAACCCCTGAATATTCTACCCTTTTCTCAAGAAAAACACCCTCTTTTATTTATCAATTCTATGTGGTTTTTTATCCCATAAAAATATGGGACTAAATTGTTTGTCTTTTGTTTATTACTTTTAAATCCAGATATTGTTTCAAACTCTTACTGTTTTCATCTATCCCCTTCAATGAGACTTCCAGTATCAACACCACAATGTTGGCATTTTTTTTTTAAAAAAATAGCATCATGCAAATTAGCCATTTCACTGCCCTAACCTTGCATAAAAATATGTATTTGTACAAAAGTTCACAAATTTACTTTTCTGAGGGCCTGGGGATGGATGAGAAGAGAGACAGTTTGTAGACTATTTTATTTTTTCATCCAAACACCATCTAGTAAATTGTCTTCAGTGGTAAATCCCTAAGGATGTGCTTATAAGCATTCTAGAACAAAGTTGCGTCATTGCTATGCACCACAACAATGATGCTTAGAAGAAAAGACAGCATTGCTTGAAGCTTTTTCTGAACAGCAGAAATAACCTCAAGACAAAAAGGGAAAACAAAAGTAGAGGTGGAATGGCTGACTGGAATTGAATAACACCATGGGTTCTTTGTTGTGTGTTTGTGCAATAGTTTCTAATGGCATTTCCTTCGAGTTGAAATCTGTGCTTCAAAATAGTCGAGCTTTAAATAGGAGCATTCTTTGGAACAGCAATTGCTTTCTTATTATTTCAGCCACAAGTGCGAACTGAAGCCGATCATGTGGAGAAGATTAATGGGGAACCAGGAACAGACAAAAAAGTGGGAGCTGCTAATTTGGTGGCTTTCAAGTGGTTCACTCAAGAGGTGGGATGAGGCTTGCAAAAGCTCGTGTAGATCTCTCCTAGTAGCCGGCAGGACAAATAGATGGTGTGATGGCCATTTTTGCTGTGAGGATCAATTTTGACATGACTTGGTTGTTCTCTGCAGGGATTAAGAAGAATAATTTTTGATGTCTCTTTGTTTCCTGTAAAATATTTGTTTTATGGGTGAGGGTTTTTTTTTCCACACTGCATTCAGACTCTGAATTTAGGGGTGGCATCTGATGAACATTTCCTACCTTACAATGGAGTAGATATTGAAAACGATAGGAAAGTGCCAACAAATAACAGCAGGAATACAGCACTTTTTTCATTTTTGTTATCCTATTGACCACTGAAAGCATTAAGAATGGAGACAGAGAACTCATCTAGGACTCCATGGCCAACTTCCTATGGCCATGTAGAGCAGCAGTTTCCAAGGACAGAGAGAACACATTCCAGGAATTGGGATGGTGAGGAGAGACAAGAGGCAACCCAACTCAGAGCTGAATTGGAGGCCAAGAAAGAGAAATTGTACAGCAACTCCTCACAATTTCCTAACATTTATCTATAGGCTGGGAGAAGTAAGAGTTTACTCTGGCAAGATTCTGTCTGCTATGTCTAAACAATTTCCCACAATTTCTACAATTTCCCAGGATCTATCTGTAGTCTGGGAGAAGTAAGGGTTTAGTCTGGCAAGATTATGTCTGCTGTGTGTAAACAAATAAAGAACTGAACTCTGGATGAACTGTTCCATATTGTTCTTGGACTTAGCCTTATAAGTGGTGATCTAAGGTCTTCTTTTTTTTACTCCTGCTTTTTAAAATGCATATACATTCCAGAGCCAAAGTTAGTGGGAAAATACTTTTAAATCCTGTGGAAAAATGAAAATGCAAGTATGATCCATCTCTGTATTGTTCAGATTTTTCAATAGAAGGGGAGGAGGAAGAGGGAGAGAGGAAGGGATTAATTGAAAAAAAAGAATTACAGAGAGAGGTAGGTGACATTTTCACTCTAGGGAGAAAAACAAACTCTTTGGAAAAATATTTAACAAACAGCAGGTGAGAATAGCCAGATTATACCTAAGAACATGTGCTAGAAATACACTTGAAAAGGAACATGCAGTTCACCAAACTGCATGTTTGCTAACCAAAATCTTCCCCATGTTTACAATATTATTTTAACTTTAATTTTATTAACTTTAATATTATTAAAACTTTAAATTGTTTGTTAAATTTATTTGCCCAATTTATTTGTTATCTATTTTGCTGTGTGGCTACTCTGGGTGGCTTATAACAAAGAATAATAACAATTTATTAGAAGATTCCATCCAGATTTGATTTTTGGGAGGTCATTTGGATTTTTAGCTGGACATTCTAGGAACAAACTATGGTAGTATGTTTTTTGGGGAGGGAAATGAGAACAAAACTTAACACCTCCATAGAAAAGAATAGATTAAATACAGTTGCTAGGAAGTAATGTATACAGGGAATTAGTAGTTCTCTACATTAATGTCTCATATAGATAGATGCATAAGTTCTATAAAAGTAGCGTACTATGAAAAATAATTTAAATGTTTTAAAAACACTTTAAAAACCCCACAAGAACAGCTTATAGTTGTAGCATATCAGGATGAAATAAATTTTGCAAATCTTATAAATATGGAATGAAATATAGTTTGCCAGATTCATGCAAAATGCCAGAGACATAATGCCAAACTCAATCTTTAAAAGCAATGGTTATATTTCTCTTCTTTTTAAATCCTAGACATTTAAATAAACCACATTAAAATATTAATTAAATTAGAATGGAACTTCCAAAACCTTATTTGCTCAAATGATTGCTCTGACAAATGGATATAGCACATTTTACTTTTGAGGAGAGAGAATAAAGGCTACTATGCTATATATAAAAAAATCTAGAGAAACATATCTCCCATTGTGATGATGAGATGGAACAGAGGTAGTCCTCAACGCATACAACTGCGATTGAGCCTAAAATTTCTGTTGCTGTGAGATGTTTGTTGAGTCAGTATTACTCCATTTTACAAACTTTCTTGCCACCATTGTTAAGGGAACCACTGCAGTGTTCCAATATTTGAGGGGGTGCCACAGAGAGGAGGAGGGGTCAAGCTGTTTTCCAAGGCACCTGTAGGGCCAGGCAAGGAATAATGGATGGAAACTGAACAAGGAGAGGTTCAACTTGGAAATAAGGAGAAACTTTCTGACAGTGAGAACAATCAATCAATGGAACAGAAGTTGCCTTCAGAAGTTGTGGAGCGCCATCACTTGAGACCTTCAAGAAGAGACTGGACTGCCTTCTGTCAGAAATGGTGTAGGGTCTCCTGCTTGGCAGGGGTTGGACTAGATGACCTATAAGGTCCCTTCCAACTCTGATTATCTGCTTTCTGTTATCTATTATCTGTTAATACGTGTTAGGATATATGCAGAGTAACCCTTGTTGTAGCATATGCACATTGAAGCGTAGTGAGAACAGCTATGAATAAATACACAGCCACACAGAGACACACCAAATTGTGTTAATGTTTACTCAAAGAAATAGCACAGTCCAAATAAACAGTCCAGGTCATACACTTTTAACAGTCCAGCAGTATCCAGTTATAAAGTCTTCTTACCCTTTTCATGTCTTTTACAGCAGACAAACCTTTTCACGTCTTTTACAGCAGACAAATATCAAACCATAATACAACAGATAATCTTCGATATCAACAGAATAGCAAAGTAAACAGAGTTAGTCAGTATCAGTCTGTATTCAGCCAGAGAGAAAGTCAATATCGGCATCAAGAGAGATCTTCAGTGGGAGAGAGAGTTAAACCATGATCTATAGCTCCCTCTTATGGCAACTTGCAGCATACTCAACCAATCAGAACACAGCATAATACATTACAGTACTTTTCCTTAAAGCTACAGACATATATATTTGTGCTTTATATATTGTCAGCCCAACTACATTATGTGCATATATATAACAACATGGTTCTTAAGTGAATCTGGTTTCCTCATTGGCTTTGCTCATCAGAAGGGCTGACCCTGGGACACTGCAACCATCATAAATGTGTGTCAGTTGTCAAGCATCCAAATGTAAATCATGTGACCGTGGGGGTATTGTGTGAGAAATGGGTACATGTCACTTTTTTTCAGTGCCATTGTAATTTTGAATGGTCACTAAATGAACTGTTGTAAGTCAAGGACTACCTGTATAGAAATCTAGCCATGTTATTGGTTCAAGAGCCATTTTAAAAAAAATATTTAATATGAGCTTCATTTCTTTTGGATTTCCTAATCAAAGGATGAAGCTAAGCGAGGCATACTGCTACTTTTCTACCTGCAACTCCTGATTGTAACTGCTACTACTCGTCTCATCAGGGATCAAACTGATTAGGATGCTCAACAATCAAGTCATTATCATAGACATCCATCACTACCAAATGATAAAAAATGCTTGGCTTATTACAAAGGATGCACAAAGGTTTTTTTTCCCCTTCTTTTCAAGCAGCAAAATGGACATTAATCACCACTGCTCCAAACGAGAATCAGTTGATTCTACAGGTGGAAGTGGACAAAAAAAAATCATTGGACACAGATACATTTCCTTGTGTATTGTGAAATGGGTGTCACTCTCTAGAAATTTCTTACATCCCCAGAACATACTGTAATCTGTTTTACTCCAGGAGCTTCTGTTCCTTGATAGGTAGATAGATAGATGATAGATAGATAGATGATAGATAGGTAGATAGGTAGATAGGTAGATAGGTAGATAGGTAGATAGGTAGATAGGTAGATAGGTAGATTGGTAGATAGGTAGATAGGTAGATAGGTAGATGATAGATAGATAGATAGATGACAGATAGATAGATGATAGATAGAAAGATGATAGATAGAAACAGAAATAGACAGACAATTATTATTATTTTTATTGTGGGCACACTGGCACACATTAAAAATGAAATTCTGTTTCCTGTTCTCAGAAATGTACGTATACATCACACACACACACACACACACATTCACTCACTCACTTTCTATATTGAATACATATTGGTAAGAGGAAACTTGAGAGTTCACAAGGTTGATGCTATATGGAACAAAACTCTGACTGAATTGGGATGCTTTGTGTTGGGTACCACGAACCAGAATGTAACAAGGAGAGCAAGCCACACAGGGGATGGGTAGTGTCCCACACAACTCTGTGGACCCTGCTCAAGCATCACTTATGTGCTACATCCTGGATAGAAGAGAGTGAAGTGCTGATAATCTTTTCTGCCATCCTCACCACTGTCTGCACCATCTTCCTATCCGAAGCAGTAATGCTTCCAAATCAGACTGTAATGCAATATGATAGGATGCTCCCAATTATCCTGCTATAGAAAGTGGTAAGGTGTTCTGTCTCAGCTCCCCCAACACAACAAACCCTTTGAAGTTAACTCAAAGGTTCCTATATTAGGAGCCCTGGCAAAAGTTTGTCTCTCAACACAGGCTAACAAGTTCTGTTCAGCTGAGAGATGAATAGCTGACTACCACATCTATTCATCTCTGTCACATGCCTTTTATCCCCACAGCTAGGGTGGCTCTTCCATCCCAAGGACTGGCCCATAGATTTCCACTGTTCTCTCTCCTCTGCCTTCTGTGCCTCCCCACATCAGGCACTGGACCCAGCTGTTCCTCCTCTTCCTCATCAGCCACCTGCAGACCTGGAGGCTGTTGACTCTCCGTCTGAGGGCTGATGGACAGCCCAGGCTCCGCCTCTGTCTCTGTCTCTCTGACAGCTCCATTCCCTCATCCCTCTCAAAGCTCTCAGGTTGCCTTGATGCTGATCCTGACTCCCACACCTCCTCTCCCTCTGATTCGGCTTCTGGAGGCACCGGTGGCTGACAGGTGGCTGCCACAACACAAGGACAGGAGAAGGAAGATGTACTTTACTCATGATATCCAGAAAATGTAGGCACTGCTTCACCAGTGTCTCATTGTTGATTGACCAAATGATTGATTGATTGATTGATTGATTGATTGATTATGTATAGTTTGGATTCTGTATTACACTAAATTCCTATGATGCTTTCCCTTGACCCAAAGCCAAGACTCACCTGAGGCTGATCAAACCCAGGGACTATCTGAACAGCTAAAGCAGTCCACTGATGATAATGTGAAGAACTCCGAGCCTTCACACCCAGTGAGTACACCAAAGAGCAACGTCAGTCTAAGAAGCTTCTGGCTAAAAAAGGGAGTGATTCTGACCTCTAAACTGGTTGACATCCCTGACCTAGCACTTGGAACTCTGGACTGGATTTTGACTATTTTCCTGCATGCTTTTGGTTTAATGTTGCTATAAAATCATTAATTGCTTTTGTATTAGCCATTAAAACTTGTGTGTGCAGGCTTCTGTAAAAGCTGAACCACATACAAGGATCCATTAGTTACTTCTGTATTTGACATGTAACCTTGTGTGACCTGTATGTAGATTTTATCAGAGTCGGACCATGTACAGAAGTTAGCAGCGAGAAAATGTGAAGGCACTGTCTGTCTGTTTACATATCCTATTCCAACCACATAACCACAAACTGTAACCTTTTGCTTGCTGCTCGACAAATTTTGCACCTGCATTTATGGAAAATGTACTCATATATGCTCTACTAACCCCACCTATACTCACCCAATAAAAGAGCCCCCGGACTCTGTGTCGGGGCTCATCTGAGGAAGAACTCATGGAGTCTTCTTGACATATTTGGCCTTAACAATGAGCTGCCTCCGCAAGGGACCAAAACCAGTTTAAAGCAAAGCCATTTAGACAAGTTTTTTTTTTCAGAGACTTTGTTTTGGTTTTCATTCCTTGTCTGCTATTATCTCTTTGACCTTGAGAAAATTTCATAGCAAATGAGCACACGGCGATAATTCCACTTCTGTGTCTATCTATTTATCTATAACACTAGATGAATATAAATATTAATAATAGGATTGGATGAATGGAAGGAACACGAATAGTTCTACCTATATGTTTAAAAAGATATTGTGATTGGTAATTAGAATTGTATATTGAAACACTGAACAATGAAAAGAAAGAAGGATGAAACTTTAATATATACAGATATGAAAAGTTAAATAAGGGAAAGGTGAATAATAAAGCAGATGGAAGATGGAAGACAGAAAAGAAATGTCTTTGAATACTACAGTGACATGAATAAAAGAAATAGAAATAAGAGAATAAAACAACAACATATACATCTATGTATATAAAAGCAAAATGTCACTCACGCGTCATCATGAAAACTCCAGAACCGTGAATCCTATAAACTTGAAATTTGGCATGGATGTTCCTCTTGGCTTCTAGGTGCTCACTAAGAAAGGATTTTTCAAAATGACCATCAGAGCATTAGTATTTTGTATATTATTATTATTAACATGCTCTGATGCTAAAGAGTTCTACTCCCCCTCCCCACCTGAAAAGAAATCTCTTCCAAATGCAAAACACAAGCAGAGGGAGGAGTTTCAGTTTCACAGCAGCAACCAGCTTTAGTACAGAACAGTTGAGCTAAGCCACGCCCAGGCTCCTTGCTGTCTCCTTCTTGCTCACACACCAAATATACTGTTTCACTTTCCAAACAGCCCTCAACTCTCTCACTGACATGACGCTAGCCAGATGAACACCGATGCATGCTGGCAGGCAGAGGCACAATTTTTTTCCCTTTATTTTCCTCCCCAAAAATTAAGCCCAGCCACATAGTTTCATAGCAAAGCATGGATATTAAGCTAGTATTTTAATCTAACAAGATATATGTAATAATAAGAGGGAAGCTTTGAATGGCGGTAATATTAGATATGTTTAAGCAATATGAAACAATGAAAATGAAAGGTAATAACTATGAGTAATAATATTAAGTTTATTTGCACTAAAATGTATGATACCCAGGTATCATTGTTCACACATTGATATGTATAAGCAATATAAAATAAAATAAAAATTGACCAAAAAAAACCCGCTAGATGAACTTGCTTACTGGCATCTAAAACATGACATGAGAGGGTGAAACTGCAGATGAGAAGGCCTTTATATCTCTAAAAGGTTATTTGCACCTCAGTTTCCCAGTCAACATCACCCAGGAGCAAACAAAACTAGAAAGGTAAGTAGGGACTGAAGCAATAAAGGGGGGAAAAAACCAGCAGGGAGAAAGCAAATAAAGTCTCTAATGGGGATAGAGAAATAAAACGTGGGCTTGACAAAGCAAGGGTGCGAATGCTACAACTTTATGTCACTGGTCCCCGATGACTCAGGTCTTCTGGAAAACACTGTGGGCTAAGCAGAGGTGAGAAATACCATCTCTTTCTGGTTTTGAAAAGGAAATTTCATCTGAGAGGTGTTACATGGAGTTCTCCTTATAAAGTCCCCGCATCAGAAACAAGATTTCTTCTGGATATTTTTTTTCCAGAACTTTAATTCACATGGAGCAGCAAATTAAAAAATACCCTTCAAATCCAAAGCAAATCCCTCCATTTATGACCACTGAAAAGCTGAGAAGTGGGCCTATCTCATTTTTTTTCAATTGAAGAGCTACGTAATAAAATTGTTTTCTTATTTTTCTTACCTAAACTTGAAACTGTATTTGCTCAGCTCCTGTGCTCCCATTCATTTCATTAGAGATTCAGAAATAAAAATGTTGCATTTTTCTGTTGCTTATCACTGTTGCGATCCCCATGAAAAAGCAAACACAGAGTAGTTCTGCATTCTCTTCCTGCATTAAACGACATCTGTTGAGGGTAAACTCTGTAGTTAACTGTAGATTTCACCTTCAAAATGTATTAAAATGCGTATTTTCTCTCAAATTACAAATTCAAAGACTTTTCTCCATCAGAAATGAATACTGAAATGCGTTTTAATGTCTGAGTTGTTGAGAACTGCATTGACACATTGAAAAATGACAGTTTGTTATATTGCAAATAGCATTCTATTCCAAAAGAGGTCAGATTATTTGGTGTGAAAATGTACAAATGCTGAAATCATTAAATAATGGTGTGCTTCCTCTACAAACAAACTGAAACTCATGTGGATGGATAGATAGATAGATAGATAGATAGATAGATAGATAGATAGATAGATAGACAGACAGACAGACAGACAGACAGACAGACAGACAGACAGACAGGAGTAATAGAGATATAGATAGTGATACTTCTCATCCATCCCTCCCCAACATCTAGTCAGAACTAATGAAACTTCTTGGATGAGAAGGAAAATGACTTCCTCCTCAAGGGGAAAAAACTTAGTCCAGTTGCCTTGTGAAAAGCCTTTGAGTCTTCTCAGTGATCATTCCCTGCACCAAGGAAAACCTAGACACAAAGACAATTTATTTATTTCAAAAGTCGTATCCTTCTTCCATCATTAATGCTTTTTAATGCAAATTTGTAACTAACACAGCTGTTGCCACCAGATGCAAAAATGGCTATTAGATTACCTGGCTTTGAAGAGAACTAACCAGTTGGAAATTTTCGGTTGTACTTGAACAGTCTGGAAGAAATTTAAATTTAAAGTTATTAAAGTCACTCGCTTACAAATATGACTCTGGGGAACTGAGAAGAATTGAAGAACACCATACCCATCTATCCTCTCTCTCCCTCCTCCTCCCCTGCCCCTCTCCCCCCCTCCCCCTCCTCCTCTCTCTCATCTATATTCATCTATATACCTATCTCTGTATCTATCTCTGTATCGCTGTATCCTATCCTATCTATCTTATATACCTTCTGTCATCTGTCATCTACAATATCACTATATCTATCTATCTTATCTATCTATCTATCTATCTATCTATCTATCTATCTATCTATCATCTATCTATCATCTACTGTATCCATCTGCCTGCTCGCGCCTACCTACCAACCTATCTATCATCTATATCATCAACTATCTATCATCTATATCATCTATGTATCTATGATTTCTCTCTCTCTCATCTATCTATCTATCTATCTATCTATCTATCTATCTATCTATCTAAAAGAATGTCTGCAATCCACGTATGTCAGATTCTCCAGATTTCCTTCTGTTTTGTTACAGCAAATGTTGATGGCCACCCGAATGCAAAACAAACTAATCTCCCAAATAGTTAGCCACGAAACAGGAAGCAACAACAGAATCCCCCAAGAAGTTTCCTCTGAAATCTCCATGCAGAGAAATTTGGTCTGAGCTTGCTATAAACAAATACTGATTGTTTGACTTGAGATGATTTTGTGTTTCTTTTTCTTGGCATGAATAATCTCTTTCTTAAAATTGTTCCCCGATGGCACCCTGCCCTCCTTAGTCCTGTCATTGGAGAGGAATAGCAAATGCAAAGTTTGCTTGCTTTGTTTAACCTCCTGCTGGGCTCCCCGACTCCTGTATCACAACATTGTCTGTGAATATGATTTAGCATATTGTTCCCACTTTCAAAGACTCCCATTTGAGAGAACAAAATAGTTTCAGGCATTGCGTTCATTGAAAGTGATGCATTTTTGTTTTTCAGAATAATCATAGTTCTCTTCTTTCGTGAACGTGTGATGGTAGAGTGAAAAACTTGGATGAACTTCATCCCAGTCCCTAATAGTTGAGATTCTGAGGACATTCCATCTGAAGTCACCTTCAGACCATTAGATTGGATATATAAAAATTGGCAGGAAGGTCTTCTTCTATGGCTATGTAAAGATCAACAATTCTTGCTTCCTTGAGTTGTCCATCCAAACTCAAGTGCGACTGCAATGGTGATAGATAGATAGATAGATAGATAGATAGATAGATAGATAGATAGATAGATGATAGATAGATAGATGGTAGGTAGGTAGGTAGATGATAGGTAGGTAGGTAGGTAGATGTGATAGATGAGACAGATAGAGTTAGAGTTAGAGTTAGAGTTAGAGATAGAGATAGAATATGTTGTTGTTAGTGAAGTCATGTCCAATCCATCATGACCCCATGGACAAAGAGATAGATATATGTCTATGTCTATGTCTATGTCTATGTCTATGTCTATGTCTATGTCTATGTCTATCTCTATGTCTGTCTGTCTGTCTGTCTGACTATCTATCTATCTATCTATCTATCTATCTATCTATCTATCTATCTAATGTCTCTCTCTCTATCATCTAATATCTATCTATCATCATCTATCTATCTATCTATCTATCTCTCTCTCTCTCTATCATCTAATATCTATCTATCTATCCATCTATCTATCTATGTAATATATATATTACATCACAGCCATCTGCTCAGGATATCACATCATGGAACTCAGGAGGTTACACCACAAGACCTCAGGATGTTACAACACAGCCAATGACCCAGGAGATTACAGCACAAGACCCAGGATGGCACAACAATAGAACTCAGAAGGTCATCACAAAGCCCATTACTCAGGTCATTACAACACAAAAGGCTGAGAGACACACAGCCAGTACCTCAGCCACACAGGGTCTTACGAAAAAGCCAACCAATCTGCAAACATCAACCCCATCAACCAATCAAGAAGTAACAACACAGCCAACACTTACAACAGAGCCAGCACACCACACCTTCCCACCAGTATTTATAGAGACGGCAGCTCCGATCACACTTTGCTCGCAGAAGCATGAAGCCGAAAGCACCAGCCTGAAGATGGCGAGTGGGACCTCATCAAAACGTCACCAAGATATATATATGCAGGTCTTGGCGTGTTCAGGTCTTTTCCCATGTAAGATTGAGAGTATCTGGCGAACCCAATACACAAGCCTGATGATGGCAGATGAGATTCTGCCGAAACGTCGCTACAACTTTAAAAGCACAACTATAAGGACGTGGGAAAATACCCGAACAAAGCTGAATACCATACATATAAGTACCCATGAAAACTTAAGAAAACACACACACAAACACACCCACCCACACCCACACACACATATATATATAATCTATCCATGTATCTATCATCTAATATATATATATATATCATCTATCTATCTGTCTATCTATCTATTGCTTGTGATCAGACGAGCACTATCATCATGAAGAATCAAATATCAAGGTGAATAAAAATACTATCAATTTCTCTCTAAACTGATCTCTCTTTATCTTTCTATCCAACTGACAAACAAGGAGTTCTATAAATAAGCTGCTTACACAGCCGCCAGGCAGAAATTAAAGTGGATGTTGTGATACCTAAGAGATGACTCACATTGCTAAATGCTACCATGCAGTTCTGCTGGCATATATGTGTGGAGATGTGCTGTACAACCCAGTCATAACTCAGCTGCAAGAATTGAAGCCACCGATGGAAACTGATGCTGTCTCTATCTTCTGTCAGGAATATTGCAGAAGTTCACAACTGCTTTTCTCATCCTTCTTATTTGACACGTTTAACAGGATGTGTAATGCCTGAAATAAAATCATTTTAGAATATACTGTCTTTTGTTATCTTTGCATGTGGCGTGCAAGCTAAAATCATAGACGTTCACCTTTACGAAATATTTTTGCTTAAAAGAAACCAACAATTTCTGAATATTTTCTTTCAGAATTTAGGACAGTTGATAAATCAGAGGCAGATCACTTCTTCAATATTTCTATAAGGTGATTATTTTGTCATGTTGATCTCTGACCAAGGTACAAAGATGATTTTTTAAAAGAACAACAAACTGCATGCACCAAAGAATTAACAACGTACTGTAGATGAAGGTGAAATTCTAGATTCCTCCAATGCATATGTCTAATATGTATATTTTATAGTTCTACAGAGGAATTATTGAGTCTGTCATCTGCACCTCTATAACTGTCTGGTTTGGTTCTGCAACCCAACAAGACAGACACAGACTTCAGAGAGTAATTAGGACTGCAGAAAAAAACAATTAATACCAACCACCTTCCATTGAGGATCTGTACACTGCACAAGTCAAAAAGAGGGCTGTGAAAATATTTACAGACCCCTCACATCCTGGACATAAACTGTTTCAACTCCTTCCCCTCAAACGCTATAGAACTGCACACCAGAACAACTAGACACAAGGACAGTTTTTCCCCAAAAGCCATCACTCTGCTAAACAAATAACACTGTCCAACTATTTACAAAGTCTGCATTATTATTACCATTAATCTATTAATCTTCTCATCACTCCTCATCACCCATCCTCCCACTTGTGACTGTATGTCTGTAACTTGTCGCTTGTATCCACAATTTATATTGACTGTTTCCTAGTATGATTTGATTGCTTATTGTACCCTATGGCTATTATTAAGTGTTGTACCTTATGATTCTTGACTCTTGATGAATGTATTTTTTTTTTATGTACACTGAAAGCATATGCACCAAAGACAAATTCCTTGTGTGTCCAATCACACTTGACCAATAAAAGAATTCTATTCTATTCTATTCTATTCTATTCTATTCTATTCTATTCTATTATTTTTATTTCAGATTCTTATTTTTGAATGTACTTTGATTTTTAATGTATTCAATCCAGAACTTTTCATTAAAAGATTCTAGTGCAAATATCAGTGGGGAACTAATTTTCAATAGTCTAGAAAATGCAGATCTGGTGACTACATGTTGGAGTATAATTTATCTCTCCTATTTAGAAAAGTAAGCAACAGAACTTGGAGTTTCATAAACCAACCAGGATATCGACATGCTCAAGATGGATTCTGTATGATTGATAATGATACATATGGGCAGATTCTTTCCTCTTCAATCCATTCTATATTTATTACTGGTACCATTCTCAGACAGGACTAAGAATAGGAGAGAATTTTATTTCTCTAATTTTTAGTGAAGCAACATAATCTAGATAAGAAAATGGTTGTTATTCATATTGCATCTTTTCCTGAATTTTGTAATGGCATTGATCTGTTAGAGAAAGACATGTACCAATATAATTGTTTTAGAAGAAAAATTCATACAAAATGATTATGATAATGAGAGCTGCATGCAAAATAACTATTTCTTTATCCTTCCTTCCTTCCTTCCTTCCTTCCTTCTCTCTCTCTTCTTCTTCTTTCTTTCTTCTTTCCTTCTTTCTCTTTCTTTTCCTTCCTTCTTTCCTTCCTTCCTTCTTCCTTCCTTCCTTCTTCCTTCCTTCCTTCCTTCCTTTCTTTCTTTCTTTTCTTTTTCCCATTTGACTTTAATCACTTAATATGAACTCTTAACCTCTTAGTGCATAAACTGACAATGTCCATGTCAGTACACTTCTGTTATTTTTAGCTACGCCTGTTTTCTGTACATAGAGATGTTGTCTGCTTACGTTGATGCAATCATGCTGACAAATCCAGATGGATACGAACATATTGATAAAACATTGTTACATTGCAATTACATGACTTGCCTTTAGAAGAAAAATAGTTTCCATTCTTTGACAATTAATTGCCAATGTTTGCCTAGTAGGCATAAATACATTGATTTCAAATGTTTAAAATAAGGCTAGGTTGACCACGAATACACAAATTCTTGTTTAACATTGTCAATGGCAGCAGTACTATTGACATGACATTTGTGATTCAGCAAGTGAAACTGAATCTTTCCTCCTCCTCCTCCTCCTCCTCCTCCTCCTCCTCCTCCTCCTCCTTCCTCCTCTCCTCCTCCTCTTCCTCCCTCCTCCTCCTCCTCCTCCTCCTCCTTCTTCTCCTCCTCCTCCTCCCTCCTCCCTCCTCCTCCTCCTCCTTCTGTATTCTTTGACTTTCTCCTTTTGTGTATGCTTTCTATGGTATGGAATCCCACAACATCTTCTACAGGTGAGCAAACCACTTTTATTTGCTGGTTTTGTATGTGGTTTAAGATTGGTTTTATGTCAATTCTTTCATTTCTGATTTTATATCTTCTGGTTACTCCAGCAACTTTCCTGAAACATCTCATTTCGTGGTGATTAACTTTCGCTTATGTTTTGTTGTAAACATGCATGTCTGGCACTGGTAAAATAGTGTGGGGATGAATATGCTTTGTATGAGATGCTTCTTTAGGCTTAGTGGCCTTGGTGGTGCAGGCTGTTAATAGCCTAGCACTTAGTTCCAGCTGCCTGTAATTATTGCAGGCTCGAATCCCACCAGGCTCAAGGTTGACTCAGCCTTCCATCCTCTTGGGGAAGGTAAACTGAGGACCCAAGATTATTGAGGGCAATAAGCTGACTTTGTAAAATGCCGCTTAGTAATAAGCAGGCGTATACAATGGAAGGAAGGCTATTGCTGAGCATTGGGTTGTGTCCAAATTGTAAGTCACCTGAGTCTCGAGAAGGGCGGGATATAAATATGAATTTAAAAAAATTAAATTAAAATTCTTTGTGTACAAGTTGGACCATTTTTCTTTGATTTAGAAGCATAATTATTATAGGGATGTGCCTTGAAAATGCTGCAAAACTAAAAATGACCAATTTAAGTACAGTATCTGAAGATTTCTTGAGATCATAATAATTATCTCAACTAACTATAACAGCCATAGCCTAATATTTTCTAGATTCAATATTATTCCCAAAACTAACTTTCATATACATCAAGATGAAATGTAAATGATAAACCCCTGTCTAGATCTTTCTCATTTATATTTACTTTGTGAGTAACTATTCTTTAATGTAATAATGAATATCATCCTGTTACTGCTGAAAATGAATTCGATGCCTCATGTGGCCAAACATTACAAAATTTTCAAAACAATAGCATCAAATTTGATACTTATTCTGTTTATTAATTTTCTTTGAGTTTAAAGGAAATTTATTTGGATGGAAATTATGTGCAATGAAAATCTAATCAGACACTTAATGAGTAGATAAAGCTATACATTTAAGTACAGCATATTGTTGTTTCCTATTTTATTAATGTTTTTATTGTCTCTCATAATAAAGGGATATCTGGACTGTTACTATATTGGGAAATCGGTGCTATGGAGAATAATATTAACAACAATAAAATGACAACAATTTAGAGTTTTATTTTCTATGTAAAGAAGGATGAAATATAAAACAATCAACTAAGTGTAGGAACTAAAGGCACAGTTTCTAGTTGTAATCTCCCAACAACTGGCCTCACCAAGGTCATCTTAGCCGAAGAGATTCAGACCTGGTTAGTACTTCAACAGCAGAGTCCTAAAATCCTCAGAAATGTAGGTTAGTCTAGTAAGTTGAAGATAGCACTGATAGAATAATTGCAATGATCCCTGAATCTTGCTCCATAATAAAATATATAAACATGTTCTATCTATGTGTCTTAACATATGAACCTCCTAAAAGCTATCATTATCTGACAGCAAACAATGGGTTCTACACAGGTTTCAAGTAAATGAAATGATAATCTCAAAAGAGATAAAGGCTATTAATGCCGAAGTAGAGGGAAGACTGGATTGTTTCAAAGCCAGAGTTTTATGTAGCCCACTATAATTGTATGATTGGAACTTAATTATACCATAATTATAGGCTCAATTACTGTTTTGTATCTTTCATTAAAACCCGCATATATTAATTGCATCAAACTTCTTTTGATGAGTTTAACTAGCCTGAACAGATGTTTACAGTCAGGAACCACAGTTAGCTTGCCATAACAGCTTTACCAATGTTTGTCATGCAAGGTGACAGAAGGAATGGAACAGGTTGAAGAAATGATTGTCTGCTTGACTTTGCCCATGATGGAGTCTATGGGTAAATAGTCACCAACCAGTTTGGCATCTGTGGGTTAGATACAGATAATCAGAGTTGGAAGGGACCTTATAGGTCATCTAGTCCAACCCCAGCCCAGCGGGAGACCCTACACCATTTCTGACAGATGGCAGTCCAATCTCTTCTTGAAAGTCTCAAGTGATGGCACTTCCACAACTTCCGAGGGCAACTTCTGTTCCATGGGTTGATTGTTCTCACTGTCAGAAAGATTCTCCTTATTTTCAGGTTGAATCTCTCCTTGTTCAGTTTCCATCCATTATTCCTTGTCTGGCCTTTGGGTGCTGTGGAAAATAGCTTGACCTCTTTCTCTCTGTGGCAACCCCTCAAATATTGGAAGACTGCTATCCTGACTCCCTGGTACTGCTCTTCACCCGACTAAGCCCAGTTCCTGCAACCGCTCTTCAGATGCCTTAATCTCCAGTCCCCTAATCATCGTGGTTGCTCTTCTCTGCACTTTTTCTAGAGCCTCAACATTTTTTTTTATAATGTGGTGATCAGAACTGGATGCATTACTCTAGTAGTGGTCTTACTAAGGCTTTATAGGGTTACATGAGGTATCTTCACATATTGATATATCTTCCTTCCCTCCACCCTTACTATTTCTCAATTTATGCAACTGTGAAGACTGACTCACCTCATAGTGTCTTTTTTGATTGATGGCAGGTTTTTAAGAATATCCTGGCCCATGTTAGGTGAGCTGTTCCTTTAATATGCTTCAGAATTATAACTACTAATCAATGGGAGAAAAAAAATAAGGATTTTTTTTTCACTGAAATTTCAGGATACTGGTGAGCAGGATAAGGAATTTGAAAAATTGAGAAAAAAAATCCATAACAAGCTTTGTTTCTTCATTCTATCTAGATATAGATAGATAGATAGATAGATAGATAGATAGATAGATAGATAGATGATAGATAGATGATAGATAGATAGATAGATAGATAGATAGATAGATAGATACAACGAACTAGCAAACACCACCTCTGACTGGAGATTTTACAGTATCCTTCCCCTGCCAGGCCCACAGAAATGGTAGTAAATTTTTTTGAATCCCATCACTGGTGGGTATGCCTAGTTTAATGATAAGAAGGACTAGGGGTGACATGTTAGCAGTGTTCTAATATTTGAGTAGCTGCCACAAAGAAGAGTGAGTCAAGCTATTTTCCAAAGCAGGACAAGAAGCAATGGGTGGAAACTGATCAAGGAGAAAACCAAAACTAGAACTAAGAAGAAATTTCCCGACACATAGAACTATCAATCAGTGGAGCAGCTTGCCTTCAGAAGTTGTGGGTGTTTCATCACTGGAAGTTTTTAAGAAGAGATTGGATAACCATTTGCCTGAAATAGTATACAGTCTCGTGCCTGGGCGGGGGTTTGGACCTCCAAGCTTCTCTGTTGTTCTGTTCTAATCCCCTTGGACCGAAGTTAGTATCCATCACAAAATTGGGGGTGAGGAGAGGAGATGAAAAAATAATGGTGACAATAGAAGCAGCAACAACCACAGGTCTTACCAAGGCATTATAAACCATTACGAAGTGATAGCAACACTTCACATGATCTTGATTCTCTTCCTCTATTAATGCAGCCTAGAACTGTGTTGGCTTTTTTGGCAACTGGCTTGTATTCAAGTGATGGTCCACCAGGACTACAAGATCCATCCCACAATTACCACTATTGAGCCTATTCTATATTTCACATTTGATTTTTCTTGCCTAAATGTAGAACCTTACTTATTTTTCTTTTCACCATGCTGCATGAAATGCTTGATAGATAAGACCATCAAGAACCTGGTGGCACAGTAGTTAGAATGCAGTACTGCAGGCTAACTTTGCCCATAGTCAGGAGCTCAATCCTGATAGCTCAAAGTTGACTCAGCCTTCCATTCTTCCGAGTTTGGTAAGATGAGGGGCCAGATTGTTGGGAGCAATATGTTGACATTTGTAAACTACTCAGAGAGTGCGATAAAGAAGTCTAAGTGCTATCACAAATCGTTATCAAGTTCCAAAATAATGGAATTCTTTCCTAGCGTGAGACTTCAAATACTTTTGATGGTCCCTGTCTTACACTCAAAGTGAAGATCTGCATTTCTGCAATTGTCTTACGATTTCAGAAAAATAAATGAACAACCACTTACACTTCTTTATTCAGTAGCAATGAATCTTTTTAGTTTATTGATGCATGAGATGTTGCTGTGAATGTCCCCTTTTTATTATTCTAAAAAGACAACCTTGGAAAGCAGAGTAAAGTTTGCCATGAGTGAAATATTTCTGGGGTAGTACTGAAGATAAAACTATATATCTTTGGCAGGTTTATTAGCCTAAGTCAAAGAACAGCATGTTTCTCAGCCATAATTTGATATGTACACTTTCTCCTGCTGTCCCATATATCTGTAGTTTTGATGTACTCGTATATTTCATTATTGTCAAAGAAATTTGTCAGGAATATTTATAATAGGAAGGAAGAGAGAATGCCTTCGTTTAAATTTCTTGCTATACTAAAAAAAAACTATAGCTCTTAATATTCATATGAATCAGGGAGGATGCAATCTCAACTAGCACACTCTGATCTGGTTTCAATTCTTGAAAGTATTAGCCAACTTGAGCTATTAGTCAGGTATAGAAAGATATAATTTATGGCAGTAATAGATTTCGTAGTGAGATATGAGAACCAACCTTCAGCCTCGCTCATTGGAAAAGTTGGTAATATTTTCATTATTGAGGGACTGGTAGGGAAAAAGATTAAGCAGGACATTCTAATGCTAAAAGTTTTTTTTTTTTTTTCAAGGCCAAAATGCACTATTGAAAACAACACCATGGAGAAGACCTTCTGTGCTTGTGATACTCTACAACAGGGGTGTCAAACTCACGTCATCATGGCGGCATCTCGTGATGTATCGGGACTTTTTCCCTTCACTAAACCAGGTTTGGGCGTGGCCACGCATGATGCATCCAACCCATGGGCTGGGAGTTTGACAGCTCTGCTCTCCAAAGATTGGGAAAAAAAATCTTGACCCCAATTTATAATTTTGAGTTGACAACTTTGCTATATCTAGGAACTTCATCAATATACTGTTCGTTCAGCTGCACTGCATTTGAAACCACAACAGAACTACAGAAGTCCTGGGTGCTCCATCACTGGAGATTTTTAAAGAAGAGATTGGACAACTGTTTGTTTGACATAACATAGCCGTGATGGTGAACCTTTGGCATGCATGCCACCTGTGCCCTCTCTGCAGGCACATGAGCTGTTGTTGGGCTGATTTTTGGGTCTCTGCCGTGCATGCGCCAGTGGCAGGGCACATGCAGGAGAAGTATGCGCATGCATGGGAGGTGGGGGGAGCATTTGGGGGTCACGTGTGCATTCATGGGGGAGGGGGAACATGGGGACAGACGTGCCATACCCCTGCACCCTATTTTTGCTTCCAGAAGGCTGCAGGGAGGCTTACTAAGCCCAAAACAAGGTGCAGGGTGTGCAGTATTACCCCACCAGCCCATTTTTGCTCCCAGGAGGCTTCAGGGAGGCCTACTAGGCCCTAAACGGTGTGCGGGTGGGTTGCACACACATGCACGGGGGGGGGGCAAGGGGAGCAGGGGGCTTACATATGCATGCTCAGGGGAGCAGGGGGTCATGTGTAGATATGCACGGGGTGGGGCAAGCATGAGGGGTCATGTGCACATTGCATTATGGTTGCAGGCACAGGCATGCAACGACAAAAATGTTAGCCATCACTATAATATAGGGTGTCCTGCTTGAGCAGGGTGTTGGGCTAGAAGATTTTCAGCTCTGTTATTCTGTTAACTAGTCTTTGTTTGAAGAGCTGCCAAGCTCATGATTGAAGAGTTGTCCATGCTCCAGCTAGTAGGAGAGTTG
>CM019153.1:48974527-49089527 GCA_009733165.1 Naja naja | reverse complement strand
CCTGTAGGTCTTACTTGTTTCTAAAGAAATTTAAATGGCCGCCCAACATACCTGGACTGAGATGCCCTGCGCACAGTCACTCAGGCACTTGTTACCTCTCGATTCAACTACTGCAATGCTCTCTATCTAGGACTGCCCTTGCATACCATCCGGAGGCTTCAACTGGTGCAGAATGTGGCCGTGCGGGTTGTGATGGGAGTTTCCTGGTACTCCCATGTTACACCCCTCCTGCGCGACCTGCATTGGTTACCGGTTGCCCTCCAGGTGAGATTCAAGGTTTTGGTGTTAACATTCAAAGTTCTGCAAGGCATGGGTCTGGGATATTTATGGGAGCATCTCCTGCCGGCATTGAATGCCAACCGCCCTGTACGAGCACATAGGCAAGTGTTCCTCGGGGTGCCATCTGTGAGCCAGTGTCATTTGGTGGTGCCTCGGGGGAGGGCCTACTCTGTGGCGGTTCCCGCCTTATGGAATCAATTACCCCTGGGACTCCGTCTGGCCCCTGACTTTCACACCTTCCGCCATGATTTGAAAACCTGGCTATTTGAACAGGCCGGGCTGTGCTGACCTCTTGGGGGGGGGGTGTTAAATTTTAAATTTTATAAGGGTTTTGGATTAATTGGCTTGTATTATTTAATAGTGTTTTAGATAACTAATTTATTGCCTGTTCTTAGTTGTGAGCCGCCCCGAGTTCTTTTGGAGAGGGGACGGCATACAAGTCAAATAAAACTAAACTAAACTAAACTAACTCATAGTGGCTTACAAAAATAAAATCTCAATACAAAAGCTAATAAACCCCCGCTCCCCTGATAACATAAGTCAGAGCTACAATTTGTTGGACTCTAAATCAACTCTTGAGTCCCCAAGTTTGCTGGAAAATAGCATGTCTTCAGGACATTTTGAAAGAGTGTCAAAACGGGGGGCATTTATTTCCACAGCAAATGATTTTCCACAGGAAGAGAGCCAAGATAGGCAAAGTCTTTCTTGGTCGCACTAATTGGACCTCCTTATTAGAGGAGACCCATAATATTCCCTGCCTCTCCACTCTGGTGCATTGGGTTAGATATATTTGGAAAAGGGGATCCTTCAAATAACCTGGTCCCAGATCATGTATAAAGCATAGGTAAACAAATGTCAGAATAACAAAATTAAAGAATTGGAAGAAACATTGGTTTTTTTTTAGTCCAATCACCTGTTCAAGCAGGAAATCCTATACTATTTCAGACAAATGGCTGATGGAGCACACAGAAATTCTGAAGGAAAACAATCCCATTGTTTAATTGTTCTAACTGTCAGAA
Source organism: Naja naja (assembly GCA_009733165.1). Lineage (NCBI taxonomy): Eukaryota > Metazoa > Chordata > Lepidosauria > Squamata > Elapidae > Naja > Naja naja. The sequence goes on along the minus strand of CM019153.1, from coordinate 49,088,229 downwards.
AATTTATCCTTTGTTCTAGGTTGGTTCTCATCTCTACAGAGAAGCACAGATGCCAAAACTGGAGGGAGATGACATCATCATCATCATCATCATCATCATCATCATCATCATCATCTTAGCCATTGTCTTCCCATTGTAGGATGAAGGCCTCTTCTATGTGTTTCCAATCAATACAGTCCTGAGCTTTCTTTTGCCAATTGGGCCAGCAATACTCACTGATGTCGTCAATCTATCTTGTTTTAGGTCTCTTTCATGGACGCTTTTGGTCAAGTGGGATCCATTCTATGACAGCCTTGGACCACCTGTCCTCAGTTCTTCTTGCTATGTGACCAGCCCATGTCCATTTCAATTCTTTTACTCTCTTGATGATACTGTATACTTTTGTTGGTTGTGGAGGTCTTTCTAACTTGTCTTGTAATGCCGAGCTTGTGTCTTTCCATAGTTCTTTGCTCCACTCTAAGCTTTGTATCAGTTGTGAGTTTAGTGTCCATCTTTCACTGGCATACATTAGAGCAGGTATCACATATCAGTTGAAAACTTTTCTCTTCAGCCATAGGAGGAGGTTTTTCTTGAAAATTATGCTTAACTTGCTGAATGCCCATCAGCCACATTTAACACACTGTTCAATTTTCTTTACTGAATCACCTTCTGTGGGGATCCATTGGCCAAGGTATATGTAGTGGTCTACTATGTGTAGTTCTCCTCTTCCTCCTCCTCCTCCTCCTCCTCCTCCTCCTCCTCCTCCTCCTCTTCTTCTTCTTCCTCTTCCTCTTCCTCTTCTTTTATCCTCCTCCTCCTCCTTCTAGAGAGAGAGAGGGAGGGAGAGGGATATAAAATCTTTCTTTGGTGAATTTATTAAACATAACCTGGCTCTCTTTCAGGTTTATTTTTAAGCCAAATTGTTCTCCTCCTTTGTGCATCAGCCTTCAAATGAAGGTCTTTCTTCTTCTTAGACAATGAGTTTCTGTAGGCCTCTTTACAGGGAAGAAGTGTTTCTTTAAAGAAACAGTTGACATTGAAGAATAAATCCTTGATAAGTTAATAAGAAGCCAGTCCGTTAATTTGGGTAACAATTCCATTCAATGAGAATGGAAAGAAAATGAAAATAATTCTTTAGAGATGACTTTTACTGAATAACACTACATGAAGTGTTGTGTCTGGCTTTTGTATTAGTAAATGCTAAATTATTGATTAAACACTTCATGCTAATCTTGGTTTTAAGCATTCCTAAGCAGTCTGATATATTTATTGATCAGACTTAACTGATTATGTGTCCATATAGTCATCAACAATTATCAGTAACTTTACTATAGTGCATATATATGCCTGACATTATGGATTAAAGTGTATAAGCACTAATTGGTTACAATTTACTTTTAATATGTTTGAGTCTTTGGATAGTTTTTAACTTACTACACAAGAATTGCTTCCTTCTCTTTCTCTTGGCTTCCATCGTTAAGGTGTCAGTCAGATAGAATGATGAAATTTGGCATTTAAAAGGTATAAGCTCATAACACTTTGACTAATGAATTGTTGCTTTATTTTAAATTCATTAATTTCTAATTTGTATAAATGCATAAGTCTGTACAGGAAATCCCCCACTTATGAACGGTTGTTTAAGAACCATTGAACATTACAGTGCACTTTTTAAACAGCAATTTATAACATATTCTTGAAGTTAGAGACCCTCTAACCCTACCCTGAAGTCACGTGACTGAATTTTGAGTGATTGGCAGTCAGTTCTCATTTATCAGAAACCACCCCCCAAAAAATGTAAGCATATGGTCTCTTTTCAGTGATGAAGATAATTGTTTTTCACTATGTGTGTCCGTAATTTTTCTAAGCTGTCAGAAAGGATGGGAAAATTGTGGTTCTTTTCCAATATTAATAAAGAAAAGATAGTTCTATCAATATTCTAGATCTAAGGTGTGGAGCTTCTGTTGGCTTAAGGAGCACACTGACCTTCTCCATACCTAAAAAGGAACCCTAACACATCACCATCCATTTGCTGAACAGAAATTTGAGCTTCCCTTTGAAGACAATCTTCAAAGCCCATCAATTCTGAATGCAGTTATGACAACCAGTTCATGTGACTATGAAGATTCTCAGTCATCTAGGTCATGGTTGTCCCCAAGGTGCTTTTTCAAGAGGCAATTGGACTACTTTGTTTTTTTCTTGAAGATGTTTCACTTGTCATCCAAGAAACTTTCTTCAGTTTTGACTAAATGGTGGAAAATGGAAAGATTTGTATTCCTTGCATTCATCTGGTTGTTAGCACTCTTTCTGAGAGTTGTTGAGGCTACCTGGAGGTTTATCTGTGCCCTCAGGGTCACCTGAGTAACGCAAATAGATGTGGAACTTTTTTGGAACTGCTGAAAGGACTGTGTTGAACAGACCTATCTCAACAGAGCAGGAGGGATAGATGGTCTCATATCCCTCCCCTTCTGTTGAGAGAAGTCTGTTCAATCTTAATGTAGATGGCCATTTTGAACCCTATCTCAAACTTCTGTCTTTGACCTGTCTTTCAAACCTCTCTGCCCAGAATGTGGACTTTGCTGTCTTCAAAACAGTGGCATTTATCTTTCAAATGCCATTCATTCCATCGATTGCAGGAGGATTTTCACCAATGCACTCTTTAAACCCCAAATAAGGCACAAGCTTGTCCACCCCATGAATAAAACACGCAGACCCAAACTGATCAATCCGATATATGCAGTACAATGCAGTGAGAGATGTAGAGATCTGTACATTGGAGAAACAAAACAACCATTTCACAAATGCATTGGACAACCTAGAAAACAAACCTATGAAGACAAAATTCTGCAGTCCATCTGCATCCATCTGAAGCTAAATGTCTTCAAGAAAACAAACAAACAAAGGCAGGCCAATTGCCTTTTAAAATAGCACCTTTGGGACAACCAGTACATATGTTTAGTTCCAACATTCCTTTGGTTTGTGGAGTAACAAAATCTGACTGACATCTCAGTGTCTCACATGCTTTTTAGGAAAACCTGAGAAGCAGTGCCAGGTAAGTTAAATTTCAGCAACCGAACTGCTTCGAGGAAAAATTGGAAAATGGATTAAAAATGACCCCTTTCCTTTTTTAAAAGTTGGAAAGGGGAAGGGGAAGAATTCCTTCTCCATTTCCAGAACTTTGACAAGCCAACATTTATATGATTTGCTTGCTTTCCAATACAGTCTAAATCACTGTATGACAATACACAAAAATAAGGGGGGGGGAGAGAAACATCATAAATGCCTTCTTAATAATATTCCTTTGATGTTAAGTAAAGATTTATTCCTTTCAATGTTTGTCCTCCAAGAAGATCTACCACTAATCAAAATCTTGATTTTCACTTGCCTTTTCTTGTCTTCACCCATACTTGTCATCCAAAAGCTTTTTTTTTAAAAAAAAGGAAAAGTCTTCATTATCATAAAATAAAGACCTGTGCTTATTAACTTTTGTGCTTTTGAAATAGCAGTGCTAATGGTCTACCAGCGTGGATCCACTAAATTCCATTGATTTGCTGCTCTCTGGCGTATGCCTGCAAAGATAATGGCTGGAAGTGCGTTTTTCTTTTCATATTTTTCCTACCACTCTTTTGAAGCGACCAGCAGATTACTGAAAAGAAAACAAATGTAATGTAATACCTACCTTTTACCAGAGACAAATAATGTTTGAATTGCAGGGCACAGGAAGGCATTTTGGTGGGGACAGTCACTGCGCCTGATTTAGTGAGGCATTCAATCAAAACTCCATGCTGTTCGACACCAATCTTCTGCTCTCCTGGGAAGACCAATTCATTGTTCTGAAAGAAAGGAACAGTCCCAAATAAGGCACTCAAGAAAAACCATAGCACCTTGCCTGTCACTACTGATGATGATGTTGATGGGTGGTAGAGCTTTAGGGTCTGATTAATGCTTGTCTCGGAATCTAATAGCTTCAACTTGAGCTGGCCCTTACAATGCAGCAGCAAAGGTGATGGACTTTCATGTTTGCTGAACACCATTGTGAGTCATACTTGACACGGATCCAAGAGAATAATCAATAGTAACGCAGTTGCAATATGTGGCTGTGAAAGTTGGACCATAAGAAAGGATGAGCACCAAAGAAATGAGGCCTTTGAACTAAGGTGCCGGCGAAGACTCCTGAGAGTCCGTTGGACTGCAAGGTGATGAAACCGGTCAGTCCTAGAGGAGATCAATCCTGACTGCTCTTCAAAAGGCCAGATCCTGAAGAGGAAGCTTTGGCCACCTCATGAGAAGGAAGGACCCACTGGAGAAGAGCCTAATGCTGGGAACAATGGAGGGCAAAACAAGAAGAAGGGGACGGCAGAGAATGAGGTGGCTGGATGGAGTCACTAAAGCGGTAGATGTGGAGTTAAATGGTCCAGAGTTAAATGGACTCCAGAAGATGGTAGAAGACAGGAAGGCCTGGAGGAATGTTGTCCATGGGGTTGCAATGGCTTGGCAACTGAACTAACAACAACAACAAACCAATATTACCAGTGGTGGTATGTTACTGGTTCATCCCGTTCAAGCCAAACCGTAACAAATTGCTACCAGTTTGGCTGAACTGGTAAAAAGCCTCTGATGATCTGAGAGGAGAAAAAAAGGAGGAGAAAGAAGAGACAAGTTCAGGATTGGCCCTCCCACCTGCTCTTCGCTTTTCTCTTTTTTAATCCTCTCAGGTGATTGGCACTGCAGGCCTCAGCTGGTATGTGGAAAGCTACACAAATGCATTAGGTGCACATGTGTTTGCATGCAATTCGGGGCGGGTTGTCCTCTGATTTGCAGTGGTCTGAGGAACGGGATACAGGCAGTCTGGCCAGTGTGATCTGGGATGAGTTCAATCCTGTTTCCGAGGATGAAGTGGACGGGATCATGTGACGCCTGAGTTCCACCACATGTTTGTTGGACCCATGCCCATCCTGGCTGGCTTATGCCGCCAGGGAGGTCACCTGCGGTTGGCTCCAGGCAGTTGTCAATGCTTCATTAAGGGAGGGTGTCTTTCCTTCCGCCTTGAAGGAGGCGGTGGTGAGACCCCTCCTAAAGAAGCCTGCCCTGGACCCGACTGTGTTAGATAACTTTCGTCCAGTCTCCAACCTTCGCTTTTTAGCGAAGGTTGTTGAGAGTGTGGTGGCTCGGCAGTTTCCACTTTTCCTGGATGAAGCGGACTACCTAGATCCGTATCAATCGGGCTTCCGACCCAGTTTCAGCACAGAGACGGCATTGGTCGCACTGATGGATGATCTCTGGAGGGCTCGGGACAGGGGCTTTTCCTCTGTCTTGGTCCTATTAGACCTCTCAGCGGCTTTTGATACCATCGACCATGGTATCCTTCTGCGACGCCTTGGGGGGTTGGGTATGGGGGGCACTGTACTTCAGTGGTTCACCTCCTACCTCTCGGAATGGTCGCAGTCGGTATTGGCAGGGGGACAGAGGTTGTCCTCGAGGGTGCTCTCTTGTGGGGTGCCTCAGGGGTCGGTTCTCTCCCCCCTGCTATTTAACATCTATATGAAGCCGCTGGGTGAGATCATCCGTGGTTTCGGGGTGAGTTTCCATCAGTACGCAGATGACACCCAGCTGTACATCTCCACCCCGAACCAGATCAGTGATGCCCTCTCCCTGATGACCCAGTGTTTGGATGCGGTGCGGATCTGGATGAACGGAAACATGCTTCGTCTCAACCTGGCCAAGACTGAGTGGCTGTGCATGTCAGCATCTCGGCCCAGTCAGGAATGTCCATCTTTGGCCATAGGGGGAGTGGTGTTACCCCCTGTGGATAGGGCGTGGAATCTGGGGGTCCTCCTGGACGTACGGCTCCGGTTGGAGGAGCAGGTGGGGGCCGTCACCAGGGGGGCCTTTGCCCAGCTCCGCCTAGTTCGCCAACTACGCCCTTTCCTGAACCAGGACGCCCTGCGCACGGTTACTCACACCCTTGTTACCTCTAGACTCGACTACTGCAATGCTCTCTATTTAGGACTGCCCTTGCTTACCATCCGGAGATTGCAGCTGGTGCAGAATGCGGCAGTGCGGGTGGTGATGGGAGTTTCCCGATTCTCCCATGTTACCCCCCTCCTGCGCTGCCTGCATTGGTTGCCAGTTGCACTCCGGGTGAGGTTCAAGGTTTTAGTTTTAACATACAAAGTCCTACATGACATGGGTCCTCAATATTTAAGGGAGCAACTCCTGCCGACATCAAATACTAACTGCCCTGTGCGAGCACATAGGCAAGGACTCCTTGGGGTCCCGTCGGCTGGCCAATGCCATTTGGCCGTCCCCCGACGACGAGCCTATTCTATCGCGGCCCCTGACCTCTGGAACCAACTTCCCTTGGAGCTCCGCCTGGCCCCTGACCTCCACACCTTCCATCATGATTTGAAGACCTGGTTGTTTGACCAATCCGGGTTGTGACCCTCTTGGGTGAGGTGGTTTTATTCTTTTATTCTTTTATTTTGTATTTGTATTCTCTTGGGCTTGTTTAGTTTAATTTTTTTCTTAACTATTTATTGTTGTTGCTGTTTTTAGTTGTGAGCCGCCCCGAGTCTTCGGAGATGGGGCGGCATACAAGTCCCATTAATAAATAAATAAATAAATAAATAAATAAATAAATAAGAAAAATGCACACTTAAAACTGACAAAGTGGAATTCTTGGGTTACATGATTGATAAACATGGCATCCACCCCACAGAAGCCAAAGTTCAGGCAATCAAAGCAGCCCCCAGGCCAAAATGCAAAACTGACTTGCAAGCATTTCTGGGCCTCATTAACTTTTATCATATGTTTCTACCTCAGAAAGCAACCACTGCAGAACCCCTACATAGATTACTGGACAAAAAATCTGCATGGGTCTGGGGAAGAAAAGAACAAGCTGCATTTAACAATATGAAGAGACAAATCACTTCTGATTCTGTAGTGATACAGTTCTCTGAGAATTAACCTGTTGTACTGACTTGTGATGCATCCCCTTTTGGAATGGGGTGTTGAGCCACATGCTTCCCAGTGGCAGGGAAGCTCCTATTGCATTTTACTCTCGCACTTTTGACTAAAGCAGAGAGAAACTACAGCCAATTGGACAAGGAAGCTTTGGCAATTGTGGCAGCTGTCAAGAAATTCCATGAATACGATATGGGAGAACATTTACCATTGTCACAGATCACAAACCTCTTTTAGGCATTGTGGCAGGGGACAAACTAGCGCCCACGATCCTGTCACCAAGAATGCTGAGATGGACTGAATTTCTGCTGCTTATTCATACAAACTCATCCACAGACCTGGAAAAGACATTGGGCACACAGATGCTTTGAGTCGCTGCCCACTTCCTTCACACACTGAGGACCCTGCTCCTGAGACTTTCACCTTTTCCAGAAACTGTTGCCAAGCTTCCAGTACATGCTGCTGAAATTGCCAGAAACTGGTTGCCAAGCTTCTTCAGTAACATGCTGCTGGAAATTTGCCAGAAATTGGCCAGGAGTTATGTATGGTGGCCAGGTATTGACAAAATGGTTGAAAACTGGGTTGCATCTTTTGTCAGGTAGCCAGGTGCCCCAACCCCGAACAGGAATGAATGTCCTCATGGCAGGATTATATTATTTTGCTGGCCCTTCACCTTCCATTGTGTATGGCCATGCTTATCATCAAGCAGCTAAGCTGCATTTTACACAAAGAAGCTTAACCCCCAACAATCTTGGGTCCTCACTTTACCTCCCCCGGAGGATGGAAGGCTGAGTCAACCTTGAGCCTGGTGGGATTCGAGCCTGCACTAATTGCAGGCAGCTGGAGCTAAGTGCTAGGTGTTTAACAGCCTGCACCACCTTTTATGTGTTTATGTGGGTATATGCATAACTTTGTATTTATTTACTTAGTTATTTATTAATTTGTTTTTCCGTGGTTATGTAGTGTATATTAGAGGTGGTGAACCATTGAGAGCTGCATGCAATGGAATTTCATTTCAATGTATGCCGATTAGTGTACATTCCAAGTGGCAATAAAGTTCTTCTGAGTCTGAGTCGAAGTCTCCTGTGATAGAGAAGGAGCAATCTCATCCTTATCTCTTTCCCAGATCAAGAACAGATAAGTCACAGGATATATATCTTGTCAGGACTTAATATATGGATCCCAAGTCAGCATGAAGACAAGCAGCTCAACAAGTGCACAGATAGCCAAAAGTTTTGGGAACTGTTTTTATTTATAATGTAATTTCTAGTCCTTTCTGAAGTGCGGAGGTTTAGAAGCCTCTTTTAATGCTGCTCTCTGTATTTCTGCAATAAAAATAAAAGATACGTGCAACCTTTCCCAATTCAGATAAAAGAAAGGAATAGACTATGCTCCTATCACACAGCATACAGATAGCACTTGCCCAAATCTCTTTATGATTGCTTCCAGAAGCTTCACTGTAATATTAAATAGCATTGGGGAGATTGTGGTCTATCTTACTCTTTATATATGGCATGAGATCAAGTCTCTAAAAACCTCTCGTGCCAGCTCTGTGTTTGGTATAAGAGTGAAACCACAGCATATCCAAGTTGTTGCCTGAATGCAATAAACAAATAAGAGAAAAAGGGAAGGCCAGCATAAATACTAGTAACACATAATACTCATCTGTGTTACAGAACAAAAAGGTTCACTGGTAGCTATTGGAAAAGGAAGAGCCCTCTATTCAGGCTGAAGAACAACTGATAGTCCCAGTGTCTAACAACCAGTCCTTGTCATGCAGAGTATTGTGTGTGGATGATGTCTACAGTTGAAATGAAGCAGCCTCTTATAACTGAAAATGCTATATCAGTCTTTCCATATTCAGCTTTAGACAATGAAACACTCCCGTCATTTTAGATGCAAATGATTGTTAATACACAGAAACTGGAGCAATTTGAGGGCCACTCAATGTCCCACATCTTTTTCAAGCCTCCCTGCTAACATTATTTGAACCAGTATTTGAGAGGCTGCCAACAAAGAGGAGGGGGACAATTTATTTTCCAAAGCAGCAGAACGCAGGACAAGAAATTTCTTCTTTGTCATTTAATGACCCCATAATCCCTTGTGGGGTGGAGTCAGGACAACTGAATGGAGCTGAATGTTTACTGGCCAGATGCTCTTCCTGTTGCCAATATGGAGTTTGCAGCAGATTTATTCTGATTGTGCCCAGAGAGAGAAATATCTGCCTCTACCCAGGATCGAACTCACAGCCTCCTGATTGCGAGGTGAAAACTCCACCTCTAGGCCACCACACCAGGACAGGACAAGAAACAATGGATGAAAACTTAATCAAGGAGAGAAAAAATCTGGAGTTAAGGATAAACTTCCTAACAGTGAGGACAATCAACCAATGGAATAGCTTGCTTTCAGAAGTTGTGCATGAAGAGACTGTATAGCCATTGGTCTGAAATGATATAGGATCTCCTGCTTGAGCAAGGGGCTGGACTAGAAGACCTCCAAGGTCCCTTCCAGCTCTTTTCTGATTCATCGTCATCTTATCCACCCTTATCCATCCTTATGCAGAAGATGCCCAGAAAGGTGAATCAGCCTTTTAACTTAAGGACAGATAGAAATGAATCCAAAAATGACACTGCTTCAAAGAGTATTCAAAGTTGGAAAGATCACTCAAGTATCTTTCTGGAAAATGGGGAATGAGCAGTGTGAGAGATACTCCCTCTTCTGGTTTCATAACAGATGTCGACTCATAAAACATTCCTATGCCTGTTTTAATAGTTGCTGTAAAAAAAGTTGGGGGAGGAAGAAATCTGGAAGAGCAGTTGAAAGTACCTTCCAACTCTTTATCTTTAAAAGATTGTAACTAAAATACCAGAGTTTTTGCTCATGAATATATTTAATTGGAGAAGGTGAATATGACACTCAGCCCATGAACGTGCTCAATTGGAGAATCTGGTTTATGAGACACCCAAGAGGGAAACAGGGTCACAGATGACTGTAAATTATGTAAGCCAGAGTTGGTTTCATACAGGGCAGTGCCAGTATGTCGCCTCTAATAAATCCTTTGAAATTTTTTGAACTTTGGCTTGGGAATCATGATTTAATTAGAGCAATTGCTGGAATCCTGGCAACATATTTGTCTCCTGAATGATTACAGAGCTGTCTATCAAAAGAAATAATTCCATCCATGCTTTTTATTTATATGTTGTTATATCACCCACTCGCTGCTTTGAATCTCAGTATTTCTTATGAGAGAGAGCTGCAAAGCTGCTAAGCCACCATTCCCATCAAAAAACAAACTTGAAACCCAGTTTTTGGAAGGAGGACAATAAAACCTTGTTCCCAAGCTTAACAGACCCCCAGCAATTGTCTAAAAATGTTTTTAACATTATGTTCTAAGTAGACTGGAACAAAATTCTAAACCATAACCTGTCTGCAGTTTGAAATACGCCACAATTGAGTTAGAAATAAGTTAACTGTGTTGGAGAATGTAGCTGGTGTCATGGGATTGTTGAGGTCTGGAATCAGGGGTGGGATTCAAGTTTCTTAACAACCGGTTCTGTGGGCATGGCTTAATTTGTGAGTGTGGCTTGGTGGTCATGTGACTGAGTGGGCATGGATTGCTGGCTGGGCATGGAGTGGTGGTCACGTGACTGGCTGGGTGTGGCTTGTATGTAAATATTGATGTAAATATTGATTTTTTTTATAAAAAAGAGTAACTGCTACCCAAAATCAGGCAAAGCAGGCAGGCAGATTGAGTTGCTCGCAGATTCATAGCTTCACTCAGAGATCTAACTTTCTGCAATCTGCTGCCTGAATCTGCACTGAAAAATAGAAGTTTCAGTCCTAAGGAAGGTTTAGCTCTGCTTTTAGATTAGCTAGAAAGCAAGAAATCCAACAATTTCCTGCTTTCTAGCTAATCTAAATCCCCTGGCACAGCTGATAGTTGGAACACCTGATGGTCAGGGAGGGAAAGGAAAAATAGCAACTTACCAAAAATTAAGTGAAGGCACAATGCAGGCAAGTTGGATGGCACATATGCCAGGTAAGGAGTGAGTGGGTGGGGAGGGGAGGGGCATGGCCAGACAATGGCATGATTTGCTGGTTCTCTGAACTGTGCAGAATTGTAACAACCGGTTCTATAGAATCGGTCTGACCAGGTAAAATCCCACCCCTGTCTGGAATTGCTTTAAAACTAACACAAAATTATTGGGTGGAAGTGCTTTCCAATTAAGATATATAATACCTTATATATATTTGAGGGATCCAAACTTATCTCCAATACTGAACACTTCAACAAGAGAATAATTAGGGAAGCCATCGAAATAGAAACACCCCATAACATGAATAAATGGGATGATACTTCCCGCCTACCAGACATCTGGAAACTAGCCCTAATCAACAAACGAGTCCCAGCCACAAAAACCAACACCGGACCCAAAATAACACATGATGCCACCACCAATCTCCTTCACCAGACTCAAACCCAAGCAGATGAAAGGCACCCACCATCCAGAAACCAGACCATGGCTGCAACACCAGCTGCACCCCCTCCAACCCCAAACTAAGCAAACTGACACACGCTATAAACACATAGCCAGACCTCAAACTTGGAGCCAAACCAAGGCCCAGAATGCCACATCACAGCCTTCCACCCAGGATACTACATCACAGAACTCAGGAGATCACAACACAAAACATCAGGAGGTTGCAGCACAGACAACGACCCAGGAGATTACAGCACCACACCCAAGATGTCACAACAATAGAACTCAGAAGGTCATCACACAGCCCATTACCCAGGTCGTTACAACACAAAAGGCTGAGAGACACACAGCCAGCACCTCAGCCACACAGAGTCTCAGGAAAAAGCCATCCAATCTGCATACATCAACTCCACAAACCAATCAAGAAGCAACAACACAGCCAACTCTAGAGCTTAAAAGGGAAAAACAGCCACGATCACACACTTCTCCCAGGAGAACGAAGCTGAAGACACCAGCCTGAAGATGACAGATGAGATTTCGTCGAAACGTTGCCAAGGTATTCTCAATCTTACACGGGACAAGACCCGAATACACCAAGACCTACATATATATATATATATATATATATATATATATATATATATATGGCAGTTTAAGAGTCAGGCATCAAGTGACAGCTAATGTTGAAGAAGGATTCACAAAACATCACTTTAAATCCACCATCAGCCACAGAGTCTCACTGCAGCCAGCAATTAACTTATAACCAACTCTACATTATAGAGTGAGTCCTATGCTCAACATCTTAAACTATGAGGTAGAATATAAATCTAATGAATGAATAAATAAACACATAAATAATGCAAAAGTCCATGGTTAACAGCCAAACAGTAGGAAACAGCTTACTTTGCTACACAATTCCCTTTGCTGTTATAACTACTATGGTGAACTGTTATTGTACTTCACCTGATCTCACCTGGTTCTGTATTCATGCGGCACTTATTATAACCATTTATAGTTCAAAAGCTGGGCAATTCAGAAGAGACTTATCCAAGTCAGTGAAATTAATGGGGTTTGTTTTTATGTTCTAGCTTTGCCCTGCATTATCATGACACTAAGTTTCTGTTGCAATGCGGGTCTCCCTATTGCTTTCCGTACCTAGAGTGGCTTATTAACTGAAGGTAATGCTTTGTGAACTTGACTAAAATAGGCTGAAGGTGTGAAATTGTGCTGAAATAAAGCTGCTTGGTTTTCATCTGCTACAGTGCTTCCTCTGATGTCAGTTAGGCATTCTGTGTCATTTATACTCATTTTCACCAACCTTTTCATAAGGGATCCTTCTTGGTGATGGATTTAAAGACAGAAGGCAGCAATATAGCAATAGTAATAGCGTTCAGACTTATAAGCCACTTCATAGTGCTTTACACCACTTTCTAAGAAGTTTACAGGGTATGCATACAATCTGGTCCTCACTTTGCCAACCTTGGCAGGATAGAAGGTTGAGTCAACTTTGAGCTGCTCAGGATTAAATTCCTAGCTGTGGGCAGAGTTTTCCTGCAATACTACATTCTAACCAGTGGTGGGATTCAAAATTTTTACTACTGATTCTGTGGACGTGGTTTGATGGGCATGGCATGGCTTGATGGGCATGGCATGGCTTGGTGGGCATGGCAGAGGAAGGTTACTGTAAAATTTCCATTCCCTTCCCACTTCACTAACCTGCTTTCCAGCTCCGTTCTCCTGTGCAGGGCAACAAAAGGATACCCAGCCGATCAGCTGGGACTCAGAAGGCAGAGAATAAATGGGGGTGGGGTCAGTCAGAGGTGGTATTTGCCAGTTCTCTGAACTACTCAAAATTTCCGCTACCGGTTCTTCAGAACTGGTCAGAACCTGCTGAATACCACCTCTGATTCTAACCACTGTGCAACCAGGGCTTGTTAGGATCTCCCCCCTCCTCCTCCCCCTCCTCCTCCTCCATGAAATATAGGAGAATTATCAATAGTAAAAGTACTTAGATTTGTATACAGCTCCATAGTGCTTTACAGCCTTCTCTAAGTGGTTTACAGAGTCAACCCTTGCCCCCAACACTCTGGTTCCTCATTTTACCCACCTCAGAAGGATGGAAGGCTGAGTTAAACTTGAGCTGATAAAGATCAAATTCCTGGCCGGGGAAAGCTATTTTAATTAATGCACCACCAAGCCTCCTAAATGCCATACTTATTTATTTTGCAAGCAGTGCATGTTGATACGTTGGCTTGTTTAGATTTTGAACATCTTCACAACTTGTTCTTCTGGGAGAGACAATGACAATAACTGTAACATTGATATTTCCTCCCACATTTTTTTTAAATTCAGAATTTAACTCCGTGCTGACACGAAGAGGAATTAAATAATTTGGAAGGTTCTGTTTTCACTCGGTCATATAACTTGTAGCGTGGTTATTCTTGAGATAGCTGGTGCTTAATGAAACCACTGCAAGGCAATGTAATGCATGCTGGAAAAAAAAAACAGCAGGCCTGCACTAGAAACTGATTTTGCAGATTGGAAACTTTCTATCTGGAAAGAACAATAATTAAGCAAGAAAAAAAGAGAGGTGACATTTCTGAAAATGTTGGCTCATGACTTTACTATCTCCGACCCCAATGAATGTGTTTTTATTGTTAACAAATGCATTCCTTCCCAAGGAATTTTTTTTTTCATTTCCTCTTTCTAATTCATTCAACTACCCCATACATTGGCAAAATGGCCCTGGGTTATTTTTCATTTCCTGCAGTGTAGAGAGCTGTAAAACTCTCTTCTTCTGCTAAGAAAATTGTATAAAAAATAAAAGGTAAAGAGTCCCACGAGGCTGGCTGCATGGACCTCTCTGTGCGGTTTCCTTGGCAACAGAACTGAAGTGTTTTGACTTTACCTTCTTCTTCTTCCCAGTCTATTCTGTAGCCCCGGGGATTCTTCGTGGTCTCCCATCCAACCGGGTATCAATCTATTATATTTTTGTTTTATTGATCAGAAGAATGTAAATGACGTTCCCTTTAAATGACATCCAAGGAATTATTAAGCCTCTGCAATGAATACATGCACAGATTCGGAGAAAGGCAGTTTGATGGGGAAAGGATTTGTTTCGACCAGGGGTGTCAAACCCAAGGCCCATGGGGTGCTTATATCTAGCCTGTAGGGCTGGCCTGGAAACAGCAAAGGACCGGCCTGTGGTGCCTCTGCCAGCAAAAACAGAGCTCGGGAGGCCGTGGGTGGACTACGCCCATGCACTATTTTCAGCCATGATGGCTTCCTGCAGCCCTCTGCCAGTGAAAATGGAGCTCAGGGGAGCCTCACATTTCCCCTTTTGCATTTGAGCATCCAAGAAGGGACAGAAAGGGAAAAAGGGAAGGTAAAGAAAATGAAGGAAAGATGGGAGGAGCGCAAGGAAGGCAAAATAAGGAAACAGAAGGAGAAGGAAGAGGGAAAGAAAAGAAGAAAAAGGAAGGAAGGAAGGAAGGAAGGAAGGAAGGAAGGAAGGAAGGAAGGAAGGAAGGAAGGAAGGAAGGAGATTATAGTGAGAATGAGGGAGAGACTCAGGGAAGTCCTGTCTTAGCACTTGGCTACCACAGGTGCCCCCAACATGAGTCCTGTGTCATGCCCGCCATGGCCACACCCACCTCCAGCCACGCCCCCCATCTCTCTGGGGTCAAACACAACCCTGATGTGGTTCTCAATGAAATTAAGTTTGACACCCCTGGTTTAGATCATCAAGCAAAAAAATTGTGCCTGTAGTTTGACATAACTACACATGGAACTTCTACTAGGATATATCCTATAATGCAGTGGTCCCCAACTTTAGTGGCCCAGCTGGGAGGGGACAGGGGAACTGAGCCATAGGAGCAGCAAGTCGCTGTGCATACATATGTCCATACGAAGCTCCATTCACATGAGTGGAGCTGTGTGTGCTGGCCCACCACATATGTGACTAGAGCTGTGTGTGAATTTTCATACCAGCCCTTCTCTTGTGTGGGCCAGTTCCAAATAGGCCATGACCCGGTAGTGGACTGGGGCCCATGGGTTGGGGACCCCTACTATAATGTATAGGTATAATATACAGGATAGTCACTGTTACCTAGCTATTAAAGACTTAAATTTGTTATCCAAGCCTGTTGGTTAAAGATAAGAATGAAACAAATGAGGTCCCTAAGATGTAGGTGAATCTATCATTACCAATCACTTGTGTCTGGCATCATGTCACTGCCAACTCGTAAAACATTCCTATGCCTCTTTTCAAGTTGCCATAAACAAAGGGCGGGGGGATCCGAAGGAGCAGTCCAGCAGTAAAACCCGAAGTACATTCCACCATTATCTTAAAAAGATTGTAGCTAGGCCAGCCGGTCTTCTGGCTGCAAAAATCCTTCATTGGAGAACATGATTGATGATACCCGGCCCATCAACATGCTTCATTGAGAATCTGATTTATGATGCAGGGAGCGGGGAAACAGGGTCACAGGTGACTGTGAATTATGTATGCCAGAGTTGGCTTCATTTAGGTTAATGCCGGCATGTTGCTCCTAATAAATCTGAGTTTTTTTTTAAGCTTGGCTCGAGGCTCATGATTTAATTAGGGCCATCACCGGAACCCTGAAAGCCACCTGACAGAACAATTAATGAGTGGAGCAGCTTGCCTTCAGAAGTTGTGGGTGTTTCATCACTGGAGGTTTTTAAAAAGAAATTGGACATCCAAATATATCCAAATTTGTATAGGGTATCTTGCTTCAGTAGACTATTGGACTACAAGGTCTCTTCCAACTCTGTTATTGTTATTCAGTCCTCTCTTCCTCAAAGCACAGTCCAATGATCTCTTAATAATTAAAATGAAATATTGGGATATAATTCTTTCTCTTCTCTTTTTATATTTGTTGGCCAAGCTAAACATTCTGCTTTTCCTATGATCACCATGGTCATCAATCATCATCATAAACAACAACACAATTATCCTATTTTCTTCCATGAACATTATGGAACATCTTATTGCCACCATGGACATCTACAAGACTGGAACAGAAAAACACCACAATGCCTTACAATCAACACTATACCTTGTTGTTGATTGTTGGTCAACAACAAAGGGTGCTACTTTACATACATATGCTATAGACTGAATTATCTATTGATTCCAGCAGAAGGACAACTCTGAGAGAAGACTACTATGCTGGCAGTTACAATTACAAAGCCTTTTCACAAAGCAGGAGAAGAACTACCCAAACACATGTTGAATCCTATAATTCCAACATTGTTCGATGTGTGGAAGAGAAGAAAATGGTGACAATGCTTGTCTATGTGTCTATGGAGATGGCCAGTCATCCAGATCATGGTTGTCCTTTTCCCCACCATCCAGTCAAAGCTGGAGAAGCTTCTTGGAGGAGAAGCTAAATGTCTTCAAAGAAAAAACAGAAAGTCCAGTTGCCTCTTGAAAAAAAGCACCTTTGGGACATGTGTTATTTCAAATGACAACTGGGCTTTCTTTGTTTTTTCTTAAAGATGTTTGGCTTCTCAACCAAGAAGCTTCTTCAGTTCTGACTGGAGAAAGCAAAACGGCTTCAAGCAAAAACAAAGATTTACAGAATAACAGAATTGGAAGGGACCTTGGAGGTCTTCTAATCCAACCCCTTGATCAAGCAGGAAACTCTACACCATTTCAGACAAATGGTTATCCAATCTCTTCTTAAAAATTCCAGTGTTGAAAGATTCATAACACCTGGAGGCAAGTTCTTCCACATGATTAAAAAGCACCTTTGGGGCAATCATGACCTGGATGACTGACAATCTCCATAGACAATGACAATAGTTAATTACTGTCTGCCACTATTTCTTTTGAAGGCAATGAAATACATGTGAATTCTGAACTATTCTTTTAGCATGATGTTTTCCAAGGCCTATCATAATACAGAGACCAGTGAACCCAATAAATGTCACACACATGCCATAGGCATCAATAAAAGCCCGGGTTATAAGTTGCCATTAAGCAATGTTATATTCTTGTGATGCAGCCTAATCAAGTGTCAAAAAGAGAACCAGAACATGATTATATGTCAAGGATTCAGAAACGATGCACCGAGAGCATTGAAGTCAAGCGGGAAAGGAAAAAAAAACCTCCATTGACGATGGAAAAGAAAATCACCCTTGCAATCAAAACAAAACGATCCTAATACAGAAAGTGGAACAATAATAGTTTAATGAAATAGTAATCTGGAACGGCAACTTAAAAATTTTAATCTTTCAGGGGTGCTGGTGACTTACAAATAGGCTGTTAAAAATAATAATGGGACTTTGATTTACCGGAAAGAAGGAATCATTTGATGTTAACGATTAGCAAGAAGAGAGATGCTGCACACTTGATTCAGTCCCAAGAATGTAGACCCTGAATAATAACGAATAATGATCTTCTCCTTAAAATAGTTTGGCTCCAGCAATCAGAAGGGTGAACCAATTGGGTTATGATTGCAATCAGGTATAATATTAGGATAAGAATTATTCAGAACGGCGATGGAATCTGTGTACATTTCTTTGATTGTGAATTCCGGGAGAGATAGAGAGAAAGAGCAAGAGAGAGCAGTGGGGTGGGAATGGGGAAGAGATGGAAAACTTGTCTGGGCACTGCAAAACTTTTCTAAAAGTTATACTGACATCGTGCAATGATTGAAGCTGTGGTCCCTCTTCAGCGGGTTTCAGAGAATTAAAGGGGATTTATTTGTTTGAGCGATTTGACTCCTAGCTCACTTCACAAAAGCATGGGAATTGCCTTTCCCTTTAAGAGTGTCTTTTAACAATGTCTGGTAAGATTTATTTATTTATTTATTTATATTTGAACTTGTATGCCGCCCCATCTCCGAAGACTCGGGGCGGCTCACAACTAAAAACACAGAACAATAAATATTTAAAAAGACATTAAACCAACAAGCCCAAATATAAGACACAACAATAAAATACATTAAAAAAACCCCATCCCTCCCCCCGAGGGAGGGTCACAGCCAGGTTGGTCAAACAACCAGGTTTTTAATTCTTGGAAGGTGCAGAGATCAGGGGCCAGACAGCTCCAGAGGCAGTTGATTCCAGAGGTCGGGGCGCAACAGAAGGCTGTCATTGGGGAAGTACCAACCGGCATTGGCCGCCGATGGAAGGAGTCCTTGCCTATGAGCCCGCACAGGGCGGCCGGAACTAGCTATCAATATTCTTCCTGTATAGGAGGTGGCACTGGACTTTCCTTCTCCTTCTCCTTCTCCTTCCCCTTCCCCTCCTCCTCCTCCTCCTCCTCCTCCTCCTCCTCCTCCTCCTCTTCCTCTTCCTCTTCCTCTTCCTCTTCCTCTTCTCTTCTTCTTCTTCTTCTTCTTCTTCTTCTTCTTCTTCTTCTTCTTCTTCTTCTTCTTCTTCTTCTATTTTTTGTTTTACTATTTTATTTTTATTTTATTATTTTACTTTTTTTTTTAAATTGGAAAGGCATCCCCAAAGCTAATTATTAGGAGCATGCACAACACCAATAAAGTTCACGGTTGAAGTTAGGGTTCCTTGCTGCTCTCTGAGCTTGGTTGTTTTCTTGCAGACATTTGGGTAGATTGGGTAAGGAAGCATCTGCAAGAAAACAACCAAGTTCAGACAGCACCAAGGACCCACAATTATCCTCCTCCTCCCCCTTTTCTTCATATAATGTTGATTGTCTATGGAGTTCAGTTTCTGCTTTCTGCTTTCCTGCTGCATAAGGACCTTTTAATATGCATGCAATTTTCAGCACCTAAAGTGCTGCTGTTGTTTTCCTTCTTAACAGGAGCTCATTTTAAATGTCTTATAAAAACATCCAGGATGGAGTATTCTACAAAAGCAAGCATGCTAATGATATACTACTTAGCATTTTTTGGTTAATTGAAGGCAATCATAAAATAAGTCCTTCTTTTCCCCTTGTTTCTGCCTACTGTTTCTGTCAGAAGCATGGAACTGCAACATTTTCTCTGGTAGTTTATACAACTTGTTTCTTCAGAATGAGTGAATCGAACAATCCTGCTCCTAATTCTTTGTATTCCATTCCGTATTGACGTATTGATCTCTCTGGATTGTGAAATAGGGTTTGTTTATTTATTTATTTATCTATTGATAGATTGATTTGATGATTTGTCAATTGCTTACAAGATAATAGGTATAGGTATAAACATGTGTAAGAATACAGAAAATAGGTACGAATAAATGCAGACAATAGGACAGGGACGGTAGGCACGATGGTGCACTTATGTTTGGGGCAATTATAAATACTTAAAAATGTTTTTTTTTTTAAAAAGGAATACAGATAGCCTTTGAGGTAAGACCACAATGGAACCCAAAACTTCTGTTCCTAAGTGAGATAGTTGTTAAATGAATTTTGCCCCATTTTGCAAGCTGTCTTGACCCAGTTGTTAAGTGAATCACTGCAATTGTTCAGTGAGTAACACAGTTGTAAAGTGAATCAAGCCTCCCCATTGACTTTGCTTGTCAGAAAGTCTGGGCCACGGGACACTGCAACCATCATAAATATGAGCCAGTTGCCAAGCAACTAAAAATTGATCATGTGACCATGGGGATATTGCAGTGGTCATAAGTGTGAAAAATGGTGATAATCTTTTTTTTTCAACTTCAGTCACTGAATAGAATGTTGTAAATCAAGGATTACCTGTATTACATTGGATTTCAGTTTTATTGGAATATCATTGTTTTGTGAGTGTCTGTGAAAATTTGAGGTTTATAACTCAGTCCTGTATCTGTCTGCCTGGAACTAAATCACTCTTGTTAAATAAGGTTGATTTCCAGGGTAGTGAGATACTAGTCAGATTGGTTCTGCAACCCAACAAGACAGACACAGACTTAAGAGCATAATTAGGACTTCAGAAAAAACAACTACTACCAACCTGCCTTCCATGGAGGACCTGCATACTGCACGAATCAAAAAGAGGGCTGTGAAAATATCTACAGACCCCTCACATCCTGGACATAAACTGTTTCAACTCCTTCCCTCAAAATGACTCTATAGAGCACTGCACACCAGAACAACTAGTCACAAGGACAGTTTTTTTCCCAAATGCCATCACTCTGTTAAACAACTAATTCCCTCAACACTGTTCAACTATTTACAAAGTCTGCATTACTATTACTATTAATTTTCTCATTCTCCCTTTCACCCATCTTCTCCCATTCATGACTATATGACTGTAATTTTGTCGCTTGTATCCTTACGATTTATATTGACTGTTTCCTAGTATGATTTGATCACTTATTGTACCCTATATTATTAAGTGTTGTACCTTATGATTCTTGACTCTTGATGAATGTATCTTTTTTTTATGTACACTGAAAGCATTTGCACCAAGACAAATTCCTTGTGTGTCCAATCACACTTGGCCAATAAAGAATTCTATTCTATTCTATTCTATTCTATTCTATTCTATTCTATTCTATTCTATTCTAAAAAGGTGCAACTTTAAGGCTATTCATTTTAAACTCAACTGTCTCTTTGGGTTGTAGTGTGTTGAGGGCTAGAATTCCTTTTGAAATCAATGCAATGTAATGTTTTGTAAAGATTGCTAGTATTAGACTGGATGTTACAGAGATTCAAGATTTGGCTAGACAATGAGAAAAGTAATTTTATTCTGAGCTACCCAAAAAAAGGATTTTAAAAAATAAACCAAGAAATGAATAAGACAATACATATCATTGCAGAAATCAAAGGCTAGAATTCTATTTCATGTCAAATAAAAACAGGGAAATGCCATACCTGAGTTTTTATCATCACACTATAATGGTCACATTATATTTATACTGGTTTTATATAAAAAATATAGATGACATTGACTAAAATTATCCAACACATAGTAATACATAATAATAACAAAAAAGCCTCCAGAATCACTTTGGACAAAGCGATCTGTGATGTATAAATACTGCTAAAGAATTGCAAAGATTCTACCTCTCTTTCCTGCTTGTTTTCTGGTAGAAAAAAAGTAAAAGTTAAAATACTTGGAAATTTCTAATCTGTGGGTGCTAGTTTGCCAATGGGAAGGTCTGAACTACAATTACAAAGTGGGAAAAGAATTAATATTATAATGAAGAATGAATAATGGAATTTTGAGCAAACTGTCAGCTTTGAAATTCAGCTGTCAACATAATGGGAAGCGGGGTGGAGGAGTTGACAAGTTCAAGGTTATTCTGCATGTTGTACTAAGAAATTCCAGTTGCAGTTAATTGGTTCTCGTGATTTATGAAGTGTAGAAGTGGGAGGAGAAAAAAGTGGATTCTGTGTAGCCCGCGCACAGAAATTCTTTCACTTTGGAAAATGCCTTAGACATACCAGATCTGTTTCTAATAAATCAATTGGAGAGAATATGTCTTGGAGTGATTGATATCCTGGATACTTTCTGGGTGCCTTACACAAACTTCTTTCCTTCCTTTCTTCATTCCTTCCTCTCTCTTAGCCGATATCTATAATAGCAATAGCAATAGCACTTAGACTTATATACCACTTTACGGTGCTTTACAACCCACTCTAAGTGGATTACAGACTCAGCCTCTTGCCCCCAACAATCTGAGTCCTCATTTTACCTACTTTGGAAGGACGGAAGGCTGAGTCAAACTTGAGCCTGGTGGGATTTGAACTGCCAAATTGTAGGCAGCTGGCAGTCAGCAGAAGTAGCCTGCAATACTGCACTCTAACCACTGTGCCACCAAGGCTCATAATCAAACCTTCCGCCTTTGTCACTTTATCATTGGTATTGTACAACCCACCAAATGTATTTAATCAGCAGAATAGAATGTGAATAAGAGCCTCGGTGGCGCAGTGGTTAGAGTGCAGTACTGCAGGCCACTTCTGCTGACTGCCGGCTGCCTGCAATTTGGCAGTTCAAATCTCACCAGGGTCCAGGTTGACTCAGCCTTCCATCCTTCTGAGGTGGGTAAAATGAGGACCCAGATTGTTGGGGGCAATATGCTGACTCTGTAAACTGCTAGGAGAGAGCTGTAAAAACACTGTGAAGTGGTATATAAGTCTAAGCGCTATTGCTATTGCTATTAATAGGGATCTAACAGTTTTTAATGGAAGTCAAGTCGCAGAGAGTTTTATATTCCTCTTTAAATTGGGACATATTTTACATTAGTAATAATGAAAAATCAGCAAGGAGGAAAGAGGAATCTGCTTGCATGGTTTCTTCAGGCTCTCTGCTAAAATAGTGTCAAAGCATTAAAAAAACAGAGTTCAGAAAGGTAACTTAGAAATGCCTAAATTTGAAGCAACACGAGCAATGATCAAAACTCACAAAGGTGTTTTGGTGTTCCTAATTACTGTCATTACATCTGTTTTATTTTGGCTTCAAAATAAACGACCTTGATAAATTCTAAACATCAGCAAATGCTTTTTCTCCTTCCTATTCCTGACACTGTTGGTGGAAAAGTAAAGGTTAACCAACCTGAAGCTCCTATTTTTGTTCCAAAATCAGGTAGGATGTGAAAGGTGTTACACCATTTCATTCTGAAAACCATGCTTAGATGCAGCTTATATTTAAACTCCTGCCTCTGCTGTTGGACTTCAAATATCTCCTCTTACATTTAAAAGAAAGATTTGTACTTTCTCGTGAGAAGTCAACAATTTGCTTGGGCTTGTCATGTCCCTTGACTACTTTTTATGAATGGTAAGAGTCCAAGATGACATTTGCCCCATCTTGGCCAAGAGGAATAACAAATCTAGTGAACCTTTCAATCTTTAAACAGCTCTAACCAATCCAACTATCAACGCAAAAGGAGTTTTAATTCAACTAGGTTCAACTAAGTACATCTGCTTCTCCAATATTGCCACATTGGGTTGGAGCAGAACATTTTTAGAGATCCAAGCCAGGTGTTTGTTTTCCCAAATTTGTCAAAGGAAAAAAAAAGGTTTATTACCAAGGTTCCACCATCTATTCTAGATAAGTAGAATAAACATGCTTGAGAGATTCAAAGGATAGATCTTATAAAGGAAGATCCTCATTCAGTTTAATTGAGTTTGTTTCTGGAGAACAATATTTACACTCTGAAACTATGCTGCTGTATCAAATTACTCATCTGCTGTATAAAATTACCCTTGAGAGTAGGGGTGGGATTCTACCAGTTCACACCTATTGGCTAGAACTTGTTGTTAACATTCTAAGCAGTTTGGAGAACCGGTTGTTAGAAGAAATTATTGGCCTAATCCTGTAAGGAAGGCAGGAAGGAAACATTCTGGTGTTGCTTACAGAAACTTCCTCTCCGTTAACCCTTATTACATTCTTGGCAGGACTAGACTTCCTGTCTCTGGAAATTCTCTGGAGTTTTTTGTCCCTCCTTTGCTGGTACTTTGCTTGTGTGGAGTGACCGTCACCAGGGGGGCTTTCGCCCAGGTTCGCCTGGTGTGCCAGTTGCGCCCCTACTTGGACCGAGATTCCCTACGCACGGTCACTCATGCGCTCGTTGCCTCCCGTCTTGACTACTGCAATGCTCTCTACCTGGGGCTGCCCTTGCGGACTATATGGAGGCTTCAACTGATACAAAATGCGGTGATGGGAGCGGCCCAATTTTCCCATGTGACACCCCTCCTGCGCGATCTTCATTGGTTGCCAGTTGCCCTCCATGTAAGATTCAAGGTGATGGTATTAACCTATAAAGCCCTGCATGGCTTGGGTCCGGGGTACTTGCAGGAGCACCTCCTACCAGCATTGAGGTCCAATCGCCCGATGCACTCCCACAGACAGGCCCTCCTGGAGGTGCCATTGGCCAGTCAGTGTTGGTTGTCGGTCCCCCGGGGGAGGGCCTTCTTTGTGGGGGCGCCCACCCTTTGGAACCAGCTACCCCTGGAGCTGAGTTTGGCCCCGGACCTGCACTCCTTCTGCCGCGATCTCAAGACTTGGCTGTTTGCACAGGCTGGCTTGGATTGAGCAGGGTTGGGGATTTTAATTCAAGGGTATTTTAATTTGATTTTATTATAATTGGATTAGAGTAAATTTGATAAACTTTGTATTTATTTGTATATATATTTCAGTGTAAGCCGCCCCGAGTCCCCCCCGAGATGGGGCAGCATATAAATCCAATAAATAATAATAATAATAATTCAAAGTTACAATGGCACTGAAAAAAGTGACTTATGACCATTTATCACACTTATGACTGTTGCAGCATCCCCACAGTCATGAGAGGCCAGGAGAGGAGATGCGTGCCTCGATGTGAGTGATATTGAGTTGGCCACACCCAGCCAATAACATGACCACCAAGCCACGTCCACTCAGTCACATGACCACCAAGCCACACCCACCAACTAAGCCACACCCACAGAACTGGTTGTTAAAAAATTTGAATCCCACCCCTGCTTGAGACTGAAGGGCAGGGCTTAAAATTGAGGAAAACCTGGTAAAATTTTCTCAGCTAGCAGAGGTGGTATTCAGCTGGTCTGGACTGCTTCTGGAGTACTGGTAGCGGAAATTTTGAGTAGTTTGAAGATCCGGCAAACACCACCTCTGGCTGGCCCCGCCAACCCTTTCCTGTCCTATATTCTCTTGTTTGTTAGCTCAGCTGAAAAAACAGCTCAGCTCACCTCACTAGCGCTGACACAGAGGGTGGTCTTTGAATGCTGAGTGCACTCACGAACAGGTAGGAAAAAAATTGGAATCCCATCACTGGGAAACGTATCATAGGACTGAAATAGATAGGAAGATTAACGGGATACTTTTTAAAATAAGTTTTTCTCATTTTCTATGAGTGCAATCTAGAAGACTGTACAATCTTCTACAATCTAGAACAGGGGTGTCAAACTCACATTGCCATGTGACATATTGCAACTTTTCCCCCCTTTGCTAAACTGGGCGTGGATGTGGCCAGCGCATGACACATCTGTGCCATGGACCGCGAGTTTGACATCCCTGATCTAGAAGATTGTAACAACTATTTCCAGTCATAAACATCTGGTTCCTGAACATCTGGTCAACAACAGTGGTACTGAAGAAGGGGACTGTAAGTTAACCCCAAAAGTTTCATTATCCTGATTCATTTTGGTCTGATTGCAGAATGCGGCCACGCTGGTTGTAATGGGAGCTTCCCAATACTCCCATGTTACGCCCCTCCTGCGCGAGCTGCATTGGTTGCTGGTTGCCCTCCGGGTGCGATTCAAGGTGTTGGTATTAACATTCAAAGTCCTTCATGGCATGGGTCCGGGGTACTTGCAGGAGCGCCTCCTGCCGACATCAAATACCAATCGCCCTGTGCGAGCACACAGGCTGGGACTCCTCGGGGTGCCGTCTGCATGACAATGTCAGCTGTTGGTGCCCCGGGGTAGGGCCTATTCTGTAGCAGCTCCTGCCTTATGGAATCAACTGCCCGTGGAGCTCCGGTTGGCTCCCGATCTCTCCTCTTTCCGTTGCGATCTAAAAACCTGGTTGTTTGTACAGGCCGGGCTGGACTGACCTCCTGAGGGGGTGGGATTTTAATGGGTTTTAATTATTTTTTGGCTTGGCTTGTTCGGTTTAATCTCTTTTTAAATTATTTATTGTTCTATGTTTTTATTTGTGAGCTGCCCCGAGTCCTTTCGGAGAGGGGCGGCATCCAAGTCCAAGTAAAATAAAAATAAATAAAATAAATTGCTTAGGTCATTGATTTGCTTTTAACCTAGTATGATGTGAGGCTATCCACTATGGCTTGTTCACCAACGTAGACCATTGACTAAAGTGTGATTTAAAAATAGATTAGTATTATTTTATAAAGTTATTTTTTTCACTCTTTACTTTGTCTTCATAAAGGAGCAAAAAACAAACCTTTTCCCATGGTAGTTTGTACATGTGTATTTTGTTGGCATCAACCTTGTAGAAAGACGAGTTATTGTTCTAGAAGATTGCACAGAGTAGCAGAGAGCAAAGAAGTGCATGACCTACTGAAAAAAAAAATGAGATGGTAGCT
Source organism: Naja naja (assembly GCA_009733165.1). NCBI lineage: Eukaryota > Metazoa > Chordata > Lepidosauria > Squamata > Elapidae > Naja > Naja naja. The sequence continues at coordinate 49,061,866 of CM019153.1, read as the reverse complement.
TGCTAGCTACATGCTTTACTGTAGTCATAATTCATGATCTATATCATTCTCTATCTTAACTGAATGATAAGGAATTGCTGTCATATGAGTAACCAACAGTTGGATTCCTGGACAAAATGAAACATCTTTCTAATTTCTAAATCAAGGCTTCAAACTTTTATTATTTATTATTATTTATTAATGGGACTTATATGCCGCCCCATCTCCGAAGACTCGGGGCGGCTTACAATAAAACCAAACACATTTACTGCTTTGGGTGTTGAGCGAGATACAAAGGTCTGGTTCTTGCTCTTCATTGTTATTTGATGTTGTTCTAATGTGCCTTTGATGTTCTCTCTCCATCTTCTTCTGGGTCTTCCAGCTGTTCTTTGACCTTATTCTTAGGTATATAATTCCAAGGCATTTTCTCCAGGGGAGCAAATCATGTCATATGCTGTTTTTGTATGTAGTTTAAGATTGGTTCTATGCCAATTCTTTCTTTTCAAACTCTCCACCTTACTAAAATTGATAAATTCTAGAGCAGATTTTGGTGACCAGAATCTTAGCTGGTTAAACGTAATGGAGTCCCATTTTGAAAGATACAGGTTGCCTATTTTCAGTATACGTAGATTGGTATATACTGCTGTTGTTATTACTGAAGAATTCTTAGCCCTAGATAATGTTAATAATTTTAGAGTCAATTCAAACTTTATCACAAGCTCAATAATGTTTGAATACAGCTATAATATAGATCTGGTTCTGAGTTTTTTTGTCTTTTTGGTATGGTAAAATAAATATTGTGAGGGCAAATAATTTTAGGGTTTTTTTATCTGCTTTGACAATTCTATGTTTATAGCAATAGTTATAGGGGAAACTACTTTTGCTGGTTCATTTTATAATCTATATTGTTAGATCCCAACATTTTCCAGTTACTTTTCTTCAACTACTGCAATATTGAATGTGTCGTATTATAGAACTTGCTAAGCCTAAATTCAGAAGTCCCATAATACTTTAATTCTGGCACACTTTTTCAACATTATTGCCATATAAATACTTTGGAGCATGAATGTCATGCTTTATACACAAGTGACTTTAGGCTATTTCATTTTTTTTTCTTCCTTATAATCTGTTTGGGCAAGATTGGTTCAGCCACATGTTAGGCAGTTAACAGTCTTGACTTTCTCTTTGCATAATTTGCAGGTTATTTTCCCCATTTTTTTTAAATGTTTGAATAAAATTTATTGTTAGTAGTTGCTCTTCAGCAGCAAAAATTAATCCCCCCTTTTCCTTCCTGATCCAGTCTGTCATGTGTTGTTACTACTCATCTTAAGTTTCTTTTAGGTACCGAGAATGCAAAATTTATCTTTTTGAGTTCACATGTATTGTTGTAACTTTTTTTTTTTTTTATAAAAAGTTTTATTTTTCCAAAAACACAAACATAACAAACAAACATACAACACATAGATCCATATCAATTTCAAGTATGTCGTCGGTCAAAAATCACAGTGCCTACCCTCATTATTCATACTCAATATTACAAAAAGAAAAGCTATAATCATTATTATTAATCCTTTATCATATTATAATCTCTATATTGTTTCAACAGTTCTATCTATCTTTATATTCCCAAAATACATTACCAAACTTTTTGTCTAACCATTGGTAGAACATATTCCATATCTTATAAAACTGCTTTTCTTCTTGATCCCTAATTTCAAATGTTAATCTACTCATTTCGCACAATCCAAAATCTTCTTAATCACTTCCTCCTGCGTAGGTGTCTTATCATTTCTCCAGTTTTTAGCAAATACAATTCTAGCGGCTGTCAATACATTAACAATCAGATATTTCAGTTCTTTCTTAAATGTCTCTGGTACAATTCCCAACAGGAATATCTCAGGTTTCAAGTCTATATGTTGTTGTGTCATTTTTTCCAACCACATGTGGATATTGTTGTAACTTTTTGAAGTGGAATACTTGAATGTTGTTTATCAGTACATATTAGCTATGTTTGGGATTTAGTGAGATAAAGCGAGAAAAAGTGTTAGTGACATAAAGTGTCATTTTGAAATTTCCTACCTACATTTGATTATTATTTACCTATATACTTAACAATACTTACATAAGCCACCATCCTGGACCATACAGAGCCTAGGAAGCATACAATAGTTCAAAACACAATAAAGGAGAAACCAAAACAATTAAAATAATGATACACCTTCCTCCTCCTTTTTATTACCTTCTCTTATTGGTGGCTTATGATTACATTTCTCTGTGGTTTGTATGTGCACTAAGAGCTTATGCACTGGAGACAAATTCCTAGTATGTCCAATCACACTTGGCCAATAAAATCTTTCCTCTCCTCAACTCTCCTCAACTCTCCTCTCCTAAATTCTCCTAAACTCTCCTCTCCTAAACTTTCCTAAATTCTCCTCTTCTCTCCTAAACTTTCCTCTTGTCTCCTAAACCAGCGGTCGCCAACCAGTGGGCCATGGCCCACTGATGAGCCATGAGAAAATTTTGGTGGGCCGCAGAGAAATCTTACCCCCAGAGCACTCCCCCCCCAAAGCAATTAATCCAGGCTGCGCAGAAACACAAGGCTGCCATCCACATGGCCCACAGGAATGCTCCCCGCCTACTTACTCATTACTGGCAAACTTGCCTGCTAAATTGCTATTTTTCCTTTTTCTGAACATCAGCTGTTCCGCTGTGCCGGGAGATTTAGATTAGCTAGGAAGCAGGAAATGGTTGGATTTCTTGCTTTCTAGATAGTCTTTAGATCTTTGGCTCAGCTTTTAAGCACAGCCAAACCTCCCTTAGGACTGAAGGTTCTATTATTCAGTGCAGACTCATGGCAAGCAAATTTGAGAGACTGAGCTAGCTGATGGCAGATAAATAGATCACTGAATGATTCTGTGAACAACTCACTCTGCCTGCCTGCTTTGCCTGATTTTGGGTAAAAGTTGCTCTTTTTTTAAATAAAAAATTCAATATTTATATAAATATTTATAATATTTACATGCAAGCCATACCCAGCCAGTCACATGACCACCAAGCCACACCGACAAATTAGGCCACACCCACAGAATCAGTTAGTGGTCCCTGGGATTTAAAATTATGAGTTTGGTGGTCCCTGAGGTCCAAAAGGTTGGCGACCCTGTCCTAAACTCTTCTCTCTTAAACTCTCCTCTCATAAACTCTCCATTTTATTCTGTTCTGTATTATGGTCATTCAGACAGTACTACAGATCTTAGAATAGCATTAATTTGATTCCTAAAAGCATTAAATTATATGCTTACACACAGATTCATATTCCATATACACTGCTCAGGACGGATTGCTATAATTAAAGCTGGAACCCAATAATATGTGCATTTACAAGAGGAACGAAAACAAAGCAATAGAAATAAATATTAAAAAAGTGCAATGTAAACATTCTCTAATAAGTGCAAGCAGAGACAGCAGACAGTGTCCTCAATTAAATTCTACAAAGTGAATGTCTTCCAAAAGGCCTTAGGTTGGCAATTATACTTGCCTCTGAATTGCATAAAGGCCGCCAATTATATTTATAAAATATAAAACTGTAATATCTCAGATATGGTGATTTTTGTCTCGAAGTGATGACTCCCATAACCTCTGAGAAAATTCTGCCAAGTAGTTTTTCCATTTCTCAAACTTTCCAGATGATTTTGGAGCCAAGGATGTGAACTCTCTCACTCGTAGCAACCTTAGAATATGAACATGCAGGGAAGAGAGTGAACCAATCATTGCTCCCTGAGTTCTAAGAAGGCAGTGAAAAAATATTGTTCAGTCAACGCCCAGTTGCACCAGTAAAATAATTCTTCTTCCTTCCTTCCTTCCTTCCTTCCTTCCTTCCTTCCTTCCTTCCTTCCTTCCTTCCTTCCTTCCTTCCTTCCTTCCTTTCCTCTCTACCTCTCTCCTCCCTCCCTTCTTCCTTACTTCCCTCTCTCTCTCCCCCTCCCTCCCTCCCTTCGTTCCTCTCTTCCTTCCTCCTTTATTAGTCAAAATAATTCTTATGCTGATCCATGTAGAAAAATAACTTTTTTAAAAACATACATGCAATGTGTTTGTTCGATATTCACATGAAGTTGTTTAGCTAGCAAGTCATTATAATATTGTTTTATGTCTAAGTATATTTGCTCATGTAGTATGATATTATTATTATTATTATTATTATTATTATTATTATTATTAAAAAACAAGTGTACACAGCAAATGAGATAACTACGCTCGGCTTCATATCACAAATCACTAGTCAAACACTTCCCAAGCGTTTAGGACTATGTGATGTATTGGCGGATTATGCGAGCAGATCCCAGTAAGGTAGCCATTCTGCAGCTGATCAATGGTGATTTTGTCAGCGCCAATTGTTTTCAGGTGCTTGCCTAGGTCTTTAGGCACAGCACCCAGTGTGCCGAGTACCACTGGAACCCCCTGAACTGGTTTATGCCAGAGTCTCTGCAGTTCAATTTTCAAGTCCTGATATCTGGTGATTTTTTTCAAATTGTTTCTCATCAAGTCTGCTGTTGCCAGGTATGGCAATGTTGACGATCTATTATTATTATTGTTGTTGCTGTTGTTGTTGTCTTTTCTACTATCCCCTCTTATTGGTATCATTATTATGATTATTATTACTCCTTGTATGTACACTGAGAGTTTCTGCACCGGTGACAAATTCTTTGTGTGTCTAATCACACTTGGCCAAACAAAATATTCTATTATGTCTTGTCTTGTCCTGTCCTATCCTGTCCTGTCCTGTCCTTCATGACCCTACCCTACCCTATCTTAATCTACTCTACTCTACTCTACTCTATTCATCTCACAGAAACAAAAATGTAGAAATAAGGACAATCATTTTATTCCATGGGTTTAATTGCTGAGTCTACCTAAATGTAACAGAGAACACTATTTGATCCCTACTGGAATAGCCTTAAAGAGATAGATGAAAACAGTATTTTTCAAGCCTATTCCAAAACATGACCAATTTTTTTGAATATTTAAATCTCAATTTCCCTACGAACAGAGTTGTAATGCAAAGTTTCATTATAACTTAATTAGCTTTTCTACAATTGTATCAATGTATCCAAGTAGGGTCTATTGAATGCCTGTTTGTGACTTCCTATGGTGTCAAGAGAAACTGTCCAGCTTAATAATCATAGCAACGTTAAATTAGCTTATTTATAATTTATATTGTAATAATTATGATTTATGCACATTTATTAAATTCATTTACTAATTTTACAGGCCATACAGAAAGAAATTGCTGATAATAATCAAACAGGACATACAAATAACAAACCAAGAGAATTGCCTGAATTATTTTAGCCTATTGACTTTATGAAAAGTTTTGTTGTTTGAAGAATTTTATGACAAGGGACAAAGGGGGAAAACAAGAAAGCAAGTTCTAGGACATGATTTCAAGGGACTAAAGATCAAGACTGTTAGAAATAAAAGGAAGGAATCTAAATTTGGCTTATCTGATCATGGTTAAAATAAATATGTTGTTATCTCTGGTAACCCTTAATGGACTTTTGCTGATCAGAACTGAAATAATGAGGTTTTAAAGATTTGATTATGGGATGAGGGGAAAAGAAGATAACTTATGTTTTAAGAAAAGGTGATAAGTTACTAAAACAATGTATATTTGTCATAAAGGTGAAAGTAATTTCCTTAAATATTTCTTTTCTTTTTCTCATATTTTTCTTTCTTTTTTACTTTTAATTTTCTTTTATTTTTTGCACCTTCTAGTTTTCTTTTTTAGTTTATATTAGTGTTATATTGCTAAATATAATCTTTTAATAAAATTACTATGAAAAATGAAGCTTGTTGATTATACCAATATCAATAGTATTTAGACTTATATAGCTCTCCACAGTGCTTTTAACATTACAAAGGAAGCATATCACCCACAAAAAAATCTGCATCCTCATTTTACTGATCTTGGAAGGGTGGAAGGCTGAGTCAACCTTGAGTCCACCAGGATCAAACTCTAGGCTGTGGACAGAGTTAGCCTGCAATACAGCATTCTAATCACTATATCACCAGGGCTCCAGAATTACATTTAATTGTTTGTTTGTTTTGTTTTATTTGGACTTATAAACCGCTCTCTCTCTGAAGGACTCAGGCGTGCATAAAAGACAGAAAGTACAAAAGTTAAAAGAAATTAAAAGATATTAAATTATGCCAAATAAACAATCAAATTAAAACCCCCAATCCCCTGTCAGTCCAGGCCGGACTGTCTCCCAGGCATACCTGATAATTCTCTCTGCTTCTCTTTACCATCTTTCCTGATGTTAGAAAAGGAGAATTGAATATCCTCTTTCTCTGCCTTCTTCAACTGGAATATAGATAGATAGATTAACAGAGTTGGGAGGGACCTTGTAAATCATCTAATCCAACCCCCCACCCAAGCAGGAGACCCTACACCATATCTGACAGATGGCAGTCCAGTCTCTTCTTGAAAGCCTCCAGTGATGAAGCTCCTACAACTTCCGAAGGCAACTTCTGTTCCACTGGTTGATGGCTCTCCCTGTCAGAAAATTTCTCCTTATTTCCAGGTTGAATCTCTCCTTGTTCAGTTTCCATCCATTATTCCTTGTCTGGCCTTCGGGGGCTTTGGAAAACAGGTTGACACCCTCCTCCCTATGGCAGCCCCTCAAATATTGGAACATTGCTCTCCTATCTTTAAGGTTAAACATAGAGTGATCTCAATGACTGCCTTGTCTTATTTTCATCCACGATTGTGAAACCCAAAGACCCTGAAATAAAGAATATTGGATTTAGCCCACCTTTAAAAGACACTTCTGAAGGAGCAGACTCCCAAAATGAAACCCTTCACAACTGTGTTTTTGTTCTGTCGCATCCAGAGACAGTGTTTGAGTTGGGTAGCTTTTCTTGATGAAGGAGTGTGACCAAACAGCACTTGTTGCAGAATTGCAAATGTGCTGCTCATTTGGAAGGCAAAAGGAAATACGTTGCCATGGGGACTGGGATGCATTTGAAGTCTTCCAATGCATTTGATTATTTGTTAAATAATCATCTTCCCTTCAAACTGCTTCTGAGACTTACATTGCAAAATGGGACAGGAATGTTCTTTTTCTTCTTTTGCTTTGTCCCCATCTGAGCTTGCTATCATTAACATCTTTCTTCCTGTTTGTTGCTTTGGTTTTAAAGTTTTTAACGATTTGCAAACTGCCCAGAGTCACTGGGAGTTGGGCACCCTATAAATTCAGTCAATCAATCAATAAAATGTTCACACATGCATGTACAGAAAGGATCAGAATATAAGACAGAGGAGCAGGAAGAATTTATCTCCCTTTATCTGCATGTGTTGTGAGAAGTGATGCTTGTCTATATATGGACAAAGTGGTCTTGAGAGACATGAGCTGAACTGATCACTTTATTGGTCCCTTAAAATAGCAAGAAAGCCATGATTGGCTAATAATAGTTCCCATTGCCTTGCAGAGAAAAAGGAAACTCTGATTGGTCAGCACTTCTCTGTGAGTTATACAGTTCCTGATTGAAGGACATGATCATGAATGTAGGATATCTTGATGTTAAATAGAACTCAAATAGCTAAAATAATCCACATCCATATCAAATATAATTTGAAATAGGAGGAGGAGGAAAGGAGGAGGAAAACTATAATTAATTAGTAGTAGTAGTAGTAGTAGCAGTAGCAGGAGGAGAAGAAGAGAAGGAGAAGGAGAAGGAGAAAAGAAGGAGAAACAGAAGAAGAAGATGAAGTAATAGTTGTCTGGAATACTCTGTCATTCTCCTAACGTCACTCATTCTGATTTGCTCTGTATGTAGGAACCATCCCACTGATACCACATCAGTAGGTAAGTGGTATTTTACAAAGTCCAAGGAAACAACCTTTCCCAAGGAGCTTACAGAGAAAAGGCATTTACAGATGAAACCACAGAGTCACAGAAGAGAAGGGCTTGGCAAGGTTGCTTATGAAAAGATAAATGGAATTTTGTTCCAATGTTTTGTATTCGACACATGAACTAAAGGACTGGCCAAAAGTTTGCCAAGAAGAAGAGCTGGAACAAACTAAGGAAGGTGACATTATTTCCGTGCATTGCAAGGAAGCTCAATATTTTGTCGTTGCTGCGTGTAACAGTATGAATGAAAGCTAATAATATATTTTACATGTTACTTAATTTCAGATCTCTGGCATGGAATCGGGAAAACTTCCATATGCAAGTCCCTTGCATTTCAATAAAATGGGTGAGGAGGCATTTCTCTGTGAAGGGTATTATAATTATTAATCACAACAATTATGACAAAGAAGCCTAATTTAATTGGGTGAGGGAGTCTCAGCATCTGTTGATTAGGATTAGAAACATTTAAAAATAGCAACACAAATTGAAGGAAGCTATGGGTAATAGTAGTACAAAGTGATCCCCAGCAGTGTGCTAAATGATGCAAAATTAAAATAAATTAAGTACTTCAGTTGGCGTTGATGGGACTAATATCTTGGCAGGGGGGGAAGACATGCATAAATCAACAGAGGGAAAATGATTAAGATGATAAATCTATACCTTAATCTCACTGAATATACTTCCTGATAAAAATATTGTATACATTCTTGTGGTGAATGTGTGTACACAGTCTTGATTGTCATTAACAGGGTTTAGAGCATTGGAGCTTCCTGAATCAGTTTTGTAATTAGCAATAGCACTTAGACTTGTATACCGCTTTATAGTGCTTTACAGCCCTGTCTAAGCAGTTTACAGAGTCAGCATATGGCCCCCAACAATCTGGGTCCTCATTTTACCCATCTTGGAAGGATGGAAGGCTGAGTCAACTTTGAGCCTGGTGAGATTTGAACTGCTGAATTACAGGCAGCTGGCTGCAGCAGAAGTAGCCTGCAGTACTGCACTCTAACCACTGCGTCACTGAGGCTCCTTGTTTTAATTACCTTGTAATAACAATTACCATGTTTTCTTAATGTTACTAATGCATGAAATGTTAATATCATTTTATAATGCCTTGGTAAGATCACACTTGGAATACTGCATTCAGTTTTGGTTGCCACAATATAAATAAGATGTTTAGACTCTAGAAAGGGTGCAGAGAACAGCAACAAAGATGATTAGGGGACTGGAGGTTAAAACTTTTGAAGAACTGTCTCCTTAGATGAGAAGCAAAATGTCTTCAAAGAAAATCCAGTTGCCCCTTGAAAAAGCACATTTGGGACAACCATGACCTGGATGGCTGAGAATCTCCACAGAAACTCAGGAGAAGTCTAAGTATCAGGAGGATGGAAAATACCAGTTAAATAGGGCTTGTTTGTAAGTCCTTGGCAATCTGAACAATCTTGTTTGATGAGAAAGAATGACAATTACACAGCTGTCCTGCTGGCTTTGGTTAATCTTGTTCAAGACCATTGCAAACATGAAATAAACTTTAAAACAGTGAATAATGGGAACTTTTATTTGATAGGACCTATATCAAGACAATTCCCTGTGGCTGAAACAGAAATATGTACCTAATGAGAAAGAACTAGGAACCCAAACTTTTTCATGGCATATAGAATGCAAATATTGCATGCAAATATCCCATGGCATATAGAAATAACCAGATATTTATTTGCAATCATGAAATCAGAATAGAATAGAATAGAATAGAATAGAATGGAGTTTGGAGGTCTTCTAGTCCAGCCTCCTGCTCATGCAGGAGAACCTATATCATTTTGGATAAATGACTGTTTAGTCTCTTCTTAAAAACCTCCAGTGATAGTGCACCCACAACCTCTGGTGGTAAGCTGATTAAATGTCCTCACTGCTTAGGAAGTTTCTGCTTAATTCCAGGTTGCTTCTCTCTCTTTTATTTAAAAAGACATTAAACCAACAAGCCCATTTAAGGCTGTTATAAGCTGACACAATCAATCAAAAGTACATTAAATAAACTGGCACATCCTCCCCTGCTAGGGATGGGTCCCACAGGCCAGGTTGGTCAAACCCAGACAGGTTTGTAATTAAAATAAATAAATAAATAATTTATTTATTTATTTATTTATTTATTTATTAGATTTATATCCCTCTCTTCCCCCATCAGGGAACCAGGGCGCCACAACAAGATAAAAAACAGTTGCCTATACAATATAAACAGTTGCCTATACAATATAAAATCAAAAAACTCATTCATACCATCCAAACATACAAGAGGGAAGAACAAAAGGTCTCATTTCCATGCCCTCTGACAAAGCCAGGTCTTAATGGCTTTGCGGAAAGCAAGTAGTTTGGGAATGGTTCTAATCTCCGTAGGGAGCGTATTCCAAAGGGACGGAGCTGCCACAGAGAAGGCTCTCGCCCGCGGCCCCGCCAGCCGACATTGTTTGGCTGACGGTATCCGGAGCAAGCCCTCCCTGTGGGATCTAACCGGGATCTTCACGGGATCTTGATTCTATGCCTCTGTTTATACAACCCAGGATTGAATCAGCTTTTTTGGCTGCTGCTGCACATATTCAAGTGATCATCCACTAGGACTCCAAGGTCCCTCTCACAAACATATGTATCTATTATATGAATTTTCCTGCCGTTGGGTTCCAAGCACTTTGACCAATAGTGTTTCAAAAGGTATCAACATTCCCTCAATTAAATTCACGTACATAACATAGAATCCAATGACAGGTATGCTATCTTCAGACTCTGCTGTCTTCTTTTGTTGCTCTCAACTTCAAAAGCAATCGCCTTCTATAACACAACAAAACAAATTTTACAGATCTGAACGATAAAGGCTTCTGTATTCCTTTAAAAAAAAACTTTTCAAAATCTTTAGTTTATTAAGCCATTAAGCTTGATGTGAAAACAGAGGTTGTTACAACTCAGCATGGTATTGTCACAGAGATAACAAGCTAAAAAGTGGATGAAGCTGTAACATTATGCAATTAAAACTAATGTTTACATTAAATAATCTTTACACTGTCTTTTTAAAGTCTGCCATTGATTCTAGTAAAGCAAATGGAAAAAGGCACGCCTGTCACATGAGAAGAACTTTAAGGGTTTATTTTTACTTAGGAAAAAATACTTATTTCATAGCTAATCGCCTTTATAACTTCTAAATATATAAGTAACTTTTAGTTTTGATATTTTATATGAACTCCAACAGTTTTAGTGTCATGGTTGAGCTATGTTCCATAGCTACAGAAAGTTGGCTAGAAAAAAAATCTAAGAAGAAAAGTGTATGCTTTCCTTACTGGTTTAATGTTTGCTTTTTCTCTCTCAATTAATATAAGAGCATTAACATTCTATTCTATTCTATTCTATTCTATTCTATTCTATTCTATTCTATTCTATTCCATTCCATTCCATTCCATTCCATTTTATACTAATACTATTAAAAGATTGTATCTCACATCTATCTACCTATTTATCATCTTCTATCATCTATCTATCATAATTACTGTCAACATTGGAAGCCATATTTCACCTAGAAGCTTCGAGGCTGCCACATTTAGTGCCTGGGAGGGTGGATTTTGTGGAGAGGTGGAAGATTAGACTCAACAACATTCTTTCTTGGAAAGTCAAGGACATGTAACCCTGCAACTGGAGACGAGTGACTGGAGAAATGTCTCCAGCATTTTCTACATTGCATGAGAAAAGATAACAGATAACCAGAATTGGAAGGGACCTTTTAGGTCATCTAATCCAACCCCCCACCCAACTACATCTTCCTTCCTCTGTCCTTATCACTTTCTATAGAGGGACGACAGAGAGCATCCTGTCACATTGCATTACAGTCATATTGCAATACAGGAATATTCAAATGGAAGAAAACGGTTTTCCTGATTGTTTATTTTTTTCTATTTCAATAGGTATAAAATTTGATTTTGACAATCACTAAAAGAAATTGAAACTATTGAATTGTTTTTTATTCCAAAACTTATGAGGGGTAATTTGGTTTTTCTCTTTGTTGAGAATTTCTAATTAATAAGCACCATAAAATTCTCTACATTACCTTTCATCTATACCAAAGTTCTGTTTTTTTTTTTTTAAGAACCAGGATATTTTAGTAGAGAAAAAAAAAAAGATTTTAAATTGACCTGGGCTGTCACTTTGCCTTGGATGACAGATGTACTAAAGTGAATTCAGAGTACCAGAGAAAAAAAGCAATGAAATGATCAAATAAAGGCTGTGATAAGATTTTGTGAATTGGCAACACAATTAATTCTTATCAAACGTGCTCGTTTAATTAGATAAATAGTAGGATGGGAGATAATCGGGAAAAGTAGCTTTAAAATTTCTCCCAAGGCTTGCCTTTTTGTAATAAAGTTGTATTTTGATCTTTGTGACCCTTTCAATATTCAAACTATGCAATTTGAAAGAGCAAGCCAACTTCTGGACTTCGCAAAAAGCATTTAATGAACCCCTGAAAAAAGAACAAATTGCATGGAAATGAACTCAGTGGCTTTTCTCTCCCTTTCTTTTAACTACAAAAATATTCAGGGCGAAGGAAATAGAACAAGAATTTCTGAAGATTTCAGTGGCTGAAATTCAGACATTTAATTAAATCTATATTCTTTTGGTCCTTGTGAAGTCCAGAACAACATAGATGGAGCTTAAGATTAAAGCAAAAAGTTATAATTGAACTTGATTCTCAGAAGAATTGTGATTCCATTTGCCACAAATAACAGTTCGTTTATTTTAGTTATTTCTAAGGTATCTTGGAGATCCATGCATATTCTTCTCTGTTCTCAATGTTAAAATCAGTCCTACTTTTAAACTTTAGTTTTACAGCATTATTACAAACACATGAAGGACAAAGAGCAACACTAATTGCAAATATTATTAGCATCTAAGTAATAATGATAAAAAATATAACTTAATTGTAAGATACATTGTAGAAAATACAGCCCAATTTGGTTATAAAAAGATGGTGAAAAAATGTAACTTAATTTGCTTTATTGTCTTTTACAGCCAGTTAATGACATTTTTATTATCTTGGGGCTTTTAATAATGTGTTAATGCAGGGGATTTTTTTAAAAAAATAAATTAATATGGTTATTTTTATTTTTGTTAAATAATAATTTCATTGTTTCTATTGTGCACAATGTTCAATTCCTGCTTTATCCATTGTTTTTAAACCACTTTTTAAAAATTCTTTGAATCTTATTATAAAACTCCTTGAGGGTTTTTTGTTTGCTTCTTTGTAATGGGAAAAGGAATGTATTTATTGACTTAATTATTTAAATTGATATGGTCACCTTCTCTAAAAGCTTCTGGGTGGTTTATGATATCCAAATATAACATTAAAAAGTGATACAAGGTATATAAATACTGTAAATCTAATTAAAATAATTTGTTTATGGTGCTGTTTGGGAGTTTTATGAGTTGAAAGAAGGAATAGATAGATAGATAGATAGATAAATATTGATACACAATTAGATTGAAAGACTGAATCTTCATATTTTCATTGATGAACACCAATTTGGTTAGTCTTAGGGGACAACAAGAATACAAATATGCAAAGTTAAGGATTTGTTTTGTATCCTTTATCACTCTATTATTACTGATATTAATAGTTTTAGATAACTTTACTTTGTTATAATTTTAGATGTTATCACGTTTAATCTACTTTTAGGATTTACCTTATAATTTAATATAGACTATATCCTGGATCTCACATGTTAGATGTCAGTGAGCTTATTTTGCAAATGTATTTGAACTTCGTCTTAAATATTATTTGTTCATTTTCTGTACTGATCTTTGACAGATCGAAGAACAAATAAATTTGAATTGAATTGCTCACTCTGTCTGCTACGGGTAGTCTTGTGACCATAATTGGGATCAGAACTTCTGTTGCTATGTGAGATACTCTATTAAGTGACCTGTGCCCAATTATTAGACCATTTTTGTCTTGGTTGTTAAGTGAATCACATAGCATTGAACAAATCCAGGTTGGCCTATTGCTTGTCAGAAAGAAGCCAGCAGGGAAGGTAGAAAATGGAGATGACATGATCTGGGATGGTGCAACATTCAGTAGTGTTACTTAACCTGAAAAAAATGTAGGTATAAACTTATACACAATAGAAATAGAAAGAAATAGAAATAGAAAGAAGAGAAGAGAAAAAGGAGAAGACAAGAAAATATTGGAATGAAGAATGGAATGAAGAATGGAACAGAACAGAACAGAATAGAATATTGGAATGAAGAACAGAATGGAATAGAACGGAACGGAACAGAACAGAACAGAAGAGAATAGAATAGAATATTGGAATGAAAAATGGAATGGAATGGAACAGAGCATAACAGAACAGAATGTATTGGCATGAAGAATGGAATGGAATGGAATAGAATATTGGAATGAAGAACAGAACAGAACAGAATAGAACAATAACTTTATTGCGACTTTGAATGTACACCAATCGGCATACATTAAAATGAAATTTCATTGCAACACAGCAAAAATTACCCAGTCAGTGTATCCAGAGTTTCCATGGTTAATGCTGAGAATTCCGGGCTGAAGTCCATGCATCTAGCAGTCATCCACATTAGGAAGCACTCATCCAAGTCTATTTAATAAACTTCCCTTCCTTATCCTACAGCTTTAATGAAGAGTGCAATTGAAAATTCACCCATACTGAAGACACTTCCATTATATTGCAAGATGAAATTTCAAAATCTTCCTTGCCAAATAAGGAAGGAAAACTCCATTCATTTTAAAGACTGGGTGGCTTCGTATTGAAAGAATCAATAAATTTCAGAGGTGTGCAAAATTTAGCTCCAGTCCTGTTTCCTATCTCTTCAATATTAAGACGATTAAACATTGAATATAAAGGCATGGATCCTTGAAGTGAAGGTGGCTTTACATCCCTCAGCTACAAGAAGAATTACATGTTCTGTATGTCAATAGGACCTTTTTGAGATGATAGATACCAAAATGTAGTTTGCAGCATTATTTGCCAGGAAGTTATTTTTATGAGCTTGGTGCATAAAATCTGCTCGTGTTAGATAAAATTGTCAGAATAATTAGGTTTCCTTTTAAGCCACATCACTGAATGAAATGTAGTAATTCCAAGATAACATTTTTTTCCTGAAAAGATGCCAGAAGAGAAGGAGATGATTCACAGCTACCAATGTATGAGATGCCCTTTGCTTAAATAAGCAGAAGCACACTTATGGCATTAATGAGAAAAAGGAGGCCACCCTACAAGCAGTAAAGGAAGGGACAGCCACAGGGAAGAGCTTGAGGTACGTTGTCTATAGGGAAAGGAAAGACAAGCAGGGGATCTTACACAGTCTTTCTGGCAAACTTCCTTGAATGGTGTCTGTGTGATAAAGATGAGAAAACAGAAAGCTGCATTCTGTTCAGTGCGTCTGTTTTAATTCTCATCAATTATCTTGACAAGTAAATACATTCTTGAGATGTGTGCATTATGCTCTGGATTTTGGGATCTTAATTGCATGCAAATCAGCAACATTGAGCCAAGCTTGTCTGAAAATGGAATGGAATGGAATGGAATAAAATGGAATGGAACAGAACAGTGGAGTGGAGTGGAGTGGAGTGGAATGGAATGGAATGGAATGGAATGGAATGGAATGGAATGGAATAGAATAGAATAGAATAGAATGAAATTAGGAAAGAAAGAACAGAATAGAGTGGGGTGGAATGGAATGGAATGGAATGGAATAGAATAGAATAGAATAGAATAGAATAGAATAGAATGAAATTAGAACAGAATAGAGTGGAGTGGAATGGAATGGAATAGAATAGAATAGAATAGAATAGAATAGAATGGAGTGGAATGGAATGGAATAGAACAGAACAGAACAGAACAGAACAGAACAGATTAGAATAGAATAGAATAGAATACGAGAGGAGAGAAGAGAAGAGAAGAGAAGAGAAGAGAAGAGAAGAGAAGAGAAGAGAAGAGAATATTGGAACAGAACAGAATGGAACAGAATAGAACAGAACAGAAGTTAAGTTGTGGTAGAGTAGAATAGAAGTAGAGTAGAGTAAGAATAGAAATAGAGGTAGAGGAAGAGGAAGAAGTAGAGGTAGAACAGAACAGAACGGAATAGAACCCTAAGCATACACATTTTTTCCAACTATGAGAAAACATTTAAAAGCAAAAGACTTTTAAAAAGTTTTTAAAAGTAAAGGGATGAAAGCTAATCAAGTAGAGAAGCAACCTAGAAGTTTAGACAATTAACCAATGGAATGGGTTCATTACTGGAAGGCAAGTTACGGATGTTTTTCAGAAGAGACTGGACAGGCACTGGTCTGGAATGGTACAGGGCAGTGGTGGCTAACCTTTGTGGGCTCCTGTGCCGAAAATGGCATGTGCGCTCTCTCACATGTGCTCACGTGCCAGCACCCAGAAGGCAATGTGTGCAGGCCCCCCAAGCCCCCTGCACATGTGCGTGTGACCCCACTGGCATGCCCCCTGTGTCTCTGTGCATGTGCACGTCTCCCGCCCCTTGCCCCCTGCACATGCATGCCAGATACCCAACAATGAGCTGTTGGGTGGTCGGCACGTGGGCATGCTCAGTGGGGTTCTTTCAGGCGACCTCTCGCATGCTGGCAGAAGTGGCTCTGTGTTCTGACCCAACCCTGTTACCAGCAAGAAAATCTCAAACAAATGCAGCAACTCATACCTTCTCAGCTTTAATCTACAAATAAACTTCTTTGTAGATAAAAGATGGCTTGCAGCCAATTAGTCCAACCAGAAAAGCCTTGACAGAATTCTTCAGATAAGCCGGAGTCTCTACACACAACACTGGGTCCTTCGAGCGTTTTTGCCTTTTGCCTTTTGCAAAGGCAAAAACCTTTTGAAACCAGGCTTATATTCCCTGGAGGGAGGGGCCATTATGTTGTATCCTTACTCCCCAGTCACCTGTGCTGCCCCAGCTGTTCTCTTCTACAAATCACCCTGCACACTTGGCACAGGCTCCTCAGGAACCTCCTCCTTACTACTGCCTGCCCCCTCTATCCCTGAAGGCAATAGTCCTCTCCCTGATGGGTCCCAGCCCCTCATCCAAGTCCTCGCTCTCCTCCGCCATCTGCACCTGCTGCCGGCTAACCACAACACTCTGCGTGCCACTTCTGGCACGTGTGCTATAGGTTCACCATCATGGGTATAGGGTCTCCTGCTTGACCAGGGGGTTGGACTAGAAGACCTCCAAGGTCCCTTCCCACTCTGTTCTTATTTGGCTTTGCTGTTAAAGACTCCTTCCATCCTTCTATTTATAAAACAAGAGGGGGGAAACAAA
Organism: Naja naja; assembly: GCA_009733165.1. NCBI lineage: Eukaryota > Metazoa > Chordata > Lepidosauria > Squamata > Elapidae > Naja > Naja naja. Next base: position 49,044,644 of record CM019153.1, on the reverse strand, counting down.
CATCAAGAATGAAGGCTGCTGAATTGAAGATTGCACAGCTAGAAATGCTTAAACCTGATGCAGATTTGGCTTACAAATGAGATGTTGCATGGGTGTGCATTTTGAAATGTAATATTGACAAATGCAAAGCAGCACAAAATAGCTTTTTGAAAACCTTTGAACTGCAGCACAAAGCTGATTGAATTAATTTTTAGAAAGCCTAACCACTTAAGATTAAAAAAAACAACAACCCTATTCTACCCTGTTAAACTAAGATAAACATAAAGGGTAGCAAATAACTACAACCTTCCAACGGTGCTAATTGTGTCAATAAATGGGGTGAGCAAAATAGAACTGTACTCCCCAATCTCCAGCTATATGATGTTCTTCAAGACAAGATATTAAGTCACCTTTAATACAAAATTACCAGGGTTTTCATGGATTTATCCAGGCAAAGGTGCTTTTCCCAAAAGATAACTGGGCTTGCTTGTTTTGTTTTCTCTTTGAAAATGCTTTGCTTCTCACCTGAGAAGCTTCTGAACTGAAGAATAGCAATAGCACCTAGTCTTATAACACTACTTTATAGTGCTTTTACAGCCCTCTCTAAGCAGTTTACAGAGTCAGCCTATGGCCCTCAACAATCTGGGTCCCCATTTTACCCACCTCGGAAAGATGGAAGGCTGAGTCAACCTTGAGCCTGGTGAGATTCGAACTGCCAAATTGCAGTCAGCTGGCAGTCAGCAGAAGTAGTCTGCAGTACTGCACTCTAACCACTGCACCACCATGGCTCATAGCTCAAGCAGCTTCTCAGATGAGAAGCAAAATGTTTTCTAAGGGGAAAAAAAACTAAGGAAGTCCCGTTGCCTTTAAGAAAAAAAAAACACCTTTGGGATAATCATGACCTGGATGGTTGAGAATCATCAAAGATATTTATCTATGCAGTTCTGATGATAGCAGCATGGAGTGGTGTTATTATGGGCTGCCGCTTCGCAAGTGTTCTGCCATCCAAATACTAACCTAGCCCAATTGGAATAGGATAACTTTATTGTCACTTTGAATGTACACTAATTGGCATATGTTAGAATGACATTTTGTTGCATACAGCTCTACATAATCATGACTAAATAAATAAGTAAGTAAGTAAACAAACAAACAAATAAATAAATAAATATGCATATATTCTGTGTTACATGACACAGAGAAATTATACAGTCTAGTTTGGATGTATACATGTCCATGGCGAAAAAAAACACGAATCTTGTGAGTTTATCAAAGGGATAGCCTAGGGAACAAAGCTGTTACAGAATTTAATTTAATTTAATAATTGGACTTGTATGCCACCCGCTCTCCGAGAGGACTCAGGGCGGCTCACAACTAAAACAACAACAAGAAATACATTAAAAATGAATTAAACAGAATCTGGTAGTCCTGCTAGAAATACTTCAAAATCTCCTCCCAGAGGGGAGCAGCAGAAACAGACCGTGAAGTGGGTGTGTGGGGTCTTTAACAGTGCTTTGAGCTCTAAGCACATAGTGCTTACAAACAGCATCGTGAATGACAGGAAGTGAGCTTCCTATAATTCTCTCTGCTGTCCTCACCACTCTCTGTATGGACTTTCTATCTTAGCTTTAAGCCTAGATAAGGTTAGCAGCACAACAGAATTGGAAGGGACCTTGTAGGTCTTCTAGTCCAAACCCTTAGCAGTATAGGATGACTTCATTAGGCTCAACCAGTAGGTCTGGCGTGTTCCTTGATTTTCATGTTTTCAAAACGTAGTCTATTAATAGAATTAAGCTTCATTCTACCATAAACTTGCATGCTTCTTGCTTCTTCTTTAGAAATTTGACTCATTCTGTTCACTTTTAATATCAGTAAAACGTATCAGTAAAGCTGATAAGAAAACCAACTACCTCCATCTCACATACCTACAGGGAATTAGAAAAATATATATAAAATTACTAATTTAAACAACTTGATGGGTTTTCACTTATTCATAAAGTTAATTTCTTGTTAACTGAATTAATATTCTGACATTTACAGTAAGCATATAAAACTAATTAATTTCTCTGAGCATTTTCCCCCTTAATTTTTGCATTTTTAATCAGTTTGCATGTTTAAAATTAAAATATGATATTACGAAGCTCTTTTGGTGAGAGAGAAAACTCTCAAGAAAGAATACATTTGCTTTTTCTAGTATTTAAATTTCTCATTATTTCTCATATCTACTTCAGATTGATTGTCCTTCCTATTATCTTTGGAAGGAAGATAAATTACGTTTTACAGTATTTTTTTCCTAGCCACACTCAAACAATTTTGAACAATAATAGTTTGTGAATAGTATATATTTAGTTGAAAAATACACCTCATCCCCCAAAGGTTTTCTTTTTGCAGCTTTTGTGGATTTTAAATCAACTTTTGATGTGATTTCATAGAAGAAGCAAACACTTCAGAGATACTCAGTAAATAAAATATTGTTCTTTGAGGGGTCTTTGGTGCTCTCTGAACTTGGTTGTTTTCTTGTAGACATTTCATTATCCAACTAGGTAACACCATCAGTGTTTGTAAGGAATGAGTTTTGTTCCCAGTTTATATTTTAATGACTTGTCCTATCAGGTGGGTGGAAGGGGTCTTAGAGGTTGGTTGGGCTCAGAGGTGGTATTCAGCAGGTTCTGACCAGTTCTGGAGAACCGGTAGCAGAAGTTTTGAGTAGTTCAGAGAACCAGAAAATACCACCTCTGACTGGAGATTTTACAGTATCCTTCCCCTGCCACACCCATCAAGCCATGCCCACAGAACTGGTAGTAAAAAAAAATTGAATCCCACCACTGGTTGGGCTGCTTAAAAGGTTCCCCTCGCACATACGTGCTAATTGTTTCTGGCTCTAGCGGGTGGTGCTCATCTCCATTACAAAAGAGCCAGCACTGTCTGAAGATATCTCTGTGGTCATGTGGCCGACATGACTAAATGCCAAAGGTGCATGGAATGCTGTTCCCTTCCACCAAATATGGTCCCTATTTTTCTGCTTGCATTTTTTTACATGCTTTCAAACTGCTAGGTTGGCAGAAGCTGGGACAAGTAACAGGAACTCACTCCATTACACAGCGCTAGGGTTTTGAACTGCCAGACTGCCAACCTTTCTGATCGACAAGCTCAGCATCTTAGCCACTGAGTCACCGTGTCCCTAGGGCTGTTACTGTTAGCTTATTTTTGGCAATTCTTTGATTGGGGTATTGTTTACTTCTTGCTTGTTCATTTGATGTTAATCTTGTTAATAATCTATGCTAGTCTGGATGTTGATTGCTGGTGGGGAAGAGTTTTGGTCTTTCTATTACCTTTTTGACTTGTTGATTATTTCTTTTAAACAGTATGTAGTTGTTATTTATGCTTATGTATCTATTAAGGATCAATATTTCTAGGAATTCTCTAGTATTTTTGGACTTGGCTTGATCTAGGATGGTCACAGTTTCCTGGTTTCCAGAGAGCAAGCCAAGGGTTATATTCTAGCCTCTTTTTAATTTCAGTTCAATCATTCAGGTTCTTTCGTATAATCCCATCTCTCTAATGTTAGCAGATGGGGGCAATTCCAACCTTACTATACGCAGATGATATAGTCATTGTGTTGGTCTCCCAGATGGGAATGAGAAGGACATTGAGGACATTAGTTTCCTTCTGGTTAAAAAAACAACAACTCGTAGTAAAAAGGAAAAAGGAAAAAGGAAAAAGGAAAAAGGAAAAAGGAAAAAGGAAAAAGGAAAAAGGAAAAAGGAAAAAGGAAAAAGGAAAAAGGAAAAAGGAAGGAAGGAATGAAAGAGGAAAGGAAAGGAAAGAAGGAAGGAAGAAGGAAGGAAGGAAAGGAAAGAAGGAGGAAGGAAGGAAGGAGAGAGAAAAAGAGAAAGGAAGAAGAAAGGAAGAAAGAGAGAAAGAAGAGAAAGAAGAAAAAGAAAGAGGAAAGGAAGGAAGGAGAGAGAAAAAGAGAAAGAGAAGAAAGAAAGAAAGAAATAAAAAGAAAAAATGAAGGAAGAAAAAGAAAGAGAGAGACAGAGAGAAAGAAAGAGGGAGATAAAAAAGAAAGAAAGAAACCACTAATGCTTGCATGACAGAACAGTTCTAGTCTTCCTTATCTTGAAGCACACATGTCTCTTATCAGACAGCTGTGGCCCCCAGCTGTCTTAAGATTCCTCTATTCAAAAGGGGCACATATTCCTGAAGCTTTTCTCAAACTTTTTCTTGCTAAGGCCATCTCTCACCTTCTTTGTGGTGTTCTGATTTGCATTTTTACAAAGTTTAATACCTTAGGAAACTCTTCAGTCCAAATTTATAAGTGCCATATTTCCATGTTGCTTTATAGTTTTTGTGGGTGCCAGAACCTGATTGTATCTTCTTAATTTCTGGTGGAAATTGATTTTTTTCCCCCTGTGGGTCTGGCTCCACTAGTTCTCAGAGACTGTTTTAAATCAACCTGGCTAACAAAACACTAATAACAAACTCAACTCCTCACGACTGTCTTTGGAAAGTCTCTGTTCATTAAGGCTTGAAAACGTCATGTTAAACACTGTATCTGGGATATTGATTTTCAAACCAGTTTAAGCCTAGTACCCAGCCCAAGAGTTTGCAGATTCTTCTCAAACGGGCATGTGTCATCATCTTATCTCTTTTTGATTCTAATTGTGAGATTTTGCCAGACTTTCAATTTGACCAGGTTGGATGCTGTCCCCTCTACAATTTTTCTTTCTTTTTTTTTTGCAGATGGTATAAAAACATCCTTTCATCTCTACTCAGCAATGCTTCTGCTCTTGTGCAGATGGCTTCCTGGAATCCCTAAGCCAGTGATGGTGAACTTTTTCAGCACCGAGTGCCCAAACTGGAATGTGCGTGTATGCATTTGCATGTGTGTGCCAGAGCATGTGCTGGAATGCTGGAAACCTGAAGACCACTGGTGCATGCCTGTTTTTTGGCTGGTTTTTTGGCTGTTTTAGGCTATTTTGGGGCCATTTTCAGGCTGGTTTTGGCCCCAAACAAAAATTGCCTGAAAATTCCATTTTCAGGCCATTTTCAGGCTATTTTTTTTTTGTTTTGGGGCCAAAACAGCCTGAAAATGGCCCATATATATATAAAAGTCCCAGTCTTATTTTCGGAGAAACACGGGTATTACTACTACTACTACTACTACTACTACTACTACTACTACTACTACTATTGAAAAATAGGCAATTTGAAATCCTAGTTAAGATCTAAAACCTTCCACATCCACAGAGAAAGTACCTTTATGTGTTTGAGATTTAAGCCAGGCAATATTTCAAAGGCCTAATAATTATGAGAGGGGGGAAAATGAGGTAGGGTGGACCTGGAGCAATTATGTGGAGCAGTATAATCATGACTGACTTTTCATTATGTTCCTTTTTTTCCCTCAGTCTTCAGCTGAAAATTAGCCTTGCTCCAGCTGACTAGCATCACAAATTGTCATTCAGTGTCCATTCCTGAGGCATAATATCCAAAGCTCTGCAAAGCTCAGATCATCTAACATTGCATACCATGCTCTTTGGTAATCAAATGATACAAGGTCACCAGGCATGACACTGCTCCATCTGTGCACCCAACCTCACATGTTAAGCTTGCAAACTTGGTGTGAAGGCAATGCAGTTCTCCTCAAATTCCCCAGTGCAATTGTCTCCATTCATCAGTGCAATGCAATCTGTCCAATTAATGTCACTGTTCGCTACATCTAAAGTCGAACGCATTTAAATCTTTAATGAGAGCGCAGCATCTGGGTTGCCTCCATGTAAAATTATCTTTATGTAGCCATTTTAATTGCAGCACACCATTTGTTCAGGAGAGAAATCTGAAGAGCAGACTATACATGTCCTCATTTGAAAGGCTACAGAATCTCTGGAATTTAACTCTGACGTTATGTAGGCCAACAATAGGATCCACTGGTTGATGCATTGTTAGGTTGGAGGAGATCTTGGGATTTGAAAGAGAGAAAAATATTTTACAATGCACAATGGTGCATGTGTAGCACCTTCTTGCAACCTAACATAAGGGAGTCTTTCCTCAAGATTCAAAGTATTAATTGAGATCTTCCATCATCTCCAAAAAGATATATTTTCCCTTAAGGCTGAAGCATCTCCCAAATCAATTATTGATTTTTTTTTTCCTGGGCGAGGAATCCTTGTCTTCTGGTGTTGATTCTTTATAGATTTAAGAAAAACTGAATATAAATCCTTCCGTTCCCCACCATCCAGTCTGAGCTGAAGAAGCTTCTTGGGTGAGAAGCAAAACGTCTTCAAAGAAAAAAACAAGAAAATCCAGTTGCCTCCTGAAAAAAGCAACTTTGGGGCAAGCAAAACTGATCAATGGACCTTCAGAATTCCTGGAATGTTTGATTAAAGTGGTCAAGGCAAAATTAATCATGGACTTATTTTAGAGAAAAATGTATACAGGCATAGTGAAAGAGCCTTGGTGGTGCAGGCTGTTAAACACCTAGCACTTAGCTCCAGCTGCCTGGAGTGCAGGCTCGAATCCCACCAGGCTCAAGGTTGACTCAGCCTTCCATCCTCCCGGGGTAGGTAAATTGAAGACCCAAGATTGTTGTGGGCAATAAGCTGACTTTGTAAAAATGCCGCTTGGGGGGCCCAAAAAAGCCCTGGCAATAAGCAGGCATATACAAAGAATGAAGGCTATTGCTGAGCACATTGGGTTGTGCTCTAAAGATTGTAAGCTGCTGAGTCTCCGGAGAAGGGCAACATATAAATGTGAATTAAAAAAAAAAGACCCTGGAAGAAAAATTAATAATCTCTATAAAACTCTTTCCCACTTCCATTTAAATGAGATATTTCAATCAAGAAGGGGCCTCCATATTTTTTTCTGAAATGTGGGCAACATTCACTGTTAACACAACAAATAAAATTATTCCCAGAGTCATAGGACCTTCCTTTACAGTTTCCAATATCAAGTGTTTTAAAACTTTTCTTCTTGAAAATATTGTGGCATGTTAACATGTCCTCTGAGAACACTAAACATCTGCTGTGGCAATCCCACACACCACAGAGAATTCTGTTGTGTTCTAGGGATGCATATACAATTCATATGTAGCACTGGCACTTTTCATGTTTAAGAATTCTGGATAAGTTTATTAAAACTTCGGAACACTATTTGACAGATGTTAATCCTATAGTTTACTAAATCTGCTTCTCAGCATGCCTACCATCCATCCCTGTCCTACTGTTCCCATTTATTCATTGTCATTTATTATGTATCAACTTATACCCATTTATATGTTATGTTCATACTTATACTTGTTTTCTCATACATGCTTGACAAACTAAATAAAATAAATAAATAAAATCTTTCATGTTCTCTAGAAATCTAATAGCACACAGGATCGCAGTGGATCCTTTTAACACTGTGTCACTGTGTAACACATGAATAAGAATTTAGGGATATCTTCCAAATTGATGTTAAATATATGTTTTTAATAATAGGTTTTAATAGCAAAGCACTAAGGATGGGAAATGATTAATGTATAAGTGGAAATACTACTATAAGTTCTCACGCAATGGAGAACTTGAAAGAATATGATGTGATTAGTCATATCTTCCTTTAGATTAAAGATTCACATTGGACTGATGAAAAATTTTGTGCAAATGATGTGTCAGGAAGGTGAAGGTTTTAGTTATTTGAAACAGATGTTTCCAAGAATAGTTGATGCCATGTTTAAGGAAGGCATTTTTGTGGGTCCAAGATCAGATATATCATCAATGACAAGCGGTTCAAAGATCTGTTAGGGTGATCAGAGAAAATCATTTGGAAAGCATTCAAGGATGTCATTGAGAATTTTCTTGGCAACTACCAAATTACAATCAAGTGGTTGACAAACATCTCACAGAATATAAGACCATGAAGTGCAATATGTCACTGAAGATTCATTTTCGGCATATACTTGGATTTCTTTCCAAAAAATCTAGATGCAGTCAATAATGAATACGATGAAAGGTTTCAACAGGTTGCCACAATGGAAAAAAAAATGCTAGCAGGGCGTGAAGAATCTATCAATATTGGCTGATTATTGTTGGACATTGCAATAAGATGCATTGGACACAAGTACAGACAAAAATCAGCAGCAAAACGCTTTTAGCCCTGTTGAACTCATGCAGCATATTGGAAACATCATGTGATTATGTACATTACAGTCACTCAAAGTTAATTTTATATTTCTCAGGATTCCTATGTGATTCAGCTGTGTTGACATAGTGGTTAGAATGCAGTATTGCAGGCTAATTCTGCTGACTATCAGAAGTTCAACCCTCACTGGGTCAAGGTTGGCTCAGCTCTCCATCTTTCCGAGGTGGGTAAAATGAAGAATCAGATTGTTGGGGGCAATATGCTGATTCTATAAACTGCTTAGAGAGAGTTGTAAAGCAATGCAAAGTGGTATATAAGCCTAAGTGCTATTGCTGGAGCTATATTGCTGGTGGGAATGTAGGATTGCAGGCTAACTCTCCCAAATGCCAGCAGTTCAATCCTCCCTGGCTCAAGATTTACTCAGCCCTCCATCCTTCTGAAGTTGGTAAAATGAGGACCCAAGATTGTTGGGGGCAATATGCTGACTCTGTAAACCACTAAGGCAGGGCTGTCAAGCACTGGGAAGTGGAACATAAGTCTATATTCTTTTGCTGCTGTTGCCATACAGTCATTCTGAACTTATACTTGTGTTCAGCTTGAAGGGGTCTATCAAAACCATCCAAAGTTTGTCAGGAATGAAGACTTTTGAAGAAAATTGTTGTCCAGTGCAACTTGCCCTGGAGATATAAGAGATATATCCTGTTAAGTTTCATTGAATGTTAGACACACTAGCTGCCTGTCATTCACAGTTCTCCTCTTGTTCTGATGTGATCAGCTGCTGACACTGATTGTCAGATGGAAAACAGATGCTTTGGCAGCCTGAAAAAAGTAATAATTACTGGATCAAGTGAGTCATAAATGTCAACAAGTCCCTTCAAATATTAAATCAATGCAAATGAACAAGTCTTAAAGCTTGTTCCAATGTTCAAGAAAGGCACTAAATGCAGATGAGGGGATCTGGACATCATTTTGAATAATAGCTCGTCTTTTCTCTTATGGCGCTGTGGGAAGAAATATCCATCTGGTTTGGTTCCATAATATTCTGCCTTTTTTAAAAAAATATTCCTCAAAATATTTCATTATCTTGGGGGTGGGGAGCTTCTCACAGCAGAAAGAAAAGAATTTAGACATTGAGCATGTAGCAGATGGTTAGAAGTGGCTACCATGAATGCTGAGTTTTAAATGATGAGATGAGAGAAGAAAGTAGGACAAACTGACTTGTTTCTTCCTTTATTTCAAGGACCCACGTATTTCAGAACTAATACTTTATACAAGGGCTACTACAGCCTTGACTTAACTCTTAGCATGCTCATGCCACTGTGCTGTAATCTAGAGGTTATTCTGACTATTCTTTGGAAGATGGGGCTCCAGAAATTTGCTTCAACTTCTGTTACATATAATACACCATGCACAGAGATTTCAACCTTTGGCAACTTTAAGACTTTTGGATTTCATCTCCCAGAATTCCTCAGCCATTGGATGAGTGTACAGTGCATTTGCATCAGAATAAGGAATAGTTTGATACACTGATTTACACAGCTGTGAATGCCCAGGAAAACAATATAGCTACGCCCTGTTAGGTCTCACATAATATTGCTTAAATTTCAGCTGGAATGTCTATTTGTACAGCAAGTATAGCTGGAAACAAAATATCTGGGTAGTTTCTTTGTGAAATAATATTTACGAAAACACAAACAATTATTTATATGACTTTTTCTCTACGATTTACCTTGCTTTCCGCTGTCCAGTTGTGTGGGCATGATCCAAACTAATTTAAATGCATTCCATCTGAAGTTGTATGGGCATTTATTGGGAAGCAAATTTCTAACCACACATATCTAATTTTCAATTACAGAAAGAAATTGCCTGGACTGTGGCCCTCTCCCGCAGAATTTAAGACAAGTCATTATTATCTTGTTTGTTTGTTTCTATTGCCAATTCAAAACAGCCGCGCCGAAGAAACACAGCACAGATTTCATTTTACACAAATTACTCAGATCCACTTAAGTAGACTTCAGCAGAGCATGGAAAAGCAACAGGAAATTGAATTTCTTGGCCTCTGTCATTCTCTTGGGAGAAGAAACACAGGAGAACCAGTATGGTCTAGCACAGTATTGCTCAACCTTGGCAACTTTAAGATGGATGGACTTCAACCCACAAATTAATCCAGCGAGCATGAAATTGAAGTCCACCCATTCAAATCTGCCTATGTTAAGAAACAGTGGCCTATTGCAGGGGTGTCAAACTCAAGTCGTCACAGCGGCATCATGTGACGTATCAGGACTTTTTGCCCCTCCGCTAAACTAGGAGGGGCCATGGCCAGCACGCAACGCATCCGGCCAGCAGGCCGGAAGTTTGACAGCCCTGGCCTAGCGGTTAAAGCTAAAAACCAGAACAAGGTGAGTTCTAGTAGTGCCTAGTTCTAGGGAATACATCAAACAATAGTCCATAGCAGAGGTGGGCTTCAAAAGTTTCAGCAATGGATTCGCTGTCTGGTTGTTGGGTGGGTGTGGCCATGGTGGGTGTGGCCTAGTCAGCCTCCTGCACCGTGGTTGGGGGGAGGGTGTTTTTGCCCTCCCAGTCTCTGGAGTCTTTCCTTGAGCCTTTGGGAGGAGCGTCCATTTCCAGCCTTCCAGAGCCTCCAGGAGGCCTGTTTTTCCCCCTCCCCGAGCCTCCGCGTGGGCCCTGCACTTACCTCACATCCAAAATGGGCCACGTGGAGACTCCTGGGAGGGGGCGGGATGGTGTGGGAGGGGCAGGGTGGTGTGGCCAGGGTGGGGCCAGTGAAGGAGTGGGATTTGGCAGTTTGCTGAACTAGCCATAACAATAGCAATGGGTCCGCCCGAACTCGGGCGAATGCATAGCAGCCCTCCCCTGGTCCATAGCAGTCAATTAGGTTACCTTTACCAATTAGGGTAACTCAAATAGGCATTAAAGAGGTGATGAGGATGAAGTCATATCCCGTGTACTGTATATAATGGGTCCTTTGCAGGGGTGGGATTCTACCAGTTCGCACCTATTCTCTAGAACCGGTTGTTAACATTCGAAGCAGTTCGGAGAACCGGTTGTTAGAAGAAATTACTGGCCTAATCCTGTAAGGAAGGCAGGAAGGAAACATTCTGGTGTTGCTTACAGAAACTGCCCTCTGTTAACCCTTATTACATTCTTGGCAGGACTAGACTTCCTGTCTCTGGAACTTCTCTGAAGTTTTTTCCCCTCCTTTGCTGGTACTTTGCTTGTGTAGAGTGACCATTCAAAGTTACAATGGCACTGAAAAAAGTGACTTATGACCATTTTTCACACTTATGGCTGTTGCAGCATCCCCACAGTCATGAGAGGCCAGGCGAGGAGATGTGTGTCTCAATGTGAGTGATATTGAGTTGGCCATTCCCAGCCAGTAACATGTCCACTCAGTCACATGACCACCAAGCCACGCCCACCACCTAAGCCATGCCCACAGAACCGGTTGCTAAAAATTTTGAATCCCACCCCTGTTCCTTTGGATTAAATACCTTAGGCCGATCATTTAGCATCTGAATTGTTATTTTACCTAGGCTGCTATCAACAATATCTTGAGTTCCCCCATCTAATTGTAAATGCTTAGCAGCCAAGCTTCAATTCCTCTGTTAACGCTTTCATTTATCTTGTTAGCGTCTTGTTACTTCAGCCTGGCTTGGCTGAGAATTTCAAATGCCCGTTTGCTTGAACTGAGTTTGCAAGAGTGTTCATTTAAAATATTGCACCCACGTGTGTTAAAATCCCACGGTGGACCCTTCAGAATTTCCCCTACATCATTTAACGGTTGTTAGATTGGGTAGAAATGATTATCTGTGGGAACCTTAGTAAAACACTCTAATAATGTTGTGGATGCATTTGAGGAGAGCAGTTTTTATATACCAAAATGCTTTAAAGGTAGCAGAATCTTAATGCTTCTATTATTCAGCAATTCCCTTTCAATGTTTTTTAAACCATTTGCTATTTGAGGTGACATGTTTTTATTAAGAAACAATAAACCTGTTCTATATTTTATGACAAGCATCACATCAAGTAATTTGTATTGATTTTCTGATGAGTAATGTTTAGTTTCCATCCAGAAAGATAGGAAAGAAAATCAAATTCTAGGGTATAATTTCTAATCTTGTCATGGTGCTTAGTTGATGCATTTTAAGCAATTCAAAGGCCAACTTTTCATCAAAAAGCATCATATAAAAACAAACTGTATGTCAAGATGGACTAGAAACCAAAGTTCTCCATCCTCACGCACAGCTTTCTAATTATATTTGTTTTCAACGGGATCTTTGTTCCACACTTGGTTGTCTGTCTGATTTCATTGTTTTTCTACTTAATGTCAGCAATGTGATTGAGGCTGACTCCAAAGCTGACAGATTTCTGTTGCTAAGCGAGACAGTTGTTAAATGAGATTTCCCCATTTTACAACTTTTCTTCCCACCATTGTTAAATGAACGCCTGTGGTTCTTAAGTTAGTAACCTGATTGTTTGGTGAAGTTGGCTTCCCCACTGAAGGTCACAAAATGGGATCCCATGACCCCATCACAAATATGAACAAGATGAACAAGCTTTCCAATGTTTACCATGTGCAATGGTCATTGTTATGTTTGCATGAAGAGACAGACACGGAGTGCTTCAAGCTCTTTAGTTTATTAGTGACTACAGCTCAGAATGGACCCGCTTTGGCTGGGCTGCGGCTGCTACTTACTCCCACACTTTTTAAACCAATCATTTCTAACATTTTACAAGAACAGTTCAAACTAAACCAATGACTTCAAACCTGCATACATAACAGTCATAATTGTGAAAAATGGTCATGAGTCACTTTTTATAGTGCCGTTGTAACTGTTCTGATCTAGGCTTCCCAAGATCATGAAGCCAACTCCTTGTCCTGATAAAACCCCTTTTATTTAGGTTAAAGTGAATTCCTCTCCAGCAAAGTCCTGGCCAACAGTCTTTAAAGAGATTTCACAACTACAGACCTTTATCAGGCTGGGAGAGTTGCCAGGCCGATATCTTCCAAATGCCGCGCTGTAGCAGAAATTACTTGGCAAGAAGTCAGGAATAGATCTTCACCCTAATGAATTGAACTAATTGCCTCCTACAAACACCACTCCCCTTTCACTCTTCTTTATTCTCTATTGGAGGGGCCATTCACTGTCCACCTGTGCCTTTACTCCTAAGTTGACCCTTGTTTCTTAACTGTTCCCTTCTCCTGGCAGCTCTGCACATGCACATGCTGGGAACAGGCTCCAGCTATTCTTCTTCCCCACTGATTCCAACTCTGATGGCAGCTGATAACTGCCAGACTGCCCTGGCCCCATCTCTGCCTCTGATGCAGAACACTCATCAGAGCCTTTCCCAGACTCCAGGACTGCCCCATGTTCCTCCCAAACCTCCTCACTGTCCCAGTCTGCCACCAGCTCCACTGGCTGCTGGCAGGCCACAACATTAAGTTTGAACAGTCGAAGAATTGTTGTAAATCAAAGACTATCTGTTCACTTTTTTGGAAAAAGAAATCATCACATTATTTCTATATGTGTTATATTTTGAAGTGGCATTCATATGTTACATAATAATATCATCGAATGTACTCTCATTGGAAATAGATAACTTAAACATACTTTGGTTCATTTAAATTTCTTAAATTGTCATATAAACTAGCTGAATTCTTCTCTTTTCCTTCCTTCCTTCCTTCCTTCCTTCCTTCCTTCCTTCCTTCCTTCCTTCCTTCCTTTTTGTGTGTGAAAAAGTTAGCATATGTAACCAAGAAAAGAAGGCAGACTTTGGACAAATTAAACTAAAACATGTGAAAGAACAAGAACTTAATAATATATTGGTGATCTCACTGTAATATATTATTAAGTTCTTGTTCTTTCACATGTTTTAATTTTTAATTCTGGTCTGCGACCATAATAAAGGATTGATTGATTGACCTGTCACCAATCTAATCAAATCTATCATCCCAATTCATCAGGAACGTGAGGTTTGAAATTTATGGATGATGGGTCTTCTGTTACAAATAAAATAGGAATATCATTTTCTGAGAAACATTAATGAGGACAGAAAGGTACTCCATTTATTTTCAGCTCTGTGGTCAATAAGAATTTGTATTTTCATATTTCAGGCTACAGACAGACAGATTAATTGGGGGGGTTAGAAATAATTGAGCCAATACCTGGATGAATATTATGCAGCTGAGAATGGGCCCCAGTTAGCCAGGATTATGTTCATAGGTGAGAAAAGAATCAATGATACCTTGAAGAAGTATTGTAATAAAAACAAATTTACCTCAAGGCAATGTGTTGATGGCTGCTATCGCAGCTTTTCTCAGGGGAATATACAGACCTGAATTCTGAGATCTTTGCTATTTTTAGTCTTCAGATCACAAATGCATTTGGAGATACCAATTCCTTCCTACATTTACAGATCATGAATTCATTTATCTTTTCCAGCTACCTCATATGGTGACACAAGCAGGGGTGGGATTCTACCAGTTTGGACTGGTTTGGGCGAACCCTTGCTCCGAAGATCAGCTGGCAGAGAACCAGTTCGCTGCGACAAGCATGTGGGCCTGCCCACCAACCCCTGCTCTTTTCCTGTGCTTCATTTCCTCTGTTTAAAGCACAGCTGATTCGCACCAGAGCGGTTTGCCACGCCTCAGCTGTTTTATTCACAGGGACTGCTGTAGACAGTAAGTATTAGAGCTTTTCTAAATGTGGAGCATGTGTGCAAAGTGCACAATCACTGAATTGGTTGTTATACCAGTGGAATCCCACCAGGGGTGGTATTCAGCAGGTATTGACCAGTTCTGGAGAACCAGTAGTGGAAATTTTGAGTAGTTGGGAGAACCAGCAAATCCCACCTCTGACTGGCCCTGCCCCCATCTATTCTCTGCCTCCCGAGTCCCAGCTGATTGTCTGGGCCTTCTTTTGTTGCCCTATACAGGAGAACAGAGCTGGAAAGCAGGTTAGTGGGGTGGGGAGGGAATGGGATTTTGCAGTATCCTTCCCCTGGACTGGGATGGGAATGAAGATTTTACAGTATCCTTCCTTTGCCACATCCACCAAGCCATGCCCACCAAGCCACACCTACAGAACCGGTAGTAAAAAAAAATGAATCCCACCACTGAATTCCATCCCTGGACACAAGGACTTACTTGGTTTATGCTAGTCTACAAAGTTAGTCGTACGGTTTGAATAACAAGGAGGCTGAAGAATTGCAAAAGAAATTTCCAGAGGCATCTTTGTGCCCATTTGATGGGTCTGCATAAATATTTCAGCAGAGATGTAGCTAACAGGTTTTTCCCACCCACAAATTGTTAGATTTGTTGCTGTTTCCCAAATGAAATCAATGTTCAGGGCACTGTAACTAATTGAGTCATATTTTCTGCGAGCAGGCTGCATAATCACCTTGGTGTGTGCATTTGGTGTTTTACCACTGTGCCTAAATCTCTGGGGTGAAGGGAGCGCTACAACCCACATGTTTAGAAGGAGGCCTCTCAGGCTCTTATAATCAGCAAGCAAGGAAATATGGAAGCAAGAAAAAAGAAGTGAAAAGCCCTCTCTTTAAATTTTAATAGCCATTAAATAATGTTAAAGTAGTAAGATTTAATAAAGAAGAATATTTGTAGCTCAGGGTTGACGTGAGGGCTCGTTGGTGCTCTCTGAGCTTGCTTGTATTTTTGCAGACCTACCCAAACTAGGTAACATCATCAGTGCTAGTGATGTCCTCCTTCTCCTCCTTTTCCCTCCTCCTATTCTCCACAAACCCCTCTCTTCTAGCCCTGATGATGTTACCTAGTTGGGTAATTAAATGTCTGCAAGAAAAGAAGCAAGCTCAGAGAACACCAAGGACTCCTCTTATTAAGATTTTGTGATTATAAAACTACAGAGGTTTTCTAAACTGAAAGAAGTTTCTTTTCATTAAACTTATTTTCATTAAACTGAATACATTTTACATCCAGTTTAATGGGGAAAAAGGACTAACGGGTGACATGATAGCAATGTTTCGGTACTTGATGGAGTTGCTACAAAGAAGATGGGGGGGGGTCAACCTATTCTCCAAGGCACCTGGGAACAGGTAAGAAAGAATGGATGGAAACTAGATCCAACCTAGAACTAAGGAGAAAATTCCTGACAATTAATCAGTGAAACAGGTTGCCTTCAGAAGATATGAGTACTCCATCACTGAGGGGTTTTAAGAAGAGATTGGACAGCATATTGTCTGAAGGGGATTGGATTAGAAGACTTCCAAGGTCCCTTCCAACTCTGTTATTATGTAATTCAGATTTATTCTTCTCACTTTTTTACACAAGGAAAGGGTATGGTTTGAAACTGTACCACAAAAACACACTGCATTGACAATATGGGTATAATGAAACATAATTGCATGGGTATCTTTTGGAAATAGTCAAATATGGCTCACTAATACTCACTTCCCATCCTTGTAAGCCATAATCATCATAATTATGACAAATCACGGCTTGACCTATCTTGTTTTGCATGTAATGAGTCTATCTCATATATTAGTTTCACCTTTTAAGTTGCATTACGGAAATAAATGAACTTTTGCACGATATTCTAATTTTTCGAGTTTCACCTGAAAGTTTGTAAAAGTGGCAATTCTTGAGCTACTGTATCTACATCTTGTGCTTTGGAAAGTAGAGTTGCACTGAGATTTCATGAATAAAACTTTATTTAATCTCTTTAAAAAAATATCTGGCCCTTCATGCAACCTATTTTTGGTAACTGGAGTTGCTCTGATGAAAGGTAATTTATTTGGCTAGATAAAAGTTTTGTTATCCGTGCAATGCTTGCCAAAGCTGGTCTACATTTTAGGAAGCAGAGTGGCATTCATGGAAAAGAAAAACTTTTTTTTTTGTTAGTTATATCTCTTCTACAGTCTATGAAAATAATTATTTTATTTATTATTATTTTATTAAACTTGTATTTTTTTTAATTACATTTATATGCCGCCCTTCTCCGAAGACTCAGGAGGCTTACAATTTTGGAGCACAACCCAGTGTGCTCAGCAATAGCCTTCATTCCATTGTATATGCCTGCTTATTACTAAGCGGCATTTTTACAAGGTCAGCTTATTGCCCCCAACAATCTTGGGTCCTCAATTGACCTACCCCGAGAGGATGGAAGGCTGAGTCAACCTTGAGCCTGGTGGGATTCGAGCCTGCAGTAATTGTAGACAGCTGGATCTTAAGAGCAGGCATTTAACAGCCTGAGCCACCAAAGCCACCAAAGTATGCCACCCTTTCTCCCTAAGGACTCAGGGCGGCGAACAATAAAAGAAACCCAATACAAAATTACAGTAAAAAAGCATTCAACGAATACAAGCCTAAGCAATTATATAAAATTCAAAATTAATTAAAACAAATATTAAAAACCAACCCACCCCCCACCCCCCAAGGTCAGTCCAGACTGGCCTGTTGGAACAGCAAGGTCTTCAGGTCCCAGCGGAAGGAGCGGAGATCAGCGGCCAAATGGAGGTCCACAGGGAGTTGGTTCCACAGGGCAGGTGCTCCCACAGAGAAGGCCCTACCCCTGGGCACCACCAGTCGACAATGCCTAACCGATGGTACCTCAAGGAGGCCCTGCCTGTGGGAGCGTACCGGGCGATCGGAATGTGATGCTGGCAGGAGGCGTTCCCACAATAATGACAGTGTACTCTGGAGAAATGGAAGGTATTTTAATGAGTCAGTTGCCAGAGTAGAGTAGAGTAGAGTAGAGTAGAGTAGAGTAGAGTAATAGAGCTGGAAGGACCCTTGGAGGTATCCTAGACAAACCTCCAACTCACGCAGGAAGCCCTATACCATTTCAGACAAAAGAATGTCCACTCTCTTCTTAAAAACTTCCAGTGCAGGCCATTCCACCGATGGTTCTCACTGTCAGGAAATTTCTCCTAAGTACTAGGTTGCTTCTTTCCTAGATTAGCTTCCATCTTTGTGGCAACCACTTAGATATTGGAACACTGCTATCATGTCACCCCTTAGTCTTCTTTTTTTCATTAAACAGAGTGAAGCCAATATTCTTTTGGCAAGAATGAAACTGGAGTTGAAATAATGATAAAACTCTGTAATAAAAGTGTGCAGGCATACATAACAGGCCTGCTTTCTTGTAATACATCAGACAGCATTGCTAATCAAACTGATTTCCATCACATTGATCTTTATCACTGTTCCATGCACGTACACGGACTTCAGTATTTTAGCTTGCTTGTGTAGTGGGAGAAAATAAAATTTCAATAAAGCCCTAAGTATATTGATAAAATATTGTGCCTTTCAGAACTGAAGAAGCTTCTCTGATAAGAAGCTAAATGTTTTCAGGGGTGGGGGGACCCAAGAAAGTCCAGATGTCTTTTGGATAAGTGCTTCTGTGGCAACCATGACCTGGATGATTGAATATCTCCATAGGCATGTATCTTTCAGAGTTCTGAAACTGGAAATATTGGTTTTCAACTTAATGTCTATGGAGATTCTCAGTCATCCAGGTCATGGTTGTCCCAAAGGGGCCTTTTTTCAGGAGGCCACTGGAATTTCTGATTCTTTTTTGAAGATGTTTCACTTCTCATCCAAGAAGCTTCTTTAGCTCTGACTGGGTGGTGGAGAATGGAAGGATTTATACTCCTTGCAGACAGCTGATCAGTTGCATTCATTCCTTGAGGCCACTTGGAGGTTTATCAGTCACCTGAGTGGTGCAAATTGGTGTGGAGCCTTCTTGGATCTGTTGAAAGGACTGTGTTCTAAACTGGAGATAGATGAAATCCTATCCCTCCACGGCTGTTGAGAGAGGGCTGTTCAATTTACAACACAGTCCTTTCAACAGTTCCAAGAAGGCTCCACACTCCTTTGCACCACTCAGGGGACTCTGATGACACAGATAAACCTCCAGGTGACCTTAATGACCTGCTAACAATGCAAATGACCAGCTGTCTGCAAGGAGTATAAATCCTTCCATTCCCCACTGTCCCATCAGAGCTGAAGAAGCTTTTTTGGATGAGAAGCGAAACATCTTCAAAGAAAAACCAGAAAGTCCAGCTGCCTCTGGAAAAAAACACCCTTGGTTTTCAACTTGTTATCAGGTTTAAAGTCACTGGGGAAATGTTTGTGTATGCTCAGAGGTTTGTCACTTAACAAATATACTTATAGAAAATGGGGGATTTTAGAGTTAGCAAGAAGGTGGGAAGACTTGTTGACTTTAGGAAGTCTATAATATTTGCAAATGTTGGCACAAGACAAATATAGCAGCAGTGTAGTAAGTTTAAAAGTGTCGCAAATAAACACATTTAACCTTTTTACTCCAATTTACTGCCAGGCATATAATACATTTTATGTCAAACTTCAGGGAAAAACTACTGATGTGCATTATTACATCAAGGGAAGGAAAAATTCTGAGCAGCACATCAAAAATTATTAAGTCTTTTCTGCCCCATTAAAGCCTATGGCAACAACGGCTGCCAAATTTATAACAGGCATCCAAGCTTTCATTTGGAGCTAAAATGATGTTTGTTACTGCAGTGTTTGCATTGAGGCATTTCTTTAAACATGTAGTGCTGTATATTAGGGAAAATTTGGCTGTGATACCCTGCCCATGATGTCATTGACATGACATCATTATCCTGTATATATAGAGAGAAGGAACATCTGTATCATACAAAATTATCTCTTTGGTGCTTCTCTCTGGTGAGTAGAAAACACCCCTGTTGTTTTCTTTAAAATGAGGGAAACTGCTGGAATCCTGACATAATTAGAATAGAATAGAATAGAATAGAATAGAATAGAATAGAATAGAATACTTTATTGGCCAAGTGTGATTGGATACACAAGGAATTTGTCTTGATGTGCTGTAAATACTTTCAGTATACATAAAAGAAAAGATACATTCGTTAAGAATCAAGAATCATAAGGTACAACACTTAATGATAGTCATAGGGTACAATAAGCAATCAAATCATACTAGGAAACAGTCAATATAAATCGTAAGGATACAAGCAACAGAGTTGCAGTCCTACAATCACAAGTGGGAGGTGATGGCTGATAAGGATGATGAGAAGATTAACATTAATAGTAGTGCAGACTTTGTAATAGTCAGACAGTGTTCAGGGAATTATTTGTTTAGCAGAGTGATGGCATTTGGGAAAAAACTGTCCTTGTGTCTAGTTGTTCTGGTGTGCAGGGCTCTATAGCATCGTTTTGAGGGAAGAAGTTGAACCAGTTTATGTCTGGGATATGAGGGGTCTGTACATATTTTCACATCCCTCTTTTTGACTCGTGCAGGATACAGGTCCCCTATGGAAGTCAGGTTGGTAGTAATTGTTTTTTCTGCAGTCCTAATTACTCTCTGAAGTCTGTGTCTGTCCTGTTGGGTTGCACAACCAAACCAGACCGTTATAGAGGTGCAGATGACAGACTCAATAATTCCTCTGTAGAACTGGATCAGCAGCTCCTTGGGCAGTTTGAGCTTTCTGAATTGGCACAGAAAGAACCTTCTTTGTTGTGCATTTTTGATGATGAAAATGCTTTTATGTGAGTAGTGTCCTGTTGTCTCCTTCCAGGGTTGTTATTATTATTTTTATTTTGCTTGTCAAAATTTGTGGTGAATTTGCAACACCTTGATGCCTTCCTATCTACCAATCCCCATTCCCTCCCCACCCCACTAACCTGCTTTCCAGCTCTGTTCTCCTGTGCAGGGCAACAAAAGGAGACCCAGCCGATCAGCTGGGACTTGGGAGGCAAAGAATAGATGGGGGCAGGGCCAGTCAGAGGTGGTATTTTCTGGTTCTCCAAACTAATCAAAATTTCTGCTACCGGTTCTCCAGAATTGGTCAGAACCTGCTAAATGCCATCTCTGGAGTGTTGCATATAGAAGCGGCCAGTGAGAGAATATCTCCTGGTTTTCTATGGTTCCAAGATCTGGATTAACTGACAAGAAGACTCACATACTTAAGCTCTTCTGTCTGCTTCTTGGGGAAGTAAGATAGTTATACTTCCTTCTTTCTACTTGCCCACTTCAGAAGAACAGAAACTCAGATATATAGGCTATCAATCATAGCATTCCTCAATTAATTGCACCCAACAATTTGGATACAAGTAAGTTCTGATAAATGAACAGATTGGATCGTTCAAACCAGGATTATCTCAACCATGAATAAGAAATGAGACAGTGTTAACCTTGGTCTTAAAATCACCAAGCTTTTGGAGTACTGACTTTACACTATGAATTTACAATTAGTTTTAGGGAAATTCTCTACTGTTCATTCTCTGAGAGAGAGAGAGCTTGTGCTGGATGAGACACATTGATTGGAGAAAGAGTATTACTGAAAGCATGGAAGGATATAAATACTGAAGACATTTATGGCTGCAGGTTGCAGAGCTAGCAATAATAGATCGATAGTTCTGAAGCAGATAAAATAAGGAATTATAGCCAAGTCTGTAGTGATAGACAAATCGGTACATTTCAGCACCTTGCCATGTTTGCATATATTTACCTAAGAATTATTGTATGTTCTAATAATTCTATTTTTTAAAAAAATCCAGATGAAAATGTATATTATTATTAAATACATGTTATCTCAAGAAATATACTTTGCAAAATAATTCTTTACAGTGGAGAACTGCCTGTAAACATTTGATAAGTTTGACACCAGGATAACAAGGGCTGAGGCTACACATTCATCAATCAACAAGGAATAGCAACTTTCATACAAATTCATCAGATTTATTTATTTTTTGTTAGTAGCTTGTCTCGCTTCATGTTGTCCTGACCATCCAGAAATGAAGACAAGAAGGAGAACTGATGTCAAGCATATCTGACATTTTGACATCTATGATGCCCTTATGGATTCTGCTGGAATCTATGGTCATCAACCCCATGATTCTCTTTCCAATCTTAGACCGTGCTTAGCCCTTTTGAATTCCAACCTTACTGCTGATAGACTTACTTCTGAAATTTTGTATTTCTCATGCCCTTATATCAAAGATGGAGAGCTGGTTGACCTGGAGGGATGGCTGAATTATAGCTTCCCATCATCTCTCACTGGTAATGCTGTTCGGACATAATGGGAGCTAGACAAGACAGACACAGACTTCAGAGGATAATTAGAACTGCAGAAGAAAAAAACCAATTACTCCTAACAACCTGTCTTCCATTGAGAAGCTGTATACTGCACAAGTTAAAAAGAGGGCTGTGAAACTATCTACAGACCCCTCACATCCCAGACATAAAGTGTTTCAACTCCTACCCTCAAAACAAAGCTATAGAGCACTGCACACCAGAACAACTAGACACAAGAGGAATTTTTTCCTGAACACCATCACTCTGCTAAAGAAATAATTCCCTCAACACTGTCCAACATCTGCATTATTATTACAATTAATCTTCTAATCACTCCTTATCACCCATCCAGTCCCACTTGTGACTGTATGTCTGTAACTTTGTTGCTTGTATCCTTATGATTTATATTGACTGTTTCCTAGTATGATTTGATTGCCCATTTGTACCCTATGACTCTTATTAAGTGTTCTACCAGATAATTCTTGACAAATGTATCTTTTCTTTTATGTACACTGAAATCATATGCATCAAAGACAAATTCTGTGTGTCCAATCACACTTGGCCAATAAAGAATTGATGATGATGATGATGATGATGATGATGATGATGATGATGATAGAGTTGAACTACATCTAGTGAGCTGCATGTCCTAACTGAATAATAGAGTTGGAAGAGACCCTGTAAACCTCCAGCACCTTCAATTTTGGAAGCAAGTCATTCCACTGATTAATGGAAGCTGTCAGGAAATATCCTCTTATTTCTAAGTTGGTTCTCTCCTTGATTAGTTTCCATCCATTGCTCCTTGCCCTGCTTTCAGGTGCTTTGGAGAGTAGATTGACCCCCCCCCTCTTATTCATGGCAACCCATTAGATATTAGACAATTTATATCATGTTACCCCTAATCATTTTTTAATTAAACTAGACATACCCAATTCCTGCAACTGTTCTTCATTCTTCCTACATGGTTAGTACCTATTGGAATACCAGCCCTGAGCAAGTCATTTGTTGCTTATTGTTTTGGGAAATATACAGAATTAGCCATTGCAAGTGAATGTAAAGGCTATTAAATTGTGAAACACATGCACAGACTTTCGAAGGCCGTGCTTTATGAAATAGCATATTATTTTATAAATATTCCAAAATATAAAACACTCAAAACAACATTTTCTGAAAGCAAATTACCTAGAAAAACCTACATCCAATCAAGCGTAGATGTTGTATAAGGATGTATAGCGCTCATATGGAATTTGAATGTGAGTTGGCTGGGTCAGTCCAGATTAACTAAATAAATGGGACATGGGTTTAGGAATGAGACGAGAGACTTTAGCTTTTGTTGAGGCACTGGAGAAATAGCACTGTTGTTGCCTCTGAAACTGTTTGCCACTTTGTTGCACAAGGTGAAAGGGAGAATTTGGAGGAATAAGAATGGAGAATTGGGTCAAGAGGAGCTTTGCCCGTGATCTTTAGTATCTTGCCCTGCAAAATCCAAAGCTGTAGTTCTCAAATTAGCTGTTTATTTGAGTCCAGAAAGATTTGGTGTGAAAGGTTCACTCAAAAATTATAGTAGCTTTTCTTGTGCTGCAAACTGGATGATTTGATCTGGATGGAGTAAAAAGTAGAGTTGCTCCTTATCCTTATCTTTGTTGTTGTTATTGTTATTGTTCATCACTAAGTCATATCCAATTTCCCACAACCCCACAGCATGCCAAATTCATATTCATTGTGTCAATGATACTATCTAACCATCTCATCCTATGCTGTCCTCTTCTTCTTGGGCTTTCCATCTTTCCCAACATCAGGGTCTTCTCCATGGAGTGCTCTCTCCCTCTCTCTCCCTCTCTCTCTCTCCCCCTCTCTCCCCCCCCTCTCTTTAAAATAAATTTTATTTGTACATTTTTCTTTAACATAGATGAGTGCTTAATAAACAGTGTATTGTCTGGGTCAATTTATTTATACATAATATAAATAATATTAACAATATTTACTTGTATATAGTGGTATTCTTCCAACTTCTAATTTCTACCTTTATTGTCTAATAATTTGTAAAACAAATCCCATGTTAAAAAATATTCTGTATCTTCTTTATCCTCTATCTTTAATGTTAAGCTATCCAATTCCGCACAGTCTAATATTTTTTTTAATTATGTTTTCATCTATAGGAATTTCCTCATATTCACATATTCACTTTGCACATATTGTGCAAAGACAATTATTGCTGCTGTCAACACATGTAATATTAAATATACAAACCCTTTGTCATACTTTTCTGGTAATATACCTAACAAAAATATTTCTGGCTTTAAATCTATAAGTTACTTTATCATTCTCTCTAACCATGTATGAATTTTCATCCAATATATTTTTGCCTTTGGGCATGTCCACCATGTATGGTAGTACGAGCCCGATGTCTGATTGCATTTCCAACATTTGGTGGATATGTTTTTGAACATCTTTGCTAGCCTTGCCGGTGGCAAATAAGGAATCTTCTCTTTGGTGGCCAGTGTCCCACTGTCTCCTGGAGTTTGCCCATAGCATTGATGACATTATCCAACCATCTCATCTTCTGCCATCCACTTCTCCTTTGGCCTTCCATCTTTCCCAACATCAGGGTCTTCTCCAAGGAGTCCTCTCTTCTCCTTTGGTGTCCAAAGCATTTGAGCTTCAGCTTCAGCATCTCTCCTTCCAAAGGACAATCAGGGTTGATTCCTTTTAGGATTAACTGGCTGGATCTCCTTGAAGTCTGAGGGACTCTCAAGAGTTTTCTCCAGTGGTGGCATTCTACCAGTTTCCCTACCAGTTCGGTAATCATGCACTTCATGAGTGCACACAGTTTTCCAAACACCAGCTGAGGCTGTGCTGCGCCAATCAGCTGAGCGGGTAAAGTACAGAAAAGCACAGATATGGGTGGGAGGAACAATCCTGAGCTTTTCTCTTCTTTCTCTCAGCTGATCATCGGAGTTTTTTCTTACTACCAGTTCAGCCAAACCAGGCCAAACCTGTAGAATTTCACCACTGGTTTTCTCCAAACATCACAGTTTGAACGTATCAATTCTTTGGTGCTCAGTCTTCCTTATAGTCCACCTCTCATAGCCATACCTTACTACTGAGAAAAGCATAGCTTTGACTATGTGGGTCATTGGCAAGGTGATGTCTCTGCTTTTTAATAAATAAGTGATATGCTTTCCTTTGTTGAAAAGAAAAGATAAATAGTATAAAGCTAAATGTGTTTGCTCAATATTAAAGCATTTAACACATGCTCAGATATCATTAAAGAATTATAAGCTCATGAAGACATCCGAAAAGCTTCATGTATGCCAAAGTTTGGGACATGTGTTCCTAAACCACATTTTATTCCAAAAAAAAATTGAAATGTTCCATGTGCATGCAAGAGAAAATCTAATTTTCACTGGGCTTCATTTTGTGCCTGATTAGTTTCTTACTCGAACTTTCAAGCCACAAGTCTCTTTTAGAAACTGTTTAACTGGCCTGGTAGTACGTTGCAAGTACATGTAGAATTTAGCAAGAAGCAATAAAGCCAAAAGCAATAAGGCAAAATACTATTTTGCTTCTTGGTATAGATTATTTTGGTCTGTTTGTTTATCATCTCATTACTGAAAGTCAAAATGAAAGCAGAGTGATGATTGAATTAAAACACCAAAGTGAGATAGCCGGGCTGCATCAATTCCTGCCTCCTTTTCTATAGGAAGATTTTTCTCTTATGAATGCACCAGATTAGGGCTGCAAACTTTCATCTTTGTCTCAGATTATATTAACCTGTATCTGCATAAAGATATACAGTAATGGGAAAGGGTACTTAAAAAAACTAACTTTTTATGGATTGTTGTGAGCCATCTAGAATCATCATATGAGATAGGAAGTCCTGTAAAAAAGTAAGTAAGTAAATAAATCTAGTTAATTGAAATCTATAAAATAGTATTTCCCTTCCCTTCCCTTCCCTTCCCTTCCCTTCCTTTCCCTTCCCTTCCTTTCCTTTCCTTCTCCTCTCCCCTCCTCTTTTTTTCATACATCTGTCATGTAATAAATATCTTAGTCATTAAATGTGTGCCGTTTTATATTCCCCCTCTCTATCAGAAGAAAATTAAAAATAAAATAAAATAATATTCTGGCATCCCCTACAGTTATTAAAATATTGTTGTTTTGCACCAAACACCATTGGTAGTTTGTTTAAAAATAACCAATGCACACAACCACAAAGAAGTCCCTTTCAAATAAATGGCTGCATTCTAGCCAGCATTCGTGGGTTGCTGATCACAATGGATTCTGACATTTCTGACAGTTTTGTAATTCTCGTATTCCGAACCTACCTAGGTTGTTCTGAAGGGTCTCTCCTTTGCTAAATATTTCATCCCGGGGAATGGGGCTAACATTTGCTGAACTGAAAGGACAATAAAGGACTTTGATGGATGGGGTGGAGGGATAGACTGAGTAGGCTCTACCAACCTGTTTTAAGTACTTTGGGAATGTTTAATAGCTGCCTTTTAAACCTAACATGGTGTTTTAAACATGGATGACCATCTCCTTTGCAAAAACCATCATCTCGAAATGAGGGGCAAACCTAAAACAAGCACGGGCATTCGGTAAGCAAGCTACCTCTGGACAGAAGATAAACTCTATGATCCATTGCTTTGATCCACAGCACATTTAAAAAGTCTACTAGAAGGCATTTTGCAAGTAGAACAGTTTTTCCACAAACACAAACTTGCTATGAAGAAACCATCAAGGTGATTCTAGGAAGGGATCTCTGTGGAGATAAGGAAGTTGACCTACTAACCCATATCCACATATAACTGGCCCTATTAGGTAGATTGCACCATGAAAGCAACTCCACAGGAAGGCTAAAGCTACTGCTGTTGAGTTTGGCTATAATCATGGGATCTTGCAAGACTGACTGTGCTTCCTTCTTCCTCTTTCTTGTACCTCCATGAATTAGGGATGCATGTATCTCAGCTGCTTAAAAACATTGTCTCATTCAGGACTTTAAAAATGCTTCAGCCCTTTTTTAACCTAAGAAACATGGCTGCATGTCTCCATCAAGGTCATCTCACTCTCTCTCTAAACCTATCCTCCTCCTCCTCCTCCTCCTCCTCCTCCTCCTCCTCCTCCTCCTCCTCCTCCTCCTCCTCCTCTTTTACCACTTTGGGTTTTGAAGGAGATACAAATTCTAGTTCTTGCTCTTTGGCAGCCTCAGTTATTCTTAATTGATGTTGCTATAATGTGTCTTTGATGTTGTCTCTAAATCTTCTTCCAAGTCTGCCACATGTTCCTTGACCTTCTCTTTTTGTATATACCTTGTAGGATATGAAATCACAAGACACCATATCCAGGTAAGCAAACCACTCTTTAAGGGACCCAGTGGCTCAGTGGCTAAGACGCTGAGCTCGTTGATCAGAAAGGTCGACAGTTTGGTGGTTCGAATCCCTAGCACTGCCTAACAGAGTGAGCTCCCGTTACTGGTCCCAGCTTCTGCCAACCTAGCAGTTCGAAAGCATGTAAAAATGCAAGTAGAAAAAATGGGGACCATCTTTGGTGGGAAGTAAACAGCATTCCATGTGCCTTTGGCATTCAGTCATGCAGGCCACTTGACCATGCAGACATCTTTGGACAGCACTGGCTGAAATGGAGATGAGCACTGCCCCCTAGAGCCGGAAATGTATGTGTGAGGAGAACCTTTACCTTTTTATATGTAGAAACATGTGGCTGTTGTAACATACAATGCCACCATTTTTGCATTATCCCAACAAAACATGATCCCACCCTGCATTCCCATCAGTCATTCAGATCAAAGGATCAGGATGCGAGGATTTCTTGTGATCCAATCCAAGCTGCCTATTTTATTTGATTTACACTGATTTGGATAGCCAGGTCAATTTAATAGATTATGGGGGGTAGTGAAAACTCGGCATTGGTGACAGGAAAGGCATCCGGCCATTAAAATACTCAGCTAGCTCTATTCAGTTGCCCAGACTCCACCCCGCAAGGAATTATGGGGTCATTAGATGAAGATGAGGATGATGGGGGTGGTGAAAAATTGACTCAAATGGAACAGAACAGTATAACAGAGTTGGATTTGATTTTAAACGAGTTAGGTATATATATATTTTTAAATGAGGTGTTACTTAGGAACAAAAGTCCTTTCAAGATTTCAGGAAAAAAAATCAGTTCAGAAGTTCAATCAAATTGGTTTTAAATTGCAACTGGGAGCATATCCATGTTGGGCTTGCAAGCTGCTCCTCATCTTATACTCAGGTCAGCTTGACTCTAAGCTGAATTTAGAAATCCCTGTCTGAGTTGCTTTGGTAACAGCTTGCAAGAGCTTCTTTTCCATCCAAACTTTCTGCTCCAGGAAATCGATTGTCGATCGCTTTCTTTTCTATGGAGAGGTCTTACTGGAATGTGTACTCTCATGTGTATGCTCATGAGTATGTATGCACATGTAAGAGGAGAAGATAAAGTAAGATTGTATTTATGGGTACACAGTAAAGCACATGAAGGCAAATGAATGCAGGCTTAAGAATTAACTCCATTCCTCCCTTAGTGTGTTGTTCTTTTCTAATGTCTTTTAGAGCTACCTTTGCCACAAATGCTACACAGCACAACAGTTCTAAGATTTGCTTTGTAAATGAAAAGATGCTGCTTCAAAACCCAGCAAAAGAATTTTAAAGAATTTTTAAAGATTACTATTTTTTCCTTTTGGGGGTGGGTGGGACTTAAAGAAAGGAATGAAAACAGTCCAATAGTGCATTGTGGTACTTCCTTCCTTCTTCCCTCCTTTCCTTCCTTCCTTCCTTCCTTCCTTCCTTCCTTCCTTCCTTCCTTCCTTCCTTCTGTCCTTCCTTCCTTCTTTCCTTCTTCCCTCCCTCCCTCCCTCCCTCTTTCTTTCTTTCTTTCTTTCTTTCTTTCTTTCTTTCTTTCATCCTTTCTCAGGCTCTTCTGGATACAGTGCAAAATTATTTTTTAAAAAACCACCTGGTATGGCCAACAGAAGAACAAAACGATAAATAGCTCAAATGAAATGAAATAAGAGGAAATAAAAGTCACCATTTCAATATATGGCAGTCAAACCTGTTAAAAATTAAATTAAAATCCCTGAAAGAACAGTTTCTCAGCAGTGAATTGAAAGGACATGGCAGGTATGTCAGAAATGGCACTTCCCAAGTGAGATGGCATTAACACTTAGATACCTGACCAATAGCATTTCAGGCATATCCTGAAGGGTACTTCTGTTCCTCTAATCACAAACTATCTAGAAATTAAAATCAATACTTTGGATTGGACTCAAAATGAACCTCAGAGCACCTACCAATCTATTAACCTAGAGGCTTTGATAAGTCTGAACGAAAGTTTCTGAACTATCTTTTAAAAGTTTTCTCATTGCAAGAACTTAAACAAAGGATTGTCAGAGGTTGTGCTCTAAAGGTTGTCCCTGCCCTTTTATATATAACCTGCAACCCTAAGCTACAACATTAAGTAATGTATCATAACATAACAATATAACATATCATAACACAACATAACAGAGATGAGACGTGATGATATGATATGATATGACATAATATATGATATATGGGATGGGATGGGAAGGGAAGGGAAAGGAAAGGAAAGGAAAGGAAAGGAAAGGAAAGGAAAGGAAAGGAAAGGAAAGGAAAGGAAAGGAAATTATTCATAATTATGCAGAAGTTGCAATTTATTTTCCCTACATCCCTCCTAGCCTGTGGAAGTGGTGGCATCTGGATCAGGGGGCGAATATGTGTGATGAATGAGCATGACACATGTTTGAAAGAGATGGGGCTTGCATCACAACTCAATCTGCCATCTTGCCAATTTTCATCTCATCCTGTGGAGGTTGCGGTTGGGATGGTGATAGACATCTCCAGATTCCAGTATTCACTATATTTCACCCAGTAATCAAGTGTGTTTTTCTTCCCTCTAACTCATGGTCACTTTAAGTAATATGAAAAATTGTAAAAAGGAGGGAAAAATCACAATTCATGCTGATTATGTCAATTCAATACTTTTGGAGCTTATAAAGATTTAACTTTCAATTTAGCTAATTAAAATTCACCCTTACCAATCTGTGCACACAGTTAATCAATGAAAGCTTTAATTGATTAACCTACCAAATTAAGTGATCCATACTTATATAGCCAATCACTTTAATTATTGCTACTGTTACAGGCACAGCAAGAATGTGTTCTCTTCATCCTGTAATTATGACATGAATGCATTATTTTTTAATGTAACAATTACTTCAGTGGTATGTAATGTTTTAAGATCCCTTGCATTTTTTTTAAATTACATTTATATGCCACCCTTCTTCGAAGACTCAGGGCGGCTTACAATTTTTGGAGCACAACCCAATACGCTCAGCAATAGCCTTCATTCCATTGTATATGCCTGCTTATTACTAAGCGGCATTTTTACAAAGTCAGCTAATTGCCCCCAACAATCTTGGGTCCTCAATTTACCTACCCCGAGAGGATGGAAGGCTGAGTCAACCTTGAGCCTGGTGGGATTCGAGCCTGCACTAATTGCAGGCAGCTGGAACTTAAGTGCTAGGCATTTAACAGCCTGCACCACCATTTATAGGCAAAGAGGAGGATAGATGATAAAATTAAGCTTTAAGATTATTAATTTTGTAAATAGTTACATTCTACATTGGATTTGTATTTCAAAGAACAACAACTACAGTAAGTCTTGTCTATATATATAAAAGTGAAATACCACTTATGCATCATCACAAAATCTCCAGAACCGTAAAGCCTACCAATTTGAAATTTGGTACATATGTTCCTCTTGGCTTCTAGGTGCTCACTAAGAAAGGATTTTTTGAAATAACCATCAGATCATTAGCATTTCATATATTATTATTAACACACTCTGATGCTAAGGAGTTCTACTCTCCCTCCACACCTGAAAAGAAATTTGCAGAACACAAGTAGAGGAGAGGAGTTTCAGTTTCAGTTTCAGTTTCACAGCACCTAGCAGCTTTAATACAGAACAGTTGAGCTAAGCCACGCCCAGGTTCTTTGCTGTCTCCTTCTTGCTCACACATCAAATACTCTTTAAGTTTCCAAACAGCCCTCAACTCTCTCACACACTGACAGGATGCTAGCCAGATGAATACCAATGGATGCTGGTAGGCAGAGGCACAATTTTCCCCCTTATTTTCCTCCCCAAAAACTAAGCCCAATCACATACTCACATCTGTCACTCTTCTGACTTTAACTGACAATTTGATGCAAATATATATTTGCTATCTTGGGGGAAGAAAATAATCCAGCCAGTTTCCTACATGTTCAGTACTTCTTTTCTCTATTAAACTCCAGTGGACAAAACAAAACTATTTTAGGTACTTTCGGTAATTGCAGTTGGAAATTGAACAATCTGCCCAGTTCTCCATTCACTCGTTTGAATTTAGAACAGCAGGTCATTGATTTCACTGTCTTTTGACTTGACCGTATCAACCAAAATGACGGTTTGGGGATATAGAGGAGAAGCAGTAGCCAGAGGTTAATGTTATTCATCTAGCAACATCATACTGAAAAAAAAGAACACACACACACATATAAACAATAAACAAAAAAAATCAAACTCTGAAGTGCGGGGAGATGCAGCAAATGAAATTGATTCAAACGGCTCAGAAAGAAATTATCTTCCTAAAGGGAAAACATTGAAAAATTCTATCTATTGTATGAGTGTCAATGTAGCATTTGAACTCATGACATGAAAGTTGAATTCTCTGATGGGCTTGGAGGTTTAAGGATCCAGAGTTTTAGAAGGTGAGAACAAGGTGAAAAACATGATGGTATCCCATAGCAGGGTTCACCTCTTCCAGATTGTAAGATAAATCCACTTGGAATAGTTTGTGGGATTATCCTTAAGATACAGGAGGAGATGACCTGCAGCCATGGCCAAAGAAGAGACAACTCAACCCACAGAAGGAATAGTACCTTAGAAAGCTTCTCAGAAGGGACACTTTCTAGTTTGCTAGAAAGCACAATAAATATAGTGTTAGTTCTCGTGCCATTGGCCCCAACAGGCCAAAAATCCGCTGTGAGGCGTGCGCATGTGCAGTGAGGTAAGTTTGCCTGCGGCTCGTGTGCCAGCACAAATGGCTTTGCATGCCACCTGTGGCATGCATGCCATAGGTTCACCAACACAGGAATAGGTCTTTCTGGTGCAAGAGGTTGAAAGTATTTCAAGGTAAGCCTGATAACCAGAAACCTTATTTAATATGAAGCATTGCCCACAAGAATTTCAGAAGGAATATAGAGTGTAGAGATAAGAAGGAAAGATTGACGGTTCAAAACGTAAAGCTATGTCAAGAAGACTATTCATGTAATAATTTTTATATAAGCATAACAACACCCAGAAAACATCTGTATGTCACAGAAGAAGATTAGAAGCATTAGAAACTCTAAATCTGGGCATGGAATTAATTTAGGATTATATGAGCAGCTGAACATTTGTTGGCAGTTTCAGGTAACTGTCAGAGTATATTCATGAACTGGAATAGAGCATGGTAACAAGTCCAGCCAATGAATAGGCATAGCAACTAAGTCAGCCAATGAGAACTGTCTGGAAACTGAAACTAGAAGTAGCCTAGGCATAAGCTGTGCAGCTCTGAAGCTATGTTAAACTCTGAGTCTGTCTATTGAAGATGAAACTGCTTCTCTCCTCTTCTGTGTGTCTTGCTTGCCTGCTAACTAAAGTGAAGCTGAGGTCTGTTTCTGAGCTCCTGAGTTGCTGTTCTGCTCTGAACCTGTAACATGTCTGCTTCTGTATGAGTTTGCTCCGTGTTGGAGAAATCTACAACTGGTATTGTAAAATTTACTTTATGTGTTTATAAAGAAGTTAAATGAAGCCTCAGCCGTCTGTGTTTACTTTTCTGGCGCTGAATTTATGTTGCAATACTCCGAAAAGTAACATTGAAACCAGACACAGGCGTAAGTGCTAAAACAAGACATTTTCTCTCAATCCAAATATGGTAGTTGTATACGTCCACAAGATTTCGGTATCTGCAATTCACCATACCTTGTTTCTTGACTTCATGTGACAATATTCCATAAACCATAGGGAAAGGACAGTGCTGGATTCTTAGCAATAGCAGAATAACAGTCTTAAAAGGGACCTGGGAGGTCTTCTAGTCCAACAATCTCTTGCTCAAACAGGAAACCCTGTACCATTTTGTAAAAATGGCTGTCCCGTCTCTTCTTAGTGATGCAGCACACACAACGTCTGAAGGGAAACTGTTCTACTGTTTAATTGTTCTGACAATTTTCCTTTATACTTTTCTTGTATCCAGGAGCATGGTTTGCTCCAGTCTTACCTTGGTCGTGAAGTTTTGCTCTTCTTGCCTGTCCCACAGGTGCTTTTTCAAGAGGCAACTGGACTTTTTTGTTTTTCTTTGAAGATGTTTCGCTTCTCATCCAAGAAGCTTCTTCAGCTCTGAAGAAGTTTCTTCAGCTCTGAAGAAGCTTCCTGGATGAGAAGCAAAACATCTTCAAAGAAAATCCAGAAAGTCCAGTTGCCTTTGGGACAACCATGCCCTGGATGACTGAGAATCTCCATGGACGTTCTTGCCTAGTAGCAGGAATATGTGAGAACTATCTGAAAGCATTGAGCATCCATAGCTCCAAGACCTTAATGTTTAAAGGTTGACATACGTTTAACCTTTTCATATGGAAGCTGAACTCATACGAAGGACTACTGAGACCTGTAAAAATATGATGGCAACTCATTCATTCATTATCAGATTTCATTACTACTGCCACTTCCCTTTAGTTTGATTTAAGTGTATCAAAGAGAAATAGAGATGGCAGTGGAATCTATGATAATGAATGAATCAGCTGTGATAATATCTGAGAGAAGTAGAAGGGTGGGATCAATCAAGCCAAAGGAACATAGGTGAATTTTTGAAAATGAAAAAAGCAAAAAACAAAAAAACAAAACAAAACCCAAATTAAAATCTTAATAGCTCTTACTCTTGGTCTTTCTAAAACACACATGTGTAGAATATAAATGTTCTCACTGTTTTAATCATCCTCTTGAAACTGGCAAGATTTTTTTTCTTCTTCTCAATACACTGGAAGAACTAAATACTTTCATATAAATAATTTAGAAGAACAAAATCAATACATATCCCATCCTGATTGTAAGGATACAGGGCTGATTGGGATCAGGAAATTAAAGTCATAACTGGTAATCTAAAATCAACCAAAGCTCCTTGAAGGTAGCTTGGAAACTCAGGTGTCATTAAACTTTATCTTTATTCTCCAAATGAAAAAAAATATATGAGACTTTTCTTTAAAGCAGTGGACTTTAGTGGATTTTCCCTCTTGATGGGGCCACAGAAGGAACTGTAAGCTTAGTAAAGTTTATATTGACTCTCTTTGCTAGCAGTAATGACAGAGGGGTAAATGTAGAATTTCTAGTATGGTGCAGTGGCTAAGCTGCTGGGTCATAACCAGAGGTTGATGTACTGAAATCTGTGATAATGACTTTTGATTGACCAAACTTTCTCAACCCAGTGTATTTCATGGGGTTGTAGAGATAGAACATAGAAACATAGTGCTGGAAGGTCTTCTACTTCAACCCCCTGCTCAAGACAGGAGACCTTAATATCATCTTGGTCAAATGGTAGTCCAGTCTCTCTTTGAAATCCATTTGAAAACCTCCAGTGTTGGAGAACCCACAACTTCTGGAGACAAGTTGTTCCACTGATTAATTGTTCTCATTGTCATAACATTTCTCCTTACTTCTAGGTTGGATCACTCTTCAATGAGCTCCCACCCATTATTTCTTGTCCTGTCCTCTGGTGCTAGATAGAAGCCCAGTAAGGCTTGTCAAGCTCATTAAAAAAGGTGGGTTACAAATATAACAAACAAATAAGCATTAACAATAGGGGTGATGCAAATAACCAATAAAGAAAAGCTTCCTATGGAAGTGATCCATACTTATAGCCAAGTGGTACATAGTGAGTGGTACGTAGTGAGATCCATTAGAAGCCTTACCCAGATTTTGCTCTGAATATTCAGAATCACTTGCATTTTGAGTTGTTAACATCAGCAGTGAAAGAGCTTTTACTTGAAATATCCATCATACACTTTAATCTTTGATACACATCCTGATAATTTTTGAGCCACATCTGCCTCATTCAGTTTTCATTGGCTGAAATTGTGACATGTCCATTAGAAAACATAGAATGCAATTAGATGTAATCAAGTGGCTGTTTACCTATAAGGGAATTTCCTCAGCCAAGTAGAGAGGTGGGAAATCCTGAAACCTCTTTGTTTGAAATGTGTGACTCAACACATTTTGATTGATTGGTGTCCAAATCTGGTTGGCAGGCCATAGAAATCCTACCTCATCTTCTTAGCACTTCCTGGTGGCGAATGATCTTTTAGGTGACCTACTTGAGTGCCCTTACTTTTCATTGACAAACATATGACAAATCAGGAATTTCCAAATACTGATACATCTGTCTCATATTCCACTTCTCAGGATGATACAAAGAACTTACCACTTTGGAATGCTTTTTGTGGATAGCTTGATAGTCCTACTAAACAAAGAAGAAATTTTTATCAAAGAAGATATCTATCTGAAGTCATCCAAGGAAGTATTGCCTTCAATAAATATCTTGCACAGTTCATCTCTTCTGATCCCTTTCACACCAGGCTTCTGGAAAGGGGAATGGAAGGACACTTTGATTCCCACCATGGATGAATGGCTACAGAAGTTGATGGAGCTGGAGAAGTTTCTTGGATGAGAAGTGAAATGTCTTCAAAGAAAAATCAGAAAGTCCTGTTAGTCAGAGTATATTCATTAACTGGCAGAGACATGGTTAACAAAGTCAGCAAGTGAGTAAGCATGGCAACAGACCAGCCAATGGGAGCTGACAGCCTGGGTGTGGTTTGGCTCTGTGTGCTTTGTTGAGAATTGAAACTGAAACTGATATCTACTCTGAGCTGCTGCTGCTGCTGCTTGTGTTTTTGCTTATGTTACATTGAAAGAATCTACAAATGGTATTGTAAACTTTACTCATGTTAATATATTTATAAAGAAGTTAATGATCCTGCTGAATCAATCATCTATGTGTTTTCTGGACTTGAACTTATGCTGCAAACTCTAACACTGTTGCCCCATGAAAAACCACCTTTGGGACAACCATGACCTGGATGACTGAGAATCAGACATTAATGTGGCAGAGATGACTAAATTGACTGTTTTGATTAATGAAAAGAATATAAGTACTTTTGTTGCTACATGGACAAAGCTTCTGGACTTTGAGCTCGAGGTGGAAAAAAATGAAACTTTGATTTTGGGTTTTACTGATTAGGTTGATTCATTGTTATAGAAATGGCTAATTTATATCATTTTGGAAAAGTAAAAAGTCGAGGTTCGATGTTAATGCTTTCTTCTACTGTAACAAAGAGTTAATGCTTTTTTTTCTTCCTCACTTTTCTTTCCCCTTTTCCTCCCCATTGTGTCCTATTATTTG
The DNA here is from genome assembly GCA_009733165.1 of Naja naja. Lineage (NCBI taxonomy): Eukaryota > Metazoa > Chordata > Lepidosauria > Squamata > Elapidae > Naja > Naja naja. The sequence continues at coordinate 49,007,948 of CM019153.1, read as the reverse complement.
CTTTCGTGTTTTTTTGTATTTTATTCTATAATCTAATAAAAATGTTTAGAAAGAAAGAAAGAAAGAGAGAGAGAGAGAGAGAAATCGAGAAAAATAGATAAAAGGTTGCCTTGTAGAAGAAAGTTGATCTATTTCCTCAGCCAAGAAGAGAGGTGGTAAATCCTGAAGCCTCTTTGCTTGAAATGTGTGACTCAACATATTTTTATTGATTGGTCTCCAAATCTGGTTGGCAGGGCATAGAAATCCTATCTCATATTCTTAGCACTTCTTGATGGCGATTGATCTTTTAGGCGACCTACTTGAGTTTCCTTACTTTCCATTGTGCTCTCTCTGAGCTTTTATATGACAAACTCCACTGAAATGCAGAAATTGGTTCCTGAGAAGGAGAATGACAGAGTAAAAAAAAAAGGTCTTGAAAAAAGTCTAATCAGCTTACATGCAAGCCGTGACATCGCATCCATCTAGGACAGGGGTGTCAAACTCGGTTTCTTTGAGGGCCACATCAGGGTTGTGTTTTACCTCAGGGGGCTGGGGTGAGTGTGGCTGGGATGGGTGGGGCCAGCTTGACATCACTCATGTTGGGGGGACCTATGGTGGCCCAAGCACTCTACCAGCAAAAATGGGCTCCTGAGCTCTATTTTTGGCTGTAATGGCCTCCTGCAACCCTCTCCCAGTGAAAACAACGGCCCGCCTGAGCTCTGTTTTTGCTCGCAGAGGGTTGCAGGAGGCCATCGCAACCAAAAATGGAGCTTGGGAGCCCATTTTCACTGGCAGAGGCACCACGGGCCAGTCCTTTGCTGTTTCTAAGGCAGCCTTGTGGGCCAGATCTAAGCACCCCATGGGCTGTATCTGGCCCCCATGCCTTGAGTTTGACACCCCTGATCTAGGAAGAGAGGGAGACAAAGTTTTCTTAAATAACAAGGGAGTTCTAGTTGAAATAAGTTGACAAGGCTCTCTGAAACATTACTTCACTTTAGGGATAGTGAAAGTTTCCAGATATTTAACCCTACAAGAAATTTTTCTTCTAAGAAGGATATCCAAAGCTACTGGATTGTGGGAGAGAATTTAGAAAAACATACCACCTTCCCATCTTTTCCCCACAGGTATCTTACACCTGTGAAGAGAAAACACTTAGAAGGATGTGGTGGCTCAGTGGCTAAGACGCCGAGCTTGTCGATCAGAAAGGTCGGTAGTTTGGCAGTTCGAATCCCTAGCACCGCGTAACGGAGTGAGCTCCTGTTACTTGTCCCAGCTTCTGCCAACCTAGCAGTTCGAAAGCATGTAAAAATACAAGTAGAAAAATAGGGACCCCTTTGGTGGGAAGGTAACAGTGTTCCGTGTGCCTTCGGCATTTAGTCCTGCCGGCCACCTGACCACAAAGATGTCTTCAGACAGAGCTGGCTCTTCTTCGGCTTTGTAACAGAAATTAGCACCGCCCCCTAGAACCAGAAACAACTAGCACATATGTATAAGGGGTACCTTTCCTTTCCCTATCTTACATCTGACAAACAAAACTAGGTTCATGTCTGTCATCACTCATGGAATTGGATGGATTTGGGCTAGTCCCTCACACTTACCTCAGCGTCGTTCCTGGTGTTTCTGTGTTTCTGTGAGGGAAAACTGGCAGAAGGATTGCTATGGATGTCATTTTATCATGGAGGTGGGGTACCAACTGATATATAAATAAGTCTGTTTGCATTAAACTGTTGCATTTAATTGAAGGTCACCATCTTTTTCTGGAAGCTTTCTAATATTCCTAGGTTTCCTCCCGAGCCATCGACATACACAAGGATATAAATCTTAAAAAAACAGTCCCTGTACACACCAAGGTACATTGAAGCAAAAATTAATATAAAACTTTATAAATATATAAAAAAAACAAGCTCCTATCTTTATTAACATTTAAAAACTCTTTGAGAGCTCATTTTGCAACACATTTTCTGGATGTTAAATAAATATTTGCTGTGACAGTTAACAGCAACAAATAGCAGAGAAATGGCCTAGCACAAGCAACAAATCAGATTAATGTACCAATTCCATTAAAACCCCTCCCTATAGGAAAAAAACCACTTCCAACAGAATAATTTTATTAGAAATATAACTGAAGATCCCTATAGGCAGCAAGACTCCACTGGAAAGATCAGTAAAAAGAACTAAAATATCATTCAAAACACACAAAGGGCTACAATTCACAATGCTACAGAAACCCCTGAGTTAACAGAAGATTCCACAGAACCACAAAATCAGATAATACATTCTTCATTCAACAACGTATCGATTTACTTCTATAGATAAGTTACACCTGTGGCCATCAACCTGGAACATTCCATTAATTTTTTTAAAGAACTGGAGATGGAGAAGCATGGGTCAACTGAAAAGTTACCTAGTTTATACAATAAAATCAAGATTGGGCAAGTCAAATTTGGAACATTTTGGTCCATTGAACTTGTGGACCATCGATTCATATAAAAAAGATGTCAGTGGTTCTTAGATATGAGAATTGATACTAGCAATACTTTTTCTATGCAACAATATGATGGAGAGCTCTACTACTTTTTTCTCCATTAACATGATGCCCTAATAATCCTCTCCCTCCTCCTTTTCTTCCTCCTTCTTTTCCTCCTCCTCCTCCTTCATCCTTCGTTCTCCTCCTCCTCCAACTTTGACATCCTGACATTGTTGGAACAATTTGTCCTTTATCCTGAGTGACCTGTATACCAATACCAATAGCAAAACAAAACAGAAACAAACAAAAAACTTGAAGATGAAGGAAGTTAGTGATTTTAGCAAGACAACTCAAAGCACACTTTCCAATCAATCATGAAGTACTTACAAGATATAAATAAATTCTTGGGATTATTTGAACCATCCTTTTTCCCCTATAATGTCCATTATTACTAAAGATAAGCTATGGCAGATGTAGGTCAGTTCATATCCTCAAAATGTTTTTGACTACAAATCCCAAAATCCTTGTCTGAGAGAGTAGGGATTACAAGTTCCAAGCGTTAAAGAGTACCAGCTTACCTAGGCTCATGCTAAACAAATGAGTCTCCTATTAAAATGTTTTTTTTTAATGGAAGGCAGTAATTTGAAACACACTACTTAGTACAGGTGCCTCTTAAATTCACTTTCTGCATGAGATCTCTTTGCATAGGAAAATCACCTCTTTGTCCAGGCTAATGTAGCTCTTGGCATCATGATGTTTCAAAAAGTAAATTTCCCCATCTTCCAATTAGGAAGCGAATGGCTATAATCCATTTATGTGAGACAAAATACACACTATCAGGTGTGAACTTCATGAAAAGGAAACTATGCTCCTGAGCTAAGAGTAAAAAGTTCCAAATTGTATCCCCTTTTCTTCCTTTCACCACATTCTGTTTTTTAAATGTTCTTAGATATTCTTAAACACCTAGCATTTCTAATCCATTTATTAGAAAAGTAAGTAGCTGCCAGCAATAAGTTTATTATACCTAGCGACCTAGGCCTGAGAGAAGAGAAATGGATTTACAAAGAATCCATTGAGCCTGTTTTTTTTAATTGTTTCTATCTTCTGTCCCTCAAAAACATAGAAAGACTCAAATGAATGGATGAAATGAATCAATTCCTTTGAAAGTCATACTTCATCGAAAATCAGATATAGGAGATGACCTGGCTGAGCCCAAGGAAGGGTTGAAGCCTGTCAAAAGTCTAAAGTCCTTTTGTGCCCACAAAAAAATCTAAGTCCAGCCCATTTTGAATTCCATTGATTCTTATCTACTGCCAATTAGCTTTGATCATTCGTAGTTCAGATTCTTGTAAAAAGCTTAAGCTTGTGATAAATCTTTATACTCATTTGAACTACCTGGATTTATTGATTTTCCTGAGGCTTGACATTAGAACTTTATTCTTTGTTCTAACTTCTGATGAATCAGACTTTCAAATGAATGGCAATTCAAGTGTGGAAATAATTTATTTAAGTTTATTTAAAAAGATAAAGATAAAAAAATGAATACAAACTAGAAAACAAAAGAAAGGAAAAAGAAAAATGAAAAAAAGAAAGAAAATATAAACAAAAAGATTTCCTTTCTTCAGCAAGAGAAGTACAATTTTTAGTAACTTATAACCTTTTCCTCAATTCAGCAAAGGACATCTTTCTCATACATCATCTCTTACCTATAAACAAATTATAAAATCTTGTCATTTAGTCCTAATCAGCAAAAGTCCATAAAAAGTTACCAAAAATAACAACGTATATATTTTAAACTTAATCAAATATTATTTTCTCCTAATCAAGAACACTTTCCCATGGAAAGGTTTCATACAGTTAGTTTCTAAAATCTTCATAAATATTTTTGTGAATTTTGAAGCCACTCACTGGAAGTATTCTTGTAATTAATTTAGATTAAACCAATCTCAGTTCAGGTCCATCTGGCCCATTATCCATTTTTAACTGTCCCAAATTAACATTCTAGTAATCCTTTTGCCTTTATATTAAAAAAAAAGTCCTTAAACTTTTTTCATCAAGAGTAGAAGGAATCTCACCCAGTTTAATGACACTTGCTCTGCAGAAGGTTCTTAACATCCAAAAAGTCATTAACAAGCCATTTCCTAAAGTAGTTAATAAAATAAATCTGTGAATCCAGTCTCCTTTGGAAGTGACCGAGTATAGCTTAGGTGAGATAACTTTCCCCCACCTCTGAGAACTCAAAAAACCCAGTGGAAATAACTCTCTTATGATCTCCTTATGGGGAACCCATTGAATGGAGTCCTTCTGGGTAATCTTGGTTCTTTCCTTGCTCCAGAGAGGACTTCAGGTCCATTCACGAGCTCCTCTTTCCCCAGCAATCATCTTCTGCCTGCTATTGGTTGCCTGGAAGACCCACAAGTGCTGAAATAATTTAGACCAATTGTTTTATTTATTTATTAAATGTATCCCCCACCCATCTTATTTCCAACAACTTTGGGCAGATTACCACCTAAAGGTAAAGGTAAAAGTTCCCCTCGTGCATACGTGCTAGCAGTTTCCATCTCTAGGGGGTGGTGCTCATCTGTGTTACAAAGCCAAAGAGCCAGCGCTGTCTGAAGACATCTCCGTGGTCATGTGGCCTGCATGACTAAATGCCGAAGGTGCACAGAATGCTGTTACCTTCCCACCAAAGTGGTCTCTATATTTCTACTTGCATTTTACATGCTTTTGAACTGTTAAGCTGGGACAAGTAGCAGGAGTTCACTCCATTACATGGTGCTAGGGATTCGAACCGCCAAAATGCCAACCTTTCTGATTGACAAGCTCAGTGTCTTAGCCACTGAGCCACTGCATCCGGCAAGATTACCGCATAATAAACCCTAAAAACATTGAATGTAAAATGATAGCTGTCCTGTTTGGAAAAGGAATGGGCCTGCCCCTGAACCAATTGCTCTGAAACAGATGCACCTATGATGGGAATATCCATCCATTAAGCATGTCAGAAGCAGCAATACAAATTGCCTCTGAAGGTATCATTTCTCTTGGCTTAATGAAAAAAAATTGCTAGTTTTTACTGCTTACAGGAATACAGCAGTTAAACATGTATGCTGAAACATGGAGTAAGGAAGGAAAAAAAAGAAACAGACCTACCTAATTATGGCAAGGACTCACAAGATAAATGATTAGAAAAAGGAAATTCTACAAAATGTTTGAAATCTGGGCCCAAAATAACAAGGATACTGCATTTTATTTACTTACCATTTACCATTTAAATAAATTTAAATGCATGGTCATAGATTAAAGGGATAAGTATAAATTAAATTAAAGAGATAAAATAAGTGACAATGGGTTAAGAAGAGAGCATGTCAAGTAAAGAGAAGGAAGTAAAATGTTAATAATAGTATTAATAAAACATCATGCAGCCGATAAGGCTCTTCACCCATTTGTACTACTTAGGGAAACCTGAGGACAGATATAAACATCCAAGTGGCCTCAATGACCCTCAAAAAGGATGCAAATAACCAACTGTCTGCAAGGAATATAAATCCTTCCATTCCCCACCATCCACTCAGAGCTGAAGAAGCTTCTTGGATGAGAAGCGAAGCATTTTCAAAGGAAAACAAACAAACAAAGTCCAGTTGCCTCCTGAAAAACCTTTGGGTTGATAATAGTATTATTATTAATAATAATAATACTGGTGCTGGTGTTGACCTATAAAGCCCTTCATGGCATTGGACCAGGGTATGTGCGGGAGATCCTGCTGCCAATAACAGTCTCCCGATGTCCTGTGTGCTCCCATCGACAGGGCCTTCTCTGGGTGCCATCGGCCAGGCAATGTCGGCTGGCGGTCCCCAGGAGTAGGGCCTTCTCTCTGGGAGCACCCACCCTATGGAACCAGCTCCCCCTGGAGCTCTGACTGGCCCCGACCTCCGCTCCTTCTGCCGTGGCCTAAAAACATGGCTGTTCCAACTAGCCTACCCGGACAGATGGGGGGGGGAGGGTTTTTAGCATAGTTTTAATTGGAATGTTTATGAGACCTTGGGTTTAATAGTTTTTTTAATATTTGTATATTTGTATAACTGTCTTTACTTTGTAAGCCGCCCTGAGTCCTCAGGGAGATAGGGTGGCATATTAAGTCTCATAAAATAAATAAATAATAAATAAAATAATACAATGAAACTAAGGTTCTGCAGAACTTCATAAGAGAATGTGGAAATTGTGGAGCCAATTAATTAGAACTTGGGCCTTCTATTAACAAATGCACAGAATTTTCACAACTTCCCTTAGAAAACTCTCTGAAGTCATTATAGTAGTAATAACCCAATTCTATTTGGACCCAGCTCTTCATAGATTTTTTCGCTATAAAAGACAGAGAAGTCACAAATTAGCCTCAAGGGCTGTTCATGCTGGCTCCCCGTCAACATCTGAAGTCTGAAAGAAAATCCTTTCTTTCTCAGTGAAAATCGCCTGAGGAATTCTGAAGGACACACAGCTACCTATCACTAGACGTAATCAGCTTTCCAAAATATTTAACATCTTTAAAGAGTCTTCCAGATGGATTAATTCCATCTAACGGCTGGGGAAAAGAAGTTTTGAAAGGAATCTTAAAACTTGAAGGACCTTTCTAGTGAATTCCTCACCGAAGAATTCTGCAGTGAAATCTACAGGAACTTTTCAAATCACTGGTTAAAGCTCACAGGGTAGATGCATCCTACTGCCGGTTAGAAGTCCATTCATGATCTCTGACTCTGACAGAAGGTTGTCTTCCTGGTGAAATGCATGTCTGAAATCCAGAAGCTGGTGTTGGAAGAAATATCCATCGGGTTCAGTTCCAAGCTGGGAGAAAGACCCTGGAAACATGGAGGCTGATTGGAAAGATGGTTTAATGAAGCAGAAGTACATGGGTGATTCTGGGCTGCTGACCACATAAAGTTGAGAGTGAGGGGTTCTTATACCTTCTCTTGGGCTTTGAACTTGAGCTTCCTGTTCCTGTGCAACAACATGTATTCTATTGGCTGTTGTAGAGGGTCATAGCTGGCTCTGTGGGTTGTCTGAGCCAAGCTTGATTGAAGCTTGAGGGTGATGCAATGAAAGGGCTTGTGTTCTGAAAGGGTGTTGGGTAATTCCTATTGTGGCTTAATGGTTTTGCCCTGAAGGATAATACCATCCTTTTGGAGCTGAAGGTCTTTTGTCTGTTTTTTGCCTTTAAAACATGTTTCTCCTTTAGGGAAATATAATATTCTGCCTTTTTAATATTTCTCAAAATATTTCATTCTTCTAGGAGAGGAGTGGGTGATAACTTTGTACACGGGTAAATTTTGGAGCAGTTTATGATGGAAGCTCTCCTGATTTGTCCTTCAGCCATGAGGATTCTGTGTGCGTGTGTGTGTGTTCTTATTTTGTGTGTGTGTGTGGCACGTTGTGTGTGTGGCACTTATTTGTGTGTGTGTGTGTGTGGAATCATTTGCCACTATTATCTTCCAACGTGCTATTCAAGTTCCCAGTTTACCTTATGATGCTGGACTATCCCAGTTGTTTCCATACAAATCCTGACTAAGCACAAGCCTGCTGTTATTCATTCCTATCATTTATTATTATTATTATTATTATTATTATTATTATTATTATTATTAATTCGACTTGTATGCTGCCCTACTCCCTAAGAACTCAGGGCGGCGAACATTAAAACAGAGCAAATTTACAATAAAAACAATTAGATAAAACAAGTCAAATATATTAAAACATTAAGATTAAAAACCCTACTCCTGCCCCCGGGTCATTCCAGGCCGGCCTGGATAAGAACTAGTTTCAAAATTAAAGTACTTACCATAAGCTTCCCAAGCAAAGGATTCCAATCAGAACTTCCTCTTACAGGAAGTCCTTGATCAATGGCCAAAATTGGGGTTGTAATTCCAGTCACTAAGCAAAGTGATTTTGAAGCAAGGCATCACATGACTGGACTCAATTTTCCAACCGTTTTTATTACAGCCATCAATTGAATCATGTGGTCATTAAGCTTCCCCATTGACTTTGTTTTTAGAAGCCACCTGGATAGGTCACCTGCTGATCAGGTGACATTGTAAGATACTGCAACCATTGAAAATGCAAGATGGGTGCCAAGCACCTAGATAGCAGTTGTGTGACTGTTCAGGTGGTACAGCAGTTGTAACTTGGAGGATGGGGTCATAAGTCATGTTTTGCAAACGTGATGGCCATCTTTGACCTCAGGCCATCAGAAAGTACATCTGATTCTTGTGAGGCACAGGTATTTTGCATGGAGGACAACATCCACAGTGCATTCTAATTTAAACAACACTGCAAGCCCTTTGCTTATTATGAAAAAGTGATCTCAGTGTATCAAACAAAACTAGATTATTGAAGCAGTGTAAACCGCACAAAACCGCACAAAAGTACGCACAATGGGCAAATCTCATTAAACAATGGAATAGGAAACACTTGATACCGTGTTTCCCCGAAAATAAGACCTACCCCGAAAGTAAGACCTAGCACTATTTTCTAAACCTGCCCTAATATAAGACCTACCCCGAAAATAAGACCTAGTGTAAATCTCCAGTTCCAGGAAGACTTTTCAGGGAGTAACACAAAACACCCCTACACACCACACCCACTATTTGGCACCATAAATATATAAGACCTACCCTGAAAATAAGACCTAGTGTGTTTTTGGGAGCCAAAAAAAATATAAGACAGTGTCTTATTTTCGGGGAAACACGGTAGATGCGAAAGCTAAGATGCTTTCTGTGAATGTGCATGATAGGGAATCATTATGTTTATTGGAGGGGAAAGAGAGAGAAAGGGAAGACAAGATGGTGGAAAAGGATGAAAGAGAAAGAAAGGGGAAGAGGAAGAGGAAGAAGAAGAAAGAAAGAAGAGGAAGAGAAAAAGGGAAAAAGGAGAAAGACAGAGGAAGAAGAAGAAGAGGAAGGGAAGAAAGAGGAAGGGGAAGAGGAAGAAGGGGAAGAAGAGGAAGAGGGAGAAACGGAAGAGAGAGGAAGAGAAGGAGGAAAGGAAAGAGGAAGAGGAAGAAGAGGAAAAGAAAAAGGGAGGAAGACAAAGACAAAGTAGAAGAGGAAGAGGAAGGAAAGGAAGAAGAAAAGGAAGAAACAAAAAGACAAAGAGGAAGGGGAAGAAGAAGAGAAAGAACAGGCTGCCACTGTTAAATGCATGTAATATAATTCAGTGCAGTTTTTAGGCCACCGTGTTCTGCAATATGATGTATGCATAAACCAATTTGGTACACCTGCAGGTTATAGACCTTCTATTAATCATTTAACAGATACAGTCCCCACAATTCATCCATCTAGGTACCAGCTGCAAGGTGGCAAATACCAAGAGAAGAAAGTCAGATGTACTCCAGTAAACCTATTGATATCCTATCCGGCACGCTCACATTAAACATCTTAGTTTCTTTTTACATAGATCAAATGATGCTTATTCAATGGTTTAATGAGGTTTCCTTATTGCGCAAGCTGTCCTTTCTTGATAAGTGCTGCAGATGGGCCTCAGCCTTTTTCCACATTAGACATTCAGTCTTTCATGAGTCACACCTACTATTCCAAGAAAGCAGTAATAAAGATAATAAAATCCCTTATCTAGGGATTAAAACAGATGCAGGAGATTCCAGAGGGAATTTTTTTTTCTTATCCAAGCCTCTGAATTTCCATGTTTTCAGAGTTTCTCATCACAGCTGGGACAAAAAAACATCCATAGAATTGCTATTTAAGTCAAGCTTTCTGACTCTGCTTCACAAACGTTGCAGGCACCACTGACATGTATATTTCTGTATGCAAAGTACAAAAATTGTAGGATAATTATTATTTTTAAAAACAAAACAAAATCAAAATGCCAGGTAATTAGATGGTAGAGCTCAATTTTCCCAAAAGCAGTTTCTTCTGATAAGGTGCACAGATCCATTAAAGGTGGTGATTGAATTCCATTGGGAAAGACTTGATTTATTTTCAGTAAAAAAATAAATTCTAAATTCAATCTTTGCTGGGCTTTTGTACTTCACAAATGCTGAGAAGTCAAAACATTTATTGCAACATGTTTAAGATGCACACCTCGCACTGAATGAAAACATGTTTATAAAACCCTATCTTAAAAACATATATGGAATCTCTGTACACCTCTATGTGGTCTGTCAGCATACATGGTAGATAGATCAACACTGTGTACCGAGGTTTAAAATCATAGATGACCAATGAATTAGAAATGAAATAACTTCTGGAGAATTCTTATGAAAGTGCAAAAGACAGAAACAGAGTTGATTGTGAATCCTTTTAAAATATGATATAATTTCTCTAAATATGATGCAGGAATGACTTCCATGTGAATTTATCTTATTTATGTTGTAACTTAACACGAGTATTCATTCTGAGAGATCTCCAAGCAGTTTCTGGCTGTGAAGGAGGCTTGAATCTGGACCTCATTATTACCCCGTTTCCCCAAAAATATGGCCTACCATGAAAGTAAGTCCTAACTTGATTTTTACATGTGCCCCAATATAAGCCCTACCTCTCCAAAAAATAAGCACTAATTAAGACCCCGCCCACTCCAAAGTTGACAGGTAAAAATTAAGCTAGGGTGGGGATGCAGCGGGGGTGGAGCTACCCTACTACTTACCTTTGGACAGTTGTAGCCAGGCCTCGCACAACCCACCACCTGCCTTGCCAAACCATTTCTTCTGCAGCCAGCAAGGCTTTCCTGAAGGCCTCTGGAACTGGTAACAAAGCTCCAGATCGATCCAAAAATAAGACCTAGTTCCTTTTTTGTTGGCAAAAAAATATTAAGACAGGTCCTTATTTTTAGGGAAACATGGTAACTGAACCAAGCAGCCCTCATATGGTCTTCTTTGATAAATAATAATATTTAGAAGCTACACACACACACAGACACACACACACAGATATGGTGTGTATTCTAGTGATTATTAAGCTGTTAGATTGGAACTGGCAAAAGACAGGTTGAAGTCTGTCCTTAGCCATGGTAATTCATCTGATGACTTTGGGAAAGCCATTCTCTCTCAAAAATATAGGATTTTTGTTGTGGAGATAATGTGAAAGAAAGTTCCACATCTAACAATCTTGATCTTTTAGAGAAATAAGTGAACTATAACACCAGTAAACAAAGCTACATATATAACTTAACACAAAGAGACACCTACGAACATAGAGATCGTGTTGCAAAGTTCAGTAGAAAGATGGCAGTTCCATCAAACAGACTCATAACTATCTGCTGATTTCCTTTATTTCATTGTCTCTGTCTGTGTCTCAGTAGAACTATTCCTTCCAGAAATGAATTTTATCTGGATTGTGCATGTGTGGGTATTTATTTATTTATTTTTCTTTAAAGCAAGCAAACAAACAAAATGGATTTAGGGCATGCTATTGTTAGTTCGGTGAACCACAAAACTCCTTAAATATTGCCAAAGGCTACATGCCAAATTCTTAGCAGATTTTTTTTTTTGCTCACATCTTTTCCATGTGCTTCTTTAGAAAATTATGCATAACTCATATAATCATCTATGTTGCCATGACCAAAGGTACTAAGATTAGAATGCAACAATTTAAAAAGTATACAAAAGGTCCAAGAGGCAGCTGGACTTTCTTGTTTTTTTCTTTGAAGACGTTTCACTTCTCATCCAAGAACCTTCTTCAGCTCTGACTGGATGGTGCAGAAGGGAAGGATTTATATTCCTTGCAAACAGCTGGTCATTTGCATCCTTTTAGAGCAGCAGTCACCAACTGGTGGGCAGCGGCCCACTGGTGGATCTTGAGAAAATTTTGGTGGGCTGCAGAGAAATCTCATCCCCAGAGGACTCCCCCAAAGCAATTAATCCAGGCTGCGCAGAAACACAAGGCTACGACGCCCACTCACTCCTTACCTGGCAAACTTGCCTGCTAAATTGCTATTTTTCCTTTTTCTGAACATCAGCTGTTCTACTGTGCCAGGAGATTTAGATTAGCTAGGAAGCAGGAAATGATTGGATTTCTTGCTTGCTAGTTAGTCTTTAGATCTAACCTCCCTTAGGACTGAAGCTTCTATTATTCAGTGCTGGTAGCTGATGGCAGAATCGTAGATCTCTGAGTCAGTCTGTGAGCAACTCAATCTGCCTGCCTGTTTTGCCTGATTTTGGGTAAAAGTTGTTCTTTTTTTAATAAAAAAATTGAATATTTACATACATGGTGTATTGTGAGTTAATTTTGTGAGTTTGTTTGCTAGCAAATTTTATGAATTTGCTTGCAAGCAAATTTTATGTGACAGACACAGATAGCCAATGGCAGACAGATAGATCTCTGAATCTGTGATTCTGTGAGCAACTCAATCTGCCTGCCTGCTTTGCCTGATTTTGGGTAAAAGTTGCTCTTTTTTTAATAAAAAAATCAATATTTACATACATGGTATGTTGTGAGTTAATTTTTTGAGTTTGCTTGCTAGCAAATTTTATGTGACAGACTGAGCTAGCTGATGGCAGATGGATAGATCTCTGAATGAATCTATGATTCTGTGAGCAACTCAATCTGCCTGCCTGTTTTGCCTGATTTTGGGTAAAAGTTGCTCTTTTTTTAACAAAAAATTCAATATTTATATAAATATTTATAATATTTACATACAAGCCATGCCCAGCCAGTCACATGACCACCAAGCCACACCCACAAATTAGACCATGCTCACAGAACCGGTTAGTGGTCCCTGGGATTTAAAATTATGAGTTTGGTGGTCCCTGAGGTCCAAAAGGTTGGCAACCCCTCTTTTAGAGGGTCCTTAAGGTCACCTGGTTTTTGTGTGTGTCCTCAGGGTCACCTGAGTGCTGCTTCTGGTTCCTAAAGTCTGCATTTTTTCTGGAAATCAATTCCTATTCCCACACCATTCAAAGGGTGTTCATCCCAATTGTTTAGCTGAAAGTCTATAGAGATTCTCAGTCATCCAGGTCCTGATGGTCACAAAGGTTCTTTTTTCAGGAGGAAACTGGACTTTCTTGTTTTTTTTTCCTTTGAAGACATTTTTTTTTGAAGGTGACCTGGTTGACTGAGAATCTCTACAGACTTTTAGCTATACAATTTGGGATGAACACCCTTTGAATGGAGTAGGAGTGGGAATGGCTTTCCAGAGGAAAAAATTGCAGACTACAGGAACCAGGAGCACCACAGGCGATTCTGAGTACACAGATAAACCTCCAAGTGGCCTCAATGACTCTCTAAAAGGATGCAAATGACCAGCTGTCTGCAAGGAGTATAAATCCTTCCATTCCCCACCATCTGGTCCGAGCTGAAGAAGCTTCTTGGATGAGAAGCAAAACGTCTTCAAAGAAAAAACAAGACAGTCCAGTTGCTTCCAGAAAAAAGGGACAATCATGGTGAATAAATAATAGCTAGTCATCAAATTGTTATAGGGATTATGAGAATTAAACTCACTCTGTAGTTTTCAATGATTCAGCCCAGTTTCCCCTAATATATAGGATTGGAGCAGGGATTCTTCAGATTATAATATTAGAAAGTAACTTTTGTAGGTTCAAAAAATGTACACATTGTATATATTCTCGAGAGGAGGGTAGAACATTTATACAGATCATGCATTTTAAAAGTAATCATTGGATAAATCTGTCATGCAGGAAAATTGCAGGGAAGAATAAATGCGAGTTTTGTGCTGCAAAAAAAGAAAGAAGGAAAAGAGATTCAGAGATTGGAATGTGTAATGGAATGGAATGGATTTATAACTAAATACACACAAAAATGGCACAGATTAGAAATAGACTGATTGCATTCATCCCTTACAGCAAATGTTTAATTGAAAACTGTCTGAGGCATTCAAGAACTATCCGATTTAGGCAGTGGCTCTCGAAGTAAGAGGAACAACTTAAATACCTCAGAAATCACGGAGAGATCTATCGCTATCAATGCAGTTTGCAGATGGCTTATCCAACTTCAGGGGAGTTATGGATTTTCCAGCAGGGTCCTGATAGACCGATTAGTTGCCTTGCTTATAGTTATGTATTTTGCCCTGTTTGACAGAGACAAGCCAAAGCTTTCGCTTTCCAAAATGAACTTTCTAATGAGCCTCTAGACCCGCTGAGTTGTGTAGGTATCAGATAACATTTAACCAAGATTAGATAGATGCCAGAAGGAATTTTGCCGCAGAAGGGATGTCAGATGCTATCAAAGGCTTGCTTGTCTTCCCAACAAGTTTTGCTGTGAAGATGCAGCATGCCGTATTTTGGACTTTCTGGTACACTGGCAGGCAATGAATATTATGATTTATGCAAGAGATAAAGAGAAGGCAAGAGATCTCAGGCGATGCTCAGCTCTATAAATTTACCCCAGGAACACAGAGGAGTAAATGGTTCAACCATATGAAATTAATATTTGATTTTATTTAGTTTTATTATACAGACCTTCTTTCGTGAGGATTCATTAAAAGGGAAAATTTAGGACATGTTCATCCCATAAAAATGCAAATGAATCTTCATCATCCCCAAATAGCTTAGCACTGGAAAATTCTTGCAGACAGTGGTTTGACATTGATTTGTGGTCCTGGCCTCATTGTATCTCAAAACCTTCAGGGTGGGAATTGGTCTCTGCCTTCTACTTTCATTGTCACTCATAACTCAAACGAGAGTTTGACAGGGATGCCAATTGCCAACTCTCAAATTCCATAGAAGCCCAAGGTGAGTGTTCCCTCATCTTCACTCCAGTTCTCTTGCAAATGCACAAAGAAAACAGCAAGTTGGACAAAGGTGTCCTAGATATATATGGGACACCCAATTACTTGGGAAGAATGGTGTTTTTGTTTCCATGATACTAAAAGTATTTTTAACCCATTGCATATGCTTGGTAACACTCATGGAGATGCAAGCCTTCATAAATGACTTGGATTATTTTCTCGCTCTTGTAACATCTAGCAACAGAAATACCGATATGTAGAATAACAGGGTTGGAAGGGACCTTGGAGGCTTCTAGTCCAACCTCCATATACCATTTCAGACAAATGGCTATCCAGTCTCTTCTTAAAAGCCTCCGGTGATGGAGCACCCACAAGCTGTTCTACAGGTTAATTGTTCTCACTGTTAGTTAGTTCTACGCTACGTTTCTCCCTGGTTACTTTCCATCCATTGTTTCTTGTCTTGCTTCTAGTGCTTTGGAAAATAGATTGACCTCTTCTTCTTTGTGGCAGCCCTTCAAATATTGGAATATTGCTATCATGTCATTATCATGTCACATACCAGGAGTACCTGGGTAAAAAGTGCAACTGGAAGTCAGGAACTCTAAAGTCCACAGGAAGAGTCCTAAATCGGTCTGTATGAAATATCAAGGCTTTGCCAAGCCTAGAGATATCTAAAGTTAATGCCTTGTTTATTTAAGATATGGATAAATAGTGATTAGTACCTAAATAAAACCATAGGGAGTGAGGGAAGGAAGGAAGGAAGGAAAGATGGAAGGAAGGAAGGAAGGAAGGAAGGAAGGAAGGAAAGAAAGAAGGAAGGAGGAAGGAAGGAAGGAAGGAAGGAAGGAAGGAAGGAAGGAAGAGGAAGGAAGGAAGGAAGGAAGGAAGGAAGGGAGGAAGGAAGGGAGGAAGGAAGGAAGGAAGGAAGGAAGGAAGAAGGAAGGAAGGAAGGAAGGAAGGGAAGGAAGGAAGGAAGGAAGGAAGGAAGGAAGGAAGGAAGGAAGGAAGGAAGAAGGAAGGAAGGAAGGAAGGAAGGAAGGAAGGAAGGAAAGGAGGAGGAAGGAAGGAAAGATTGAAGGAAGGAAGGAAGGAAGGAAGGAGGGAGGAGGAGGAGGAAGGAAGGAAGGAAGGAAGGAAGGAAGGAAGGAAAGAAGGAAGGGAGGAAGGAAGGAAAGATTGAAGGAAGGAAAGATTGTAGGAAGGAAGGAAGGGAGGGAGGGAGGGAGGGAGGGAGGGAGGAAGGAAGGAAAGAGGAAGGAAGGAAGGAAGGAAGGAAGGAAGGAAGGAAGGATTATCTCTTGTTGATTCCTTGCAATATTTTTTCCTGCCTAGGGGAAAAAAGGAAAAGCATTGGTGAATTAGTTTTTATTCAGATAGGCATATTTTGGAATCCTTTGAATCATTCACTATTTCATCTTGTTACGAATTTCAACCTTAACTATTTTCTCCCTCCACAAAAGATAAATATGTCACTTCTCTCTCTTAATTCTTCATTCTGCTATAGTGGCATGTATATCCAAGGAGTGAATTCATTGCACACCGACTATTATTACCTTTTGCACCACGGCTCAAGTTTTATGCTCTCTGTCCCACAGCTATTTCAATCTGGACCGTGCATATTTGCGGCATGTGCTAATGATGTTGCAATGGTACAGTTACATTTGCAAAGGATGCCCACAAGAAAAAACAACCACAACATCTTGCCTTAAACTGGTTTCAAAAATGAGTGTGAAAGGAACTCTCCCGTCTAATGCTATTTTGATAATCCCTGTCTCGATCAAACAGAAAGAGAAGGAACCAAGATGCAGCTTGTTCTTTAGATAACGTCAACCACTCTATTGCCAGGTGACATTGTTGAACAGAAACCCCAAGATTCCTCCACAAATATGATTATGGCAGTCCTTAAAGTCATAGCTGCATTGGTCTGGGTCACGGAGAAACAGTTCCTAAATGCTTTTATGAAATCATCTTAGTAAAGGAAAATGAAAAGAGGTTATTTTCTGGTCCAATTCAACTGTACAATCCTGTTATATTCTGAGCCACGGGAGCTTGATCTCCTCTAGGCCTTGGAATCAAATGAAAAGAAAAAAAAAAGGTAGATTTCATTATATCAACAGAGCCTGGTAAACTGGTGGGAAAGTAGAAAGAACAGTTGTTTCGACCTCTGGAAAATGTACAGTTATGGCACTTAAAGTTGGTGGAGATGATTAGAAATAAGGTTACGGTTACAACAGCAAAACACACTGCAACACCTCTCTATCAATAAGTACTAGTTTCGTACCATTTTACTCTAATTTGTTTTGTCCCAAAGTCAACATTTTCTCAAGACTTGTTGCGTTGTGTTATTATGCTTGCGGAAAGGGGGCAGAGAAGAACAACTGAGATGATCAGGGGGCTGGAGGCTAAACCATATGAAGAACAGTCATAGGAATTGAGTATGTTTAGTTTAATGAGGAGAAGGACTAGGGGGTGACATGATAGCGGTGTTCCAATATCTCCGAGGTTGCCACAAAGAAGAGGGAGTCAAGCTATTCTCCAAAGCACCTGAAGGCAAAACAAGAAACAGTGGATGGAAATCAATGAGAGAACCAACTTAAAAATAAAAATAAATTTCCTGACTGTGAGAACCATCAACCAGTGGAACAATTTGCCTCCTCCAGAAATTGTAGGTGCTCCATTACTGGAAACTTTTAAGAAGAGAATGAGCAGTCATTTATTATTTTTAAATGCTCTAGGAAATCTTCAAAGTTGGTTCCAACTCTGATGATAATGTTGTTGTTGTTGTCTGTTAGTTTGTTGCAGAAAATCAAATCCGGAAAGTACACACAACCGATTCAGCAGGATTCATTAACTTCTTTATATACATAATAACACATGAAATAAATATACAATACCAACAGCAGATTCTTCAAACAGAGTAGCAGTTACAGGCAAAACGCAAGCAGAGGAGAAAACACCAGAGAAGAGTTTCAGTTTTGATTCAGAGCTGCAAACTAGTTTGCAGCTTCAGAGCTTAATACAGAGCCATGCGCAGGCTTCTTCCAGTTTCAGTCTCCAAACAATCCTCATTGGCTGACTTAGTTGCTATGCCTATTCATTGGCTGACCTTGTTACCATGCCTCTGCCAGTTCATGAATATTCTGATGTTGTTGTTGTTGATGATGATTTTATTTATTTATTTATTTATTTATTTATTTATTTATTTATTTATTTAAATTACATTTATATGCCGCCCTTCTCTGGAGACTCAGGGTGGCTTACAATCTTTGGAGCACAACCCAATGTGCTCAGCAATAGCCTTCCTTCCATTGTATATGCCTGCTTATTACTAAACGGCATTTTTACAAAGTCAGCTTATTGCCCCCAACAATCTTGGGTCCTCAATTTACCTACCCCGAGAGGATGGAAGGCTGAGTCAACCTTGAGCCTGGTGGGATTCGAGCCTGCACTAATTGCAGGCAGCTGGAACTTAAGTGCTAGGCATTTAACAGCCTGCACCACCAAGGCTCTTGATGATGATGATGATGATGTTTAGGAGGAGGAAGAAGAGGAAGAGGAGGAGGTGGAGAAGAGGATAGGTGTTCCTAGGAAAGATGATACAATAATACAAGGAGTATGTGTGCAAAAATTATATGACCCCAGCAAGTTTATCTAAGTCAGACTTAGCTGACCCAGCTGCCACCTAAAGCAAGCAAGCACTTATTTTGGGAACACAAGGTGATTCTGGGAGACATAATTTCATGCCGCAGGAAGAGATGGCAAGGGTAAAGCACTCCAGAGTTTGCCAACAGAGCCACAAGGATAGACAATAGAAAATTATTTGCAACCTCCAAATTGGGTGGCATGGCTTCCTATGCGATAAAAAGAATAAGATCCATTCCTACTTTCATAGACATCTGATAAGGGATTCATTACTACAAACTTGGGAAAAAGTAAAAAAAAGTTTTTTAAAAAGCATTATCTGAAAAGACCAAATTGGATCTCACCTATATTATATTATATCCAAATTGGAGGGACATTGAAAAAATGATTAGATATGAAGAACTATTAGATGAACAGGGAACATTAAAAACATTGGATAAACTAAAAGAACAAGGTATAATATTGGATTGGTGGGTATACCTGCAAATTCAAACCAAATTTAAGAAAGATGTAAAGGAACAAGAGATAGATAAGGATTTATAAAAATTGGACCAAATTCTGACAGGCAAAGGCATAAAATTTATACACAAATGTATAACTATTTATTGGAAGTGGAATTAGAGGAAGAAATTGTCAAGGGATCAATGGTTGCCTGGGCGAAAAATGTAGGCCATAACATAAATTTGGATGAATGGGGAAAGATTTGGACCGAGAACTGGAAGCTGACTTTGTCGACAGCATTTAAAGAAAATCAATATAAAATGTTTTGTAGATGGCACTTAGCGCTGGCAAGACTGGTGAAAATGTATTCAAACATAAAACCAGAATGCTGGAAGTGCAAATAAAAAAAGGGAATATTTTTCCATATGTGATGGCAATGTATAGAAGTTAAAAAATATTGGAAGAAGGTACAGAGATGGCTTTTTGAGATTACAAAACATAGATTGAAACTGGAACCAGAAACATTTCTATTAGGTATGATTAAAGGGAATTTGAGCAAGGATAAAAGATACATCATGGTACACATCTTAACAGCAGCAAGAATCACCTTTGCACAAAGTTTGAAATGCAGAGAAGCAATGTGCAGAAGAGGTAAAGGATGATCTAGAATATTACGTGAGATGGGATAGGTGGTAGGTGGTATGAAAGATAAAAATGATGTACAGTCACAAAACAATATGTATAGACAATGACACAAATACTGTTAATGGAAATGAGAATTTTGTATTTTTGGTTTTTAAAGAATAAAAATTTAAAATAAAAAAAAGAAAACAATTTGCAATAAAAGCTCTGTAAGGTTACTGAGAACTAACACTGATTTGATGACACATTATCATCATCATCATTCATAAGCATACTATACAATTATAAATTAACATGGCATCAGTAAGAAATTGCTAAGGAAAAGCAGGGGTGGGATTCTACCAGTTCGCACCTATTCTCTAGAACCAGTTGTTGACATTCTAAGCAGTTCAGAGAACCGGTTGTTAGAAGAAATGACTGGCCTAATCCTGTAAGGAAGGCAGGAAGGAAACATTCTGGTGTTGCTTCCAGAAACTGCCTCTCCGTTAACCCTTGTTACGTTCTTGGCAGGACTAGACTTCCTGTCTCAGGAACTTCTCTGGAGTTTTTTTTCCCTCCTTTGCTGGTACTTTGCTTGTGTGGAGGGACCATTCAAAGTTACAATGGCACTGAAAAAAGTGACTTATGACTGTTTTTCACACTTATGACTGTTGCAGCATCCTCACAGTCACAAGAGGCCAGGTGAGGAGATGCGTGCCTCGATGTGAGTGATGTTGAGTTGGCCACATCCAGCCAGTCACATGACCACCAAGCCATGCTCACCAACTAAGCCATGCTCACAGAACCGGTTGTTAAAAAATTTGAATCCCATCCCTGAGGAAAAGGTATTGCTAAGTTTCAGTTCATGGTGCAAAGCTGCCCATAAATGTTACCAAGGATCAGCGTCTTACCATCCATGTTATTAAACTAGGTAAAAGATAAATGTTTCCTTGTCCAGTCATATCTGACTCTTGAGCATGGTGTTCATCTCCAGTTCTTGGCTGATGAAACCAGGATTGTCCAAAGAAATTTTTCCTTGATCATTTGGCCAGCATGACTATAGGCCAAAAGTGCATGGAACACTGTTACCTTTCCACCCAAGTGTTGCCTATTTGTCTACTCACATTTACATGCTTTCAAACTGCTAGGTGGGCAGGAGCTGCTGGCAGGAATGGGAGCTCACCCCATCATGCAGTGTTTGGGTTTCAAACCTAGACCATCATCTTTTCAGCTGACATTCTTGGGGTCTTCAACACAGAATAACAGAGTTGGAAGGGACCTTTGAGGTCTTCAAGTTGAACCCCCTGCTTAGGCAGGAAACTCTATAGTACCATTTCAGACAGATGGTTGTCCAGTCTCTTCTTAAAAACTTCCAGGGTTGGAGCATTCACAACATCTGGAAGCAAATCTGTCCCACTGATTAATTGTTCTAACTTGCAGGAAACTTCTCCTTAGTTCCAGGTTGATTCTCACCTTGATTACTTTCATTGCTTCCTGTTCTGCCCTTAAGTATTTTGGAGAATAGCTCGACTCCCTCTTCTTAGTGGCAACCCCTGTTTTAACTGCTAAGCCATTACACATTAAGATGGGAGAAATATGTCAATAAAGACTTTCAGTCATCCAGGTAGAATTGTCTGGAAGTTGAGTCATGGCAACTAGACTCATTTTCATTTTGGTTTGAGACTGCTCATCCAAACAGCTTCTTCAGTCTGAACAAGTTGGTTAGGGAAACTGAGTAGACAGAGAATCTTTGGAGTGGGAAATTCTATTCTGTATTCCCACACCAACCTCTGGGTTTCTTCTTTAGATACATGGCAAAATGTCAATGAAGATTCTTAGTCATCCATATGGAGTTGTCTGGAAGTTGAGTTGTGGCAACTGGACTTATGATGGACAACCTTGAACTCTACCGAGTATGAGAGTATCAAAGATCCTGTTATTTATCCAGAAGAAAAACACAGCAACTAGAAAATCATCCTCGAAGAAGAGGGATAGGTAGAAAAGAAGCAAATGATAAAGCACTTTAAATGTTGGCCATTTGTATTCCAAAGCATGTGTTTTATCTTACAAGATTCCCAGCTTGTCTCTTATCTCCGTGCAGAACCTATCACATCTGCTTTATCTACATCCTGATAGGAAAAGGTTGAGAAGACACAGAAGTATCACATACACCTTAGCCATTAGTCTGACAGTTGTACAATGAAACTGGCACCCCTATTTTGGTAAAGCCAAATCCAATTAATGTAGTTTGAATGAACTCAAATAGAATACAGTTTTGCCTAAAAAGGGGAAAGCAGATGGACCTACTGAGAAGATGGAAAGATATAGAAATGTAGAAACATAGAAAGATGATAAAAAGATAGAGGAAGGAAGGAAAGGAAGGAAGGAAGGAAGGAAGGAAGGAAGGAAGGAAGGAAGGAAGGAAGGAAGGAAGGAAGGAAAGGAAGGAAAGGAAGGAAGGAAGGAAGGAAGGAAGGAAGGAAGGAAGGAAGGAAGGAAGGAAGGAAGGAAGGGAGGGAGGGAGGAAGGAAGGAAGGAAGGAAGGAAGGAAGGAAGGAAGGAAGGAAGGAAGGAAGGAAGGAAGGAAGAAGGAAAGAAGGAAGTTGAGAACTAGCTTCAACCAGAATAGAGCTGCATGGGACCTTGGAGTTCTTCTAGTCCAACCCCCTGCTGAAGCAGGAGACTCTATACCATTTCAGAGAGATGGCTGTCCAGTCTTTTCTTTAAATCCGCCAGTGATGAGGCACTCACAACTTCTGGTGGCAACCTGTTCCACTGGTTAATTGTCCTCACTTTTAGGAAGTTTCTCCCTAATTCCAGGTTGCTTTTCTCCTTGATTAGTTACCATCCATTGTTTCTTGTCTTACCTTCTGGTGCTTTGGAAAATAAGTTGACCCCTTGGGGAAGCCCCTCAAATACCAGAAGACTGCTATCTAGTCCTCTCTTTCTCTAGACAGGCCACACCCAATTCCTGCAACTGTTCTTCATATGTTTGTGACTCCAGGCCCATAATCATCTTAATTCTTCTTCTTTGCACATTTTCCTTAAAAAAGTACAAAGCTTCTTAGATACTTAGTCACCCCAAGTTCCAATGGAAACCGATCTGGGATTGGCATGTTTTATCAAATGTGAGTAGTGTCTCCTTGGCAATCTACTGCTGCTGTCTCAAATTCATATCAACCTGGGTTCCAATTTTCACTTAAACCCAAACTCTTAGTAAAACTGCACTCCAGGTTTCTAACAATGACAGTGATGCACCTGATCAGCTCCACAATACAGGGGATGATAAATTAAATGCTGAGCCTTAATCCCATTCCATCAACAGAGGCCTCTTCATTTCAAACACGTCTCTACTGGCAAACGAAAAGAGTGCTTCAAAGCTAGGGGTTATAAGTTCTTTTGAGTAGCCAATTTTGAGCATGTACGAAAACAGAGACATTTCCAAAAATATGGATTTAAAGGAGGATGGAGGAATAACCGTATGACCTAAAATATGGGCTAAATTAATTCTTGCTACAATAATTGGATGGGTTTGACGGCTGCCACAGCAACTTGTTCAGGCCAGCTAATCTGTAACTGGAATTGTGTATGCCTAGTTTAATGGAAATATCTCAGGGGTTGCCCCAAAGAAGAGGGAGTCAAGCTGTTCTCCAAAGCACAAGAAGGCAGGACAAAAAGCTATGGGTGGAAACTAATCAAGAAGAGAAGCAACTTAGAACTAAGGAGAAATTTCCTGACAGTTAGAACAATTAATCAGTGGAACAACTTGCCTCCAGAAGTTGAAAATGCATCTCAATCATCTTTAAGAGAACTGAGGCATCTTTGTTACAAATACACATTTTCATACATATGTGTAAAGAAAAAAAACAAAAAAAATAATAATAATGTAATTGTTCTGCAAAGAAGTGGATGAAACCATCGATCACATACTGAGCTGTTGTAAGACAATAGCTTTGACTGATTACAAACAATGTCACAGCACAGTCACTCATATGGTCCACAGGAACTTGTGTCACAACTACCATCTGCCTGTAGCAAAGAACTGGTGGGATCATAAGCCTGAAAAAGTGGTGGAAAATGAGCATGCAAAACTACTGTGGGACTTCCGAATACAGACTGATAAAGCTTTGGAACACAACATTCCAGATATCACGATTGTGGAGAAGAAAAAAGAGTGGATCATCGACATTGCTGTGCATACCAGCGCCTCGCCCGGTCAAGATTGTCCATCTTGGCCATAGGGGAGAGGTGTTGCCCCCTGTGGATAGGGCGGAATCTGGGGGTCCTCCTGGATGTACGGCCGTTGGAGGAGCAGGTCGGGCCGCCGCCAGGGGCCTTTGCCCAGCTCCACCTTGTTCGACAACTCGCCCTTTCTGGACCGAGATGCCCTGTGCACAGTCACTCATGCCCTTGTCACCTCTAGACTGACTACTGCAACGCTCTCTATTTAGGACTCCCTTGCACACCATCCGAGATTGCAGCTGGTGCAGAATGCGGCGGCGCTGGGTGGTGATGGGAGTTACCCGTTCTCCCATATTACCCTCCTCCCGCGCTGCTTGCATTGGTTGCCGGTTGCGCCCGGGTGAGGTTCAAGGTTTTAGTGTTAACATATAAAGTCCTTCACGCATGGGTCCTCAATATTTAAGAGAGCGCTTCTTCCAATATCGAATGCCGGCTGCCCTGTGCGAGCTCATAGGCAAGGACTCGGGATTCCATCGGGCGGTCAGTGCCATTGGTAATTCCCCACGACGAGCCTTTCTGTTATGCCCCTGACCTCTGGAACCAACTGCCTTTGGAGCTCCGCCTGGCCCCTGACCTCTGCACCTTCGTGAGCTAAAACTTGGTTGTTTGATCAACCGGCTGTGACCCCTCCTGGGTTGGGATAGTTTTAACAGTTTTAGTTTATTATATTTGGACTTGTAATTTAAATTTAATAGTTTTTTAAGTATTTATTGTTTCATATTTTAACTGTGAGCCGCCCGAAGTCTTCTCAGAGATGGGGCGGCATACAAGTGCAAATAATAAATAAATAAATAAATTGCCATACCTGGTGACAGCAGAATCGATGAGAAACAACTTGAAAAAAATCACCAGATATCAGGACTTGAGAATCGAACTGCAGAGACTCTGGCATAAACCAGTGTGGGTGGTTCCAGTGGTATTCAGCACACTGGGTTCTGTGCCTAAAGACCTAGGCAAGCACTTGAAAACAATTGGCGCTGACAAAATCACCATTGGTCAGCTTCAGAAGGGCCACCTTACTGGGATTTGCTCGCATAATCCGCCGATACATCACAGGCAGTCCTAAATGCTTGGGAAGTGTTTGACTAGTGATTTGTGATACGAAACCCAGCATAGTCATCTTGTTTGCTGTGTACGCTGTTGTTTTTTTGTGTATAATAATAGGAAGAAGAAGGAGAAGGACTAGTTGTAAATTCTCCAACACTGGAAGTTTTTAAGAAAAGATTGGACAACCATTTGTCTGAAATGGTATAGGGTTTTCTGCCTGAGCAGGGGGTTGGACTAGAAGACCTCCAAGGTCCCTTCCAACTCTGTTATTCTGTTGTTGTTGTTGTTGTTGTTGTTATTATTATTATTATTATTATTATTATTATTATTATTATTAATTTATTTAGACTTGTATGCCGCCCTTCTCCCTAAGGACTCAGGGCAGCGAACATTTTAAAAACCGAACAGATTACAATAAAAAAAAATTAAATAACTACAAGCCTAAGAACAATTAATTAAAATTTAAATAAAACAACTAAGATAACCCACCCCTAAAAATAACCAACCCCTGGGTCAGTCTAGACCGGCCTGCTGAAATATCCAGGTCTTCAGGTCTCGGCGAAAGGAGCGGAGATCAGGGGCCAAACAGAGATCCACAGGGAGCTGATTCCACAGGGTTGGCGCTCCCACAGAAAAGGCCCTAGCCCTGGGAACCGCCAGCCGACAATGTCTATATAACTATAACTGATATCATCGGCAATAAACCACAACTAGCTAAAGGTGCATCCTCATGAAACATTTAATCAAAATGTTGTGGGCAATCTCAAGAGGAAAGCCATAGCAGCTCATGGGGATTATTATTTTTTCCAAAACAAATTCCAAATATTATATCTAGGCCAAAATCTTGCACCACTTATGTAAAGGTGGAAAAGGCAGCATTTGTCATCTCCGCAGTGAGCAAAGAGCTAAATGGTGAATCTATATTGATGGCCCTTTGGTAGGTTTTCTGAGGCATTCCAAATAAATAAAGAAGGCATATTCCAAACTCAGTTTTATATATATATATATATATATATATATATATATATATATATATATATGTTTTAGATTTTCATATAATATATAAATATAAATATAAAATGAAGACACCAGCCTGAAGATGACGGAGATATAAATCAATATCAATATATATACACCAAGATATATATATATATATATATATATATATTCTTTCGAATAGAGATTAGGGATGATAAAGCAAAATAGGTATTTTAAGAGGGAAAATTACACAGTCTCACCTACTGTGGCATTTTTCCACTTCCATTTCCAATTTTAAGCCTCAGTGGCGCAATGGTTAGAGTGCAGTACTGCAAGCTACTTCTGCTGCCTGCCAACTGCCCACAATTTGGCAGTTCAAATCCCACCAGGCTCAAGGCTGACTCAACCTTCCATCCTTCCAAGGTGGGTAAAATGAGGCCCAGATTGTTGGGGGCAACAGGCTGACTCTGTAAACTGCTTAGAGAGGGCTGGAAAGCATTGTAAAGCAGTATATAAGTCTAAGTGCTATTGCTATTGCTATTTAAGTGTGTGTGTGTGTGTGTGTGTGTGTGTGTACACAAATACACAGACAGGTACTCTTTACAATAATTCATTCAGTTACAGTTTTTTTACCGTTTTTCACACTTATGACCATTGTGGTCACATGATCAAAATTTGGCTGCTTGTCAACTGACTCATATTTATGACAAAGTCAATGGGAGAAGCCGGATTCACTTAACGACCAGGTTACTAACTAAACAACCATAGTGATTTCACTTAACGATGGTCGCAAGAAAAGTGGTAAGATGGGGCAAATTTCACTTAACAAATGTCTCACTTAGCAACATAAATTTGGGGTTGAATGGTCATAATTGGAAGGATGCCTGTATTTATAGAGATCATCATCATCATCATTTTAGTCACTTTCATCCCCTGCAGGATGAAGGCCTCTTCCAGAAGTTTCCAACCAATATTATTTATTTATTTATTTATTTATTTATTTATTTATTTATTTATTTATTTGACTTGTATGCCGCCCCCTCTCCAAAAGGACTCGGGGCAGCTCACAACTAAAAGCACAACAATAAATAATTACCTAAAAAATCAATTAAACAAAGTACAAGTCAAATAGAAATTTTAAAACCCCAACGTTAAAACACCATCAATCCCCCCCAGGAGGTCAGCACAGCCCAGACTGCGCAAATAGCCAGGTCTTTAAATCGTGGCGGAAGGTGCGGAGATCGGGGGCCAGCTGGAGCTCCGTCGGAAGCTGATTCCATAAAGTGGGAGCCGCCACAGAATAGGCCCTCCCCCGGGTCGTGGCCAAATGACATTGTGTCACTGATGGCACCCCGAGGAGCCCCCGTCTGTGCGCTCATACAGGGCAGCTGGTGTTTGATGCTGGCAGGAGCCGTTCTCGCAAGTACCCTGGACCCATGCCATGTAGGACTTTGAATGTTAACACAAGAACCTTGAATCTCACCCAGAGGACAACCGGTAGCCAATGCAGGTCGTGCAGGAGGGCTGTAATATGGGAGTACCGGGAGGCTCCCATCACTACCCACGCGGCCGCATTCTGCACCAGTTGGAGCCTCCGGGTGGTATGCAAGGGCAGTCCTAAGTAGAGAGCGTTGCAGTCGGGGAGTGACGAGTGCCTGAGTGATCGCGCGTAGGGCATCTCGATCCAGATATGGGCACAACCGGTGAACCAGCCAGATCTGGGCAAAGGCCCCCCCAGTATGGACCTGAACTTTCTCTTGTCAGTTGGGCCCACAATACTTACTAAAGGTAGATTGATAGAGAGAGATAGAAATATAATGTACAGATAGAGACATAGAGATATAAGATTGATAGATGATAGATAGATAGATAGATAGATAGATAGATAGATGGATGGATGGATGGATGGATGGATGGATGGATGGAGAGATGTGGATATAGAGATACAGATAGATACAGATAGATAGGTAGGTAGGTAGGTAGATGGGAATATAGAAATGCAGATAGATAGATAGATAGATAGATAGATAGATAGATAGATAGACAGACAGACAGACAGACAGACAGACAGACAGACAGACAGATGGAGGAGAGAGGGAGAGAGAGATGTGGATATAGAGATATAGGTAGGTAGGTAGGTAGGTAGGTAGATAAAGAGAGAGAAAAAGATGAGTGTGTGTGTTTGTGTGTATGCATTTAGGCAATCTCATATATATGCAATGAGTTATAACATTTGGAAGTGTAAAATCCCAACATGAAGCAGCAGCACCTCAAACAATCTAATGTTTTCTTTTTGAAGTGCTTTGCCTGCGGAGGCCTTCCCATCCCTTTTGCTTTTGCTTCCTCTTTCACTTCAGATGAAAGTTTCATGAAGCTCTAATGTTTCTCTGCAGCAGAGAGAGAGGTGAGAAGCAGAGCTGCCACCGCACCAGCTCGGCCCTCATTGTTATTCCACAAGGATCTTCCAGCGATTACACCCGGATTTCATCAGAAGCACCGAGGAGGATTTTGCAGGAGGCCGGGGTAATTCCATAAATCCTATTATCGGGTCCTTCCTCTCTCCAGATTATGGTGAAGTTTAGGAATTGTTGGCTTGGCTTGCTTCCCCCCTCCTCCTTCCTCCTGTTCCCAATAAATCTTTCTGTAGCAGGTCCTTGGATTACAGAGCTGCAGGCAGGGAAGGTCTTCTTCTCATGGGTATAAATTGCTCTGAGGACTTGGAAGATGAAGAATAGAAAGCTCCCTTCTGAAATTTGTTTATCTATAATTGTTATTTGGTGGAGAAGAATGGCACATCTGCATTAGCAATACATATATCTATCTATCTATCTATCTATCTATCTATCTATCTATCATCTATCTCTTACTTATCATATCTATTTATTGATCAATTGATCGATCAATTAATTTATCTTCTATCTATCTATCTATCTATCATCTATCTCTTACTTATCATATCTATTTATTGATCGATTGATCGATCAATCAATTTATCTTCTATCTATCTATCTCTACATCTCTCTATCTATCTATCTATCTCTACATATCTATCTATCTATCTATCTATCTATCTATCTATCTATCTATCTATCTATCTTCTTTAAGTAGAGAATAGAGAATAGCATTTGAAAAATAATGAAACCTCAAAATCGGATGGCAGAAGATCTTTTGGGCCATCAAGTCTCCCCTTTGAGTTTGTTTGTTGTTTTCTTTTAAATTAATTTTAATTGATTTAATTGATTTATATTTTATTTATTTTATGTTAATTTTATTTTATTTTTGTCTGATAGTGGACATGTGTTTATCCCAAGCATGTTTAAATTCACTTTCTGATGATTGACCCACTACCTCAGCAGGAAGTTGGTTCCAAGGTTCCACTATTTCTGTGATATCATGCTTTCTGACACAACATTTGAAAATATTATTTTTGAAAGTTCATTCATTCATTCATCCATTCATTCGTTCATTCAAGTTCTGAAGATGCCCAACTCAACCAAGTGACATAGATGTCTATGGAGATTCTCAGTTGCCCAGATCATGGTTGTCCCAAAGGAGCTTTTTTCAAGAGGCAACTAGATTTTCTGGTTTTTCTTTGAAGACATTTTTCATCCAAGAAGATTCTTCAGCTCTGACTGAATGGTGCGGAAGGGAAGGATTTCAAAAGAGTACTAAAGACCAGATGACTTCAAGGAATATAAATCCTTCCATTCCCCACCATCCAGCCAGAGCTGAAGAAGCTTCTTGGATGAGAAGCAAAATGTCTTCAAAGAAAAACCAGAAAGTCCAGTTGCCTCTTGAAAAAGCACCTTTAGGATGACTCTGGTTAGCTTTCAAAATTCTAAAATTATAAATTAAGTAAAATGATGAAATGATAGAACAGTAAAAGCATTAAATACATGCAGCAGCTGAGATAATTAATCAACTAACAATAAAGCTAAGACGTGGGGCTTCCACACATTCTGAGCCTTAAGACTGGGTTCACAACCAAGTTGTAAAAATGTTGCAAAAGGCTGACAGGGTTGGGGCCATTCTAATCTCTGTGGGGAGAAGATTCTGCAGAGCAAGGGCTATAGCAAAGAAGGGTCGTTTTCCATTTCCTACTGATCAGCCCTCCTTGGTTGATTGGATCTGCACTATGCCCAGTCTGTTGTATTAAACTGGAGAGACACAGACTCTCGAAAATGGTTAGTTCCTCAGATAACCCACTTGGAAGCCATGTAAATCATGACCAGTTAGATGATCTCAGTTGGTATTGGAAACTAACCAAGGTCTGTTCTTCTTATCCTTTTGGTCTGTCGGCTGCTGGCCCCTTCATCAGCTGAATCAGAGGAGGAGGAGGAGGAGGAGGAGGAGGAGGAGGAGGAGGAGGAGGAGGAGGAGGAGGAGGAGGAGGCATGGGAGTCAGAGTCAGCATCAAGGCAACCTGAGAGCCTTGATGGGGAAGATGGAATGGAGCTGGCAGAGAGACAGAGAGAGAGAGGAGAGAGAGAGAGAGAGAGATGGAGCCTGGGCCATCCATCAGCCCTCAGATGGAGAGTAAACTGCCCCCAGGTCTGGAGGTGGCTGATGAGGAAGAGGAGGAACAACTGGGTCCAGTGCCTGACATGAGGATGCACAGTAGGCAGAGGAGAGGAGAGCAGTGAAAATCTATGAGCAGTGAAAATCTATGGGATGGAAGAGCCACCACTGCCAGCAAAGCCTCACCCTAGCTCAGGGGCTAAAAGGCAGGGGGCAGAGATGAATAGGTGTGGCAGACAACTATTCATCTCCCTGCCAGAGAGACATGTTAGCCTGCAGTGAGAGAGAGACTTTTTGCTGAGGCTGCCGGCATTCCTAATAAAGGAATTATTGCTTTCAACTAAAGAGGGTTTGTGCTGTTTGGGGAGCTGGGTCAGAACATCTTTGTGTGGTAGACCACTTGGGCTTTGGGAGACTGCTGGATGTACAGAAGAGAATAATAGAGTTGGAAGGGACCTTGGAGGTCTTCTAGACAACCCATGATCAAGCAGGAGACCCTAAACCATTCCAAACAAGGGACAGGGCAGTTAAGAGGAAAACAAATATGGTGAAGCAAATATGGTGAAGAATGCAGTGATCAGGAATGGAGTTTTGCCCAGAGAGATTTCTACCTTCAGTGGTGGTATGCTACCGTTTCGGACCGGTTCACTTGAACCGGTAGTAAAAAAAGCCTCCCATGATCAGCTGAGAGGCCTCAGCTGGTGTATGCAAAGCCGTGTGCACACAATAGGTGCACACATGTTAGGTACCCGCACACACATGATCACTGAACCGGTAGTGGAACGGGTAGGATCCCACTGCTGTCTACCTTGTTAATCTTTTGTTGACATTAGCATTTTGACACATCTTTTGTAGCTGATATCAAACAATTGTCTCCCTACAATAAATACTCCTTCAACAACAAATTTTTCATTTCAATTCTGCATATAATACAAGATTGGGGGAGAGTAATTGGAGCAAAATTGGAAAAAAAAACCCAAAACCAAAAACCCCACAGCAGCCACAATAAGAGCAAAACAATGGCAATAATAATGTTGTGGAAATGCCAAAAGCAATTATTGTGAGTCTACTGGAAAAAATCAGGATTAATTTATACCTCTAAGTAAACAAATAGAAAACAAATATTTTCTAATGTCTTTTAAAGCATACAGTAATGATTTTAAATGAGAAAAATACAATGGCTTAGACTAGATGGTCATCTAGTATGCTTTAGGATTAGTCATTACAGGCCTCGATTAGTGACTGCCTCAGCAACTGTCCACAGTCAAAATGCTGAAAAGTAACTTTACGACCAATCCTCGTAATTACAACCTTTGCAGGTCTCTAAAGGAAAGCTGAAGGAAGATCCTAAGAGTCGCTTCAAAACAAGATGGGCGGCAAATAAATGTAATAATGGAAAAGAAATAAGCAGAGACATGGTTTCACTTAGTGCCTGGTTTGCTTAATGACAAAGTTGCTGGTCCCTAAAGTAGTCAGTAAATGAGGACTCCCTGATGGAAGCAAGACTACTTTATGCACAAAAATGGAAGGGCATTTCGATCCCCACAATGGAAGAATCGTGACTGCAAAAGTTGATGGAATAAGCTGAGATGGCTAAATTGACTGTTTTGGTCAAAGAAAAGAATATAGACATGGGCGGGATTCAAAAAATTTTACTACTGGTTCTGTGGGTGTGGCTTGGTGGGTGTGGCTTGATGAGTGTGGCTTGGTGGGCATGGCAGGGATAGGATACTGCAAAATCTCCATTCCCTCCCCGCCCCTCTAGCCTGCTTTCCAGCTCCATTCTCCTGCGCAGGGCAAGCAAAGAAGACCCAGCCAATCAGCTGGGACTCAATGGGAGGCAGAGAATAGATGGGGGCGGGGCCAGTCAGAGGTGGGATTTGCTGGTTCTCTGAACTATTCAAAATTTCTGCTACCGGTTCTCCAGAGCTGGTCAGAACCTGTTGAATATCACCTCTGAATATAGGTACTTTTGTTTCTTCTTGGAAACCATTTCTGGACTTTGTGCTTGAGGTGAAAAAATAATGAAACTTCGATTTTGGGTTTTACTTAGATAGATTTGTTAGTATAGAAATGGCTAGTTTATACTATTATGGAAAAGTAAAAAGTTGAGGTTTGAGGTTACTGTTTTATTCTACCTGCACCAGAGGGAGTTGGAAATCAATCCCTTTTTGCTTCCCTCCCCTTCTTTTCTACACTCCTCCTTTCCCCTTTCCCTCTCCCATTTTTCCTACTATTGGCTCCTGTATTTTTGTATTTTATATTATAGTCCAATAAAAACTGTAAAAAGTCCAAGTTCAATGTTATGACAGTCATAGACCAGAGATCAGAACAAATAAAAACACTCAATAAATATACAATTAAAAATTCTAGAATAAAATAATAAAGAACAGATAAAATCCGTGATAAAATCCAGTCAATTATACATGGTCTAACTATACTAAAATTACAAACCATAAACTGTGTGGAGCTCTGGAAAGCTGAAGACCAGCTGGCCAGAGTGCATGCATGCGCCGGAAACCTGAAGACCAGTTGGCCTGTGTACATGTGCATGCTGGCCAGCTGGTCTTTGGGTTTCTGGTGCACATGCACTCTGGCCAGTTGGTCTTCGTGTACACCAGAGCACCAGAAACCTGAAGACCAGCTGGCCAGAGTGCATGCATGCGCCGGAAACCTGAAGACCAGTTGGCCTGGCGTATTGTGCATGCTGGCCAGCTGGTCTTTGGGTTTCTGGTGCACATGCACTCTGGCCAGTTGGTCTTCATGTACACCAGAGCACCAGAAACCTGAAGACCAGCTGGCCAG
>CM019153.1:48903120-48937942 GCA_009733165.1 Naja naja | reverse complement strand
ACCTACCTACAGTATCTGTCTATCTATCTATCTATCTATCTACATCTATCTATCTATCATCTATCTATCTATCTATCTATCTATCTATCTATCTATCATCTATCTATCTATCAGAATGCAGTACTGCAGGATACTTCTGCTGCCCAGAAGTTTGGCAGTTTGAATTTCAACAGGCTCAAGGTTGACTCAACCTTCCATCTTTCTGAGGTCGGTGCGGACCCAGATTGTTGGGGGCAAGAGGCTGACTCTGTAAACCACTTAGAGAGGGCTGGAAAGCACTGTGAAGTGGTGCATAAGTCTAAGTGCTATTGCTATTCAGCCACAGGTTGAATTCATTCAATAGTCTGATTTACCTACAAGTTATTTCTTTAATGATTGTGGAGGAAATCAACACAGCAGTTTGTTGCATGTATGTGTTTGTATGTGTATGTATATACATTTAATTTGGCAAAAATCAGGTGCAGCTTCATCAGGGCAATTCAGGTTGGAAATCAACTAATGAAGAAAAAAAACCCATGCATCTTAATCTGAAATATCTTTTGGTATATCTGATCAGTCTTACCTGGAATTGAAAGGTTAATAAACTCTGCTCTGGTTAGCGATTGTATGGGAGACAATAGTAGATTGGGAAATCAGAATAACAGAGTTGGAAGGGACCTTGGAGGTCTTCTAGTCCAACCCCCTGCTTAGGTAGGAAATACCATTTAATACCATTTCAGACAAATGGTTGTCCAATCTCTTCTTTAAAACTTCCACTGTTGGAACCTTCACAACTCCTGGAGGCCAGCTGTTCCACTGATTAATTGTTCTAACTGTCAGGAAATTTCTCCTTAGTTCTAGGTTGCTTCTCTCCTTGATTAGTTTCCAGCCATTGTTTCTTGTTTTGCCTTCTGGTGCTTTGGAAAACATAAGGTCAGTGCTATCTCACAGTCACCAACTCTCATTGGGAATAATTGGCATTTGCTAAATGACCAGGCATTTCCTTAATGGACCTGGCTTAGCCATCCATTTATTTCTATTGTTTACTCTTTGTCTTCTAATTCAATCATTCTGGAGGGATTATTCAGCATTCTTGAAATTGCCACATTCAGCAGACATAGATAATGGAAAGCAGTAAGGCTAAGCAAACCATTATTTACTTGAGAAATGCAAGGGCACCACACTCTGAAAAAATAGCTGTTTTTTTTTTAAATTAACATTCTCAGAGCTGTTTAACCTGTCTGGATTTGACATGGCTCTTCCCCATTTCAGAATCACCAAAATCACCCTAGAAATCACCCTAGATGTAGGAGTAGAACAGGCAGAGCTGAGGGCAGAGTTAAGCAAGTCATCAGCTTAGAGTCCTTGTGTTCTTACAAATGGTCGAAGTCCAGCTCATCTTGAATTCCATTGACCCTTCTCTGATGCTGATCCAGACTAGATTCTTGTATCTGGGCTTGAGCAATAAATCTTCAGAACTCAACTAAAGTAGTGGTCCTGATCTTGAAAGAGAGTTGACAACCCAGTCCTTTCATTGTTGATCTTTTGGTGATTGAAAAAGCTTACACTTGCCTATGTATATGAGAAAAAAGGGAGGAGGAATTGGCCCACCATAGTCCTTAATTACTATTTCTTGAAGTCTCCTACCCACTCCAGTCTGCTTGTGTATTTAGCCAAGAAGCTCAGCTTTCAGTTCATTGACATTTTCTTAAATTATGATGGTGGACTCAATGGCTCAGTGGCTAAGATGCTGAGCTTGTCAGTCAGAAAGGTCAGCAGTTCTGTGGTTCGAATCCCCAGTGCCGCGTAATGGAGTGAGCTCCCGTTACTTGTCCCAGCTTCTGCCAACCTAGCAGTTCAAAAACATGTAAAAATGCAAGTAGAAAAATAGGGACCACTTTGGTGGGAAGGCAACAGCATTCTGTGTGCCTTTGGCATTTAGTCATGCCAGCCACATGACCATGGAGATGTCTTCAGACAACACTGGCTCTTCGGCTTTGCAATGGAGATGAGCACCACCCCCTAGAGCCAGAAATGACTAGTATGGATGTATGGGGAACCTTTACCTTTACCTTATGAGAAAAAGGGGAGGAAGAATTGGCCCACCATAGTCCTTAATTACTATTTCTTGAAGTCTCCTACCCACTCCAGTCTGCTTGTGTATTTAGCCAAGAAGCTCAGCCTTCAGTGCGTTTACATTTCCTTAAATTATGATGACTAATTCCTTGTCAGTTATGGATTTCCTCCCACTTGACTCCACCATAGCAAATGCTAATGATGAATTTTTAATAGCCATATGGCTTTCTCTAGCCCATAGCATTAATACAGTTATTTTTGCACCCGTTCATGCAGGTCTGAGACCGCAAGCTGAAATATGGAGGGAGAGATATTTTATATATACAGCAAACATTAAGCTCAGTGATTTACTTAGGGTTTCCTTAGACTCTTAGATTACTTTTGGGAAAAAAAATCATACAAGGCCCACACATAATCATGGCAGATTTATTGAAGATGTGTGATGTATTAAAGTTGGGAAGTTATATTTTAAGTTAAAGGTAAATTAAAGCTATAAATTTAGCTCGGGCGCAGATAAAGCCAGTCTTCAGCAAACCGTAATCACTTGCTTATTTAATTATCTTGGAATGATTCGTCCCATCCAGATCGGCCCAAGTACATCCTGCCAGTTTTCCCAGGACCCTTATGCCTGAGATGTCTGTTCATTAGCATTTACCTTACTACTGATCACGCCATGCCAAAGACAAACCATCTTTATAACAACAAGGAGACGATGGTGTCATCATTTTTGTAATTGAATTCGGAACAGGCCTCTGGCACGTTCCATCCATGGTGAATTGAATAAGCAACTTGTGTGTGTGTGTGTGTGAGACCTCGGTGACATAAATGACCTAGTTCAACTGAATTCTGCAGAAGAGTAAATCTGAAGCTTTCTGCAGCAAGAGGGGCTAATAAATCATGGGTCTAATCTGAAGTCATATATAGGATTTTCATTTATAACCAAAGATGGGAGTCATCTCTTTTCCTAGGGACATGGTAAGCATGAAAAAAAAAAATCTCCCCCAAAGGGTTTAATGGGACCCACTGAATTCTAATACAGGCTCATCCCAAGTCTGGCTTGATAACAGAAATTAATGAACAGTGCCAAGCACGCAACTACTGGCTATCCATTCATTTCTCTTAACATGCACGAGCCATTTATCTCTAAGTAAAGCCAATGACATGTAGTTCTATTTTTCTTTTTCATCAGATTCATGCGAGCTGATGGAAGTGATGAATCAGTGCCCAGGAATAGCAACAGACTGCATGAAGGCCAATAAACTAAAACCACAGTCTGGACAACACAGCAGTTTTGATTGAAGGAGAGATGATTTGTCCAGGTGAGCAATAGCCCCTTAGACTTATATACCACTTCACAGTCCTTTCCATCCCACTCCAATCGGTTTACAGAGTCAGCATGTTTGTCCCCAGCAATCTGGGTTGTCATTTTACCCACCTTGGAAGGATGGAAGGCTGACTCAACCTTGAGCCTGGTGAGATTCGAACTGCCCAACTGCAGGCAGCTGGCAGGCAGCAGAAGTAGCCTGCAGTACTGCATCTAACCACTAGGTCGCCACGGTAGTAGTCGAACCTGTTGAGGTTCAAATCTTGAACTTTTAGATTTATCACAGTCAGTTTTCTGATGTGCCTTCTACTAATTTAGGCTGGCTACCAGGTAGGGTCTGATCTGGATTGATATAATAATGTTAAAAGAGGTAGTCCTCAAAATTCAACCACCACTTCTATTGCCAACATTTGTTCAGTGAATTTTGTTCAGTGATTCAGTGAATCACTGCAGTTCTTAAGTTAGTAACATGGTTGTTAAGTGAAGTAAAGGTTTTTGTTATGTTTGCATAGAGAGACAAGACGCGGAGTGCTTCAGCTCTTATTTATTGTGACTTTCAGCTCAGAATGGACCCAAATGGCTCAGCCACGGCAGCTATTTATAGCCGGCTGCTGCGGCTGTCAGCCAATCAGAGTGCAGGGATTTCCCGCACTTTTACAACCAATGATTTCAATCATTTAACTTCAACAACCAATCATTTCAAACTCTGCATACATAACACCCCTCCCCACTGGGTTTGGTCCATACTCAAACCCCATCTATCTAATATACTCTTGTAAATAGGTGGGGCTCTTACGGTTACGTTGAGGCCTGCGTGGTTCTGGAGTTTTAGGAATCTCACATTGTGAGGAAGGAAATGTATCTGCCAACATTCCCTTATTAGGACTTCTTGTACTGGTAGAACCTGTTTGGTTACTCCAACCTGGTCTCTCCTGCCAATCCATTTCCAACCCTGTGTTATCCTCTAAGTCTGGTACTGAAATGCCATCTTCCGTTTGTGAAAATAGTTGTTGGCACTGTGACAGGTTGTGGGGTTGTTCCTGTTGTGATAGCTCGTTACACATGGGGTTGATTCTTACTTGCTCACTACCTCCATTATCTCCCCCTTCCCCCCTAGGAAAGGCTGTGGGTAGGAAGTCCAGAGAGGGGCATGTGCGATGCTCCCTAGACTTTCTGGACCGTAATTGGTCTATGTGCCTACTCCACAAAACACCATCCTCAGTTTGAACCCTGTAAGAGTTGGGGCCTGTAACCTGGGTTATTTCTGCAGTGGTTGCTTTCTGAGATAGAAACATATGGTAGAAATTAATAAGTCCCAGGAATGCCTGCAAGTCAGTTTTGCATTTGGGTCTGGGGGCTTCTTTGATTGCCTGGACTTTGGCTTCTGTGGGGTGGATGCCAAGTTTATCAATCATATAGCCCAAGAATTCTACTTTGTCAGTCTTTAGTGTACATTTCTCTTTTTTTACTTTTAACCCTGCTTTTTTAAACCTGTTGAGGACTTCTCTGAGTTTCTCATGTAACTTAGTGTCATTTTCAGCAGAAATTAAAACATCATCAAAATAAGGCACCACCCCAGGTAAACCTTGTAGCATCCTTTCCATAAGGCTTTGAAATATGCCTGGCGCCACACTTACTCCGAATTGTAACCTCTTGCATTTGAATGCACCCCGATGGGTTACAATGGTTTGCACCTCTGCAGCTGTCTCGTCTACTGTTAA
Organism: Naja naja; assembly: GCA_009733165.1. Lineage (NCBI taxonomy): Eukaryota > Metazoa > Chordata > Lepidosauria > Squamata > Elapidae > Naja > Naja naja. The sequence continues at coordinate 48,932,842 of CM019153.1, read as the reverse complement.
CTGCTGGTATGCTTGGGCAAGGTCCAGCTTGGCAAAAACAGTGCCCCTGCCCAGGGAGTGCAATAAATGATGAACCACTGGAACCGGATATGCACTCTGTTGTAGCGCATGGTTCAATGTCCCCTTGTAATCCCCGCAGATTCTCACTGTACCGTCAGCCTTGACTGGCGTGACTATGGGTGTCTCCCATCTGGAGTGGTCTGTGGGCTCTAATACCCCTTGGGCTATCAGTTTATCTAATTGTTCATCGATTTTTTCTTTCAACGCAAAAGGTACCCGCCTGGGTTTTAAACGGATTGGTTGCACCTTGGGATCTAGGTTGAAAGTGATAGGGGTCCCCAAGTACTTGCCTAATCCGTCGCTGAAGACCTCTGGAAATACAGACTTCAATGACTCTTCCCATTCAGTGTTGCTCACATGGTTAATGCCAGTCACTTTGATGCCCAGTGGGGTGAACCACTCCAGTCTCCAGGCGATCTTTACCTACGATGGTCAATGGCAGGCGCTTGGTGTGGCCTTTGAATTTCACGTTGAATTCTCTTGTTCCAACTACTGGAATCTTGTTCCCTTGGTAGTCTTTGAGTGTTAGTGCTTGCTTCTTGAAGTGAGTCTTCTGTATGTTAGGTATTAGTCTGTGGATAGTGTCCCATGACACCATAGATAGGTATGAACCTGAGTCCACCTCCATTTGACAAGGTCTTCCCTCGATAAGTACCTTGACATGCACCTTCCTATTGTTCAATGAAGAGGAATGACCAATAGTTACAGTTTGATGAGTTTCGTTTTTTCCGCTTGCTTCTGTGCTGAGTCCCATTTTCTCGCTGGCGTTGTTTGGCTTGACTTCTCTTTCTTTGTTGTTTGAAGCACACTTCCTTCTGTTTGGTGGAGTTCTAGATGATTTGCAGACTCTTGCGATGTGCCCTCTCCTTTCGCATCGAAGGCAAATGGCGTCCAGGAACCTGCATTCAGTGCGGGGGTGGTTTCCCCCACAACCTACTCAACGGAAATCTTGCTTCTTTCTTTCCAGGTTGTTCCATTTCTGTTCCATTCTGAGTCTGTAAATCCCTTCTTCTTCTCCACTGTATTCTGACTCAGATTCAAGTTCATCAAAATGTGTAGTAGTGGTCTTTTCACCATCAGAATGGGACGATGTTCTGCTCATCTTCCTCATTGTGGCAGCTGAATTCTTTGTGGCTTCTGCTGAGATTGCTTCATCGATGGCTTCTTTCAGCATGATTTTTGGTTTCATGAGTAATTTACTCTGCAAAACTTTGTCTTTCAGGCCCAATACAAAACTATCATGCATGGCCTCCTCTATCACGCTGAATTCGCAGGTGCCCCCAATATTCCTTAGACTTGCCACAAAGTCACTGATGCTTTCATCATCTCCCTGATCGCGGCGGTAAAACTCGTGTCTTCTAATGAGGCATGATACTTGGGGCGTGTAGTGTGCCCTCAAGAGTCTCTCCAGATCATCCCATGCCATTATCTTCATGCCTGCTGGAGCAGCCAATGCCTTAGCCATCTTGAATACTGCTGGACCGCAGTATGTTAGAAAAACCGCTTTCTTCCGTTGCTCAGAAATCACAGCCAAGTCATTTCCTTCTAAAAACATCTGAAAACAGTCTGCATACGACTCCCAGTCTTCGTTCTTCGGATCGACCGGGGCTGGGGGGGTGTTCAGCGCAGCCATCTCTCTCTTCTCTGTTCCGCGTTGCCTTCTCCTTGGGAAATCCCACCTTCATCGCCAGTGTTATATACAAGACGCGGAGTGCTTCAGCTCTTATTTATTGTGACTTTCAGCTCAGAATGGACCCAAATGGCTCAGCCGCGGCAGCTATTTATAGCCAGCTGCCGCGGCTGTCAACCAATCAGAGTGCAGGGATTTCCCGCACTTTTACAACCAATGATTTCAAACACTTCAACAACCAATCATTTCAAACTCTGCATACATAACAGCTTTCCCCTTGACTTTCCTTGTCAGAAGGTCACCAAAGGGGATCATGTGACTCTGGGACACTGCAACTGGCATAAGTACATGTCAGTTGCCAAGCGTCTGAATTTTGATCACAAGACCATGAAGTTGCTGCAACGGTCAGTAAGTGCGAAAGTGGTCACTTTTTTCCCCATGCTGTTGAAACTTTGAACAGTCACTAAATGAACTGTTGTAAGTCAAGGAATACCTATACTTAATATTTATTATCCCAGCCACTTCCCTTTTAGGTTACAACAATGTGTTTGTTGGGGCTGCCCTTGAAGAACATCTAGAAATTCCATTAGAAACGTGTTAAACTTTTCAGCAATGATCAGGGTTATGAATATATTATATTATGCACTGATGATGGTACCTAGTTTGCATAATGAATCGACTGCAAGAAAACAAGCAAGCTCACAGAGCACCAAGCACCTTTCATTATTGATATGCTACATCACTCTTCTGAGAGCTACTTAACTTCTCTCCCTGATGAAAAGAACAGTAAGCAAAGCAATGGGCAGATGTAATCTTCTCTGTCTTCAGAAAATAGAATGGAATAACAGAGTTGGAAGAAGAAAATCAGAATAACAGAGTTGGAAGGGACCTTGGAGATCTTCTAGTCCAACCCCCTGCTTAGTCAGGAAACCCTATAGCATTTCAGACAAATGGTTATCCAATCTCTTTTTAAAAACCTCCAGTGTTGGAGCATTCACAACTTCTGGAGGCAAGTTGTCCCACTGATTAATTGTTCTCACTGTCAGAAAATTTCTCCTTAGTTCTAGGTTGCTCCTCTCCTTGATTAGCTTCCACCCACTGCTTCTTGTCCTGCCTTCAGGGGCTTTGGAGAATAGCCTGACTCCCTCTTCTTTGGGGCAGCCCCTCAGATACTGAAATACTGCTATCATGCCATCTCTACTCCTTCTTTTCATTACACTAGACATACCCAGTTCCAGCAACTGTTCTTTCTGCAGGCAGGTAGATCTTTGCCTAACTTGTCCAGAGTAGGATATTTTGATCCTGATCATTTGTGCCTCAAATGAAAACACTGGGTTGATCTGTTTGATGATCTGTAGACATATTTTCTTGGCTGTCTATGTCACTCTCCAGAGCCTTCTCTCACACCAAAGTTCAAAGCCATTAATATAGTTTCTCTCCTGTCTCTTCAGGAAATGTTTGGAAATTTAAACAAATCAATCAATAAATAAATATACTGAATACAGTTTCCTTTCTACATAAGTGAGTGGTGCAGTGGTGCGGTGGCCTAGATATATAACTCTTGCCTCACAATCAGGAGACTGTGAGTTTGATCCTAGGTAGAAGCAAATATTTCTCTCCCTGGGCACAATGAGAATGAACAAAACTGCATTGGCAACAGGAAGAGCATCCGGCCAGTAATCACTCAGGGCCATTCAGTTGCCCAGACTCCTCCCCACAAGGGATTATGGGGTCATTAAAAGATGTTTCCTCTCTATATAAATCTTTATTTGTGGAAGTATTCTTCATGTCAAGTTTTCTGCTTGGTAATTTAATGGAAACATCAATGTACTTGTCTTTGAAACAATGTGGAACTGTATTTAGTAGAAGAATGGTGAGTTCATATGTCAGAGTGTAACTTTGTACCTTCTCCAAATTTCTCTATCAATTTTTTTATACACTTAGTTCATTATTTGTCTATACAGAACAGCACAAATGATTTAGTAGCAAATAAAAAGATTGCTTGATACAATTTAAAATCAGGGGCATTACAGCAACCGAACAAATCACATTTCTGAACAAAACTTTAACTTGATCAAAGTTCTTTCCCAAACATGTTACTACTGTAATTATTTTCCAGGTTTAACCCTTGGTTTCTAATTAAAAAAAAAGCTAATCAATTTTGCCCAGACTTCTGTTGTGTTATTTTGTTTCTTAATCATATGTGCACCAAGTTGTGAATATACTGAACTTTTTCAGCCTTTGTGACATTCTAAATCTGTGTATGTTGGGGTTTTTTTTTAATCCTTTGGTCATGCAAGCATATTTTTAATGATACTGAGAAGGGGTAGGTAGAAGATAAAGATTGTGTAGGTGTAGTGGCAATGTGGAAAACCATTATTTTGAGGAGTTTAGTGACATATTTTGATTTCTCCTTCATATTGAGAAAAGTTTAAAAATTTAGTGCTCATTCTGAGCCATACCTTTTTGTTTCCCACTCTTATTTACTGAATAAAGGAGAAGAGGGTGTGGAATTTTCACATAGTTGCAAAGCTTTGTGAAAGTCTCCGACTTATGAAGCATATGCCACTTGGACAAGGTCGGCTCTTGCTGTTTCATGACCACAAAATCAGGTTCATGAAGTCATGGTGTCAGGTTTTTATGGAAACCCTAATACTGGGCTTTAAACAGGGAGTTTCTCATAGAATCTAGCCCTGGGTATTATGGAAATTGGCCATTCTTGAAGCATCTCAGTTGTTGAAATTAAGGAGCTCCTGATACTTTATAAGAAATTTGGATATTGTTATCTTGTTTAGTATGTATGTTTTATGGCTAGGAGTATAAGTTAGAACGTGTTCAAGACCTATTTCTGTCATGGGAAGGGGTGAGTTCCCATCATATGCTCCAGTTCCTGCTGACCCAGCAGCTTGAAAGCAGGTGACCGTGAGTAGATAAATGGGTACCACTTTGGTGGATTCACAGAGACATGAAAGGAGGCCCCAACTGGACATCCCTCAGGCACCCAAAGGATTTGTCACTGGCAAATCCTTTCACCACAGAAGCACTTTGTTGCTTCCAGCACAGAGGTATAAACATGTTATGGCTTTAAATCTGTTTGTTTGGCTTAATAACAAAGCTGAAAAATCTCTTTGTTCACTTTTGTGTTCAGTATCTGCAAAAGAACCAGTTGCTTGGGCATCTGATCACTGCCCTCACACTTGGAAAACCAATAGGTAAAAGAGTACAATGGAAATGCTCTAGAATTTTCTCATCCTGCTCTGAATCTCAGCTCCAACTTTTACCCTTTTGAAATATCTTTTTTCAAGAAACAATGCAACTGAGTTCTCTTTAATGCGTTTAAACAAAATGGGAAGGAAATGCAACATGCTCAAAGCCGATGCTTGCATTTTTGAGAAGAAACTTGCCATGTTGATGGGGCATTTGAATAATCACTCCTCCCAAACACGGTGGTAAAAATTTACCTTTCCCCTATCTTGTTCTATTTTTTTTTCTTTTCCCTTCCTTGAAATGCTTTCAATTTTAACATAATGAAAGAAGCAAATTGGGATACTGGAACAATTCATTCTCTGTGACTCTTGACATCAAGGGATCAAAGCTACACATTTCTACCCCTTTCCATTATTCATTCTGACATAAAATGCATTTTAGAAATATGTGCTCTGTAAGAAAAATAGGCATCCCCAAACACATATTTAAATGCAAATATCAGTAAGGATTATTATTATTTTTTAAAATGAGGATTACTGCAGAAAAGAATAGCAGGGATTTATTAACAATCATACGTGAGAGTTTCACAGTCCAGAAATCCACTGATCCATGCAGTTTAAGAGGTAAGACAAAGCAGGAAAGAATACATATCCAGTTCAATTATAGAAGCTTATTTCTAGTTGATGAATATCACTAGGATACAATATGCTTTCCTTGTCGAATTCTATGGTGGACTCTGATAGGAAGCTAAGAATAAATATCATTGAAGGATCCAAATAATGCATTAATATCCTGCCAGTAAGATTAATATTATTTTGTTCTGTGATAGGGCTTTTGTCCAGCTTTGTAACATACAGAGGAGATATTAGTTGGCTCAAGTTAGCCCTTTCTAGAAGGAAGGAAGGAAGGAAGGAAGGAAGGAAGGAAGGAAGGAAGGAAGGAAGGAAGGAGCAAGGAAAGGAGAGAGAGAGAGAAAAAAGAGAGAAAGAAAGAGAAAGAAGCAAACAAACAAAAAGAGAGAAAGAGGAAGGAAAGAAGGAAAAAAGGGAGAAAGAAAGAAAGAAAGAAAGAAGGGAGGAGGGAGGAGGAGGAAGGAAGGAAAGAAAGAAAGAAAGAAAGAAAGAAAGAAAGAAAGAAAGAAAGAAAGAAAAAGAAGAAAGAAAAATATTTTGTAAATGTTTTGGATATTTTAATGAAACATTTGGGATGAGTTACCTTAACCTGTTTTCAGGAATTTGAAATGAAAAGCAAGGTAGAAGTGTTTAAAATCAATTAATTAGAAACCAAAATGCCTTTAAGAACCATCAGTTAATCTGAGAAAACTGGGATGGGAAATGGAAAAAGAAAATAAAATAATTAAAACTCCTTCAGCTTCAAAAGATGAAAAGCACATTCTAACAGCTTTTTCCATCTTTGTTCTTCTCTTCCTGGAAACGAATGGAATATAATTCTAGAACAAATAATAATGCATATTAAGGTCTTTCCTTTTCTTTAAAGAATCCAAACAGTGAAACTTTTCATTTGAGCCATTCTACTCTTTTCCTCTGCTCAGGATGAAGGAAGCCCCATTAAGAGTTACTGCAAATGTAATACAAGGCAATGTTATAAACCCTTTTCTTATGCTAAACGTTTTCTTCTATAAACTCCCTGCCTTTATAAATTTATACCACCATTTCCGTGTCCTGATTTTAATCTTGGATAACCCAATTACACCATATTTCAGGTAACACAATTTTACTAGTATGGTTTGAGGGAGAAATGGCCAAATCTTTGTGACAACATCTTTCTATAACAAATACTGACCTTTGTTTAAAAGCAACTGTGTTGACTCTTCAGAAATCATATGAAACAATTATTTGTCTGTGATAGATTACCCAGAGCAACATAGGCTACTAAAAACGAAAAATAAAGAATTTTGCCACCGTACTTACAAAATATTATCTTACAGTCCCTAACAGCAAAGGCACCGGTATTATTTTGAAATTTACTCCAGTGGTGAGATTCAATTTTTTTTTACTACTGGTTCTGTGGGCCTGGCTTGGAGGGCGTGGTGTGGCTTGGTGGGCATGGCAGGGGAAGGATACTGTAAAGTCTCGATTCCCACCTCACTCCAGAGTGAAGGTTACCACTGGTTCTTTGAACTACTCAAAATTTCCGCTACCGGTTCTCCAGAACTGGTCAGAACCTGCTGAATACCACCTCTGATTTACTCCTGTTTGCAGTTTAGGGGTATATAAGCACTATTGCTAAAGTGTCTCTTTTTCCCCCTTTTTTTCTTCTTCTTTATATTAATTATTATTCAACAGTTGAGTGTTGCTATCTTTGTTTATAGTGCAGAATATAGAACCCCCCGATCAGCTTAGAATAAGCAAACATGAAACAATTTAAATATAGAGCATTTAAAGAAGAATATAAAAGAACATGTCAAACACCTGTTTTACTCCAGCAATCTGTTTCCAAAATATTCAAGCAGGTGTGCCTGAAAGCCCACGAGTGTGATACATATCCATTCATAGCATAAAACTGCACTGGCACATCTTTTCTAGTGTGATTGTTGAACACTCATCCCTCCAACCCTCCAAAGGATATTAGTAGATAGATTGAAAAGCAATAATGCTTTATTTTAAATTCTGGAATTTGGAGAAGCATAGCAGAGTCTTTTCTTGTACTTTACTACAATCTCCTACAGCTTGTTCTGATGCAGATTTTAAGTGTTTCTTGTATAAATGGAAATTCGAGTGTAGAGTAACAGGGAGAAAATGTGGAGGTAGACTTTTTCTTTTCTAAAACTTAAGAGGACTCCAAACTCAGAAGTGAAACAAGGGGAAGCAAGAAGAGCAGCTGGCACCCGGGGGCCAGGAAAGCCTTTGCAAACTTCTTCTGGTGTGCTGATCACTAGTGACCTTACCAGTCACTTTTACTTAGTCCTAGGAAGGAGGGACGCAGTGGCTCAGTGGCTAAGACTCTGAGCTTGTCAATCAGAAAGGTCAGCAGTTCGGCTGTTCGAATCCTTAGTGCCATGTAACAGAGTGAGCTCCCGTTACTTGTCCCAGATTCTGCCAACCTAGCAGTTCGAAAGCATGTAAAAATGCAAGTAGAAAAATAGGGGCCACTTTGGTGGGAAGGTGATAGCATTCTGTGTGCCTTTGGCATTTAGTCATGCCGGCCTCATGACCACGGAGACGCCTTCAGACAGTGCTGTCTCTTTGGCTTTGTAATGGAGATGAGCACCGCCCCCTAGAGCCAGAAATGGCTAGCATATATGTGTGAGGGGAACCTTTACCTTAGGAAGGAGGCAATGGCAAACCCTTGCCAAGGAAACTGCAGGGATTGGTCCATTGGACACTATTCAACAGAAGAAAAAAGAAAACTAGGCTAAAAATACTTGATGTCATGCCCCTGTTGGAGTCTGATTCTGAGGGAGAGGAGGAAGAGCTGACAGGGAATGGAAGTGTGGCTGCAGAGGTTGTGGAGGAAACTGGGGAAGGGCACAGGCCAGCTGGGCAGTCAGAGGAAGACCCAGGCCCATCCCTTCTTCATCCTAGGGCACGCAGGGACAAGAGGATAAGGGAGAAACATGAATGGTGTGGTCTACGGGGCAGGAAAGGGCCTTGATCCCTTTCATGGGCTGCGGCTATGAGGACTGTTTAAAAGGACGGACTGCGCATGGGCCAGTGCTGGAAACAAAGCGTGAAAATATTTCTAGTCTGTCCGTTCTTATCTGAGTTTGGCGTCCTCCCCACTGTGTGTAGTTTGATATCTGTGGATGTCTTCAAGCCCTTATCCTGCCTCGTCTCAGTAATTGCTTCAGTGTGGTTTGTGCTGTTTTTTTCTATTTATAATTTATATGTATTTTGAGTTTGAATGGAAGTTCTTCCTTTTCACAACTGTTTGTGGGAGAGTTTTTTTTCTCTCCAGTCAATGATAATTGTTGCTTTAAAGCCAAGTTGAAGGAATTAAAGAGACTTCACCTGTTCTTGTGACTGTGTTGCTTTTGTATCCCACCCTAGGTCATCACACTTGAAAGAAAATAATGGCAAGCCCTTTCCTTATTGGTCTCAATAAAACTTGCCTGGTTATGTCCATGAAGTCTGAGAAGTTGTAGGATCCAATCTGGAGTTGATCACCGGGACCAGAGGTTTGGTCATCCCAGCTTTCAGACTCATGCTATAGCCCATCCTCAGGTAACCTCTCTCTACATGTTCTGGTAGCAGAATGGGACAACCTGCCATAGCCAACTTGCTGCAACCAACTCACCATGGCCAACTTGATGTGAGACAATTTGCCACAGCCAACTTGCTGCAGCACAATTTAACAATTCAGTTTAATTATTGTTCTCCTGTGGCAAGCTGGCCGTGGTGAGTTGGCCATGGCAAGTTGTCATAGACTCTTTCAATACAGAGAAGTTCTCTCAGGATGGGCACCAGCACAAGTCTGAATGCTCAGTGTCAGTGTTCCAACTAACCAACTCCAAACCCATAAACTCTGAGACAGGCATTTTCTCAAAATTCCATTTTATTAGAGTTGTCATACTGCCACATCTGGGAAAAACCGAATCTGAGAGTTCCTGGTTTTCCCTTCCCAAAAGAAATTCAAAGATTCATCCCCTGCACCCACCAGTCTATCACATGGTCCAATCAAACATCCCAACTGGAGACATCCCTCCAGTCACTCCCCTCCAGATTCAGGGCAACATGTCCTTGACTCTCTGAGAAAGAATGTTGTTGAGTCTAATCTTCCACCTCTTTATGAAATCCCCCTTCCCAAATCCCTAGGCACTAAATGTGGCAGTCTTGAAGCTTCCAAGTAAAATATGGCTTCCAAGGCTGACACTCAGAAGACTTAACCTCTGGTCCTGGTGACCTATCCAGATTGGATCCTGCAAAATTGTCCTGGGGCACATCCAGTATATTTGCCTTCATTCTGAAAAGCTGTGTTCCATACTTTTTTTTAAAATTACATTTATATCCCGCCCTTCTCCGAAGACTCAGGGTGGCTTACAATTTTTGGGATGCAACCCAGTGTGCTCAGCAATAGCCTTCTTTCCATTGTATATGCCTGCTTATTACTAAGCAGCAATTTTACAAAGTCAGCTTATTGCCCCAACAATCTTGGGTCCTCAATTTACCTACCCCGAGAGGATGGAAGGCTGAGTCAACTTTGAGCTTGGTGGGATTCGAGCCTGCAGTAATTGCAGTCAGCTGGAACTTAAGTGCTAGGCATTTAACAGCCTGCACCACCAAGGCACTTTAAACTGAAGTTCATTTGTCTTTTCCCTTGGGTTGCAGAGACACTTTTGAATGTTTGTTGTTTTTCCTTCTCATTAAAATATTTGGTGTCCTCTGCAAGCTTGTAGTCACTGCCAGAGTGTTCTAAAAAGCTAGTGAAAGCAAACCATACATTTATAAATCCTACGAGTCACCTTTGGAGAGGATTTGAAGCCATGGTGGCCTAGTGGTTAAATGCAGTATTGCAGGCAAACTCTACCCACAGCTGGAATTCGATCCTGATGGGTTCAAAGTTGACGTAGCTCATCATCCTTCCGAGATTGATAAAATGAGGACCCAGATTGTTGCCATGTGTAGATGCAGATTGTGAAATTCTCAGCTGAATCAACAGGAGACTCCGTGAATAATTTCAAGGGCTTTATTGACTTTTGCAAAGGCCGGCACTTTGTCCTGCTCTGGGTAGAGGCACAAAGGGCAATGAGACAAATGATTTACAGAGTTTTATACACTTCAAGACCCCCCCCAAACTCCCACCTTCCTCACTACCTCATTGGTCAAAATTAACATTGGATGATTCTAGGATGATTCCTGGGATCACAGTGTATCCCATAGTAACATGCTGAACAATTAATCATTTACTTAACATTTGTTTAACAGTTGCTATATCCTGACATTGTTTGCACTACCTGGTGTCCTGAGCTGGGTTGGCATGACAACTGTCCTCATATGGACTATTCTTAATGGATTTTTGTCTTGTTAGCACAACTATCTTCATTAATATTTCACCAGGGGTTTCTCAGGTTATACAGAAGAATATATCGCTACTTTTGCTCTTTTCTTTTCAGGAATCAGTTTTACTTCTCTCACAGATGCAGATAATGCTGACATTGTAAATTGCCCAGAGAGCACTTTAAAGTGCTATGGAGTGGCATATAAGTCTAAATGTTACGGCTATTTATATTTAATAATGCTTGCCATTAAACATGATGGGTTAGATCCTCTCTGGTCCAACTTTTTTTCCCCAAATCTTTGATTCAATGTAATGTAGAAAAGAAATGATACGAAGGAGGTTGGCAACTTTGTCTGCCTACCAGCACGACACCTCTCCAAGAATATATCAGAACTGGACCAAACTTAGTGAACAAAGAGAAGGCTGCAAAAATAAAACAGAAATTGAAAATGGCTCTGATCTGACTTAAGAACTTTAAAGAGGCAGGGAGGGAGGGAAGGGGAGAGAGAGAGAAGGGAAAAAAAATCAAAATATCTCTATGAAAGGCCAATTGACAGTAGCTTCTGTTATTGGCAAGTCTCCAATTTTAAGCCCCTCCTTTAGGGGTAGTGAGATGACCCAGGGCGTGGCACAAAAGCACAAAGTCACAAAAGTAAGTCAAGTCCCTTTAATTCCTCCAACTTGGCCCCCAACATCTAGTTATCATCGGCTGGAGAAAAAAAAAACTCTCCCAAGAACAGTTTTTAAATGGAAGAAATTCAGTCCAAACCCAAAGTACATCTAAATTATAAAGAAAAACCAACGTTAACCATGCTGCAGCAATTAACGAGACAGGGCAGGATAAGGAATTGCAGACTTCAAAAGATAACAAAACACACACTGTTGGGAGGATGCCAGAATCCAGATAAGACTTGACAAACAAAGATAATGCAAGCTTTGCTTCCAGCAAGGTGCTATGCGCAAACACCCTTTTAAATCCTGTTTTCCCAGCTGCAGCTAATGTAGGGAATCAGGGCCCTTTTCTCCCCCATAACCCACATTTCTCCCTTCTCTGTTCCTCCCTGCGTGCCCTAGGATGAAGAGGGGTGGGCCTGGGTCAGCAGCCCACCGGAGCCACACTCCCACTCCCTGTCAGCTGTTTGTCCACCCCCTCGGAATCAGATTCCACCAGGGGCATGACAGGTGGGCTGCTACAGGTTTGCAAGTGTTTGGGCGATTCTCTAGCTAGAAATCTGCTTGGTTCGGGGAACCTCCAAATCCCACCCCTGGCTGGCCCTGCCCACCCTGCCCCACCCCACCCACCCTCCCCCTCCCAGGATTCCCTACATAGCACATTTTGGATGCCAACTAAGTACAGGGCCCACGTGGAGCCTGGAAAGGAGAAAAATGGGCCTCTTGGAAACTCTGTAGTGCTATTTTCACCCTCCTGGAGGTTCAAAGGAAGCCCCTGGAGCCTGGGGAGGGTGAAAAATGAGCCTCCTGGAAGTTCCAGAAGGCCAGAAACAGGCCTGTTTTCACCCTCCTGGAGGCTCAAGGAAAGCCTCCAATGTCTGAGGAGGGCTGTCATGCCCCTGGTGGAGATTGACTCCGAGGAAGAGGAGGAGCAGCCAACAGGGAGTGGGAGTGTGGCTCCAGAGGTGGTGGAGGAGGCTGGGGAAGGGCAGAGGCCGGCTTAGCAATCAGAGGAGGATCCAGGCCCATCTCCTATCCATCCCAGGGCACGCAGGGAGGAGAGGATCAGGGAGAAGCATGGCCTCCTCAGGAGGAGAGGGCCATGATCCTCCTCAGGGCTTACAGCTGGGAGCTATGTATATAAGTGTGCAACTGCGCAGTCAGAATTGCTGGATTCAAAGTGAGTGTTTCCTTTGAAGGAGGTTTTCTTTGTTGGAGTTCTTCCCAAGGACTTTTCCTGATTATCTGTTTGGAACGTATAATTACTTATCTTGGTTTGCTTCGGAACTCTTGTTGAGACGGTTTGTTCTTGTTTTCCTTTTGCCCCATTATTTACTTTTGGGACTTTAAACTGTGACTAATAAAACAGTTAAGTTGAAGGCATTGCCAGACTTTAATTCACGTTTTGGGTTTGGGGTTATTTTGAGACACTACAGGTCATCACAAGGGCGAAAACGCCCCCACTGCTGTGGTGCAGGAAGCTGACTAGGCCATGTCCACCATCATCACACCCACCCCAGCAACTGGGCAGATAACTGGTTGCAGACATTTTTGAAGCCCACCCCTGCCCTCCCTCCTCTCTTCCTTTCCAGTCATGTGACCTGAATCAGGTCTATTTTAATGAGTTGGAAAGAATTGTGGAAACAAAACTGTGTGTTATTCCTGGTATGTTTAAAGGATTTCTTTCCTTTTCTTCTGTTTGTTCCTCAAAGGATCATCTACTCCTTTTGCTAAAAAATAATCTTCCCTTGCCATTATTCATATTTTTTTTCCCTTGTGATCCCTTAGATTCAGTGTGAGTTTCCTTCCTCATTGTCAGTAGGCGTTCTGGATGAGCTTATAAAACACTGATTGGAGTAAAAGTTTATTTCCTTGAGTTTGTCTTTCAAACAAACTCTGTCTTTCTGTTTTTCAGACTTTCATTTTTTTATTTTTTATTTGAAAAAAAAATAGTAATCTCCTGAAGTGTCTGTGTTTGGACTTCTTGGGCAATTTTCCACTTACTATAAATTACATATGATGGCATTGTAGCAACAGTTTCCAACTGCTTCGACACTCACCGCATAAAACCATATAATCAGAAGCAATATATGGTATGATAACAAAGCATGACTCACAGCACCTGAGCATTAAGCATACAAATTTAAAACTTCTATTTGGATAAAGCTGAGCAACACTTTTCCAGAGCTATTCCTATATCATGAATAAAGGATGGGCTTCACCTTCATGAAATATTTTTGTGTTGTACGAAACTGGCATGGAACTACCAAACTCTATAAAATGTCTTGAGGACCAGTAGGAAGAAGCATACTTCTCAAGAAAATTACTGATAAAGGAGAATATTTGTAGCTCAGGGTGGAAATTTTGGTCACCACATTATAAAAAAGATGTTGAAACTCTAAAAAGAGTGCAGAAAAGAGCAACAAAGATGATTAGGTGTTCTGACCCACACCCTTTTCCAACAAATCAAACACAATCCAAAGGGAACAGAAACCTTGTAATGCTTCTGCAAAATAATTAGCTGGGATAAGCACAAGCCTTGCCAAACTGTGTGAGACTTGCCAAAAGATAACAGACAAGAAATAATTTGCAATACAAAACTCTTCTAATACAAACTCAGGATACTGGAATGTCCACGAGGCTGAGTTTCAAAATGCCTTTGCCTTCTGCAAAGTACATTCGTTTCACAGCTGGCTTTTATCTTCTTGAAGGAGGGGCCATTACCTTGCAGCCTTATTCCCGAGTCACCCGTGCTGTTGTAACTGTTCTTTCCTCCAAGCAATCCTGCATGCATGCACACTTGGCACAGGCTACTCGGGAACCTCATCATCACTGCTGCCAGCCCCCACAATCTCTGAAGGCAGCAGTCTACTCTCTAATGGTCCTGGCCTCTCACCTGAGTCCTCACTCTCCTTGGCCATCTGCACCGGCTGCCAGCTAACCACAACATTAGGGGACTGGAGGCTAAAACATACGATGAACGGTTGTAGGAACTGGGCATGGCTAGTCTAGAGAAGAGAAGGACCAGGGGAGACAGGATAGCAGCCTTCCAATATAATGAGTCTCTAGAAAAAGTGCAGAGAAGAACAACCAAGATGAATAGAGGACTGGAGACTACAGTAAAACATAGGAAGAACAGTTATAGGAACTGGGCATGGCTAGTCTAGTGAAGAGAAGGACCAGGGGAGACATGCTAGCAGTGGTCCAATATTTCAGGGGCTGCCACAGAGAGGAAGGGGATCAAGCTATTTTCCAAGTTACCTGAAGGCCAGACAAGGAATAATGGATGGAAACTGATATAGGAGAGATTCAACCTAGAAATAAGGAGAAATTTTCTGACAGTGAGAATCATCAATCAATGGACCAGCTTACCTTCAGAAGTTGTGGATGCTTCATCACTGAAGGCTTTCAAGAAAAGACTGGACTGACACTTGTTAGAAATGGAATACTTGAGTTTGGACTAGAGGACCTCCAAGGATCCTTCCAACTATGTTTTTCTGTTTTGTTCTGAAATGAAGGGTCCTTGGCATTCTCTGACCTTGGATGGAAAACTACAGTGAATGGATACTTCTTCCATAGTAAATGCAAATGTGTGTTGTTTGAATATTGTCACATTTTTCTTTTAAGACTCACTGATAAGTATATTTTCCCCATCAAGTGAAAAATCATGCCTAGCCCTTATCGCATTTGCTGTAAGAGTTTGTATTCTAGAAAATTTAAGTGAAAATCATCAAGGCTAACCACTAACCTCAGCTTTGAAAATGCTTCCGATATGAAAAGTTTGATTACAAAATAAAAGAAGCTTCAATTGTGAAATTAATGAATGCTGGAACTCTTTTTTTTACAAAGAGAAGATTAAAACAATTAGATATTTAACTGTTGAATATTAGCATAACTAATATTAGCACAACTCATAAGAAAAACCAATGCATGATTAGCATAAGAAAAAAACACCCGGCTTCTCCATTCCAATTAGGAATAGGGTGATCAGGGTAAACAGGGTTAAATGCTAGTCCATGGATATTGATGTAGATAAGAGGTGGATGCCATATCTAATGACCATTCAAAACATGGCTCAAAAAGAGGGAATACAAGGAAGTTATATCTGATCATGACTGCATTAAATTCAGAATTACTGTATATTTCCCATTCTAGCAGGTATTAAGAAGTCACATGTTCCCCTCTGTAATTTATCTGCTACAATTTGTATATCTATCTATCTATCTATCTATCTATCTATCTATCTATCTATTTATCATCATCATCAACATCATCATCATTTTTAACAACCCCATAATCCCTTGCGGGGTGGAGTCTGGGCAACTGAATGGAGCTAGCAGAGTGTTTAATGGCTGGATGCCCTTCCTGTCACCATTGTGGAGTTCTGTTCAGCAGATATATTCTCATTGTGCCCAGAGAGAGAAATATCTGCCTCCTGATTCTGAGGTAGAGCTTCACCTCTAGGCTACCACACCACTCCTATCCATCCATCCATCCTTCCATCCATCCTTCCATTCATATATTTATCTACCATCTATCTATTGGTATCTATTTGTTTCTATCTGTCTGTCTGTCTATCTATCTATCTATCTATCTATCTATCTATCTATCTATCTATCTATCTATCTGTCACCTACCTATCATCCATCATCTAGCAACTATCATCAATCTAGATTTTAAATTGTGGTGGCTTTTTGAAAAAATAAAAAACCCTCTGCATGAACATGGTTGCATGAAGTATCTAAGCAGTACACTACTTCCCTTTCATATCCGAGGCATCGTGAATCTGAATAGAGCCTCCTCTGTAAAATTTAACTTACCCAAAGGAAGTCATGCCATACATAACAAAGGAGCAAAGGGAGTAGGTGTCAGAGAGGAGAATAACTTCTACTTTCAGCTTTAAGAGAACCCTAAAATAAACATTTACATTGGACAACCCAGAGCAAAGAAAAATTGGAATGGGAATAGGTTTTGTTCTAAATTTCATAAGATCTCACTTTAATGTGCCAAAACAACTGAAGCCTAAGTTTTTAAGTAATACACAGCATAGATCAAATATGAGAAACTATCTTTGAAAAGAATGCTAAAAGGAATAGAAAATCAATTTCGGCTGTAAAGTGAATTTTTATGCCTTTAAAGAGTACAGTGTCAAGACCGAACAGCCAAAATGCCATTTGTGTAATAGCACACACCACAACTGATGGATGGCCCTTTCCATTTTGTATGGCAAGAGTCTTAAACAGAAAGATAGAACCAGGAATGCATATATTTCAATTTCTATCCTGCCCTTCTCTGGAGTGAGGAGCAGATAACATCAGTTTAACCGCCTCGCATAGGCTTAAAAAAAAGAGGGCAGAACTCCAGTTACATTTTAATCAAAATTTGCTTTTTTATTAACCTTACTTCTAACTAGCTATGGCTGCTAAAAGCCAACGCAAACAAAATAAACTTTAAAAAAGTTGGGGATTCTAAAAACTGTAGTACCTGGAACTCTGTATGACTCACTCCCAATTTATAATGGTTATAAGTAAAAAGTAAGTAAAGAATTGGGTTCATTTGTAGCTAAGGCCTATGTATCTATAAAATACAACATGAGACTATTAGTGAAAATTACTTGAGGATACTCTAAACCAAATAATTATATAGTTTTTTTGGCAAGATATGGAAGGGCACTCTCTCTCTCTTTCTCTCTCCTTCTCTCTCTTCTTCTCTCTCCTTTCTTCTTTCTCTCTCCTCTCCTTCTCTCTTTTCCCCCCTCCTTCCCTTTCTCTCTTTCTCTTTCTCCTCCTCCTCCCTCCCTCCTCCTCCTCCCTCCTCTCTCTCTCTCTCTCTCTGCCCTCTAAATCCAGCCTAAAACCCTATTGGCCAAAGTCAATCCTGATTAGCTTTCTAGATAGCCTAAATGAATGCATAACTTACAAAGTAGTCCTCAACTTACAACTTTTCATTTCTTGACCGTTTGGAATTACCACGGCACAGAAAAGGTGACCTACAAATAGTCTTCACATGTGTGACCGTCAGAGCATCCGCACTGCTACGTGCCCATGATTCATGTTGGCAAATGACATGTATTTATGATGGCTGTGGATTCTGGAGCAGTTCCCATTTGTAACCTTCCAAGCCGATTGTCTGACAAGAATGGTGGAAGCCAGGCTTAATGACTGCGGCAACCTGGTCGTAAAATCAGACATGACTCGCTGAATAACCATATTAGTTAGCGTTGGCAGATCCAGCCCAGTTGGGGTTGCGCTTTGAGAACTTTGTAGGTATGACTTGCAAATTGAAGTTAATGATAATGATAACAATAACAGTAGCAGTAGCACTTATACTTATATACTGGTTTACAGTGCTTTTACAGCCTTCTCTAAGTGGTTTACAGAGTCAGTATATTGCCCCCAACAATCTGGGTCCTCATTTTACCCACCTCGGAAGGCTGGAAGGCTGAGTCAACCTTGAGCCTGGTGAGATTCAAACTGCCAAATTGCAAGCAGTCAGTAGTCAGCAGAAGTAGCCTGCAGTACTGCACTCTAACCACTGTGCCACCACGGCTCAATAACAGTAATAACAATAATGATTCATCTTTTCCGATTCCCTACGGAACTGGAAAAGCCAGTTTCCATAGCATATTATTTTTACTCTTATCCTGAATGAGAGGCAAAAGCTCTCTGAATTCTATTTGATCTTGCATCAGTTCTAGTGGTGGGCTTCAGGTTTTTTTTTACTACCGGTTATGTGGGCATGGCTTGGGGGGCGTGGCAGGGGAAGGATACTGTAAAATCTCCAATCAGAAGTGATATTTGCCGGTTCTCTGAACTACTCAAAATTTCTGCTACTAGTTCCCCAGGACTGGTCAGAATCTGCTGAATACCACCTCTGATCAGTTTGATGTTTTAGTTTACTTTATTTTATTGTCAGTGCACCCCGTACAACAAAATCAAACACCATCTTCAGTGCACGTCATGACCATGACCATGAAAATAAACACAAACACACATCCTTCACCCTCCACACATTGAACCAAAAACCCCCGACACCACACCAACACTGCACTATATAGCAGAATTCAAAAGAGCTACTGACCTGGGATAGAAGCTGTTTTTCAGCCTATTTGTCCTTGTTTTTATTATTCTGTACCGTCTGCCAGATGGTAATAGTTCAAAAAAGGGTGTCCAGGATGAGATGGATCTTTGAGAATGTTTTGAACTTTCTTAAGGCAGCGGGAGCTATAAAGCTCTTCCAAAGAGGGGAGAGGGCAACCCATGATCTTCTGGACAATGACGTTAACCCTCTGCCACTGTGCAATTGGCAAACCATACAGAGGTGGAGTAAGTTAAAATACTCTCTATGGTGCAGTGGTAGAAGGTCACCAGCAGTTTTTCATTCAGTTGTTTCATTCAGTTGATGCTCAGTTTTGCCTTGAACAGTCATATTTCCCAAGCCGGGTACAATTTCAGACTGTTATTTTTGAATTTTGGGGAAACAGATTCTGAAATTGATTTTTTTTAAAAAAACCTACTCGGACTTGGTGGACTGCTTTCTAAGAGTCTGCTGTTTGCTATTGATTAAGAGGTATTGAAATATTA
Organism: Naja naja; assembly: GCA_009733165.1. Lineage (NCBI taxonomy): Eukaryota > Metazoa > Chordata > Lepidosauria > Squamata > Elapidae > Naja > Naja naja. Next base: position 48,913,732 of record CM019153.1, on the reverse strand, counting down.
CAGCTAGAGCATTATTAATCTGGTGGTTCTCCTTTGAAAATATTTAATTGGAAAACAATACAATGAATTACAAGGATGCTGTTTCTTAAAATATTGTTAGTAATGGGATTGAAGTTTTTTTTTCAGATAGGCTATAGATTTCTTTGTTTTACTTCTCATGAAGGACATTTGTTGTATTATTGGTCTATTGATTGCAATTTTCATATAGTTTAAGGTTTTCTTTGGAAGAGAACCTCAGCATGCAACCTCAGCATGCTCCTTCCGTCGTGGCTTGAAGATGTGGTTATTCCAACTTGTCAACCTGGACTGAGGGTGGGGATGAGAGTTTTAACGATTTGTCTTCATGATTTTAAATTTGATTGGGTTTCTAGTTAGCTTTTAACTGTGTGATATTTGTATTGTATTGTTTTTATATGGTTGTACGCCGCCCCGAGTCCTTCGGGAGATGGGGCGGCCTAGAAATCCAAATAATAATAATAATAATAATAATAATAATAATAATAATAATAATAATAATATATTTTTCAAGCTTCATATTTTTGGGGGGAGGGGGAGCGATATTTATTTTCATAAACATTTTTTTGCTTTCCTGTTTCAGTAATGTATATATATTGTATGAATTTCTAATGGTAAGAAATTCCAAAAAAAGTAAACAGCATAAGATAACTGCATTCCGGCTCATATCTTGATTTTTAAATGAAAATGGGATACATTCTTAGCCAAGTTAAAACAAGATTCTCTCCCCATTGTTTGATAAATTCCACGTCTACTTAAATAGTTCATGCCTCTGCATAGCAATCCCTGGAAGACTGATCATAAATGTTAATATTTAGACAACGTTTCAGCTGTGAGAAGTGCCTGGGCTGAATGCAGACTTCGGCATTAGAACTTGTATGCAATATTCCAAGATTAAAAAGTAATTTAGGATGAAAACAGCACTCGGTTTATTATAAAGGTAGTCCTTGACTTAAGACCACCATGGAGCCCAAAATTTCTGTTGCTAAATGAGATCTTTGTTAAGTGAACGTTGTCCCATTTTAAGATCTTTCTTGCTAATGGCTGTTAAGGGAATAACTGCAATTGTGAAATTGGTAACCTGGTTCTTAAATGGATCTGACTTTCCCCCATTGACTTTTGTTTAGTTTAGTTTAGTTTACTTTATTGTCATTGCATTCGTACAATGAAATCAAACACCATGTTCAGTGCACATCATGACCATGAAAATAAACACAAACACACATCCTTCACCCTCCACACATTTAACCAAAAAACCCCAACACCACACCAACACTGCACTATACAGCAGAATTCAAAAGAGCTACTGCCCTGGGATAGAAGCTGTTTTTCAGCCTATTTGTCCTTGTTTTTATTATCCTGTACCATCTGCCAGATGGTAATGGTTAAAAAAAGGGGGTTCCCAGGATGAGATGGATCTTTGAGGATGTTTTGAACTTTCTTAAGGCAGTGGGAGCTATAAAATTCTTCCCAAGAGGGGAGAGGGCAACCCGTGATCTTTTGGGCAATGACGTTAACCCTCTGGAGCGCCATCTTATCTGCCCCAGTGCAATTGGCAAACCAGACACAGGTACAGTCAGTTAAGATATCCTCTATTGTGCAGCAGTAGAAGGTCACCAGCAATTTTTTCATTCAGTTTTTGTTTCCAGAGAAGTATCAGGTAGTATAATTTCTGCTATGCCCTTTTGACCAGGGCTGCAATGTGAGCACCTCAGGCCAGGTCCTCTTTTATGGTAACACCCAGAAACTTAAAACTGGCCACTTGCTCCACTCGGTCTCCATTAATAAGCAAGGGCTGGATGTCTGATCTGTTCCTTCTATAGTCCACTATAAGCTCCATGGTCTTGTTGGTGTTGAGAACCAAGTTATAGTCTCCACACCACGAAAGCAACCAGTCTACCTCATCTTGGTAGGCAGGCTCACCCCCGAAGATGAGTCCCACCACTGTTATATCATCTGACTTTGCTTGTCAGAAAGTTGCAAAACCATCTGCAACAGTCGTAAATGTGAATTGGTTGCCAAGCATCTGAATTTTGAACATGTGACCACGAAACAAACAAAATGTTAAAAAGCTATGACATGTGGTTCCTTACCAAGCACATCTAAACTATATGAAAGTAACTGAAATATCTTTACAATCCTCAAGGCACGTCCCAAATTTTGAGCACCCTTAATATTTGGAAATTGAACGCTGAAAAAATTGACATGACCTAATTGGAAATGCTGCAATGGTCGTAAGTGTGAAAAATGGTCATAAGTCACTGTTATCAGCATTGATGTAACCTTAAATGGTCAGTAAATGAACTGCTGTAAGTCCTACACACCAGGGATGGGCTGCTACGGGTTCTCCCAGGTTCGGGAGAACCCATAGCTAATGTTATGGCCGGTTTGGTGAACCACCAAGTCCCACCCCTGGTTGGCCCTGCCCACCCCATCCCACCCCTCCCAGGAGTCTCCACTCAGCCCATTTTCAATGCAAGGTAAGTGCAGAGCCCGTGTGGAGGCCGGAAATGGGCCTGGAGCCTGGGACAGGCTGTTTTCACTTGGGAGAGGCTCAAGGAAAGCCTTCAGAGCCCGGGGAGGACAAAAATGCCCCCCCACCATGGTGCAGGAGACCAACTAGGCCACGCCCACCATGGCTGCACCTACCCAATAAGCAGGAGAAAACCCATTGCTGAAACTTTTGAAGCCCTCCTCTGCTACACACCTATTTGAGATAGATAGTTCTATATACCAAAGAAACCTCAGAATGAAAGCTAGTTTTAATACATCCTATTTCTTTTTTTTCCCAATTTTTTTAATTAGAAGAATACAACACGATGCAGCTGCTCTGGCATTACAATTGTTATACATATATAAATTTTACTTCACCATTTACAATTCTCTTGTTTGATACATTATTTACTAATTATTCTAATCATCATAGCTACTTATGTTCCGACCTTGCCTTCTTCTATGCAACCACAGGTAGGATTTATCCACATTTCATAGTACTCTGATTCCCCCTTGTTTTTTTTAATTCTAGGGTTAACCTGCCCAATTCTGCACAGGCCATAATTTTCCTTATTATCTCTGTTTCTGGTAATATGCTTTCCTTCTTCCAGTATTGCACATATATTATTCTAGCCGCCGTCAACACATGTACTATTAGATAAATTAAATCCTTCCTATATCCTTCTGGTATTATTCCTAGAAGAAAAAAATCCGGCTTAAATGGAATATACTTTCCCACCATTTGTTCCACCCATGTCTGGATCAGTCTCCAATACTCTTTTGCAACATTGCAGGTCCACCACATGTGAAAAAAAAATGTGCCTGATACATCTTTGCACTTCCAACAATTTGGAGATAGACTTTTGAACATTTTGGAAAGCCTTGCTGGCAGAAGAATACATCCTATTTCTATTGCCTTAGAAGGGAATCTGTCATAAATACACCTTTAAGCAGCAGACCAGATTTCTAGAAGCTGATCCCAATCAATTTCTCCTGTCTAGTGATTTATATTAAGTTGGATGTGACAGCCTGGCATTCAATATCTTTGGCAAGTTGAATATCTCTGCAGCTGGTACTTAAAATCCTCTAATCCTTCTTTTCCCCTTTCTAGAAATCATCATCACATCACCATTTTTATTCAAGAAAGGTAGGTTTATCAATTTTTGGTCCATGTGACATTCATCCTGTATCCTGAGCCATGGTAGCACAGTGGTTAGAGATTATTCAATCAAGCCATTGCTTCAGTTCTAGGGTGGTCTTTCATGTGTAAGGGCATACTGAGGTGCCTCTGCCATAATTATCCAACTAAAAGAATTTAATCCCTGTGTTTACCTTCCATCTATCTATCTATCATCCATCCATCCATTATCTATCTATCTATCTATCTATCTATCTATCTATCTATCTATCTATCTATCTATCTATCATCTATCATCCTATCTATAGAATGGTTACAATGCAGTATGGCAAGCTATTTCTGCTGATTGCCAGCAGTTTGCAGTTTGGCACTTCGAATCTCACCAGGCTCAAGGTTGACTCAACCTTCCACCCTTCCAAGGTCAGTAAAATGAGGACCCAAATTGTTGGGGGCAACAGGATGACTCTATAAACTGCTTAGAAAGGGTGGTAAAGCACTGTGAAGTAGTATGCAAGTCTAAGTGCTATTGCTATCTATCTCTATCTATCTATCTATCTATCTATCTATCTATCTATCTATCTATCTAATAATTAGAATGCAGTACTGCAGGATACTGACTGCCGGCTGCCCAGAAAGTTTGGCAGTTTGAATCTCACCAGGCTCAAGGCTGACTCAACCTTCCATCCTTCCAAGGTGGGTAAAATGAGGACCCAGATTGTTGGGGGCAATAGGCTTACTCTGTAAGCTGCTTAGAAAGGGAAGTAAAGCACTGTGAAGCAGTATATAAGTCTAAGTGCTATTGCACTTAGACTTATATCCACAGGTCCAATTCATTCAATAGTTTGATTTACCTACAAGTTATTTATTTAATGATTGTGGAAAAAATCAACACAACAGTTTGTTGCATGTATGTGTTTGTATGTGTATGTATATACATTTAATTTGGAACCCAGCTGCAAAAATCAGAAGGAAGGTGCAGCTTCATCAGGCCAAGTCAGGTTGGAAATCACAGGTTGAAGAAAAACCTTCTAATCTGAAATAACTTTTAGTATATCTGACCAAAAGATCTTACTTGGAATTGAAAGATTAATAAATTCTGGTTTGATTAGCGATTGTATGGGACACAATTGTAGATTGGAAAATCAGAATAACAGAGCTCTGGCTCCTGGACCTTGGAGGTCTTCTAGTCCAGGGGTCACCAACCTTTTGGACCTGAGGGACCACCAAACTCATAATTTTAAATCCTGCAGACCACTAATATGAATTTTGACTGACGGTGGCTTGCTGACGTTGGTGGGAAAGTCAGTCCCCTATTCCAGAGCTGCAGGAGTCACAGGACTGGCTCTTTGGTCATCCTGGAGCAGCTGCTCCTCCAGTCCATGGCAGGCCGGTGCACCCGGGTGGAGGAGCAGCTGCTCTGGGGTAACTAAAGTGCCAGACCTATGACTACTGCAGCTCTGGAATATGGACCAACTTTCCCACCAATGTCAGCAAGCCACTGTGGGGCGGATTTCCCTCCCCCACTGGTGGTCTTACTTTCCAGTTCCAGCTCACGTGGCTCTACTCAAGATAAAGTTTGCACTTAGCCAAAGGGTGGGGGCCAGCAGGTGGGTGGGCCATGTGGGCAATGCAGTCTTGTTTCCCATGCAGCCTGGATTAATTGCTTTGAGCGGGTGCTTTGGGGGGTGACATTTCTCTGCAGACCACCAACATTTTCTTGCAGAACACCAGTGGTCCCTGGCCCACTCTTTGGTGACCACTGTTCTAGTACAACCCCCTGCTCAGGCAGGAAACCGTGTACCACCTCAGAGAAATGGTTATCCAATCTCTTCTTTAAAAAATTCCAGTGTTGGAGCATTCACAACTTTTGAAGGCAAGTTGTCCCACTAATTAATTGATCTAACTGTCAGAAAATTTCTCCTTAGTTCTAGGTTGCTTCTCTCCTTGATTAGATTCCATCTATTGCTTCTTGTCCTGCCTTCTGGTGCTTTGGAGAATAGCTTGACTCCCTCTTCTTTGGGGCAGCCCCTTAGACATTGGAACACTGCTATCAGGTCTCCCCTAGCTCTTCTTTTCATTAGACTAGACATACCCAGTTCTTGCAACCGTTCTTCATATGTTTTAGCTTCCAGTCCCCTAATCATCTTTGTTGCCCTTCTCTGCACTCTTTCTAGAGTCTCAACATCTTTCTTACATTGTGGTGAGCAAATCTGGATGCAGTATTTCAAGTGTGGCCTTACCAAGACCTTATAAAGTGGTATTAACATTTCACATGATCTCAATTCTATCCCTCTGTTTATGCAGCCTAGAACTGCGTTGGCTTTTTTGGCAGCTGCAGCACATGGCTGGCTCATAGTTAAGTGATTGTCCACCAAGACTCCAAAAGAAAAGCCAAGAATAAGTCAATGACAAATCATTTCTATTCTCTTTTCCTGACACTGTGTTTCAATAGCCATTTAAGGATCCTGATTTGTGCATGAAGACATTATGAAAAATTAATTCACAGGCTGTTGTGACAGAAGAAGGAATATTATTGTTTTTGTTCAGATTAAGACAAAGATAGTCCTATAAATGTTCTGACCTAATTTATGTTTACTTCATTTCTTTAGTTGCCCACTTCAACAAATGACACCAATCCTTACTGAGAGATTCACAAGCTGATTATGTTGCTGAATATCAAACTAATTTCTTTCTTTTCTTTCTTTGCATAAATTAAAAATTATTCAAGTTTTCTTAAAAAAAAAAATAAGTCAAGCATGGTCAAATAAAACAAAAGTTCCAGTAAATCATTGCTTGAAAACTATACCCATGACATCTGTTTCGCGTTATGCTATTCTCATCACACTTTGACACACGCCTACCAAAAAAGAAAAAACGAAAAGAGGGGAGAAGGTTTTCCATTTGCGTCCTTTCATTTTTTTCACTTTCATTTCTGTTTACTTAAACACATGAAAAAAAGTAATTAGCACCTCCTACTCTAACACTAATTAACTATAACACTTCCTACTCTACTACTGTTCTTATTATGCTTCCCGTAGTCCCATTCAATCCAAATCAGAAAAGGAACTTTAATGACATAGAACCTGACACTTTTCGAAGTTCTTTGATTCCTTTTCCCATTACCACTGATTATTGGCTATTATAAGAGTGGAATCTAAGATGATTAAAATTAAAATTAAGACCATTAAAGGCCTGGAGACTAAAACATATGAAGAAGAGTTGCAGGAATTGAGTATGACTAGTCTAGTGAAGAGAAGGACCAGGGGAGACACAATAGCAGTCTTCCAGTATTTGAAGGGCTGCCACAAAGAAGAGGGGGACAATTTATTTTCCAAAGCACCAGAAGACAAGACAAGGAACAATGGATGGAAACTAATCCAGGAGAGAAGCAGAAACTTCCTAACAGTGAGGACAATTAACCAGTAGAACAGTTTGCCTTCAGAAGTTGTGGGTGCTCCATCACTGGAGGTTTCTAAGAAGAGACTGGACAGCCACTTGTCTGAAATTTAATTTAATTTAATTTAATAATGGGATTTATATGCCGCCCTGTCTCCCGCAGGACTCAGGGTGGCTCACAACAGTAAAAACATACAATACAAAAGTTTAAAATTCAAAAAAATATTAAATAAGAATCCCAATAATTATAATGAAAAAACCGACAGTAACCAATAAAAACCATTAAAAAAACCCCTCAGTCCAGGTCGACCTGTTGGAAGAGCCATGTCTTCAGATTGTGATGGAAGGATCAAAGGTCAGGAGCCATCCGCAACTCCAAGGGCAGTTGATTCCACAGGGTGGGCGCACCAACAGAGAAGGCTCTCCCCCTGGGCGTCGCCAGCCGACACTGTCTGGCCGACGGCATTGTAGAGGATCTCCTGCTTGAGCAAGGGGTTGGACTAGAAGACCTCCAAAGTCCCTTCCAGCCCTGTTCTGAATCAAGATGAATCAAGAATCTAAGTAGAAATCTCTGGTTATTGATTGCTCTAACAGGGCCCTACTATGTTTAATTGAAGCCACTGTGCATGAGCTTCAGCGCCATGTCAGAATCCTATTTCCATGTGCCTTTGCGAAAATAAATATAAATATTGGATAGAGCTCCTGTCCACTTGGGCTTCTTATATCTGTGATGAACTTAGGAATGTTCATGATATTTGATCTTTTGATGTGCGTACAATCCCTCCAGTGGTGGGATTCAATTTTTTTTTACTACTGGTTCTTTGGGCATGGCTTGGTGGACGTGGCAGGGGAAGGATACTGTAAAATCTCCAGTCAGAGATGGTATTTGCCAGTTCTCCGAACTACTCAAAATTTCCACTACCAGTTCTCCAGAACTGGTCAGAACCTGCTGAATACCTCCTCTGAATCCCTTCCACCAGAAAAAAAAATGGACTGCTGGGTCCTTGAAATGTAGAAAATGGATAGCAGAAAAAGACTTAGTAGTCCATCTAGTCTGCTCTTTGAGTTTATTTTGGGTTTTGTTTTTGTTTGTTGTTTTTAAACGGAAAGTGTTGAGCAAAATTGGGAAACAACTCAGGTTGGAGAGTTGGGGTCTGGAGCAAATGTAGCAAGTCCTTCAATTGAATGATCACGTGAAGTGTTAATACCACTAGAAGCTACTCAAGGAGAAAAACAACCTAGAACTAAGGAGAAATTGCCTAACACTTAGAACGATTAATCTGTGGGACAATTTGCCTCCGGAAGTTGTAAATGCTCCAACACTGGAGGTTTTTAAGAAGAGATTGGATAACCATTTGTCTGAAATGGTATAGGGTTTCCTGCCTGAGCGGGGGGTTGGACTAGAAGACCTCCAAGGTCCCTTCCATTTGAATATTTAGTAATCACCGCTCACCGTTATTCCATTCAAATATTTATCAATCTCTCCCTAGCAGCATTTGTAATACGCCTTTTAAAAGTGCGTCACCAGCTCACCCCCCCAAAAAGTGTTTGTGTTTGACTCTTTAAGGAGAATAAGAAAATGAGCCATTACTGGTCCCTTTTTATGGAATTACAAACTCTCTCGCACATAAGTAAATAACTGCACAAATACTAAGTATAAATTTTGCAGATCACTCTCGCTAAGTGAAAGTTTGGGCAGGGAACTGACTTGTTAAAGTGGATGTACTTGAGGTTTTTTTTTTCCCCTTTAAATACTTCTGTAATATATTGTGAGCTGCCTCGAGGCTATACCTCCAAAAGAAACGATGGTTCAATCTAACACCATTATGTAAGCGTGCACATAATTGTTAAAAATTTGACTACCTGCTTTCCTCGCCTCAATAGGAGGGAAAGTACATCTGTCCATTAAGTCGGAGCAATTGTAGAGAGAATCAATGTAGGCATTTTTCAGAATCTATTCCCTGATTTACTAATTGCTTACTACATTTTTCTGTTGGACTTTAGGAGTAAACATTGCTTTTTAATTAGCAGCTAACACTACACCTGCTGGAAGGATCTGCATCTATCTATCTATCTATCTATCTATCTATCTATCTATCTATCTATCTATCTATCTATCTAGTGTGTGTGTGTGTGTGAAATCCCACTCATGAAACATCACAAAATCTCCAGAACCGTAAAGCCTACAAACTTGAAATTTGGCACGTATGTTCCTCTTAGCTTCTAGGTGCTCACTAAGAAAGGATTTTTCGAAATGACCATCAGAGCATTAGCTATATTAATATTATTATTAACACACTCTGGTGCTAAGGATTTCTACTCCCCCTCCCCACCTGAAAAGAAGAAATACCTTCCAAATGCAAAGCACAAGCAGAGGAGAGGAGTTTCAGTTTCAGTTATAGTTTTTTTTTTTTAATTACATTTATATGCCGCCCTTCTCCAGAGACTCAGGGCGGCTTACAATTTTTTGGGATACAACCCAGTGTGCTCAGCAATAGCCTTCATTCCATTGTATATGCCTGCTTATTACTAAGCGGCATTTTTACAAGGTCAGCTAATTGCCCCCAACAATCTTGGGTCCTCAATTTACCTACCCCGAGAGGATGGAAGGCTGAGTCAACCTTGAGCCTGGTGGGATTCGAGCCTACAGCTAATTGTAGACAGCTGTTTCTAGCAACAACCACCTTTAGTAAGAGAACAAATTGAGCTAAGCCGCCCAGGCTCCTTGGCTTTGCTCACACAGAAAGCCTACTTTCCAAAGACAAGTCCTCTCACCGCTGACAGGGCCTTCCAGATGAATACCAAGGCTGGTTGGCAGAGGCAGATCAAAACTAAGTCCAACCACCTAGTTTCATAGCGAAGCCCGTGTATCGAGCTAGTTATTTTATAAAACATTTCGCAACACACTCGCCACGGCTTAGAATATCGACACCCTTATTATGGATACCAAAGAGATCAAGGCGGGAACCGTTTATCATCCTTCCATGCTAAGGTTAGTTTGTAGACAGTGATCATCCAAAGCAGCCTTCGTTTAGACAGGAACAATTCCCTGCTACTGGTAGGTGTGTATAAGGTAGGTTGCAGCTTGTGCCCTGCCCTGCATTTATTCAGGAATGGGTTCCATTGTTTAAGAAAGAATATTGAGTCTCTGCACAGTAAAAAAGTTTATGATTTTGAAAACTTTCCTTCACGTGCCTGTTTGGTTCTAATGTTGTGCCAAGCAAGGGGATACCAGCATCTTTCTGTCTCCCTCTCTCCCTTTCTCTCTCCCCCTCTCCCTCTCTTCTTCCCCTCCCCTCTTCCTTTCCCTCTTCTCTCTCCCCTTCCCCCCTCTCCTCCTCTCTCCCTTTCTCCATTCTCTCTCTCTCCCTCTTTCCCTCTTTCCCCCCCCTCTCTCTCTCCCCTCTCCCTCTCTTAGAAACACACACACATACATTGCCCCATTATATATAACTTTTTAATACAGTTTTAATTGTTTGTATCCACTAGTTCTCCAAATAAATGAGACTCACCATGTAACCCATCCACTTTTCCCATATCAAAGTTGTTATGCTTTCTTTGGTACCAAAA
>CM019153.1:48805499-48902120 GCA_009733165.1 Naja naja | reverse complement strand
ATCTATCTATCTATCTATCTATCTATCTATCTATCTATCTATCTATCTATCTATCTATTGCAGTCCAAATTAAACCTGTCAATGTTTCCCAAAGTTTTTTATATATATTTAAAAGAAGGGAAAATATCTATTAATATTGAGAAAAGATTACCAGCTAAAATAGGTGCCCTATGCTATTTCACACATGCACGCACATAAATCAGGAATATTTTCTTGTCACCCAGTTATTTATAAAGCACCCTGTAGCTTGTTTTTCATGACTTTGTCATATAGCTTACTGGAGACTTCATGTTTATGGAGTGGATTGCACTTTCTGCTTTGCATTGATAAATCATATTGCCCATGAAAATCCTAAGAAGATACAGTGATATAATGTACACCTGTATGCACACAGCAATATATAGGAGTTGGTTTAAAGCCAGGTCTCATGTTTTCTGTGGTATAAAAACAGTAGCCAGAGATCCTGAGCGAGAAATAACAGAATAACAGAGTTGGAAGGGACCTTGGAGGTCTTCTAGTCCAACCCCTGGTCAAGAAGGAGACCCTAGACCTGTGGTGGTGAACCTATGGGATGTGTGCCGGAAGTGGCAAGCAGAACCATTACTGCCGGTATGCGAGCACTCACCCAGAAAAGGTCCACTAGGCATGCGCGTGTGCCAACCGCCCGAAAGTTGATTGTCAAGTGTCGGCCGCACATGTGCAGGGGCGCAGCAGCATGCAGGAGACACTTGCACATGGACAGAAGCACATGGAGCACAGGGGATCATGCAGCATGCGTAGAAGCACGTAGCACAGGTCATGCGAGTTGCACCTGCATGCGCAGGAGGCATGTGGGGCCATGCGCATTGCCTTCTGGGTGATGGCACACAAACACAAGCAGGCAATCATGCATGCAGTTATCAGCCCAAAAAGGTTAGCCACCACTACCCTAGACCATTTCAGATAGGTGGCTGTCAGTTTTTTTTTCTTAAAAAACTTCAGGGATGAAGCACCCACAACTTCTGAAGACAAGCTATTCAGAATAACAGAATGATAGAGTTGGAAGGGACTTGAAGGTCTTCTAGCCCAACCCCCTGCTCAAGCAGGACACCCTACACCATTTCAGACAAGTGACTCTCCAATCTCTTCTTTAAAAACTCCAGTGATGGAGCACTCAACAACTTCTGGAGACAATCTGTTCCACTGGTTAATGGTTCTCACCGTCAGGAAAATTCTTATTAATTCTACATTGCTTCTTTCCTACATTGCTTTTACTGGTAATCGTTTCTTTCTTTCTTTCTTTCTTTCTTTCTTTCTTTCTTTCTTTCTTTCTTTCTTTCTTTGTCAAAAGCTTACAATATAACAGAAACAAAAATAAACATAAGTTTAAATACAAGAAATGGGAACTAATAATTGGGGACAATAGGAGAGGGACAGTAGGCACGAATGTGCACTTATGCATGCCCCTTACAGACCTCTTAGGAATGGGGTGAGGTCAATAGAGGTTAGTTTAAGGGTAAAGAAGTGGGGGTTTGAGCAGGTGACAACAGAATCAGGTAGTGAGTTCCAGGCATTGACCACTCTGTTGCTGAAACCATTCTTCTTGCAATCGAGTTTGGAGTGGTTTGCATTTAGTTTATACCTGTTGCTTGCTCTTGTGTTGATGTTGTTGAAGCTGAAATATTCATTAACTGGTAAGGCATTGTAACATATGATTTTATGTACTATACTTAAGTCTAATCTTAGTCAGCGTAGTTCAAGGTTGTCTAAGCCTAGAATCTCAAGTCTGGAAATATTAATAGATATTTTCCCTTCTTTTAGATATATTAAAAAAAAAACTTTGGTTAGGAAACATTGACAGGTTTAATTTGGGATGCAATATTTTTTTTAATAACAAAACTAATGTAAATAGCCCACAAATATCTTAGGTCTGCATGTCCAGCTTCCTTTCTGAAATTTATATCTATTGCTTCTTGTTCTGTGTTCAGTTGCTTGATTCCCCCTCTTCTTTGTGATAATAACTCAGATATTGGAACACTGTTATCATGTCACCTACTAGTCCTTCTTTTCACTAGACTAGACATACCCAATTCCTGCAATCATTTTTTGTGTGTTTTAATCCTCTACTCATTGCAGAATACCTTTTTTTTCCATTGCAGAATACCTTATGCCACCAGACTTGAAACTCTAGACCTAGAAAACTAGAACTACACCACCTTCGGTCCGATCTAAGTATAGTATATAAAATCATACATTGCAATGTCCTACTGGTCAATGAATACTTCAGTTTCAACCATAACAATACAAGAGCACACAATAGGTACAAACTCATGGTTAACTGCACCAAACTTGATTGCAGAAAATACGACTTCAGCAACAGAGTGGTCAATGTCTGGAATACTCTACCTGACTCTGTGGTTTCTTCCCCAAACCCCAAAAACTTTAACCTTAGACTGTCCACTATTGACCTCACCCCTTTCCCAAGAGTTCTTTAGGGGGCGTGCATAAGCGCACCAATCATGCCTACCGTCCCCGTCCTGTTGTTTCTTTTTATTTTTCTTATACGTATCCATCTCATGTATTCAAAACTATGTTTATACTTATACCTGTTATCTTGTAAGTGATTGACAAATCAAATGAAATAAACAAATAAATAAATAATGTCCAGCCCCCTAACATCTCTGTTGCTCTTCTCTGAATCTAATAGACAATCAGAGTTGGAAGAGACCTTCTAAGCCACCTAATCCATCTCTTTCTAGAGTCTCAACCTCTGGATGCAGTGGCAACCAAAATTGGATTCAGTATTCCAAGTGTGGTCTTACCAAGACATTCTATTGAATTCCATTTCTGAATTCTTCTGCTATATATAGAGGTTCTCCTCGGGGTGGGATTCAGCCAGTTTGAGTGAAGTGGTAGCTCCGACAATTAATTGGCTCCGCCCACCTGCTTCTGCTCTAGTCTGTCCACTATTTCCATGTTTTGCAGCCCAGCTGATTCACATGACACAGCAGAATCCTGTGCCTCAGCTGCTTTTCTCACCAGGGCTGCAGCAGAAGGTAAGTTTTAGAGCTGAAAATGGATGGTTTTCAAATGCTGTGTGCGTACGCGCGCAAAGCGTGCGCTCCCCAAACCAGTTGTTCCACTGGTTGAATCCCGCTACTGGGTTCTCCTTATATCAAAATTACTTTGAAAGAGTTAAAAAATTGGAATCTCTCTTATACGGATTGGACAGATAAACTTTTTCGCTTCTTTTTGTACTGTAAGTATTTGCTCAGTCCTCCTGGATGCATAAACTCCCTTAGACATTCCCCCTTCTATTTTCATAAACCATGGAGATTTTGATGAATCAAAGTTTTGTTTGTTGCCACCAAGAGGAGAACGACAACAGAAAGCAAAGCAGTTGGAAGCTCAGGCGCCATGCACCAAGCAGCAAATTACTTTATGAGGAAATTATAGTCATTTGCATTCTCACAGAGCAGCACTGTTAATTGAAATGAATTAGCAGGAAATTAAAGCAGGTTCCACCGAGAGTCTTCTTGTCTAACATTGCTCTCCTTTTGGCATTTTGCATTCAATGTTTTCAGCCGCTCAACTACTGAACTTTTGGCAGGCTTAGCAGTAGTCAACATTTTCCCTGTAGAGGATGATGTCTGAAATTAACCGACTCCTCTCACAATGCAGTGAGACATGTGCAGATCTGTACATTGGAGAAACAAAACAACCACTTCATAAATGCGTGGCACAACACAGGGGAACAAATCCATCAGGTCAAGAGTCAACAGTCCATCTGCTTTTTAAAAGACAAAGGCAGCTCTTTTGAAGACAGCAAATCCACATTTTGGATAGAGAGGATCACTGGTTTGAAAGAGCAATCAAAGAGGCCACTTGTGTCAAAATAGAACAGCCCTCTCTCAACAGATGAGTATGATTCTCTATTTCCAGTCTACAATAGTCCTTTCAGCAGTTCCAAGAAGGCTCCACACTCATTTGCACTACTCAGGTGAACCTGAGGACACAGATAGACCTCTAAGTGGCCTCAATGACTCTCTAAAAGAATGCAAATGACCTGCAAGGAGTATAAATCCTTCCCTTCCCCACCATCCAGTCAGAAGTGAAGAAGCTTCTTGGATGAGAAGTGAAATGACTTCAAGGAAAAACCAGAAAGTACAGCTGCCTCTTGAAAAAGCACCTTTGGGTCTTCTCATAAAGATGCAACATATATTAACAATGAAGAAAAAGATAATGAAGCTGTCCTTGTGAGATGCTTCCAGCACATATTATTTAAAATTCCTATCTTCATTCTCCTGGAAGACTCCAAGTACATTTAAACACCACCAAGTTCAGATCTTGATTCTTCACAGTCAGTTTGGTGATGACCACTTTTGGTAGACATGCCATGCCAAAAATGTCATGAATGAATCTGTCCCCGCTCTAGTGGAATATAGAATACTTCTGATCACCATGTTACAAAAAGGGATCTTGAGACCCTAGATCATTTTTTTGTATCGTGGTGATCAGAATATTCTATAGTTCTGATCACAGAATGCTGAGAAGATCAACAAATGATCAGGGTCTGGAGGCTAACATTTATGATGAATGGTTAAGGGAACTAGGCATGCCTAACAAGGAGAAGGATGTGATAGCAGTCTTCTAGTACTTGAGGACTGTCACAGAAAAAAAGGGGGGTCAACCTACTCACCAAAGCACCTGAGAGCAAGACAAGACGTAAGAGGTGGGAGATCATTTAAGAGAGATCCAACCTAGAATTAAGGGAACTTCCATAGCAGTGAGAACAAGTAACAATTAAAGTGGGAACAGCTTGCCTTCAGAAATTGTGAATGCTCCAACACTGGAGGTGTTTAAGAAGAGATTCACCTTTCCCCCATATGCTGGAAGTGTAACAAGGAAAATGGAATGTATTATCATTTATGGTGGAATTGTAAAGAAGCCCAAAAGTTCTGGCAAAAAATTCAGAAATGGTTAGAAGAAATATGTATGATCAAAATAGAATATAGACCGAGAGGTTTTTTTGGTAGGAATCGATGTGGGAAAATATGACAAGGATATTATATATTTAATGTAAAGAAACTCCAAGTGAAATAGAAATAATTAGGAAAATCTGGATGTGCGCAAAAATGGACAAATTGACAAAAGAATTAAAAAATAAGGATGAATTGGATTATTACAAAGTATGGGGTAGGATTTATGGTTGGTTAGAAAAGAAAGGGAACAAGAGAATAAGAAATGATTAAATGTGTATATATATATATATATTATATAGAATGTAAACATGCACTATTTTTATATGTGATTTAGCAATGTAAGACAACTATGCGGGTTAGGAGGATTGTACCATGTTCAATATTTTTAATGTTTCTTTTTGTTTTTGTGTTTGTTTGTCTAATAAAAAATGAAAAAAAAAGAGATTGACGTTGGTCCAGAATGGTATAGGGCCGTGATGGTGAACCTATGGCATGCCTGCCAGAGGTGGCACACAGAGCCCTCTCTTTGGGCACGCTAGCCGTTGCCCCAGCTCAGTTTTGCCATGCATGCATGCATGCACCTCCCACCGGCCAGCTGGTCTTCAGGTGTTTGCTACGCATGCATGGGAGGGTCAGGGTGCACATTTGGGGGTTGTGTGCACATGCACAAGGGTGGGCTGCATGCAAGGGAGTTGTGTGTGCACACATGGGATTGTGGAGGGGTGGTGCGTGCATGCATGGAAATGCAGGGGTCGCATGCACATGCACAGGGGCACCAGGGGCATGCATGGGGGCAGGGCACATTGCATTTTTGGGATGCACAGACATGCGCATGCTTTGGGCACTTGCTGCCGAAAAGGTTAGCCATCACCGGTATAGGGTCTCCTATTTAAGTAGAGAGTTCGACTAGAAGACTTCCAAAGTCTCTTTCAACCCGCTTTGTTCTGACCCAGGCTTCGTAAACCGTAATCACGCACAAACTTATTTTAAAAGCAAGACCTATTTTATTGCAATGCTGGGAACTGTTTTCATTCTCAGCTGGAATTAATCTCAAGCAGTCCCCTGAGATAAGCACACACCTTTCAGTTCTGTGTAGTGCTGCCAAAAACAGAAGTATCAAATGAACTAGAAAAAAACCCAACCGAAGTACAAAAAAAAGAAAAAAACAACTGAAGTACAAAGAGCTTCAAGACTGACTCTGAACCTATTGAACTACTTTGCTTCCTGCAAAGGTTTTGTCATCTTGGCCTGACTTTTATTCCTTATGGGAGGGGCAATCACCTCCCGGGTTACTCCCGAGTTGCCCCTTTTGTTTCAGCTGCTCTTGCCTTCTAGCAGCTCTGTGCACATGCACACCGGGAACAGGTTCCCCTGGGTCTTCTGCCTCGCAGCTGCCAGACTGCGAAGGCTCCAAAGGCAGCACCCCATTCCCAGATGATCCTGGCATCAGACGCAGGACCCTCGTCCAAGTCCTCCCCAGACTCCCTGACTGGTCCCCGTTCTTCCCCACTGTCCAATTCCACACCACTGTTATTCTATGTTCTGTACTCTAACAAATTTTAATCAATGCCCTGCTTTGAGCCCCTACTAGTTTGCTACAAGCAAAATCTTCTTGCCTACCCCATATAAATTGAAAACAACTTTCACGCTCCCATTTCATGTGTTCAGGACATGTTCATTTTGACATATATATTGCGGCTATAAAGGGATGTTTTTGACAGCCAAACCATGGGCATTTGGAGAACGAAGAGAAGAACAGCTGCTGATGGGAAAGACAAAGGGAGTTTGTCTTGTATCAATGAGCATTATGAAGTTGGACATATTTTTTCTTTTTGGAGTTGCAAACCCAAGTTATGATTTCCACACCCACATAAAAGTATATCAGCTCCACTCTCTGGCAGTTGTCTTGTTCTGTGTTCTGTGTGTTTTCTTTTTTTCTTTTGAAAGAAACTGCTAGATTTATAAAGCCGTCCAAGATTTTTAAAAATATGACTCTGGATGGTATAAAATAACAACAAAATAAATAAATAAACAGAAACCCACAATAAAGAGACAAATACAAAAATGCATAGCATTAAAACACGTACACTACATACTTAACTAATGTAAAGCCTATAATCTCATTAGAGGCCTTTACTAATGGTTTTATCTTACAGAAAGCAAGTTGTTAATTCTCCTGCCTTCTCTTCATTTTGTCTTCTAGTGAGATTGGTTGTCTCAATTTCTGCATATCTGGGTACAATTTTCCTTGCAATGGCTCAGGAGTCATTACAGGGTCGTTGAACATAGAATAATAGTCTTGGGAGGGACCTTGGAGGTCTTCTAGTCCAACCCCCTGCTCAATAAGGAGACTTTATAGCATTCCAGACAAATGGCTGTACAATTTCTTCTTGAAAACCCCCAGCAATCCTTTGCGTTGCTTCATCTGTCACTCTTTTCTTTTCTTTCTAAGCCCTGACCTCCAAACAAGAAGTTAAAGAGAAAGGTGTGCCTTAAAAGGCGCTTTGAAAACTTTCTGTTGAAAAGCAGTAAACAAATAGTGTAATTAGGTAAATAATTTCCATTTGGCTGTTTTCGTAGTCAATGTGCTCTAAAAAGCATTTTGGCACAGATAAAGATACAAGCTGACATTAGTAAGCATCTAGGGCTATTCTAGTGCTAAACGATGAAGTCCAGATCCCAGAATCTATTTGGAATGCAATCTGATGTGTAATTTTCAATACAAAGAGTAAAATTCACTATAAAGAACCTTCATATGGAGGTAGTCCTCCGCTTACGACCACAATGGAGTTGAAAATTTCTATGGCTGAGCAAGGTCGTTGTTAAGAAGGCCCTGATCCATTTTATGAATGTTGTTGTCACACTTGTTTTGAATCACTGCAGCTGTGAAGTCAGTAAGACAGTTGTTCTGACCTGGCTCCCAAACACAACAAGCCCTTTGTAGTTAACAAAATGTTCCTTTATTAGGAGTGCCAGCAGACGCTCTCTCACAGCAGGCAATGAAGTCTCTAAGTCCTGTGGAACGTGATGCTTGCTTACTTTCTGCCACACCTATTCATCGCGGCCCACTGCCTTTTATCCCCAGAGCTAAAGTGGGGCCTCACTAGCAGCGGTGGCTCTTCTGTCCCAAGGAGCAGCCCATAGATTTCCACTGCTCTCCTCTCCTTTGCCTTCTGCGCATCCACGCGTCAGACATTAGGCCCAGCTGTTCCTCTTCTTCCTCATCAGCCACGTCCTGACCTGGGGGATGTTGACTCTCCATCTGAGGGCTGACAGATGGCTCAGGCTCCGCCTCTGTCTCTCTCATTCCCTCTTCCCCAGCTCCATTCCCTCTTCCCCTTCGGAGCTCTCAGGTTGCCTTGGTGCTGGTCCTGACTCCCACTTTGCCTCCTCCTCTGATTCAGCTGCTGAGTGGGATGGCGGCCAACAGGCCACAACACTAGTCTCCCCATTGACTTTGCTTGTCAGAAGGCTGCAAAAAGGGATCACAAGACTCCAGGATGCTGCAACCATCATAAGTACATGCCAGTTGCCAAACGTCTTTGATCATGAGGACAGGAGAAAGCTGCCACCTTCGTGTGAAAAATAACTCACTTTTCTCAATGCCATTGTAAGTTTGAAGAGTCACTAAACACATGCTTGTAAATTGAGAACTATCGGTATGTTTTAGCCTCCAGTCTCCTAATCAACTTTGTTGCAGAGATGAACAACAAAGGCAATTAGGGGACTGGAGGCTAAGACATATGAAGAACAGTTTCAGGAACTGGGTATGTCTAGTTTGATGAAAAGAAGGACTAGGGGAAACAGGATAGCAGTGTTCCAATATCTCAGGGGCTGTCCCAAAGAAGAGGGAGTCAAGCTATTCTCCAAAGCACCTGAAGGCAGGACAAGAAGCAATGGGTGGAAACTAATCAAGGAGAGAAGCAACCTAGAACTAAGGAGGAATTTCCTGACAGTGAGAACAATTAACCAATGGAACAACCTGCCTCCAGAAGTTGTGAATGCTCCAACACTGGAAGTTTTTAAAAAGATGTTGGATAACCATTTGTCTGAAGTCATGTAGGGTTTTCTGCCTAAGTAGGGGTCTGGGCTAGAAGACCTCCAAGGTCCCTTCCAACTCTGCTATTCTATTCTATTCTATTCTATTCTATTCTATTCTATTCTATTCTATTCTATTCCATTCCATTCCATTCCATTCCACTCCACTCTACTCTACTCTACTCTACTTTATTCTATTCTACTCTATTCTACTCTACACAATTCTATTCTATTCTCTATAAGAAATACAGCTCTCCATCATTAAATATAATGAGTTTGGCATGAAGTCACAATTTAACCTTACATATGGTCTGCATTTGTATGCCAAGGTTCTTTCTTTTCTTTTTCCTGCCCATTCCCTCTATTACTGCATTTTTCTCTGTATAAGAACTACAGGTATTCATCATTCCTAAAGATATCTAAGATGTATGCTAAATTTTTCTTATGACGTTAAAAGTTTTAAGACAGTACTGGCTCAACTCTATCCAACGCTAATGGCGTTAATGGGGCCAAACTCATCTCCGATTTCATTAAGGCACTAACTTTTCCAATTGAAGTTCAGCTTTTTAAAAAGTCAATTTACGTCGGCACCATCCTAAAACAAATAGGAATGCAATTTGTCACTATTATGGCTTTCTGAAGCATTATCGTGATGAGCTTATCCACTGTCATAGCTAATAAAGCAGAACTTGGATAAAGAGCTCGATTAGATGTACCCAAAAGGAAGAAAACCAAGGCAACATGTTAACTTATTTGTACAATGTTAGGCAACAATGCAAGGTGTTTGGCCTCCTGAAACACCAGATTTGCAATTTGTACCTTTTTTTTTTTTAGGCTGGCACCCGTGTTCCTATCTTAATGAGGCATCATGTGACCTCTTAATGAGGCATCATGTGACATGAAGCCTCATGGTGCTGTAGTAATTGCCATTTCCTGAAGCTGCTACTCAAAATGCCATTTAATCCCAGTCTTTTCATCATTGCGGATAATAAAGGAGCATCAAATGTTTCCTCTCGTGGTGGCACCGTTTCCCATTCTTTTCCACCAGGAAGAACAAGGGATTCTTGTTCTTTTGGCTGCTCTCACCTGCAGATGGAGAACTGGGAAGATGAACTTGGAAAGAAGGAGAACTCAGAGACAGGGAATTGGGGAAAGTCAAGTCCTAGCCTGGCACAAGGTCTCAGGTTTTAATGGCCCTGAGCCTCTGTGGGTTGGCTACAGAGCCAGGCAAACAATATATCTGATTTATTCACATCTTTAGAAGCCTTGATAAACATCCCTCTGTCTTCTGGTACACTAAATTCAATCCTTCCTATGTTCTATTGACAAAATTGCAAGGACTAGTCTAGTTCTCTGCAATCTATTTGCAGGTGGAATGGCTGAGCTCCTCTTCCTTTGCTCCTCTTCCTCTTTCTCTCCTCCTCCTCCTCCTGCTCCTGCTCCTGATTCTCTGTAACATATGTGTGCATGTACTGTATACACAGACAGAGACACAGACTTGTCTGTATGTAAATGTACACAAACGAACACATATTGGGTATTTCTAAATGCGTATTATCTTCTCTGGTCTTAATTCCCTAACTCTATTTTGGTTCTAAAACATGCTTGCAATGTAATATGATTGTGTATTTTATGCATTTTAATATCCCATCTATTTGAGAAATATGAAATATAAATAAATAACGTACTTATATTTATTTATAATAAATAAAGTGCATAAAAGAAAGCTGAACTTTCAAATGTTTAGGATTTTAAAAAAAATGTATTTTTTTTCCAATACCTTGGAGCAAAGTTCTAACTGTTCTAATCACTAATACTTCACATTTTTGATCCCATGATTGATTACATATTTGAACAGCATGTGATACTGGAGGCTTTGAAATATGATTAATTTAGGCTCGGGGTCTGAAAAAGTTTCGGGGATAAAAATCGAAAGAGATTAATTAGTCAGAAAACAACAGCAGACTCTGGCAATGAAGAAATAGAAGCACTTGCTGGAGTCTTTAAGTCCATTCAAGGTGGCTGTTCTTTGCATGGATGGGTTGCTCTGCATCGGTTGGCTATTATAACCTCATTGAGATCTTTCTATCCTCTGACATTTCATTTAGCATTTTTAGTAGGCAGTCATTACACACATCATATAACAGAATAAGAGAGTTGGAAGAGATCTTGGAAGTCTTCTTGTCCAACCCTCTGCTCAAGCAGAAAAAAATGGTTGTCCAGCTTTTCTTAAAAACCTCCAGTAATGGAGCACCTACAACTTCTGAAGTCAACCGTTGCATTGATTAATTGTTCTAAGTGTCAGGAAATTTCTCCTTGATTTTACATTGGAGGTCTCCTTTACTGGTCTCCATCCATAGCTTCTTGTTCTGCCTTCAGATGCTTTGACTCCCTCTTCTTCATGGTAGTCCCTCAAATCAAGTTGACTCAGCCTTCTATCCTTCTGAGGTGGGTAAAATGAAGACCCAGATTGTTGGGGGCAATATGCTGACTCTGTAACGCCTCTTAGAGAGGGCTGTAAAGCACTGTGAAGTGGTATATAAGCACAATGGAATAGAATAAAATAAAAGAGTTGGAAGGGACCTTGGAGGTCTTCTAGTCCAATCCCTGATTAGGCAGAAAACCCTATACCACTTCAGACAAATGGTTGTCCAACATCTTTTTAAAAAACTTCCAGTGTTGTAGCATTTACAACTTCTGGAGGCAAGTTGTTCCAGTGATTAATTGTTCTCACCGTCAGGAAATTTCTCCTTAGTTCTAGGTTGCATCTCTCCTTGATTAGTTGCTTCTTCTCCTGCCATCAGGTGCTTTGGAGAATAGCTTGACTCCCTCTTCTTTGGGGAAGCCCCTGATATAAGACTAAGTGCTATTGCTATTGGAAGACTGCTATCATGTCACTCCTAGTGCTTCTTTTCATTAAACTCAACATACCCAATCCCTGCAAATGTTCTTCATATGTTTTAGCCTCCAGTTCTCTAACCATTTTTGTTGCTCTTCTCTGTAGCAGCTCTTCTGTTCTATCCATATGAGAACACAAGATTGAGAAGATACAGGTGTACACTGTATAAGGTTTTATACAGTGTGGTTTTAGCAAAATTTTATTTTTGTTTAACTGCTGTTGATAGCTTGACACCATAATGACATTGAGCAGCTCAATGCTTGCCATAAATCATTCTCAGTAGAGATTGAGGACATTTTAATGACCCTTCACTATTAATCCTGTGAGGAACATGGTAGAGATGAGGTACATACAATGTGAGATGGCCTTTCCAATCTGCCTAACTATGACTACAACTACTATTGCTAGTATTCCTGGCTGATTGGGAGACATACTTTTGTAATAAATAGACCATAAGTTCACCGTGCTCTTACGTTGTTACTATGTTATGTCTTCTTTATTATGTCCTTCTGTGCTTTCAATAATAATGCTATAAAACAAGTAGCAGATTCCATCTGTTGAAATGCTCTCCTCTACCCATCTATATGAACTCCAGATTCTCTTGTAATTGATCATCTACTCAGCTCCCTGTTTCCAATAAAAGTATGTGCAGTACTTCAAATTCCAAAACACGAGGTTTAATCCAGCCAAAGTTAAGTATTTGAAGCTTTGATTTCAGTGAAGGAATCAATGTTTTCTAGTCAGCAATGACTTTCCCATGTCCTGTGCACTTAATTAATATAGTCGATATTATTAACACGCTGTTGCTATTTTGGAAATGCAGAGATCTGTATGGAGTTTACAAGCCATTACTTAATGTGTGCCTCATTTCTCATCGTTATAACGAAACCTGATTAATTAAACTGCAGAGTTGCTGTACAGAGGGCATGGTTTGCTACTCTTATGTGGCAGACTATATCAGTGTGATTGTTATGTTACATTATATATAATATAGCTGGAAGAAATAATGGAGCTCATATTGGTTCCTTCAATTGTTCTCAACTTGCTTATCAAAGTATAGCTTAAAGGGAAAATTTATGACAACTCATAGTCTAAAGGAGAAGGACAGTCAGTCTAAAGGGAGTATAAGCTAAAGGGAGAATTTATGAGAGGGTTAGGAGCCCATTCTCCTATTGTAGAATGTTAGCAAAGGACATTGGGGAACTGTAATCTATTTTGCAACAACCTAACTCAAACCCACACACAACAACAGGAAAGATCAACTCCTGACCTTAAAATGGTTGTTGCCTAAGGAAGTGTAAAATGGAGGGATGGACACAATTCAATAATTCAGCTTCTACTCATCATGCAAAAAAGTACAAAAAGAATGAAAAATAAAAACTCCATGCATTTATGTGCTTTAAAAATATAACTAGCAGTAGCACTGAGACTTATATATTGCTTCACAGTGCTGTACAGTCCTCCTTAAGTGGTTTACAGAGTCAGCCTATGGCCCCCAACAATCTGGGTCTTTACTTTTTTTTTTTTAATTACATTTATATGCCCTTCTCCGGAGACTCAGGGCGGCTTACAATTTTTGGGATACAACCCAGTGTGCTCAGCAATAGCCTTCATTCCATTGTATATGCCTGCTTATTACCAAAGGGCATTTTTACAAGGTCAGCTAATTGCCCCCAACAATCTTGGGTCCTCAATTTACCTACCCCGAGAGGATGGAAGGCTGAGTCAACCTTGAGCCTGGTGGGATTCGAGCCTACAGCAGTTGTAGGCAGCTGGAACTTAAGTGCAGGCAATTAACAGCCTGAGCCACCAAGGCCCTTTACCAACCTAAGATGGATATAAGGCTGCATCAACCTTGAGCAGGTCGGGATTGAACTTCTGGCAATCGGCAGAATTAGCCTGCAGTACTGCATTCTAACCACTGTTCCACCACGGCACATTGTGTGCACATATATCCTCATACATGCATGTTAATCATTTTGTCTAATGGAAATCAATTCTGTAAGACTGTCTGAATATACATCCTTTCATCAGCCCTGATAACTTTGCATATCAATTTGAGCAAGCACTTTTTACAGTTTCAAACTGTGTCTCAGAAATATGTCGTGCAAGTTTAGAAGGTGTCACAATTTAAAATAAACATTTAAAAAAAAATTTCTTGGAAAAATTCAGTTCAAGCAACGAGGAACAAGCTGATGGAATTAAATTCAGGGAATGTCATCTTCCTTCACATGTATCCATGCTTTTCCTTGAGATTCTAGCTAAACCTTTCTGATTCATCCTGCTTCTTTTTTTTCATGTTTTTAAATCTCAGACTTGGCAACAGTCTTTTCTTCTTCTTCTTGCTTTTACCATGTTCATTTTGGGGTGAAATTTTATATGCCTTTTTCTTTCTGTGGCTGTTGTACTTTCCCTTCAATGTGACATGTTTTATTATCAATTTTATGCTTTCTATTTCTTTTAAATTGCTCCAGACATTTTATGAAGAGCAAGGTATAAATTTATTAAAGACATGAATAAATAATTCTGCCAAACTTTTAGTGCTAGCTGCCTGACATGACAAATTAGGTAATGCTTAAATCTTCTATGACTTTGACTGGAAATATTACGTTTTTTTGCTAGATGTTGTTAACCATCTTAAAATATTAGATTACACAAGTTAAAAGACTTTAGATCTAAATATTAATGTTTGTAATTCACCGGTTTTAGATTGAAATTATAATAGCAATAGCACTTAGATTTATATATCACTTCACAGTGCTTTACAGCCCTTTCTAAGCAGTTTACAGAATCAGCCTATTTTTTTAATTTATTTTTATTTATTTATTTTGTCAATCGCTTACAAGATAATAAGTATAAGGATAAACATAGTTGTGAATACATGAAATGAATACATATAAGAAAAATAAAAGAAACAATAGGACAGGGACGGTAGGCATGTTGGTGCATGCATGCCCCTAGAGACCTCTTAGGAAAGGGGTGAGGTCAATAGTAGACAGTCTAAGGTCAAAGTTTTTGGGGCTTGGGGAAGAAACCACAGAGTCAAGTAGAGTATTCCAGACATTGACCACTCTGTTGCTGAAGTTGTATTTCCTGCAATCAAGTTTGGTGCGGTTAACCTTGAGTTTGTATCTATTGTGTGCTCTTGTATTGTTATGGTTGAAGCTGAAGTATTCATTGACCGGAAGGACATTGCAATGTATGATTTTATATACTATACTTAGATCGGACCGAAGAATGCGTAGTTCTAGGTTTTCTAGGTCTAGAATTTCATGGCATAAGGTATTCTGCAATGAGTAGAGGAGTGCAGAACTCTTCTTGTGAAATATTTCTGGACTTTCTCAACTGTGTTGATATCAGATACGTAATGTGGGTTCCAGACTGGTGAGCTGTATTCAAGTACTGGTCTAGCAAATGTTTTGTATGCTCTAGTTAGTAGTGTGATATTACCAGAGAAAAAGCTATGTAGGATTAGGTTAACAACTCTTAATGCCTTTTTGGCTATGTAGTTACAGTGGGCTCTAGCACTTAGATCATTAGAGATGAGTATTCCAAGGTCCGTGACAGAGTTTGAAATCATCAACAAGGTCTTGACTATTCAGCTTGTATTTTATTTTCTGATTTTTTTTGCCAATATGTAAGACAGAGCATTTATTTGTTGAGATTTGAAGTTTCCATTTGTTTGACCATTCTGATATATAGTCAAGGTCTTTTTGAAGGGTAGCAGTATTGTCTGTGGTGTTGAATAGCTTTACATCATCAGCGAAGAGAATGCAACAATCTGGGTCCTCATTTTACCCACCTCGGAAGGATGGAAGGTTGAGTCAACCTTGAGCCTGGTTGAGATTCGAACTTCCAAATTGCAGTCAGCTAGCAGTCAGCAGAAGTATATATGTATTGTTATTAGTTCCAGTATATACAAAGTGCTCTGGAGACTTATTCAATAAACCATTTGCTTGTCACAATTTAGTTCTACCTAATCAAAGCATCCTTCTTCTTCTTTTTGCACAATATAGAATGTTATCTGCATTATTCTTACTGTGTTAACATTCTTCATATGACAAAATAATTTGTTTTTCCCCCATTTTGAACTTGTTCAACACAATTGTAACAATATGCTGCTGACCAGCACTTGACAGAGCAGCCATAAAAGCTCTAAAAAAATAGTCAGATGTTGTGATGTTGTGTGCCTGTACCTACAAAGATCAGAATTGTTCAAGCTATGGTATTTTCTGTGATACTGGATAGAAGCAAAATTTGTGCTTTGGAAAAAAAAACAAGTTAAGAAGAATAGCGATGTTTTTCAATTTTGGTTTGGAAAAGGCTACTGAGTATACCATGGAGAGCCACAATAATTAGTTTATGGATCATTAAACTGAGTCAACCCAGAATTCTTACTTAAGGTACAAATGAAAAGACTAGAATTATCTTAATATGGATGCATTATGTAAAGACCCAGCTCCCTGGAAAAATGCTAATTCTGGAAAAGTTGGAAGGAAAGAGGAAAAGTTACCATTTGCAACATGGATGGAGTAAGTTACAGGTATGATAATTGTCCTCTTGGAAGACGTAAAAGATTGCATTAAAGACAGATCATCATGGTGCAAATCTGCCAATGTGGTCACCATTGTTGATACCAACCAATGTTGACAATGACCAGAGTCAATAATAATTTGATAGCAGATTGATGACGATGGTGGTGGTGATGGTGAAGATGATGAAGATGATACTCATTGAGTCATGTCTGTTTTTGGCAATTCTATGGGCCAGGTCTTCCACATCTTCTGATCTTGCATTTCTTCTTTGAGTTGTTCTATACTCTGGTTGGTGTCAGCCCTGATGGTGCCTGGCCACCATGTTCTTTGATGGATTGGTTTCCTTTTATCACTAACTCTTCCCAACACAATTGCTTCCTCCAGAGAATAGAATAGAATAGAATAGAATAGAATAGAATAGAATAGAATAGAATAGAATAGAATTCTTTATTGGCCAAGTCTGATTGGACACACAAGGAATATGTCTTGGTGCAAATGCTCTCAGTGTACATAAAAGAAAAGATACATTTGTCAAGAGTCGAGAATCATCAGGTACAACACTTAATAATAGTCACAGGGTACAGTAAGCAATCAAATCATACTAGGAAACAGTCAATATAAATCGTAAGGATACAAGCAACAAAGTTACAGTCATACAGTCACAAGTGGGAGGGATGGGTGATAAGCAGTGAAGAGAAAATTAATAGTAATAGTAATGCAGACTTTGTAAATAGTTGGACAGTGTTGAGGTAATTATTTGTTTAGCAGACTGATGGCTTTCGGGAAAAAACTGTTCTTATGTCTAGTTGTTCTGGTGTGCGGTGCTCTACAGCATCATTTTAAGGATAGGGGTTGAAACAGTTTATGCCCAGGATATGAGGGGTCTGTAAATATTTTCACAGCCCTCTTTTTGACTTGTGCAGTATACAGGTCCTGGACTGAAGGCAGGTTGGTAGTAATTGTTTTTTCTGCAGTCCTAATTACTCTCTGAAGTCTGTATCTGTCTTGTTGGGTTGCAGAACCAAACCAGACAGTTATAGAGGTATAGACAGATTCAATAATTCCTTGGTAGAATTATCCTCATCACAGATGCAATTCAGCTCAAACTTTCCATTTTCCTTCTTGCTTATTTTTGCCTGTCTTTGCATTCTTTAGATTGTGTGGGGTAACATTCTTCCCACTCTCATTTCTTTCCATTGCTTCTTTGGAACAGAAGTTGTTTGCTGTGCAATAAAACAGCTGTACTTGAACTGCTGGCTCAGCTTTGAAGCAAGATAGAGAATGATATCTGATGGAAGACAAATCCTTTTCAGATTTGTAATGGCACTAGACGCAGTTATGAGCAATAAAGGAAATGATTTTGTTTTTCTCTGTGGGAATTGTTTAATCAGAAGTGCAAGCCTGCACAAGAGGTTTATTAAATTAGTTCTTTTGAGCTGCAATGAATATTCCTGAAGAAGACTTAGGTAGGGTGGTCATGAAGAAGCCTTGAGCAATCATCACAACAATGAAGTAGTGAAGCTGGTGAGCATTACCTTGAAAAGATGTTCAGGAGCAAAAAGACAATAAATGCAGCTCACAAAGTTTAATTACTATCAATTACCTGTAGGTGAGGTAAGTTTGAGAGATGCTAATCAAGAGTTCTATCCAATCAACTTTTCCTGGAAAATTCAACACTTTTGAACCAGATTCCTGTTCGGTGTATGTATTTAGTGAAGAAGGATGAAAGTGAGTCTGTTGTTCTAATTCTAATAACTATCAACCTCTAAGAATATTAGGCTTGTGGCCAAGATGTGGTGGACTCTCTGGGTAACAAGAAAATGAAGTCTACTTATCTAGTTCATCTTTTCAATCCTATGGGTGGTGCGGTGGCCCAGAGGTAGAGTTCTTGCCTTACAATCAGGAGGCTGTGAGTTCAATCCTAGGTAGAGGTAGGTATTTCTCTCTGTGGGCACAATGAGAATATATCTGCTGAACAAAACTCCTCATTGGTGACAGGAAGAGCATCTGGCCAATAAACACTCAGCTCCATTCAGACTCCACCCTGTCATTAAAAAGAGATGATGATGATGATGATGATAATGATGATGATGATCTTTTCAATCCTACCTAACAAGCACAGTACCAGAAGAGATCGGATGTGAGCTATAAGGCCAGGTGAAATCAAACTTGCATCCTGACTTGTATCCTGATTTGGTCCAGCAAATCAATCTTATTCAGTTAAACAGTTTGAACTGATTTAAAAAGATCATTGTGATTTGACTTGGACATTTTAAAAAAAATCAAATTTGATCGGGGTCTTTGAACTCAGTTGGAAAAAATCAACTTCTACTCATGGGTAGAATGGATTGAATTGCCTCCTCAGCTCAAAGGCTCAGGATGATGACTCAAATTCATATTCTGATTAAATTTTAGATGGCCAATTTAGCCTGGAGTTTTGATGGAATCATTTTCACCTTCTCTGAATTAAACATCCACCCATGCCTCACTCTTGCGAAGTTCTCTCTTCAATTTCCACAAGCGTTAAGACTGGTGTTGACCTATAAAGCCCTACAGGGCTTGGGTCCGGGGTAATTGTAGGAGCGTCTTCTGCCACCATCAAGCTTCAGTCACCCAGTGCGCTCCCACTGGCAGGGCCTCTTTGGGGTGCTGTTGGCCAGACAATGTTGGTTGGTGGCCCCCAGGGGTAGAACCTTCTCTGTGGGAGTGCCCACCCTGTGGAAGCAGCTGCCCCTGGGGTTGCGGTCAGTCCCTGACCTGCGTTCCTTCCACCAAACTAAAGACCTGGCTGTTTTTGCAGGCCAGCCTGGATTGAGGGGGACTGGGATTTTTAATTGGGCACTTTTAACATGGGATTTTATCGTTTATTTGGATTGGATTTAATACTTTCTTAATATTTGTACGTTATATTTTTTATGTGAGCTGCCCCGAGTCCTTCAGGAGGGGGGGCGGCATATAAATTCAAATAAATGAAATGAAATGAAATGAAAGACAAGGATCTGCAATGTTTAAAAGCACTATTTCTCTTAGGATCAACTGTTGTGCACCGGGGAAATCATAAAATCCAGGCAGTTCAAATGGGTATAAAGATTTATGACAAACTTAAGATCTCTACAAGAATCTAACTAACCATCCAAGCAAATTAGATAAGAGTCACAGGAAATCAAGGTGGGCTGGAGTTAGGTCTCTTGTGAGTGCGAAGTGACTCATAACTGATGACATGTTTGATCCTTCCTTCCAGCTCAGCCTTGGTCAACTCCAACACCAACCTATTGTTTCACTCTCTGCTCAGTGGCGGGATTCAATTTTTTTTACTACTGGTTCTATGAGTGTGGCTTAATGGGGGCATGGCAGGGGAATAATACTGCAAAATCCCCATTCCCACCCCACTCCTGGGGGAAGGTTACTGCAGAATCACCATTCCCTCCTCACCCCACTAACCTGCTTTCCAGCTCCATTCTTCTGTGCAGGGCAACAAAAGAGGACCCAGCCAATCAGCTGAGGCTGGGGAGGCAGAGAATAGATGGGGACAGGGCCAGTCAGAGGTGGTATTTGCTGGTTCTCTGAACTACTCAAAATTTCTGCTACTGGTTCTCCAGAACTGGTCAGAACCTGCTGAATACCACCTCTGGCTCTGCTTTGTTAAGGTATCTACAACCTTGCAAATAGTTCACATCAGTTTCCAAGTGCAAAACAAAAACAAGTAAGTGCTGTCAACTTCCTGTATTTTTCATGGAATTCCTGACCTCTTGGAATGCGTAGGATAACTTTGTTTTTTGTGTCTGCGCAAGAATTACCACTAGATTTTGTGTGTTTCATTGCTCAGTGGAGTTCCCATTCGTATTACAGAAAGTGTGTGTGTGTGCATGCTTTAAGAGAAAGCAAAGATCATTTTTGCAGTTTTGAGAATCCTCCTGCTACTATATCTTCCTTTAACTAAGATTAAAAGCCATCCAACTTTGTACAAGACTGTTGTTTACAACTAAACAAGGAAGGGTTAAAATAGAAAGATATATCATGCAAACTACTTTCAGGTTGCTTCAGAGTATGAAATTCTTCTGGGAGGTTGCAAACAGCAAGTTATTTTCTAAGGTTTTCATAAACCAGTGCTTATCACAGATTAATGAAAATATTAATATTTAATTCTGTTGAAACTATTATCCATAATATTCCTTATCCAAAGCAGCTAGTGAATCTTGGGCATTACCATTGTGATGTCCTATTCATCTTCTATGGAGCTGCTTTGGAGACATGCCTGTTTTTTTTTTTTTGCAGCATCATTTGATGGATGTTTTATCCTAGACATTGGCTTAAAGGCATGTTTGAATTTATTTGTGGAGCATCAACCCTCTGGAGAAAAGAGTAAACTATAATAGAGTTCACTTTGATCAGAAATCAGACTCAAGATTAAATGGGTTTAAAGAGTTTATTCATTAATATTGGGGAAAACCTCCTGAGTTGGTGTCACAGCAAAGAAATAAATAGACTATACCGGTAGCCATTTATCTATTTCACTTCTCCAAACAACATATACATTTTGAAACAGCAACAGAATTCATCATATATACATTCATTGCAATTTAGTATTAGGGTTTTCCCCCCTCCCAATTAATGCCAAGGCAATAAATCCCCACTTCCTTTTAATTTCCTTGACATAAATCAAGGAAGTAGCGTGAAATCATGCATCTTTTGCCTTTGACATATCGAATGTGGAGTTCATTTTTATTTGTACACTTTTAATTTTGTAGTGCTTTTTAAAAATCTAATGCTATACAGCCATTGTTCCATGAAACTCGAAAGGAGGATTTGTGTACAGAATAAAAAAAATAGAGAGAAAGGAGAAATTGTCCCAACACAACGCAATCATTTTCTGATTATTTTTTCTTCCAGATTTGGATTCTGCTGCCTGTTCACACATCTCTCGGGATGAGAAATGCAAAAAAAAAAAAAAACCCAGTGACTTTATTTTCCTTCACAACCACATCATCATACGTAGCCCTTTAATCATCTCTGGACTGTTCTCATAAGAATCCAATTGAAAATGGTAAGAATGCAAGAGTGAATCAGTACACAGGTAGACTGGGTGAAACCAGGCTTAATAGCAGTAACTGTGAGAGGGATCTTGGAGTCTTAGTGGACAACCAGCTAAATATGAGCCAGCAGCAGCAGCCAAAAAAGCTAATGCAATCCTAAGCTGCATTAACAGAGGGATGCAATCGAGATGAAGTGAGGTACTAATACCACTCTATAAAGCCTTAGCAAGACCACACCTAGAGTACTGCATCCAGTTTTGTTCACCACATTATAAAAAAGATGTTGAGACTCTAGAAAAAGTACAGAGAAGAGCAACCAGGATGATTAGGGGACTGGAGACTAAGACATATGAAGAACGATTACAGGAACTGGGCATGGCTAGTCTAGTGAAGAGAAGGACCAGGGGAGACATGATAGCAGTCTTCCAATATTTGCGGGGCTGCCACAGAGAGGAGGAAGGGGTCAAGCTATTTTCTAAAGCACCCGAAGGCCAGACAAGGAATAATAGATGGAAACTGAAAAAGGAGAGATTCAACCTGGAAATAAGGAAATAAGGAGAAACTTTCTTACAGTAAGAACAATCAACCGATGGAACAGCTTGCCCTTGGAAGTTGTGGAAGTGCCATCACTTGAGACCTTCAAGAAGAGATTGGACTCCCATCTGTCAGAAATGGTGTAAGTTCTCCCATTTGGGTAAGGGGTTGGACTAGATGACCTATAAGTTCCTTCCAATTCTGATTCTGTTATCTGTTATCTTCCCGACACGATGGGGAGAGAAAAGAAGAAACCAAGACCAACCATACAGCACACCCATCCATCCATCCATCAAAAGCATTTCGGAAGCTGTAGAATGCAGCTTCCGAGATCTGCAAATGGGCATCATACACTGCCCATACGAGGACAAATTATGCAATGTAAAGATCACTTGGAGGTGGGAGATACTTCCAATGTAATCTACCAGATCCCTTGCATGGATTGCCTCTGTGACTATGTAGAACAGATCGGGAGGAAACTAACCAACACAAGTGAGCATCAGACAAGGAGACCTGAACTCATTGGTAGCCTCACACTGCAATGAACAAGGACACATTCAATTTTGCAGCTACTAAGATTGTTGGATGAGCAGGCACAAAAACCATCCAGGGAAGTGATTGAAGCCTGGGAAATGGGCCCCTCCTCAGTCACTAGGAGGGCCTATCGAGTACTTAGAAGGCAAAGGCTGGGCAGCATAAGCAAATGATAGCTGCTGACTTAAAAGCCAGCCATCAACACACCCAATCATCATATAAAAAGCTACTTACAACAGGCACTATAAATATCACAAAGAGAACAGCACACACTCTGCTAGGGAGAAGTGCCTGGAAGGTGGCCTCCAGCAAGAGTCTGAAAGTTCAGAAGACACCACCTCTGGTTACGATGGGTGACCCAGATTGGATCCTGCAACATTATCCTGACACACACACACAACCTGAACAAAAGAAGGCTGGGATAGGAAGAAGGATTTCTTGTTTTGCAACCAGCTTTACAAAGCAGGCAGACAGATTGAGTTGCTCACAGAATCACAGATTCATTCAGAGATCTATCTTTCTGCCATTGGCTACCTGAGTCTGCACTGAATAATAGAAGCTTCAGTCCTAAGGAAGGTTCAGTTCTGCTTAAAAGCAGAGCCGAACATCTAAAGATTATCTAGAAAGCAAGAAATCCAATTGTTTCCTGCTTTCTAGCTAATCTAAATCTCCTGGCACAGCAGAACAACTGATGGTCAGAAAAAAAGGGAAAAATAGCAACTTAGCAGGCAAGTTTGCCAGGTAAGGAGTGAGTGGGCGGTGAAGGTTCCTGTGGGCCATGTGGGCAGCGCAGCCTTGTGTTCCCATGCTGCCTGGATTAATTGCTTTGGGGGGTGCTTTGGGGGGTGACATTTCTTTGCAGCCCACCAAAATTTTCTCATGGACCACCAGTTGTCCACAGCCCACTGGTTGGCGACCACTGATCTAGGTCATGGTTGTTCCAAATATGCTTTTCCAAAAGCAAGTGGACTTCCTTAGTTTATTTTTTATTTTTATTTTCTCATCTCAGCAGACTTTCACCCTTAAACCACATTAATAGTTTTCTGGGCAATGCTATGGACATGTTTTGTTACTAGATTCCTTCAGTGTACTCTTCTACTCTTCAGCCTAGCCTAAAGCTATTTCTTAATGGTGTCTCATCCATGCATTAAACAGGCTTGACCTTATTATTATTATTTTTTCAGAATAAGTGAAAGCAAGTTAGACTTTGCTATTTAACTGAGCAAACTCATGGATCTTCCCAAGAAATCATATGCAATTTGCCTAATATTCCATTTTAGATATCCCCCTCAGCTAAATAAAAGATGAAATCCAAATCAAAGCTCTAAATAATAAATGCTCTCTAATGACAACTGACCAAATTGGAAATATATTCAATGAATGCAAATATTTTATTTCATTCAGACTTTAGATATCTAGGTATAGAGATAACACATTTTGGGTGAGAACCTGCAATATAATCTGTGAAGAGCCTGTTACGTTTTCTGCCAACAACTTCACAATCACACCATTGTTTTAAACTTTAAATAAGGGCAAAGTGACATTTGCTTTTCGGTGACATGTGCTAATTAGAAGCTTATAGTTGCCAGTGAAATTATTAGCCAGGTCTCTCTTCTTCTTTCAAACAAGACTATTGTTATTGAAACCATTGTTTAATGGTCATATAAGCTGAAAACAATTATCCAGTTATTTTCCTTTTAATTTAAAAGTCTTATCAGAAACTCTCTTATAAGGTAATTGCTTTTGAACTGCTTGGGAACTTTAAATATAATTATGAAGTGATTTAAAAATATGAGATCACTCAATGGGCCATATGCTCTCCCATGTTATGCATCATTGGGTTTTGAAAACCACAAAAGTTTATCCCAATCCTTTGGAAAGGGGCAGTTGCTGTTTTACTTTCTTGTTGTTTTTCTTGTATATATTTCAACTAGTGGCTGAAATACATGCATGAAAAGAGCAAGTTTGAATATAGAGCAATAGCGTTGGAAGACCTGGGGGGTCTATTTTAACCCCCTGATCCATCAGGAGACCCTTTACCATTCCAGGCAAATGGTTGTCCAATCTCTTCTTAAAAACCTCCAGTGGTAAAGCAGCCACAACTTCTGAAGACAAGTTGTTCCATTAATTAATTGTAACCACTGTCAGGAAATTTCTTCTTAGTTCAGGGTTGGATCTCTCCTTGATAAGTTTCCCCCAGTTACTTCTTGTCCTGCCTTCAGGTGCTTTGGAGAATAGATTGACCCAGGGGTGGGATTCAAATTTTTTAACAACCGGTTCTGTGGTCATGGCTGAGTTGGTGGGCGTGGCTTGGTGGTCATGTCGCTGGGTGGACATGGCTTGGTGGTCATGTATACTGGCTGGGCGTAGCCAACTCAACATCACTCACATTGAGGCACACATCTCCTCACCTGGCCTCTTGTGACTGTGGGGATGCTGCAACAGTCGTAAGTGTGAAAAATGGTCATAAGTCACTTTTTTCAGTGCCATTGTAACTTTGAATGGTCACTCCACACAAGGAAAGTAGCAGCAAAGGAGGGAAAAAAAACTCCAGAGAAGTTCCAGAGACAGGAAGTCTAGTCCTGCCAAGAATGTAATAAGGGTTAATGGAGAGGCAGTTTCTGTAAGCAACACCAGAATGTTTCCTTCCTGCCTTCCTTACAGGATTAGGCCAGTAATTTTTCTAACAACCGGTTCTCTGAACTGCTTAGAATGTTAACAACCGGTTCTAGAAAATAGGTGTGAACTGGTAGAATCCCACCCCTGGATTGACCCTTTCGTCTCTGCTCAAAATTGGAGGACTGCTATCATGTCACCTCAGTTCTTCTCTTTGTTAGATTAGACATGTCCAGTTCCTGCAACCGTTCATCATATGTTTCAGCATCCAGCCCCTTAATCATCTTTGTTGCTCATCTCTGCAGCTTTTCTAGAATCTCCACATCTATTTTGTATCATGGTGACCAAAACTGGATGGAGTTATTCATGTATGAATCATTTGGACTGGATTTCCTACAATCTGCTCCACCAAGAGGAGACACAAAGTGTAGCCCATCTGGAGCTTGTTACATTGATCTATGAGCATCCATATCCCATCAAGGTATATGTTTGCATCACATCCTGATATTTTCTCATGGATTGATATTAAGAAGACATATACTGAAAAAGATGGGCTTTTCCCAGACTATCTCACAATGTTTTTTTTTAAATAGCATTTTATTTTTATATTTGGAATAAATTAAAAAAAAAACAACCTCCTAGTTGTACACAGAACTCATTGAGAAAAATGTTTTTGAGATTTTCCTGTGCAATGTGAGAATGTCAAAGAATGAGGACAGTGGTAAATAGCAGACATGTCTCCATAAGTCCTCTAGGTTTATGGTTCTGAATATCTGCAAAGATCAGAAAATCTTTGTAGCAAGGAAACCAAAACCAGCATTTTCCACATCTATGAACTGAAATAACACACATAAAGAAAGAGAGCACTGCACTGAATCTCTTACATCCTAAAAGTAAAGTCAAAAGGAATTCTGTTCCGCAAATACATAGAATGCATCCTGGTGGTCCTTTTACAGGGCTGAATTAGTAGGTGCGGCCAGCACAAAAGCTAAAACGTGTTTATGCTTATAGAAATCTCTCAAATGACCTTTTCTGTCTCTCTGCTGAATCTCAGCCTGATGAATAATTTTTTCACGTGGCTTCTCCTTTTAGACCTTGAAGGTAGTGTAATGACAAGGGCATGAACTGAATTTGATTATAGATCATGCATCATCAACAGAAGCATTAATTAAGTTCAACCTGCAAAATCTTTAGA
Organism: Naja naja; assembly: GCA_009733165.1. NCBI lineage: Eukaryota > Metazoa > Chordata > Lepidosauria > Squamata > Elapidae > Naja > Naja naja. The sequence continues at coordinate 48,875,775 of CM019153.1, read as the reverse complement.
CTTGGTGATGTTGAGAAAAGATGAAAGGATAAACTCTTGCTCAGCTACCAAAGAGGAGCATATGAGTGGAATTGTAGTGTAATGTTGGACAACTTTGACAATATTTAAGACAAAGCGAGCAGGATCAGATGGTTCGATGTAAAATTCTTCATCTTAGTATCATCCAGATGTTTGGGAATTTGGAATAGCAAAATGTGTAATTCCAATGCATCTGGAGGACACCAAGTCAAAGAATATGATTTGCTGCAGCATCCTTTTTTAATATAAATTCCAGGGCCCTCCATTGATAAAGAAAAGATATGGGTCATATTCTTTTAGCCTTCCAAAGAAAATTTAGCTATGCCAGTTGGCATGGGGTGCTGAAGAAGTTTGACTAGAAGTAGTTGATACACTAATACAGGAGGCACCCAAACCCCTGTTTTTTGTTCTTGTTAGTCTCAAAGTCATGTCCAACCCATCACAACCCCATGGACAATGTTACTCTGTTAGCTCCTCCAGGCCTTCCTGTCCTCTACCATCTTCTGGAGTCCATTGAAGCTCACACCTCCTGCTTCAGTGACTCCATCCAGCCCCCTCATCCCCTTCTTCTTTTGTCCTCAATCTTTCCCAGCATTAGACTCTTCTCCAGTGAGTCTTCCTTCTCATTATGTGGCCAAAGTATTTGAGTTTCATCTTCAGGATCTGGCCTTCCAAGGAGCAGTCAGGGTTGATCTCCTCTAAGACTGACCAGTTTGATCGCCTTGCAGTCCAAGGGACTCACAGGAGTCTTCTCCAGCACCAGAGTTCAAAGGCCTCCATTCTTTGGTGCTCAGCCTTCCTTGTGGTCCAACTTTCACAGCCATACATCGCAACAGGGAAAACCATAGCCTTGACTACACGCACTTTTGTTGGCAGGGGGATGTCTCTGCTTTTTAGTGTGCTGTCTAGCTTTGCCATAGCTTTCCTCCCCAGGAACAAGCATCTTTTAATTTCTTGACTGCAGTCCCCATCTGCGGTGATCTTGGAGCCCAGGAAAATAAAATCTGTCACTACCTCCATTTCTTCATCATCTATTTGCCTGGTTTTTTAGCTTGTTTTAATTTTTGTCAATTTAATTCACGTTTATATTTATAATTGCTGCTCTATATGTCATTTATCCTGATGTAAGCTGTTCAGAATTTCCTGAACTGCAAGATGGATGGCAAATAGCAATAGCACTTAGACTTATATACTACTTCACAGTGCTTTATAGCCCGCTCTAAGCAGTCTATGGACTCAGCATATTACCTCCAACAATCTGGGTCCTCATTTTACCAACCTTGGATGGATGATATGGATGTGTGTGTGTGTGTGTGTGTGTGTGTGTGTGTGGAGGGAGAGAGGGAGAGAGAGAAAGAGAGAGAGAGAGGGATAAAGATGGATAGATGAGATATATAGAGATAGATTTAGATAGATTTAGGTGGGGAGAGAGAGAGAGACTTCACATTCATTATTAAGATATGATATGAAGAACCAAGCTGCTTTTGCATCTGGAGTTTCTGTTTGTTTTTTATTTGTTTTGTCATATTTCCTACAATAACTGTAAAAAGCTTTGCCCTTTACCAATTTCTCTATACTTTTGAAAGCCATCTGAAATTTAAATTTAAGATGCTAAATGAATCTATGGGCTGAATTGCAGCTAAGACCATAGACCAAGAATATATTTGTTAATTTAGTATTTTAAATTGAGTAGGAGGGTAGAATAAACACTGTGAGTACAGGTTTTTCATGGAAGAGAATTATTCACCAAATGAATAATGCTGGACCAGTATGAAGCTTGTGATACCCAACTTTTAATCCACTGTTGATTAATAGTTCTGTCTATTAGGCATGGAATTGAACAATTTTGTGGCATGGGAACTCAGAAGAACAAATGTTGAAACATGCATTGAAATATTGCATAGCAAACATTCCTTTGTGATGTTTCATCATTTGGGTATCTTAGAACATCTTAGCTTTAGATCAATCACTGTTTTTCAACCAAACCTACTCCATGGGAGTTTTGTTGTGTGAGGAAAAAAAAATAAACAAGCAATGGAGCAAAGACTTAGAAGGCCATCTTGGTTGCCTGGAGTGAGAATGAAAAATCAACTCACCAAAGTAGTAAATAAATAATATTCCATATAGAGAACAGTCTTAGCATTATTTCTAAAGTAATAAGAATCGACCACAATTCACTAAGTCTTTTAGACACCTTACTAAAGGCACTTGCATGGGTTTTTTTGTAAGAGCAAAAGTACATATAATCACTACATACAAGAGAATATTTGTAGCTCAGGATTGAACTACAGGGTCCTTGGTGCTGTGTGAGCTTAGTTGTTTTCTTGCAGGTGTTTCATTACCAAAATAGGTAACATCATCAGTGCTAGTAAGGGAGTAGGGGTTCTCTTGTTTTATATTCTCACTTTATATACTTGATAATACCATTCCCGACAAAATTGACAGATAAAGCCACTTGTATATAAAATTAAGATAGAGCAAAATTAGAATGGAAACTGATGCAGAACCATAATTCAGCATACTGCTTATAAGTGCTATGTGCTTAGGGCTCAAAGCCTTGTTAGAGAACTGTACACACCAACTTTAAAATCTGTTTCTATTGCTCCCCTCTGGTTTTAAGGTATTTCTAGCAGGACTTTTACCAGTTCCTGTAACAGGAACTTTTTCATTTTTCTCACCATGGACATGCATACATTGGAACCAGATTGTGATGTTTCTCTGTGTCATACATGTGTGTGTATGTGGGTTTATGCATAATGGTAATTGTTTTGTGAGCTGAATGTAACAACATTTCATTTATATGCTGATTTGAACATTTAAAATGATTGTAAAGGTGGGACATACATCTAATGACTATTTTTTTTTAAAGCCTACCTTAAAATTCATGTTCTATGATGAGTCTGCCACCAGCCCTTATAAACTTCAACTTTATTTAAAGTTTACTTATTTTTATGGACATTGAATGCTTCTGCACCAGAGAAAAATTCCTTCTAATCACACCTGGCCAAATAATTCTATTCTATTCTATTCTATTCTATGCTATGCTATGCTATGCTATGCTATGCTATTCTATTCCTATTCATGTATTTTCTGTATTGTTTAAATCTGTTGTCTAAGAGTGTGATTGTCCTAGTAAATCAACATTTTTCAACTATGGCAGCTTGAAGATGTATGAACTTCAACTCCAAGTATTCCCCAGCTAGCATGGTTTAACCAAATCCCTTGAGTCTTTCAGTCCTGAAGATATTTTTCTTGGTCTCAATTTCATGATGCTTAAAGCAAAGCCCAGTGATGCTAGGAGGAACCATACTTTAAATACCTCAAAACTATGAAAATTTCTATAAATACTTAGATGTAAGACATATGTTAATTCATCCTGTGCATTGGTGAAACAAGAACTATACATTTATAGACTGAAATGAATAAAGCAAGGACAATTAAGATACACATATGCAATTGATAGTTTACACAGGCATCAAGCCCTCAGGCCTTACAGAAAATCTATTTCCAGGTTGTTCGTAAAACAGCTTTTCATTTTTTCCTGGCTGCAAATATTTTTCATAAACAAGTGTCACCTGTGAGTGGCATTTTGCTAAGATCAAATGTAAGGGTAAATTTAATTATGTCCACAGATGGTAGCACATAACTGATGGCATTAAAGTAATGTAAACTGGAAGTTATTATTTCTAAAAGTATATCTTCTTTAGAAACAACTCTATAATGATTTTGGCTGCCTAAAAATATTGTACTACAGTGACTTCGACATGCCAGCAACATTTTTTTGTTGATGCAAGATTTAATTTTAATAGCCAGCCAAAATTTTGTTTCCCATTAAACAGGAAATTACTAAAAAGGTGGTCAAATTACTAAATCAAAAGGGAGATATACATGTGTGGATACTTTATGTCTATCTATGTGCATTATAAAAAAAAGGTAAAGGAGTCCCTACAGATTTTAATCCATCTGTGGCTCAGTGACTAAGATGCTGAGCTTGTCGATCAGGAAGGTCAGCAGTTTGGCGGTTTGAATCCCTAGCACTGTGTAACAGAGTGAGCTCCCATTACTTGTCCCAGCTTCTGCCAACCTAGCAGTTCGAAAGCATGTAAAAATGCAAGTAGAAAAATAGGGACTCCTTTGGTGGGAAGGTAACAGTGTTCCGTGCATCTTTGATGTTTAGTCATTGCAGCCACATGACCATGGAGACGTCTTCGGACAGCACTGGCTCTTCAGCTTTGTAATGGAAATGAGCACTGCCCCCTAGAGCCAGAAACAACTAGCATGTATGTGTGAGGAGAACCTTTACCATTTAGTGGGAGATGCTCCTGTCTGTTTCAAGACCATTGAGCCAGCTCTGTCCAAAGACAGCTTCATGGTTATGTGACCAGCATGACATCACAGAGCACTGTTACCTTCTCACCAAAAGGGTACCTATTTATCTACTTGCATTTGCATGCTTTTGAACTTCTAGGCTGACAAGAGCTGAAGCAAATAATGGGAGATCACCCCACTGGGTGGCATTCGGGTCTCAAACCTGAGGTGCTGGCTTTCCAGCTGACAAGGCCAGGGTTTTAACCTCTGAGCCACCATGCTATCCAGTGTACATAATATAGACTTTGAAAAATCTATAATGCTAATTACTAAGTAGTAATTATTACCAGTATTTGTTTTTAAATGATCTTAAATGATCTTCCTCTCTTACTAGACCTAGAGTGTACCATTATCTATCTGTTTATGAACGTTAACAGATACAAGTCTGACAAACATCATTTCTGGATCTGATAAATGTCCACTTTATTATATGAGATAAGGAACAATGAAGGAAGTTGAACACATGGCTATTGTATTGCAGGGAAAGCTTTTTCATGATCATGATTTCTATTCTACTCTACTCTACTGTTTTGTTCATTTTCTATTCTATTCTATTCTATTCTGTTCTGTTCTGTTCTGTTCTGTTCCGTTCTGCTCTGTTCATTTTCTATATGCTATTTTAATCTATTCTGTTCTGTTCTATCCATTTTCTATATTCTGTTCTGTTCTATTCATTTTCTTCTATTCTATTCTTTAAAGAGTGGGTGGGTGGATCACTGCATGTGTTAAAGAATACAAAAATGGCTTAAACAAATAAAGAAATCTGCTATCTACCTTTAACTTAATTTAACTCAATATTTATGATTCAAAGCTATGCCTCAATATCCTACAGGGATTTTTTTTTTTCTGGATCATAATCAACTGTCAGTCAGGTTTTGGAACTAGCTTTTATACTAGATAGATCTGCCTGCTAAAGATCAGACCACTGTTATCAAAGGAATTATCCCTGGTTACCCTGCAATAAGCTGTCAGCACAAAATGTTCTGAAGATAGCAAAATCATCAAACTTTGGGGACCAGATAGGATCTTTGTATTAGCTATTAATTTTCTTTTTAATTTATATTTATTGCCCAAGAAAGAAATTTGGTTTGGCTGAAATGTTTGCAACACACAGTTTGATGGAAAGATGCTGATGTTCAATAACTATAGTGATTATTTAATTTAATTTGTTTTTTTTAATGTATGCTAGGAGTTTGAAGGTTGGACATTAGAGAGAATAAGAAGGAACTAAATAGTACAGTTAAATGAGAAAAACACTTAAAGTTGACTTAACGAATACAGAATGGAGCAAAATGTCTTAACACTGATCGTATTGAAGAGTTTTTTGAATAATGAAAAGAAGTTAATTTTAAGAGTGCCTCTATCAATAGATTGTGTATAATATAATGTATGTGATGTATATTTATTGTAATGTATATGGAATGGAAGAGGAACATGTTTTCTGGAAAAGATAGACAGTTCTCAAAGTGGATTTAAAAATGACTGGCTTCAGGAATGATCTGTCAAATTGCTACAAAGGACATATAGCCAGTTGTTAATAATTAACGTGGATATAGAAATAACAAAAAGAGAGAGAGAATTTTCTTATATTGGATTTACAAAAGAGGCCTGTTCAGGTTTTGAAGATTTTTTTTTTGAGAGGGGACCAGAAAAGAATGAAAAGAAATAAAGTTCTAGGGCATTATTTAAAGGTACTAAAGACCAAGATTTTGAAAAATGAAAGGAAGGAATATAAAGATGGTTTATTTGATCAAGGTATATATATATATATATATATATAAATATATAGATATATATATATGAAGAGATGGTTTATTTATATATATATATATATATATATATATATATATATATATATATAATATAGCTCTGTCTTAGGCCTAAAGATATTTACCCATGTAGTAGGCTGTATTACTATTACTTTCTCATCTTCTCATTCTTTTCATCTTCTCATTTCTCTTCATTTCTCATCTTCTCATCTTTTCTACTATTTTCTCCTAATGGTATCTTATGATTATCACTTATTGTTTGTATCTTATGATTAATGATTGTAACTATGCTTTATTATTTATCATCTGTCACTGTTGTTTGTATGTACACTGAGACCTTATGCACAATACACAAATTCGTTGTGTGTCCAATCACACTTGGCCAATGAAGAATTATATTCTGTTCCATTCCATTCTGTAGTACCACAGTTTGATTATTTTAATATCCAAATATGAAACTGCTGTTGTCTAACTTTTCACCATTGTTTTATAAACTAGTTGCTAGTTTATAAAGGACCACCTATGTCTAAACATTTTTCTTTCCTTCTCAAATCTGTTCCATTCATTACCACATTAGAATAGAATAGAATAGAATAGAATAGAATAGAATAGAATAGAATAGAATAGAATAGAATAGAATTCTTTATTGGCCAAGTGTGGTTGGACACACAAGGAATTTGTGTTGGTGCAAACACTCTCAGTATACATAAAAGAAATACATTTGTCAAGAGTCAAGAATCATCAGGTACAACACATAATAATAGTAATAGGGTACAATAAGCAATCAAATCATACTAGGAAACAGTCAATATAAATTGTAAGGATACAAGCAACAAAGTTACAGTCATGCAGTCACAAGTGGGAGGGGATGGGTGATAAGGAGTGATGAGAAGATTAATAGTAATAGTTTGTGCAGACTTTGTCAATAGTTGGACAGTGTTGAGGGAATTGTTTAGCCGAGTGATGGTGTTCGGGAAAAAATTGTTCTTGTGTCTAGTTGTTCTGGTGTGCAGTGCTCTATGGCATCATTTTGAGGGAAGGAGTTAACAGTTTATGTCCAGGATGTGAGGGTTCTGTAAGTATTTCCACAACCCTCTTTTTGACTCGTGCAGTATACATGTCCTCGATTGAAGTCAGGTTGGTAGTAATTGTTTTTTCTGCAGTCCTAATTACTCTCTGAAGTCTGTGTCTGTCCTGTTGGGTTGCAGAACCAAACCAGACAGTTATAGAGGTGCAGATGACAGACTCAATAATTCCTCTGTAGAACTGTTAATCTGCAAAGTCCAAAAATCCTCTTTGTGGTACTTCCTATTAAACTGCCAAGGATTTTGACAAACACCTTTGATCAGGTTGCTTAACAAAAGTTCCCTCATGAAACCCGGTCTGTAGAATCAGGAGCAGAATAGAAATCACTTCACGCAATGCTGGGATTCTAACGGTTTCCATCCATTCCAAACCATCTCCATCAGGACTGGCACTTTTTAATATGTTCATAAATCAACTGCTTCTAGGGGTTTTTGTCTGGCATCATATCAGGATGCTTAAATTAAAAAGAAGCAGTAAAAAGTTCCAGGAAGATATTTCCTAGCCAGCGTTAAATTTTTAAATGCAGTTCACTGTATGCAGTTAGTAACATGCATTGGGATAATGTTATGTATGCAGGTTTAAAGTCATTGGTTTAGTTTGAACTGTTCTTGTAAAATGTAAGAAATGATTGGTTTAAAAAGTGCAGGAAAACCCTGCACTCTGATTGGCTGGCAACTGCGGCTGCTGGCTATAAGTAGCAGCCGCAGCCCAGCCAAATTGGGTTCGTTCTGAGCTGTAGTCACTAATAAACAAAGAGCTTGAAGCACTCCGCGTCTGTCTCTTCATGCAAACTTAACACTGGCGATGAAGGTGGGATCTCCCTGAAGAAGAAGGCAACGCGGAACAGAAGAAGAGAGAGATGGCTGCGCTGAACACCCCCCCAGCCCCATTCAATCCAACGGCAGAAGACTGGGAGACATATGCAGATCATTTCCAAATGTATCTGGAAGGAAACAATCTTGCCGACATTTCGAGAAGCAGAAGAGGGCGGTCTTTCTCACGCACTGGATCCGGCAGTTTTCAAGATGGCGAAGGCATTGGTGGGAGCTGCAGACATGAAGGTAATGGAATGGCCTGACTTAGAAAAGTTGTTAAGAGCCCATTACGCCCCACAAGTATCGTGCCTCATTAAGAGACACGAGTTTTACCATCGGGATCAAGGGGAAAGCACGAACGACTTCATGGCAAGTGTAAGAGACATTGGGGGTGCATGTGAATTTAACAATTTAGAAGAGGCCATGCGCGATTGATTTGTTCTGGGCCTTAAAGACAAGGTGCTTCAGAGCAAGTTATTACTAAGACCTAAGATCACGCTGAAGGAAGCAATAGAAGAGGCCTCTTCAGCAGAAGCTACCAAGTCCTCAGCAGCAGCCATGAAGAAAATTAACAAGGCCACAAACCATCCTGATGTGGAAAAATCAACAACAACCCATTGTGAGCAAATAGATTCTGATTCAGACTGTAGTGAGGTGGAGGAAGGAATTTATAGACTCAGAATGGAGAAGAAAAGGAAAGACCTTGGAAGAAAAAGGCAAGACTTTATTGCAGAGGTTGTGGGGGCCACCCCACACTGAATGCAAGTTTTTGATACCATCTGCCTCCGTTGTGAAAAAGAGGTCACCTAGCAAGAGTCTGCAAATCATCCAGAACTCCACCAAGCAGAAAGAAGTTTCTGATAAAGAATTCAAGCATAACAACTTCAGTGAGAAAATGGGGCAACACAGAAGCAAATGGGAAGAATGAAACTAATCAAACAGTCACTATTGGTCATTCTTCACCCTTAAGAAGCAGAAAAGTACATGTGAAGGTACTTATTGAAGGAAGGCCTTGCCAAATGGAAGTGGACTTAGGCTCCTATTTATCTATGGTGTCATGGGACACTATTCACAGGCTACTTCCCAACATTCAGAAGAAGCATTTCCAGAAGCAAGCACTGACTCTTAAAGACTACCAAAATTCAAGAGATTGTTCTGTATGGGACACAAACTGATCTGCTGCTGCTGAGGATGGGGGTAAAGAGACAATATCCATGGGGTTGAACATTTGAAAAGGGATCAGAAATAAAGGTAGCAATATTTGAATGAGCTGGAAGGGACCTTGGAGGTCTTCTAGTCCAGACCCCTGCTCAAGCAGGAGAACTATACTATTTCAGATAAGTGACTGTCTAGACTCTTCTTAAAAACATCTAGTATGGAGTGCCCATGATTTCTGGAAGCAAGCTATTCCACCAGTTAATTGTCCTCACTGTTAGGAAGTTTCTCCTTAACTCCAAGTTCCTTCTCTCTCCTTGCTTAGTTTCCATCCATTTTTCTTGTCTTGTCCTAAGGTTCTTTGGAGAATAAGTTGACCCCCTCTTCTTTGTGCCAGCCCCTCAAGTACTGGAATACTGCTATCATGTCACTCCTAATTCTTCTTTTCTTTAGATGAGCCAAACCCAAATCTTGCAGTCATTCTTCATATGTCTTGGTCTCTAGCCCTTTGATCATCTGAGTTGCTCTTCTCTGAACTTCTGCCAAAGTCTCAACATCTTTTTTTTGTATTATGATGACCAAAATTGGTTGTCATATTCTCGGTGTGATCTTACTAGGGTTTTATATATTTTTATATTTTTATTAGAACATCATTTTGTAATTTCTTGAAGGTTGCCATTCTAAAAGGGTATTATAATGTTGAAGGTGGCCAACCCAAGATGGTTTCTTTCCCAAGGAGAAATATCTCCCTCACTTCCCAAGGTGAAAGGGCACATCACTGTTAGAAAGTGAGAAAATAAATAGCTTTCTCTTTCCTTCACAGCAGACAAATAGAATAACTATGTTCTCCTCAAAGTAGTCCCATCTGACCCTCTACCTTTTCTGTGCTGACCCAGAAGCCCTTCCAAAAGTTTGAGCTTCATGCTTGGCAAAATATTGGTTCTTCCTAGAACTTGTTATGGAGCCATGATAGGTTTTGATTATTTCTGAGTTTGGAGAGTGACACCTTGCCAGTTAACATTCGCTGGGAGTGAAAATTCACCTTTTGCTATTGACTCCTATTCTACTGAAACTCCAGACAATATCCTGAAGAAATAATTGGGTAGGCTCGCTGTTTTAAAAGAATTTATATGAACCACAAATACCCCATCAAAGAAACAAGGATGAATTGACCAGTTAGTGTTATGTGTGATTTGCAAGACATTAAGTTGTTCACACATCTAAAGCCAGCTTCTTGAACCAATTGTTCCTTCCTGTTTTTCTTGGCAGTTATGATTCTTTCTCATTTTATGGTTCATGTATTAATGTTCTATTCAGAGCGTCTATCTTCAAGGCTCTGTACAAAAACAAATTGTTCTTTCAAGCTGCTTTTTTCTTGTTTTTTTTTTTTACCAAAACCTGTTATTTGATAAATTCAGTTACAAATTAGAAAAAAGGTATGGGTTTTTTTTTAAAGAACAAAACAAGAAATCTCTTTATCTCTTCATGCAGCATTTTAAGATCATGATATTTATACCTCTATTTTTCCATAAGTAGTTCATAAAGTTTATTCTTGATAACTACATGAAATGTATAATAAAGTGATTGTTCTTGTTAGAATGAAGGCCACCAACATAGCCAGTGTGGTTAATGAATGCAATAGAGGTCACTCATAAAGGATAAGATCCATCATCTGGCAATAAGGAAAAAAAAGAGTTTGATCATGGATATATGCATATGATTAAGAATAAGTAAACATTTGCTTTCATCTGAAAATTTTGCATGTTACCAGTTATAGTAAATCTGTAAATCTTTACCAGTTAAAGTAAAGATTACACACTATCCTTCACTGAAATGGAATCTTATTTTTTTTCTATGAAATAACTGATTCAAGGAACAGTACACATCCAAAGTTTGTAAGTATATTACACCATGTTAAACATGGATCATAGAAGATAAATAGGATTGCAGCCTTCTGTATATTCTCAGGACCAAACCTATAAATACAGGATTATCAGAGAAAGCAAATCTTTTCAAAAATATATTATGAATTTTATACTGCAGATAATTATACTGCAGATAAGTCTCTGCCTCATAATTTTAAAGTCAAAGGGACTGAAATTTAATAATGATCTGTGACTACATTTAACTTCTGTTTAGGATATACACTACAGCAAAATCGTTTCATTCAGTACCTCAGTGATTTATATACTGGTATTTGAGTGTAACAAGATATTGCAAAGTGGCAAAGTTTTTCTCCTATATCAATAATTTGGTCCAAATGCTTGTTTCCAACAATCTGCAGCCTGCATTTAAAATTTCCAGTGATAACCTCGGGCTTCTGACATAGCATAATAGAGGAGTATTTTAATGGATGCTTCATAGAGTAGTTGCTGTTAGCAAAAGTGACTGAATAAATCAGATGGTGCTGAACTGTAGAAGGGATGCCAGCTTTTTCTGATAAACAGACTAAAGCCCTCCGACTCTTGTAAAATTGTCTGCAGACATAGCCACCCTATGAGGCACAATAGGTCAGAACAGGCTTGTTAAGAGAAGGAAACACTGCCATTAAACACACTTGCATATGAATATAACGAATAACCTGTTTTGATAGCTGAAACCTTCCCTGGCTAAGAATCAACAATCTTGGGCTCCATCTGTTTGCTGGGGGAAAAAGTGTATCCAGGATTATTAATTAGCCCTTGACTATGAATCAGGCTACAAATGCCAAAAAGATCATGAGAAGGAAAGAAAGTAAGAGAAACTGATACAGCTGTCTTCTTGCCACCAGCTAATGTTCACCTGGATTCTTGCAGTCCAGATCTTATAACTTCTGCTGTTATACTTATGTTATACTTATGCACTTATAGCTTGTCTTAATGAATGAACCTGAATTTGATGAATTCTATCCATGCCCATTGGCAGAGTGGGAAAAAGAAGGATTGTTTATTCTAGAGAGTGATGATGCCAGGAGTATCCTAGGATCCAAGCAATTATCCCTAAGTGCCAACTGCTTAAATTTTAAATTGTGTGGCATAGCGTGGCTGCCAATTTTGTCAGTTGCAAAGCAGAAACATCTGCCGCCTTTTGCAAATCTTCTCCACTTGATGTTTTCCTTTGCAGCTGAAAGAGGTCAGACTCACTGATGTATAAGAAGCAGCTTCTTCCCTTGTGCCCTTCATAGATAGATAGATAGATAGATAGATAGATAGATAGATAGATAGATAGATAGATTTGATTGCTGCATTTTTCTTTTATTTTCTTCATACTTTCTCCCCCTCTGCTCTGCAGTTTGAAAATTTCCATGCTTGGGTCATGTTTTGTGTTTATTTAGCTTGCATATATAAAAATGAAAAGGGCAATTTCTGTTCCATTGGTTGATTGTTCTCACTGTCAGAAAGTTTCTCCTTATTTCCAGATTGAATCTCTCCTTGTTCAGTTTCCATCCATTATTCCTTGTCTGGCCTTTGGGTGCCTTAGAAAATAGCTTGACCCCTTCCTCTCTGTGGCAGCCCCTCAGATATTGGAAGACTCCCCTGGTTGCTCTTCTCTGTACTTTTTCTAGAGTCTCAACATCTTTTTTATAATGTGGTGACCAAAACTGGATGCAGTACTCTAGGTGTGGTCTTACTAAGGCTTTATAGAGTGGTATTAGTACCTCCCTTGATTTTGATTGTATCCCTCTCTTAATGCAACTTAGGATTGCATTGGCTTTTTTGGCTGCTGCTGCTGCACATGGCTGGCTTCTATTTAGCTGGTTGTCCACTAAGACTCCAAGATCCCTCTCACAGTTACTGCTATTGAGCCTGGTTGCACCCAGTCTATATGTGTCCTTTTGTTTTTCTTGCCTAAGTGTAGGACTTGACTTTTCTCTACATTGAATTTTATTTTGTTAGATATGGCCCATTGTTCTAGTCTGTCAAGATCCAGTACGCTTTGTCAGCAGTTGCAATCCATCTAGTGGTGGTGCAATCTTATTGATTGATTAGGCTTGTATTTGTTTAATGTCTTTTTATTGTAATTGTATTGGGTTTTTAATGTGCACCGCCCTGAGTCCTTAGGGAGAAGGGCAGCATACAAGTCTAATAAAATAAATAAATAAATATTCCATTTTTTTCTAGCTTACTAAGAAGTGGGTTGTGAACTACTTTGTTGAATGGTCTGCTTGTCTGTTTGTCTCTTTCCCTGTGTCTATCATCTCTATCTATCATCTATCTATCATCTATCAATCTATCATCCATCATCCATCTATTTATCATCATCTATCTATCAATCGTCTATCATGCATCTATCATGCATCTATCAATCTATAATTTATCAATCAATCATCAATCAATCAATCAATCTATCTATCATCTATCAATTTATATCTATCTATCTATCATCTATCTATGCATCCATCCATCCATCATCTGTCCGTCCATCCATTATCTGTCTGTCTGTCTGTCTGTCTGTCTAATATAGTCCTTTTGTAATCAAATCGTTTCCAAATTTTTGTGGTAAGATTTGTCTAAACTACAAAGTCAAATCACTTGTAGCATAATTTTAAACCAAAGTGAAGAGTTACAGCATGGGTGTCAAACTTGTGATGTCATGTTGTTGTCACGTGACCTATCACATTTTTTTCTCCCTTTGCTAAACTGGGGGTGGGAGTGGCCAGCGCATGATGCATCCGTCCCACAGGCCGCAAGTTTGATATCCCTGGTCACTTTAGAAGAAGGCAAAGCGAGTTTGGAAACAACTACGAGTTACCTTACTATGTAAACAGTATTTATTTCCCTGAAAAACATGTTATATTTGGTTTCCTTTAACTAAAATTCTGGGAATTATTAAGTGGAACCCCGGGTTGGTACTACCAGGAATGAAGAGGCGGTCATCTTACTTCACATTTTCCCCTCTGTGATTGAGTTACAGTTCTCTCTACCAATCTTCAAGCCTGCCAAATAACCTCGATCTAAAATCTGCCAAAACTTTTCCAAATCCATTGTCAGATGATGGTGTATTTTTTGGGATTGATTTATCATCTACTTTTCCTTTAGGAACTAAAATAGCAGTCATAAATCGTCTTCACAATCCTATAGTTAGTCTAACTGAGAATGTGGTGGCTAACATTTTTGGGCTCCTATGCCGATAACTGCATGCGCACTTGCCTGCTCGTGCTCATGTGCTAACACCCAGAAAGCAATATGTGTGGGGCCCCTATGCCTCCTGTGCATGTGTGTGCAACCAGTGTGACTCGCGTGACTCGTGTGACTTGCATGACCTGCACTTCTACACATGCGCGCAACCCACATGCCTCATGCTGCACACTTCTGCACGTGCACATGTGACCCCCCATGTGCACTGCATGCTTCTACGCATGCATGTGTGTCTCCTGCACACCGCTGCGCCTCCACACATGTGCACCAGATACACAAAAAAATCAGCTGTCAGGTGGGTGGCGCGCGCACATGTGCAGTAAACCTTTTCTGGGTGTGCGCTCGCATGTTGGCAGTAATGGCTCTATGTGCCACTTCTGGCATGCGTGCCATAGGTTCGCCACCACAGGACTAAGGCCTTCCTCATCTGAGCCTTGGTGGTGCAGGCTGTTAAATGCCTAGCACTTAGTTCCAGCTGTCTGCAATTACTGCAGGCTCGAATCCCACCAGGCTCAAGGTTGACTCAGCCTTCCATCCTCTCAGGGTAGGTAAATTGAGGACCCAAGATTGTTGGGGGCAATAAGCTGACTTTGTAAAAATGCCGCTTAGTAATAAGCAGGCATATACAATGGAATGAAGGCTATTGCTGGGTATTGCATTGGGTTGCGCTCCAAAAATTGTAAGCCACCCCGAGTCTCTGGAGAAGGGCAGCATATAAATATGAATTTTAACTTTAACATACAAAGTCCTACATGACATGGGTCCTTATTACTTAAGGGGCGACTGCTGCCGACATCGAATACTAACGCCCTGCGAAGTCACAGACAGGGACTCCTTGGGGTCCCATCAGCCAGGCAATGCCGGCTGGCGGTCCCCCGACGACGTGCCTACTCTGTCGCGGTCCCTGAACTCTGGAACCAACTTCCCCTGGGGCTCCGCTTGGCCCCTGACCTCGCACCTTCTGCCATGACCTGAAGACCTGGTTATTTGACCAATCCGGGCTGTGACCTATGGGTGGGGTGTTTTTAGACTTTGGTGGTTTTTAAGTTTTGTATTAATTGGGACCATTAGTTTAATTCTTTTTTAAATATTTATTGTGTCTGTTTTATTGTAAGCCCGAGTCTTCGGAGATGGGGCGCATATAAGTCCCATTAATAAATAAATAAATAAATAAATAAATAATTTTTTTAAAAAAGTGAAGAGGACTAGAATCTCTACTCCTGATTCCACCCCCCCCCTTCCATGCTACATTGGCTCATGCAAAGCAAGGTAAGGAAAAACATTGGAGGAATCAGCTGCTTTGTTTCCATCTTCTCCCATCAAAATGTCACCAGCTGATGAGAAAGCATCTGTCAGTCAGTTTCTTTAATGTGGGATGGAGCTAGGCCTGGGGAACAGTCAAATTTTGACAGACAGGTAGACTAGCTGTCTGTAAAGCTCACTCTGGCTTTTGCAGAAGTCTTGTGCATGAGAGTGCATTCAAAGGAAGCTTAACTATCAGCTGTCCATTTTAGGACATACTGATGTACTGCTTTTCTGAGAAAGTGCTAATCCTCAGTTAAAACAAAACACTTGCCCCACAATCACTGTAGCAGTTTATTTCATATCCACATCAGGAATCAGTTCAAAAACCTGGACAGCACAAGGAGAAGGGGTAGATTTGAAAGAAGGCTGCTCTCCAGCTGCATTTTACAAAGTAGAATTACTCTGGAATGACCAGGATGCACATCCAAAGAAGCGTAATGAAATGATCCCAAAGGTGCTTTTTCAAAAGGCAGCTGGACTTTCTTTGTTTTTCCTTGAAGATATTTTATTTCTCATCCAAGCAGCTTCTTCAGTTCTGACTGAATGGTAGAATGTAAGGATTTATATTCCTTGCAGTCATCTGGTCATTATCGCTCTTTTTTTTTTGGCAAATTTTTAACAACAAACATAAACAAACACAGACACAGCACAAGAAATAAAACCTTCTTTCAGTTGTACAGTGTGTCGGTTGGTACATATTCCTCGTGCACAATATCAATAGTCTTTCCCTCTTGAGTTTACATTTATATTCATATTATATTAATCAACTTTCCATGTCATATTATATTATTATTACATCATCGTTAGACTTTAATTGCAAATTCACATTTTTTCTTTTCAAGCCAACTTCAATTTTTACAAGTTCTAATTCATATTATAATTCCTTCTATAATATTCAATTACAACAGATCATTACTCCTGTATTGTATTTACTATTGTATTATATTTATATTATAATATATTTCATTTTCCTATTTTTCTATCTAGCCATTGATAAAATGGAGCCAGAGCCTTGGTGGTGCAGGCTGTTAAATGCCTAGCACTTAATTCCAGCTGTCTGCAATTAGTGCAGGCTCGAATCCCACCAGGCTCAAGGTTGACTCAGCCTTCCATCCTCTCGGGGTAGGTAAATTGAGGACCCAAGATTGCTGGGGGCAATAAGATGACTTTGTAAAAATGCCACTTAGTAATAAGCAGGCATATACAATGGAAGGAAGGCTATTGCTGAGCGCTCCAAAAATTGTAAGCCGCCCTGAGTCTTCGGAGAAGGGCGGCATATAAATATGAATTAAAAATAAATAAATCCCATATTTTATAATATTCTTTTTCTTCTTGTTCTCTAATTGCCAATGTCAATCTACTCATCTCTGCACATTCTGTTATTTTCTTCATCACCTCCTCTTCTATTGGTATTTTTTTTCCAGTTTTTGGCAAATACAATTCTAGCTGCTGTTAAAACATTAATAATCAAATATGTTATTAGCGTTCTTTTGGAGAGTCACCCAAATACCTCAAATGGATGTGGAATCTTCTTGGGACAGCTGAAAGGACTGTATTGTGGACTAAATGAATATAAGGAATATAAATTCTTCCAATCTCCACCATTCATTCCAAACTGAAGAAGCAAAACTAGGGGCAAAACTAGGACATGGATGTCCGAAAGGTGCATTTTTTTTCAAGTGGCAACTGGACTTTTCTGGTTTTTCTTTGAAGACATTTCACTTTTCATCCAAAAAGCTTCTCCAGCTCTGACTGGATGGTAAGGAATGGAAGGATTTACACTCCTTGGAGATAGCTGGTCATTTAGCAAGTCATTAAAGCCCCTTGGAGCTTCATCTGTGTCCTCAGGGTCACCTGAGTAATTCAAATGGGTTTGGAGCCTTCTTGGAACTGATGAAAGGACTGTGTTGTAGACTGCAGATAGATGATGTGGTATCCTCCCCCCCTCTGTTGAGAGAAGGCTGTTCAATTTTGACATAGATGGACTCTTTGACCCTTCTTTCAAACCAGTGGTCCTCTCTATCCAAAATGTGTACTTTGCTGTCCCCAAAAGATTGGCCTTTGTCTTTTTAAATGAAGATGGACTGCTGAATCTTGTCCTGATGGGTTTATTCTCCTATGTTGAGAACCTAAATGTTTTCAAAGAAAAAACAGAAAGTCCAGCATCTTGAAAAAGCACCTTTGGGACAACCATGACCTGGATGACTGAGAATCTCCATAGACATGGATGGATAGATGGATGGATGGATGGTTGAGAATATCTATAGACATGGGTGGAAGGAAGGATGGATGGATAGATGGATGGATGGAAAGATGGATGAATAGATGGATGGATGACTGAGAATCTCTATAGGGATGGATGGATGGCTGGCTGAGAATCTCCATAGACATGGATGGATGGATGAATGGATGGATGGGTGGGTGGATGGGTGGATGAGAATCTCCATAGACTAGTAGGATGATCCCAAAGACTAATAGAGGTCACCCTGCAGGATTATGACAACAATAGAACAATTTGTGAATTAATAAATTCTTCCTAGAGTTGAAATGACATGGCTGGTTTCCTGCTTGAGGAAGAAAGCAGAATAGTTAAGGATAATTGCAGATACTGGTTGTGAATTAGATAAAGTCAACCTGATGAGAACATAGCAGAGAAAGTGACTGGCGGGACTTCTGTTGTCAGGACACGTGTGCCCTAGTTAGTTGCAAGTTAAAACTGTCTCCCTGTACAGCTCTGCTAAAGAACAGACATCATCCTTGATTAATTTGAGGCAGATAATTAAGCAGAATCCTTGCATCGACTTACATGCTCATGTTGGCTGAGAAAAAGCAAGGAAGCAATTAAGGGGTAGCTGTCATATTATTCAGCTGACCTGGCCTTTGTCCACACTTCTGCTGTGTAGATGATGAGTAGTTAAGGAGGTGAAGCAGATCCCTTTTCTGGGTCCCACTAAGCAAGGGAGAGGCGAGTGAGCAGGACAAAACAATGCTACAAATGCTAGAGCCTCCATATCTTGACTGCCAAATTCTGCAATTTCTGTTGTGCCACATGTGAATATTGTCTATCCAGCATCACTGTATGTGGAAGGTTAAAAACTCTATGCCATCTGCTGGAGAAGGACCAGATGTTGTTATGTTGAATCCCAGCAAGGGTTTTGGGACTTCCTTCCTAGCAGGTTGTATGAAGAACAAACATTCGGGATTAGAATTCCCCTATAACATTTGCTTGAATCCCCTCAAGCCATTGCTTACTTCTAGAATTCAGATGTCTCTTCTGCTTATAATCAGCAAACCGAGAATCCCAGACAAAACAAGCTAAGCAAATTCAAGCTAGTTAGTGTTCGGGCGACAGACTCGGATTGAGTTCTCATAAAGATGGCAACTCAGTTTAAATCCATTTATCTCAGGCACGCCTCTACCTACATCAGACAATTGTTAAGTAAGCAAAGCAATGTGAAGAGGAAGGAAAGAAGAGAAGTCTGCTTCTTCTACAGGATACCACGAGCTTGTGTGTTTAATATCTATCTATCTATCTATCTATCTATCTATCTATCTATCTATCTATCTATCTATTTACCTACCAATCTATCATCTATCATCTATCAATCTACATCTATCTATTTTATCTATGATAGCTCTGTCATCTATCTATCATATGTCAATCTACATCTATTTTATCTATCATATTTCTATCTATCATCTATCAATCTACATCTATTATATCTATCATATCTACCATCTATCATCTATCACCTTATCTGTGTATCTATGTCTATCTTCTATCCATCTACATCTATCTATTTTATCTATCATCTCTATCTATGTATATCACATATCAATCTACATCTATCTTATCTATCTATCTATCTATCTATCTATCTATCTATCTATCTATATCTGTCTGTCTGTCTGTCTGTCCGTCCGTCCGTCCGTCTGTCTGTCTGTCTGTCTATTATCTATCATATCTGTGATGACCCAGAGTGTATCAAAAATATAACAAAAACCAAAATGTAATAAAGGTCCTTTAATGCCTTCAACTTGGCTTCACTGTTTAATTGTTCACAGTGGAAGATTAAACTATTTTCAAAATAACATTCCAAATGAAAGAAATACAGTTCAAATTCAAAGAGCAGATAACAAAGCAAAAACCAAAAACAAACCGCACTGAAGAAAGTTGCATGACAGACCAGGATAAATAATTACAAACTTCAGGAAGATAACCAGATACAGTTCATTGGAAGAATGCCAACCAAGATAAACCTCATCCAGGAAAAACACTCTTTTGTCTCCAGCGTTTGTTAGCACGCAGGTCCAAACTCTTATGCAGATCTCACACCTGCAACCCATGAAGAAGATCATGGCCCTCTCCGCCCGAGTAGACCACATATTTCCCTGATCCTCTCCTCCTTGCGTGCCCTAGGATGGAGAGGGGATGGGCCTGGGTCCTCCTCTGACTGCTCAGCCAGCCTCTGCCCTTCCCCAGCCTCCTCCACCATCTCTGGAGCCAACTTCCACTCCCTGTTGGCTGTTCCTCCTCTCCCTCGGAGTCAGTCTCCACCAGGGGCATGACAATATGTCTGTCTGTCTGTCTATCTGTCTATCTATCTATCTATCTATCTATCTATCTATCTATCTATCTATCTATCTATCTGTCATCTATCATGTATTGTCTATTTGCAATTTTCTTTCTCTGCAAAGTGTTGCCTTCCTTTAACAAATCGCTTCCTGTCTTATAGCCCATGTAAATCAGATGTGATTCCTTCTGTTCTTACCCCTAAATCAGTTTCAGTGATGCCAACTAACAAATTCAAATTTGTAAGTTTGGTCTGCTTAAAAAGTTCTGCCTTTCCTGCAAACTTCACATAATCCTCGGTACTACAGTGATCGTAGCACAAGCAGCCCATGTGATCAGTTTGAAGAAACCTGATAAATCACAGCAGGAGCCTGGAAAAGCTACCAAAGAGAATAATTGTCCTATGGAAAAGACAGGCTAAAGTGATCAGCCAGCCTTGTGTAATGCAGAAAAAGGTAATGAGGGAAAAGCAATTTCTTTCTTTCTTTCTTTCTTTCTTTCTTTCTTTCTTTCTTTCTTTCTTTCTTTCTTTCTTTCTTTCTTTCTTTCTTTCTTTCTTTCTTTCTTTCTTATTCTTGATGCACCGGAATGCCTAGATCAACTTTGAAAACTGGGGAAAACAAATGCTTGGTTCATCTCTCGCTGTTATTGCCTTCAAAGCCACAGCAGCTCTTAGCAGAAACTGAAGAGAAGAGATGTATTCAATGGCAATGTAGAAGAGAGAAAGGATGTTTTGTTTTGTAAGTTAGCCCCTTTGTGCTGTTTTGGCACCAACACTCATTTCTCATCATCAGCCCTGTAGCTAGATCCTAATTTACCAGCCATCCTGCTGAGAAGATATTGTAAGTCACTTCTAATATGAAATTACTTCCCTATCCTCACAGCGTTCCTGTCAGGCTTATCAGCTGAAATATAGCGACAGAATGAGGGGTAGATAACATTTTTGCTTGACTATTCCTTATTCTCCAAAGGTGTTTTTTTTTTAAAAAGTCACAACAGACTTCCTGTTTGAAAGAGAGCAGGAGAGAGAGATGCCTTAACATTTTCTCAACTTTTAAGGGCCTGGAATCATCCAGAGAGGAAAAAAAAACCAGAAGGATCTTAGCGGATCACAAATAAGATTGTTTCACATGGATTCAGGAAACGTTCAAATAAATTGAAGCTCAACCTTTTCAAAGATTTCAAGATTTGAAAAGACACCCAGTTGTGGAAGAGATTTTTGTGTGCATGTTTGTATGTGTATGTGCACTATATGTGCATGTGGTCATTTTATTTTTACTGACGAATTCAACCCTAGTTCCAACAAGGCAGCTGACATCTGGACTTTAGGAAGAAGGATGAATTCCTTTGCTTATTCTATTTGATGACACCGTAATTTACAGATAACACAGAACAACAGAGTTGGAAGGGACTGTGGAGGTCATCCAGTTCAACCCCAGCTTGAGTTTATACCATTTCAGACAACTGGCTGTCTAGTCTCTTCTTGAAAGCCTTCACTAATGGAGCACCCACAACTTCTGAAGGCAAGAAATTCCACCGGTTGATTGTTCTCACCGTTACAAAATTTCTCCTTAGCTCTAGGTTTGGTTCTCTCCTTGATTTGTTTCCAACCATTGAGTCTTGCCTTGCCTTTTGATGCTTTGGAAAATAGGAAATTCAACAGTATTGCGTGACTGCCAGATTTTGTAATATTATTATAAAGTAACAAGCAAAATGTCATGCATCATTGTGGCTGAAAACTGGTTGTTCTTTAATGGCTTTGCAGAGTCCATGATCAGTTATACCTACCAGCATTAGAAAAAGATGCATAACTTGTCCAAGGCATAGCACACAGCAGGAAAAAAAAACCCTTTGCTTATTTGTTGATGTGTTTATTTGATTCCTCCTCTCCTCCTACTCAGATCAGAGAATCAAGATTTTAGTAACCGGGACTGACTCTGTTTTTGGCCTTCACTGAACTCAGAATAAGAAGAAAATCTAATTAAGGAGAGTTAATTGGGAATGAAACTGCATTTGTCATTGACTTGTCCCTTGTCCCTGCTTCAGAAACTTTTTTCCAAGTAAAATTCTCTCTGTTGTAGATTTTGTTTTGTGGCTAGGTATTATTCAAAACAATTGCATTTCTTGGGGATATTGATTTTTAATGCCCTCCCTGTCCAGAGATTATTTCTAATCCCTATACATTCTGCATACCAATATATTCCAGATACATCAGAGTCTTCAGTTGACCAAAAGTTTCTAGTTTCAGAGTTTTTATTGTTATTATTATAATAACAACACCAGAGGTGGTATTCAGCAGGTTCTGACCAGTTCTGGAGAACCAGTAGCAGAAATTTTGAGTTGTTCAGAGAACCGGCAAATACCACTGGCTATCCCCACCCCAATCTATTCTCTGACTCCCAAGTCCCAGCTGATTGGCTGGGTCTTCTTTGGTTGCCCTGCACAGGAGAACGGAGCTGGAAAGCAGGTTAGTGGGGTGGGGAGGGAATGGAGACTTTACAGTACCCTTCCCCTGCCATGCCTACCAAGCCACGCCATGCCCACCAAGCCATGCCCACAGAACCGGTAGTAAAATGTTTGAATCCCACCACTGAACAATACCTTTATGTAAAGCACTGAGTAAAATGTGTGATAGCCTTTTGCTATGCTATCATGGTAGCAGGGTTCCAACATCTCAGGGGTTGCCACAAAGCATAGGGAGTCAAGCTATTCTCCAAAGTATCTGAGGGCAGGACAAGAAGCAATGGATGGAAACTAATCAAGGAGAGAAGCAACCTAGAACTACGGAGAAATTTCCTGACAGAACATTTATCAATGGAACAACTTGCCTCCAGGTAAATGCTCCAACACTGGAAGTTTTTAAGAAGAGATTGGACAACCATTTGTCTGAAATGCCACAGGGTTTCCTGACTAAGCAAGATGTTGGACTAGAAGACCTTCAAGGTCCCTTCCAACTCTGCTATTCTATTCTATTCTGTTCTGTTCTATTCTATTCCTTATTCCATTCCTTATTCCATTCCATTCTATTCTCCCTTCCCTTCCATATGTTCTGGTCTATTCTATTCTATTCTATTCTATTCTATTCTATTCTATTCTATTCTATTCTATTCCATTCCATTCCATTTCATTCTATTCCAATAATCTATTCTATTCCAATATTCTATTCTATTCCATTCCATTCCAATATTCTATTCTATTCTATTCCAATATTCTATTGTATTCTATTCCAATATTCTATTCTATTCTATTCCAATATTCTATTCTATTCCATTCCAATATTCTATTCTATTCCATTCTATTCCATTCCATTCCATTCCAATATTCTATTCTTTTTCATTCCAATATTTCTATTCTATTCTATTCTATTCTATTCTATTCTATTCCATTCCATTCCATTCCAATAATCTATTCCAATATTCTATTCTATTCTATTCTATTCTATTCTATTCTATTCTATTCTATTCTATTCTATTCCATTCCATTCCATTCCATTCCATTCCATTCCATTGAAACAGATTACATAGAATGAGAAAGTGCCAAGAATGGTGGGAAATTAGAATCTGAATAGGAGAAATAAGCCAATCTTTTCTTCATCAAAGCAGCTGGCAGATACGCCTGTGAAACATACTAACACCCAGTCACCAATCTCTTCTGTTCCACTAGAGGTTGTTCAAAATGAATCTTTATTAATAGTGAGGATTCTTTGGAAAACATCTAAATATACTCTGCAGAATGTTATCACATTTAGATAAGTTGTCAACATCTTCTAGGCATCCGAAAGGTTGTTTTTATTTATTGCCCAAGGACAACACCAAGAAGAGGTCACATATCCAAAGGACCTGTAGCTCTCTAACTAACTATCTTCTTTTTGCTACTTCTTCAGTATTATCATTTCAGGGTCAGCCTGGCTGAATACTACTACACAGCTAAGGTGGTACAAAAATATGATATTTTTACTTCCCATCTATTTTATTTTATATCCTCAATTTAGGACCATAATTGAGCCTGAAATTTCTGTTGTTAAGTGAGACATTCATTAAGCTAGTTTTGCCTCATTTTATGACCTTTCTTGCCACCAAGGTTAAGTGAATCACTGCATTTGTTTAGTTAATAACACAATAGATAATTAAGTGAAACTGGGTTTTTCATTGACTTTGCTTGTGGTGGTACAATGATTAGAATTCAGTATTGCAGGCTGACTCTGCCCAATGCTAACAGTTCGATCCTGACTGGCTCAATGTTGACACAGCCTTCCATCCTTCCATGAGCCATGGTGGCACAGTGGTTAGATTGCAGTACTGCAGGCTAGACCTGCTGATTGCCAGCTGCCTACAATTTGGCAGTTCAAATTTCACCAGGGGAAACCTCAAAGGGAATACATATTTAATTATCCATGTATTAACTGCAGATAGAATTGTATTTGCACAAAATTGGAAAAGTGAAGAGATTCCCACTGATGAGAATGTGACCAGGAAAATATTAGAATGTGCAGAAATGAATAGATTAATACTAGCACTTAAAGAGAAATAACAAACTGAATAGTATATGACATGGGAATTATTTTATCAATGGTTAGAAGAGAAAAATGGAATTTAGAAGGAAATTAGTGAAAGATATAAAGTATGTTAAGATAGCGATGTAAACAATATGATGACTGTTATTGATTTGATTATTTGGCCTACTATGTTTAATATTATCACTAAATCCTTATTAGAAGATACATTAAGAGGGAGAAATGAATAGGTTTATTATATATAATATCATGATTGTAAGATTAGAAAATCAATGTCAATGTAATATATACTTTTGTAAATTTTGATTGTGATTACACACAGATGTTTGTAACCAGACAACACACTATTTAATGGAAGAAGGATTTTTTCTACATTAATTTTTTTTTAAAATCTCACCATGCTCAAGGTTGATTCAGCCTTCCATCCTTCTGAAGTTGGTAAAATGAGGGCCCAGATTGTTGGGGGCAAGATACTGACTCTGTAAACCACTTAGAGAGGGCTGTAAAAGCACTGTATATAAGTTAATACTCGGTATATAAGGCTAAGTGTCAGGTTTTCAAGAAATGAAATCCTTTTAAGAAGAAAAGAACAAAGTTCATCTTCCAAGGCAAATTCTTTTATTTAGAAAAGCATCAAATTGGCATGGTAGTCCATGGTAATTCCGGATGTGACACGACCCGGAAATACCCCACAATATTAAATTTAGAAACAACCCCCCAAAGTCACATTCTCCAATAGAAATAATTCAACGTTGCTTGATGTCATAAATCTCCACCTCGAGGGGCCTAAGCATGGACAGCTCGTTTTCCACGGGAAGGAGAACCACCTAGCCTAAACAACTCTCTTTATCTCCACTCCTCCCGCTTAGGAATGTGGCAAGCCCGAAACCCTTCCCCTCATGACTGCCATAGAGAAATTAAGAAAAATAATATATACTAAGCCTAACTAAAATGGCTGCACATATGTCAATTTTGGGCTTGACAGTAAGTTCTATTTGTCAGAGTGTTTACAGTGGGACTACTAGTGTGAGATAACCCAGGAGCAAAACACAGGACACAGAGGCTTTGTCTTTTAATAGTGGTTTATATACAAGACTGCTATATACATACATGTACGTGTTAGGCAAATACCAAGTAAGCAATCAACTCTACATGGAGAACTACAATGCAGATATAACACGAGGAGAGAGAGAGAGATAACCTCACATGGCCTCCCTGATATAAACAGCTTCTTAAAGCGGTAGTGCTCTGCTGACTCATCCTCAGTTTATCATCTTGGCTTAGAGCCTTACAGCAACTGGTCGGCTATTAAATCTTCATTACCTATTGTCAGAAGGTCACAAAAGAAGATCACATGATTCCAGGACACTGCAACCATCATAAACATGAGTCAGCTGCCAAGCATCTGAATTTTGATCATGTGGCCTTTGGGATACTACACCTGTGGTAAATGTGAAAAACAGTCATATGATTTTTTTTTCAGTGCTGCTGTAACTTTGAATGGTTACTAAATGAACCATTGTAAGTCCAGGATTGCCTATATTGTCTAGACAACTTGAGCCTGAAGGTTTGCTATAGGAAACTGGAAACAAAAAGAGGCTTTTTACAGCCTTTTGCATATTCATGGCTTAATGGTTCTCTTCACTTGTGCTCCATATCTATATGTAAAAGTGATTAAGAATATTTAACTGTGGATGTATATATCACAATGATCAAATAAGCTCTCACACTAATGCCTGCAGTTCTCTACATGAATAAGCCCTTGGCAAACAAGGCTTTGATGAGGTTAATGACTCAAAGAATTAAGGGTCTAAGATCCAGAAGACTGTCCTAGAATAAATTAAAATCAAAAGATGTAGGAAAATGGCACTGGGTGAGATTTGTCCACTAAGATAAAACAAACAAAAAAGATAGTTTGTCCTATTTTTATATTTCTGAGAAAGGAAAGGTCCTAACTTAGTAAAGGACACAAGCTATTTCTGGGATCATTCTTTAGCCCACAGCCAAAATACGAGCTAACAGTTCAAGGCTGGGAATAAAAAAATAAACGACCATTGCAAGGTAGCAAAAAGATAGAGAAGAGGTCAACTCCTTGCCCTCATTTAAGAGTCTTCTAGGAGGGTATGACACCCTTTTCCACCACAGCTATGATACCCTATTATTAGTGAACATTATAATAACAGAATAACAGGGAAGGGATCTTAGAGAGCTTCTAGTCCAACCCCCTGCTCAAGCAGGAAATTCTATATCATTTTGGACAAACAGCTGTCCAATCTCTTCTTAAAACTTCCAGTGTTGGAGCACTCACAACTTCTGGAGGCAAGTTGGTCCACTGGTTAATTGTACTAACTGTCAGAAAATTTCTCTTTATTTCTAAGTTGGTTCTGTCCTTGAACAGATTCCATCCATTGCTTCCTGTTCTTCCTTCAAGTGTTTTGGAGAATATGTTGATCCCCTCTTCTTTTTGGAAGCCTCAGATATTGGAACAATGCTATCATGTTAGCCCTAGTCCTTCTTTTCGTTAAGATAGACATACCCAATTCCTGCAACCATCCTTCATCTTTTAGCCTGCCTGCCTGCCTACCTACCTACCTACCTACCTACCTACCTACCTACCTACCTATCAACCATCTATCTATCAATCATCTCTCTTTCTCTTTCTCTCTTCCAGGACCCTCTTCGCACTATTAGGGATAGACTCTTGCAAAATAAGTAGAAGACTGTTGGCATTGTGACACATTTAGTGTATTTTATCTTACTTATAAGACATCCCTCAAAAATAAGCCCTAGTGCTTATTTTCAGGGAAACAAGGTATCTATTTATCTATTTATCTAGATATACCCAATATTAGATATTGTAATAAAGCTATCTAGTCAGCCC
Source organism: Naja naja (assembly GCA_009733165.1). NCBI lineage: Eukaryota > Metazoa > Chordata > Lepidosauria > Squamata > Elapidae > Naja > Naja naja. The sequence goes on along the minus strand of CM019153.1, from coordinate 48,848,175 downwards.
TAGTCCTTCTTTTCATTAAGATAAACATAGCCAATTCTTGCAACCATTCTCTCTCTCTCTCTCCCTCTCTCTCTCTCTCTCTCTCTCTCTCTCTCTCTATATATATATATATATATATATATATATTTGTTTTCGTAGATTTGTTTTCGTAGATTTGATTTCGTAGATATAAACACATAGCCAGACCTCAAACTCGGAGCCAAACCAAGGCCCAGAATGCCACATCACAGCCTTCCACCCAGGATACTACATCACAGAACTCAGGAGATCACAACACAAAACATCAGGAGGTTGCAACACAGACAACGACCCAGGAGATTACAGCACCACACCCAGGACGTCACAACAATAGAACTCAGAAGGTCATCACACAGCCCATTACCCAGGTCGTTACAACAAAAGGCTGAGAGACACACAGCCAGCACCTCAGCCACACAGGGTCTCAGGAAAAAGCCATCCAATCTGCATACATCAACTCCACAAACCAATCAAAAAGTAACAACACATCCAACTCTAGAGTTTAAAGGGAAAAACAGCCACGGTCACACACTTCTCCCAGGAGAACGAAGCTGAAGACACCGGCCTGAAGATGACGGATGAGATTTCGTCAAACGTTGCCAAGGTATTCTCAATCTTACACGGGACAAGACCCGAATACACCAAGACCTACATATATATATATATATATATATATATATATATATATATATATATATATACACACACACACACACACACACACACACACACAGTTTTTTCTTATTCTCTTTCCTTGCCTGCAATCTTTTTTTTCCAGTTAAAAAAAAATCAGTTAATGTATAAATCAGTGCTACATGGACATGGGCTAAAATTGGGGTTTCCAGGCCATTGTACTACACTATAAATAACTTATGAATCATGGCTCCTGAGCCAGAGAATAAGCACTTTTTTTTCCTAACGTCTTCAAAAATGGAGGAGAATATAAAATTTTTGCCAGTCTGGTAGTGTTTGACTGATCGCTGAAATGAGCAATCCAGATCTTTGATGAGATCAAAATTGGAACTCTGAGACTGGGCTGAGTTGCTGCTCAGAAAACAGGAACCAAATCATGGATCTAGTTCATTAAAAGGAAACAAAAAACAGTAGCTTGAATGTATGCACAGTCTCTCTAAACGTATTGCATGATTGTAACTCTGCCACCATCTTGGAGATTCTCAAGGCAGGAGATTTATTACCATGCTGGTCAAACGGTTGTTTAGTCTACTTTTGAAGACCTCCAGTGATGGAGCATCTACAACTCTGGGAGCCAAGCCAAGCCAAGCCATTCCATCAATTAATTGTTCTCACAGTCAGGAAATTCTCCTTAGTTATACACTGGATTTCTCTTTAACAACCAGAATAACAGAGTTGGAAGGAGCCTTGCAGGTTTACCAGTCAAACCCCCTACTTAAACAGGAAACCCTATACCATTTCCAACAAAGCTTCCACCCATTGCTTCTTGTCCTGCCTTCAGGTGCTTTGGAGAATAAGTCAATAAGTTTTATTTGTGACAGTCCCTTGAATACTAGAAGACAGTTATCATGTCACCCCTAATCCTTGTCTTCGATGTCAGCATTCCAGCAAAATCAAACTCCAATCACAAACTCTGAGACAGACATTTTCTCAAAGTTCCCCTCTATTAGAGTTGTCATATTGGCACATCTGGGGAAACCCGAATCTGAGAGTTCCAGGTTTTCCCTCAGTAATTCAAAAAGCCAAATGCACCCCCTGGACCCATCAGTTCATCACATGGTCCAATCACCATCTGTCCCAACTCAAGACCCCCCCCCCTTAAACCACTCCTCATCCAGGTGCAGGAAGACCATCACCTTGACCGAAAAGAAGAATTCTATTATGTCTAACTACATACGCTCCATGAAATCCCCCCTCCCAATTTCCCAGGCACAGGAATGTGGCAGCATGGAAGCTTCTGCTGTTAATATGTCTTCCAAAGCTGACATTCGACAGGCTAGACATAACTAATTCCCTCAATCATTCATTATAAATTTTAGCCTCCAGGTCCCTTATCATGTTTGTTGATCCTCTCTGCACATTTTCAAGGGTCTCAGCATCTTTTTTTTTAATATTGTGGTGACAAACTAACAGATGTAATAAATAATATGCATGGACAGATACTGTATACTCCGATACCTATTCTGCTTTGCTGTATCCCAGAAAGTATGAGTTGAAACTCCAAGGAGGATGAATTCTCAATAAATAATTAGGACAGAACAATTCTGAACATCGCAATAGAACTTACATATGATAAAAGGCCATCACACTATTGGCTGAAAGAGTGATGTCTTAATAAATATTGGTCTGCTTTCCAAGTCTGTATTTATTATTCATTCTCTTTGGGAAGCTGAAACCCAACAGATTCATTTTCAATTAATACGCATGCATGTCTGGAATCACACACTGCTGGTGTTACAAAGGGGAAACTTGTTCAGTTCAGTTAAACTGGCTGAGTGTGAAACAGATGATCTTTTTGTAGGGTTTCTCTACCTTCCCCCACACCATTCAACCATTCAACCAAGAGATTTCACTCTGATTAAAATCCAGCTCATCCCATTGTCAGCACCAATCATTCTGAAGAATAAAGCAAAAGATTTTGTTGTTAAGCTTTCTCCAACAGGATGCCTCAAATCTCTTTCCTGTATGCACTCGCCCCCACTAAATAATGCACATTGATTGTCCTTTACACAGATAAATTCTTCAGTTCTGGTAAGGGATCCTAAACACAAATTAAATCAGATCAGACCAGGAGAACTTAGTCCCATGGAAAGAAGATTAAGAGAGGGTATGCTGAGATAGAAGGATAAGTGGATAGATAGGTAGATTGGTAGATAGAGAAGATAGATAGATGATAGATAGAAATAGACAGAAAGACCAACAGATAGATCAGTGGTTCTTAACCAGGGCGATATTGCCCCCCAAGGGGTGATTTTGTTTTTCAGGGGGGCGATGGAACAAAAGGGGCAATGGGGCGAAGGAATGGAAGGGGGGCGATGGAGCAAGATGTATTAGGAGAGAGAGAGATCTATATTGGTAGATAGATAGGTAGGTAGGTAGACAAAAAGACAGAGAGGTAGGTAGATAGGCAGGAAGGCAGGCAGACAAACAGACAGACCTTTTGGATGGATGGATGGACAGGCGCTGGTTCAGGTGTGGTACAACAGTCAATGGGGTGAGCCTGCAGGGCCGGCGCCTTGAATGCCCCCCTGCCACCTCTTAGCGTCCCCAAGGGGGTCAGCAGAGGGGTGCTAAGAGGCGACAGGGGGGCTGGCCGGCCTTGCAGGTTCACCCATTGACTAGCACTGCTCCAGAGCCAGCGCCTCCAATGCGGAAGCAGTGGCACATTACGTGTTGCCGCAGCTGTGTTTGCTGGCCTCCTTGGGATGCTAAGAGGTGGCAGGGGGGCGGTTATGTTGGGGGAAGGGGGCAATGACAACTTCCTCAATGGCTCAAGGGGGCAATTCTTTCAAAAAGGTTAAGAACCACTGAGATAGATAAATACCTAGAAGATAGAGATAGATACAGTAGATAGATGATAGATAGATAGATAGATAGATAGATAGATAGATAGATAGATAGATAGGTAGGTAGGTAGGTAGGCAGGCAGGCAGGCAGGCAGGCAGGCAGGCAGACAGACAGACAGAGACAGATAGATAGATAGAAATAATAGATGGATAGAAATAGTCAGACAGACACACAGACAGATTGACAGATGCATACATACATAGAAGATGGAGATAGATACAATAGATAGATGGGTGGATGGATAAATGATAGATAGATACTAGATAGATAAAAGTATAGATGAAAGAGAAGAAGAGAGAGGATGGGTGGATGGGTGGATAGATAGATAGATAGATAGATAGATAGATAGATAGATAGATAGACAGACAGACAGACAGACAGACAGATAGATAGATATAGATATAATAAAAGAATGGTGCAGTGGCCTAGAGGTGGAGTCTTGCCTCACAGTCAGGAGGATGTGAGTTTGATCCTAGGTAGAGGCAGATATTTCTCTTTCTGGGCATGATGAGAATGTATCTGCTGAATATAACTCCGCATTGGCAACAGGAAGGGCATCTGGCCAGTAAACACTTAGCTCCATTCAGTTGCCTGGACTCTCCACTCCCCTCAAGGCATTATGGGGTCCTTAAAAGAAGATAGATAGATAGATAGATAGATAGATAGATAGATAGATAGATAGATAGATAGATAATAGATGGATAAATAGATAGATGATATGATAGAGAGACAGACATAGATGATAGATAGATAGGATAGATAAAGACACACATATACATTCTCAGATCAAAACCAAAAAATAACTGCCTATATTTTGAGAAGGACAAAAGAAGAAATAACTTTTTTTTAAACCACAGTGTGATAAAAGATACACAGTAAACTGGAGGGGGACTGCATGGAACACACACAAGGCTATTGAAAAGAGAAGTTTGCCTCTTTCATTTTCCCCTGCAAAGTAACACAAAGCTTGTTATCTCGTGCCATATGTCTAGGGCGGCAGGAATGCAGGACTGTGAGGACAACACTTGAACAAATCGAGGCGGAAAAGCAGACTCTTTTTAATAGAGCTAATTTGCAGGGTGTTTCCTCTGCTGCTGTCCCTGGTGTGTTATATATGAGACGTTCTTCCTGAATATCTTTTCTGAGATAACAAGAGAGGATCCAGGAAGAGTAGAGACAAAAGAGAAAAGTAGATAAAGAATTCCCTGCTTCGAATCCCTTTTCCTCTCTTCTCCTTAGAACCAGAGGCTCTAAAATGGATAAATCTGAGGGACACAATATGCCTTTCTAAACTACTTCTCCCTCCCCACCCCATAGGGCTTTCTGAGGTGCTCATTTTGAGAATCCCTCTGACCTGCTGGCCTTTCACAAAACCCATCAACACCATCTTCTTCCATCAAGCATTTTGAGGCACTTCCCATAGCAGTTTGGATCGGGGTGGGCTTCAAAATTTTAGCAACCAGTTCTCTGCCTGGTTGCTGGGTAGGTGTAGCCAAGGTGGGCATGGCCTAGTAGGCCTCCTGCACCACAGCGGGGGGAGGTTTTGCCCTCCCCGGGCTCCGGAGGCTTTCTTGTGTCTCCAGGATGGCAAAAACAGCCTCCCCAGGCTCTGATCAGGGGTCACCAACCTTTTGGACCTCAGGGACCACCAAACTCATAATTTTAAATCCTGTGGACCACTTATATGAATTTTAACTGACAATGGCTTGCTGGCGTTGGTGGGAGAGATCCGATCTAACCTTGGAGGGCTGGCAGTGATGTTCTCTCTCTCTCTCTCTCTCTCTCTCTCTCTCTCTCTCTCTCTCACACACACACACACACACACACACACACACACCCTCCAAGGCAGCCACATTCCTAACCTGCTTTTCAGTTCCATTCTCAGGGGGGGAGAGAGAGAGATCCCAAATAAAGAACGATCAATCGGTAGGAAAACGGGGTGGGGGATTTTCCTGCAAACTTTTTGGGATTTTCCCAGGGTTCCACTGATTAATTGTTCTAGCTGTCAGGAAATTTCTCCTTAGTTCTAGATTGGTTCTCTCCTTGATTAGTTTCCACCCGTTGCTTCTTGTCCTGTCCTCAGATGCTTTGGAGAATAAGTTGACTCCAGGGGTGGGATTCAATTTTTTTAACAATCGGTTCTATGGGCATGGCTAGGTGGGTGTGGTCGTGTAACTGGGTGGGCGTGGCTTCTTTTTTGGCAGCCCCCATTTTGGGGCTTTCTGGGCCTCAGGAAAGTCTCCTGGGGTGTTTTTGCTCCCAGAAGGCTTCCCTGGGGCCCAGGAAAAAATGGAGGGGGTGCTGTGCTCTCCCCTCCATTTTTTGCCTTCCTGGGCCTCAGGGAAACCTCCTAGGCAAAGCAGTAAGACAGTGAGGGGAATCCTTGCACAGCTGATCATAGGAACAGCTGATCGTCAGGAGGGGGAAAAATGAAATACCTTAAGAAGTGACTGGGAAGGGGAGAACACAGTCAGCAATGTCAGGCATGCATGCAACATCATGCACGCGTGATAAGGACTGACTGGGTGGGGAGGGGTGGATGGGGAGGGGAGGAGCCAGCCAGGGGCATGATTTGCCGGTTCTCCGAACTGCACAGAATCATAACAACTGGTTCTATAGAACTGGTCCGAACCGGTAGAATCCACCCCTGGTTGACTCCCTCTTCTAGTTCTTCTCTTTACTAGACTAGCCATACCCAGTTCCAGCAACCATTCTTTATGTGTTTTAGCATCCAGTCCCCTAATCATGTTCGTTGCTCTTCTCTGCACTCTTTCTAGTGTCTCAACATCTTGTTTACATTGTGGCAACCAAAACTGGATGCAGTATTCCAAGTGTGGCCTTACCAAGGCATTATAAAGTGGTATTAACAGTTCACATAATCTTGATTTTATCCCTCTGTTTATACAGCCTGGAAATGGGTTGGAATTTTTGCAGCTGCAGCACATGGTTGGCTCATATTTAAGTGATTCTCCACTAGGACTCCAATATCCTTCTCACAGTTATTACCATTGAGCAAGGTACCACATATATATGTGTACCTTGATCCCTGTGAGAGGGATCTTGTTGTTTTTCTTGCCTAAATGTAGAACCAGAAGTGGTATTCAACATGTTCTGACCAGTTCTGGAGAACCGGTAGCGGAAATTTTGAGTTGTTCAGAAAACCGGCAAATACCACCTCTGACTGACCCTGCCCCCATCTATTCTTTGCCTCCTGAGTCCCAGCTGATTGGCTGGGTCTTCTTTTATTGCCCTGCACAGGAGAATGGAGCTGAAAATCAGGTTAGTGGAGTGGGGAAGGAATGGGATTTTGCAGTATCCTTCCCCTGCCACACACCCCAAGCCACATCACGCCCACCAAATCAATTTTTTTTAATCCCACTACTGTGTAGAACATTACTTTTTTCACCCTTGAATTTCATTTTGTTAGAAAGCAACCCAATATTCAAGTCTGTTGACATCAGAGGTGATATTCAGCAGGTTCTGACCAGTTCTGGAGAACCGGTAGTGGAAATTTTGTGTAGTTTGGAGAACCGGTGGTAACCTTTCCCCAGGAGTGAGGAGGGAATGGAGATTTTGCAGTATCCTTCCCCTGCCATGCCCACCAAGCCACACCCACAGAACCCAGTAGTAATTTTTTTTAATCCCACCACTGGTCAAGATCCTTCTGTATCTTAAGCCTACCTTCCTTTTGTTGCACACAGAATGGGTCACAGTTATTAGCAACTGCCTCAAGTGGGCAGAATGCACGTTTTAACATAAACAGTCATAAAAATTCAGAAGAATTGCCACCTGCATTTAAAGTTCCAAGTTGTTGACAAAGGCGTGGGCTTTCTGACTTCTAAGCACTGAAACAAAAAAAACCTGGATTTCTTTCCAGCTCCAAATTTATGCCAAAGGATCAATGGAGTCTTATTTCTGAGTCTTTTCAGGATAACCAAAGCAAAGCATCTAATTTTGAGGCTGTCCAAGGCCAGCTTTTATTCTTTCTTTGCAATCCAGTGGATATGAGCTGTTTTGATTGCTTTCAGATGTGTTTGGACAAAGGGATACTATATTGATATGCTTGTGGATCTGTGGCTTATAGAGAATCACCAGCCATTCAGCATTTGCCCTTTCTGGCCAACCGCCGAGCACAGAAATCTGTCAATCAATCAGTGCTTATTCACTATCTTTTCAGAACGGTACCTAAACACACTTCCTTTCCTGTCTTTGCAAATAAAATAAAATAAAAGTATTCCCCAGGGTTTGCACTCACTGTGTTGGCCAACTCCCAACGCCTTCGAAACGCCAAATGCTGGCGGGCGAGATATTCTACATTCAGACTTCTTTATTTATTCATGCCAGTATTCCAGGAATTGGGAAGAAGGGTGAGCCAAGAACCCCACAGCACAGACTGTTTCTTCGAGCAGAAAGCAGGGACGTGGTGCCAGTTTTTCAGACCCACACAACACTGCCTGCAAAGGGTATATTTTCATCTATGGAGGCCATGCACCAGTGCCAGGAAAAGTGAAAATAGTTTGCAATTGATTCTGACACTTTGAACGAATCTGAACTTTGATCTACAGGAATCTGGACTTGCTCCCTTCTCAGGCTGCATTTTCATCCAAGAACTCCTCAGTTCGCTAAAACCTTCTCTGTGGTTGAAAGATCCAGCCTAAGTCTACTCCTTGTTCTTTCTTTTGACCCAAATTTTTACATTCTTGATTGTAAACAGAGCTCTTCGTGATAACAGTGACAGGAGTTCTGTTTTCAATATGTGCAAATGGTGACATTTAGAAAAATGTTTCTATGAAAAATTCCTGTGTTCTGGTATATCTCAACGATGTCCCAAAACAGATAACACTTTCAATGAGGTGGTTTATTTTATGTTATTTTTATGTTATTTATTTTATGTATTATTATTTTATTTTAGTTATTGTATTGTATTATTTTGTTTTATTTTATTTTTTTATTTTATTTATTGTAAATTTATTGTATTAGATTTTTATTTTATTTTATTATTATTTTATATTTTATTTTATACCAATATATAAGAAGATGGTTCTTCTCACCACCTTTTGCCAAAAGAAGTCTTAATCCTGGAACACTTTCATAATGAAGCCCTTTTATTCTTTATTTAGGTAAATTTTATTTTTATTTTTTTCAATTTTGCTTTCCTTTGCTTTATTTCATTCTCTTCTGGTTACTCTTAAAATGTGTAATTTTTAATGGGCAGGTTTACACATCGGTTTTATTGTTTTTTCTTGTGTTTTGGCCTGCTTTTATTTCAGTAACTACTTTGCTAATCATGGGTTGTAAATAAATAAATAGATACATACTTGCTCGTACTTGCTTAAATCTTTAAAGACTGCTAACATGGTCATATTTCCAGCATCATAATGAAACTATATTTATGCTTATTGAATTTGTAATCCTATATAGCAACTGCTGATGCAAGCCAGTATCTTTTAAAAGTCTTCTTCATAAACTATCTTCCCTATACATGTTCACATGTTTTGTATGTAAATGATTTCCCATTCATTCAAAATTTAAACATTAATCGTGGAATGCTGCCTATATATTTTGCACTTTTGCATCATGCTCTCCTATTCCCCATATTTATAACAAAAAAATAGCATTATTTCTAAGCCAGAATCCAGCTGAAATTGGTAACTCTGAGTAAATTCTAGGGATTTCATTACCGCTGAGTCTATTAGCTTTCTTCTTATAGACTTCTCTGCTCCTCTATCCATTCCACCCCAGGCTAATGAATCTGTAATGTAGCAAATAAAATCAGAAATGTAAATATTGCATTCTAACTCTGGTGCTTATTTTCTCCAAAGGTGTAAATTATCTGTCATGGATTGATGCTAATGGTGAAGTCATATTCGGGGCAAAATTGATTGGGTTTAACAGGTGCAGTTCTGAAGTAATTAAACACTTTTCTACCAATAGGTGACCTCTCTTGATCGAAGGACTTTCATAGAATGAGTTTGTCAAGATATAGATGATTCCTTGCCAAAACTGCAGGAGAATGAGTAGCGGATATGAAACAGCTGTTAAAAACGACTTCGTATTATTATGTCCTCTTCAAGGATACATAATGTTGAAAGGACAAAAATGAGCAAACTACCAGAGGAAAAAAAAAGCATTGTTTAAGTTTTTGCCTAGAAGGAAAATTATTTTTTCACACATCCTATAAAATTTCTCATTTCTCTCTCTTTCTTTGCCCTATTTTTAAACCAGATTAACTGCAATAGCACATGATATATACGCACACACACACAAACGAATATATAGAACAGAGTTGGAAGGGACCTTGGAGGTCTTCTAGTCCAACCCCCTGCTTAGGCAGGAAACCCTACACCTCTTCAGACAAATGGTTGTCCAATCTCTTCTTAATAACTTCCAGTGATGAAGCAGGCCAGACAAGGAGAGAGATTTGACCTGGAAATAAGGAGGAATTTCCTGACAGTGAGAACCATCAACCAATGGAACAGAAGTTGCCTTCAGAAGTTGTGGGAGCTTCATCACTGGAGGCTTTCAAGAAGAGACTGGACTTCCACCTGTCAGAAATGGTATAGGGTCCCCTGCCCAAGCAGGTTGGACTAGATGACCTACAAGGTCCCTTCCAACTCTGATTATCTGTTATCTGAATCACTGCAGTTATTAAATCAGTAACACAGTTGCTAAGTGAATTTGGCTTCCTCATTGACTTGGCTTGTCAAGAGGGAATCACATGACTCCAGGATACTGCAACTGTCATAAATATGAGATGGTTGCCAAGCCACCAAATTCTGATTGTGTGACCATGGAGATGATGAAACATCACAAGTGTGAAAAATGATTGCAGGTCCCTCTTTTCAGGGGCATTGTAACTTTTGCATGGTCAGTAAATGAACTGTTGTAAGTCAAGGACTACCTATTGTCCCGAGTTCCCTTCTTCCCTTCCCATTTCAATTGTATGCAAATAAATTGCCAAAAAGTCCTTTGTAGTCCTTGTACTACATTTGTTCATTAGGCAATAACACACTCTCTGTGTTTTCAGCACAAAGCCCTCTGTTTAATCAAAACTTGGAGGGCCCTAAGGTACCCCTTTTTATGCAGCCCTTTCCATCTCATTAACTTCATTTTTTCCCCTAATTCACAATGGTGCTCAAGTCATACTTTCTTGTGAGCCTACAAGAACCAGAGGAAATTATTTTACCCCCCATGACCAACTTGACAGCTTCCCACTAAGCACTCCAACTCATTTCTTGGTTTTATTATTAATTTATTCTCAAATAGTCTTCATCTGTTGCGCAAATGCTGTGGCTTTAATTAGAGAGTTGCTAAATCTCCATACTTCAGATCTGAGATAATTCACTAGGCTATCTAGGGACATTAGACCTCAGAAAAGCATCATGTGAGGCTGAATTTAAAATTCATTTAAAGTCGGATTTACTCATGATCAAGGAGGAGGAGGTGGGGGGGAAGAGGAGGAGGAGGAAGAGGAAGAGGGGGAGGGGGATGGGGAGGAGAAAGAAGAGGAGGAGGAGGAAGATTCTGTCAGTACCACAGGTAATACCATACTGAAACAAAGAAAACAGCATTTTAGTGGGCAATAGAGAGTAAGATTTTTTCTGTGATGCTTCGTTATCAACCTAGAATATCTATTGGTCTTGAAAGATATGAAGACTGCTCCATTTATATGAATTTATATGATTAGTATAAATTCAGTATTTTTGGTAATACCAGGTATATTCAATATTTTTGGTAATATCAGGTATTACCAAAAATATTGTCTACAGTATATATAGGCTAGAAAATAACATATTCTGGAAGAGGACAATGGCAACTTCCTTATTTCCAAAAAATGCAAATCAAATCAAAACAAAAGTCTGCATGATTATATCAATGCTGATAGAATATCAGGACAGCAGTAAATTTTGTCTAGTTTGGGTACACGCAGCCAATGAGACTCCTTCTTTGTCAGAAATATAATCTCTTTTTTTTCCTTCAGTAGGTCAGGAAGTTGATAAGGCTGAGAGCACTTGACCAAAATAAGTCACTGAATTTGGATGCTAAAGGTGCAGTAAACTTATATCCAAATCTTCTCAGTTGTGAAGCAGTACAATGGTCATAGCCCGAGTGGGAATGTTTCCTTATTTACATATATTGAGGGAGAGAAAGAGAATTAGAAAAGGAGGTCAATCTATTCTTCGAAACACCTGAAGGCAGGAGAAGAAGCAATGGATGGAAATTAATCAAGGAGAGAAGCAACCGGGAGCTAAGAAGGAATTTCCTGATGGTTAGAATAATTAATCACTGGATGACTTGCCTTCAGAAGCTGTGGATGCCCCATCACCGGAGGTTTTCAGGAAGAGATTGGACAATAATTTTCTGGAATTATATAGGCAGGGGGTTTGGGAAAGTGTGATGACCCAGGGTGGGATACAAAATAAACACAGTCACAAAAAACAGGTGAAGCCCCTTTTATTCCTTCACTTTGCTTCCAAGTTCCAAATATCCTTGACTGGAGACCAAAAAAAACCCTCCCCCAGGAGCAGTTACAAGAAGGAAGAAATGCTGTTTAAATTATAAAGAGTAAAAAAAACAACACAAACCAGGCAAGATAAAGGCTGGAGGACATCCACAGATAACAGAACACACACTGGAAGGACACCAAACTCAGAGAGGAACCATAAACTAGAGATATTTCCATGCTTTGTTTCCAGCGTTTGCCCATATGCAGGTCCGTCCTCTTATCCAGTTGTCACAGCTGCAGCCCATGAAGAGAATCAATGCCCTCTCCTCCCCCATAGACCATGCCTCTCCCTTATCCTCTCCTCCCTGTGTGCCCTAGGATGGATAAGGGATGGGCCTGGGTCCTCCTCTGACTGCCCAGCCAGCCTCTGCCCTTCCCCAGCCTCCTCCACAACCTCCGGAGCCACACCTCCACTCCCTGTCGGCTGTTCCTCCTCTCCCTCAGAGTCAGTCTCCACCAGGGGCATCACAGAGAGCCCCTAACTAAGATTCTGTGCAGTTTGGAGAACCCCCAAATCCCTCTCCTGGCTGGCCCCACCCACCTCATCCCGCCCCTCCCAGGAGTCCCCAGGTGGCCCGTTTTGGATGCAGGTAAATGCAGGGCACATGCAGAGGCTCAGGGATGGTAAAAGGCCTCCCAGAAGTTCAGGAAGGATGGAAATGGGCCTGTTTCCAGCTTCCAGAGAGCCTCCAGAGCCGGAGGAGACCATTGTCGCCCCCCTGGAGGTTCAAGGAAAACCTCTGGAGCCCGGGGAGGGCAACAATGCCACCCCATGGTGCAGGAGCTGACTAGGCCACACCACCATGGCCACGCCCACCCAGAAACTGGGCAGAGAACCCATTACTAAAATTTTTGAAGCCCACCTCTGGGTATAGGGTCTCCTATGTGAGAAGGGGGCTGGACTAGCAGATTTCCAAGAACCCTTCCAACTCTGATGTTCTGTTATTCTGATTTACAGGCATTAGAACAGTATAAGTGGCTCTCCATACAAACATCTATATATCTGTTCAGAAGGAAGTTTCAATGAGTTTGAAATAGCTTTCTCTTTGGGGTGCACAGATGAAATGCGGCAAATCTGCAGTTCAAAACATGTTGTTTTATGTCACAACAAGCAGGCCTGTCAACTGACTGCCAGATTACTATCTTCTGCCATTTCATCCCTTCTGCTCCAAACCTTTTTTTTTTTTTTGCATGCGATATTTCTTCATTCCTTTTACACCACAAATAAAATTAGTTCAGGAGGGGAAAAAAAAACATGTATTTTCACACTGTATTTTTAGGATGTCGAACAAGAGCATCCATATGTTTAAAACTAGATTAAAATTGGAAGATATTTGGATATATTTCATTGCCAGCACTCTTTTGGATCACACCTGATCAATATGATTCATGTTATTTTAAAATCGAGGAGGAGACAGAAATGAAATGGAGTTACTTTACAGGCAGATGGTATGCTGAAAAAGTGCTATGTAATAAATTAAGGAAGATGCAAAAAAGTACTATCTAAAAATGTTGCATGTAGCATGAAACATAAATAGTTAGTCACTTGATTGGTTTATTCTAACTTATTGGTTATTGAAAATAATGTATATCTCTTTTGGGATGTAGGAAATTCTCTCAAAATGATTTTATTTAGAACTCCACCATGATGAAAAGTAACATCATAAAGTTTGACTCACTAAAAAAGAAGAAATAGTTTTTAAACAATCCACACAGGTAATGGTAAAAAAAGAGGATATAAAATATAAAAATCTTCAAAAGTCCTGTCTGGTTGATTGTCATCAACAGTAATAAATAAACCAGTTGCATATCAAATAGATAAACACTCAAATGTCCCAGAATTTTCATGAAAGAAAACCAAGAGGAAGCCAATATATATCTTACTTTAGAAAAAAACAATTCTAGGAAAAGTTTATCATTGCAAAGGCTTGATTTCTACCCCAATCCAACTATGTGATATCTACAGTATTTAGATGGACTGAAAACAGGAGATTAAACTCAGAGTTCAGGGAAGTTTACACACTGATCACAAAGCATTTAACTTAATCAGTGGAACAACTTGCCTCCAGAAGTTATGAATGCTCCAACACTGGAAGTTTTTAAGAAGAGATTGGACAACCATTTGTCTGAAATTGTGTACAGTTTATTCTGTTTATCTGTTTATTCTATTCTGTTCTGTTCTGTTCTGTTCTGCTACTCTACTCTACTGTACTCTACTCTATTCATTTCTTTATTGGCAAAGTGTGATTGGGCTCCTGCAGAATTTGTCTCCAATGCATAACCTTTCAGTATACATACAAACACTAAAATGATAAATAAAAATGATAAACTCTACCTAATATTCATTGGTTCCTGGATAGTAATGGGTTCAGAAATATAAAACTCTGCTTCATGTCCCTAATACATGAGCATTCACATATATTGGTCTTGGAGGCTGAATTGAATCAAGAACTATGATAAAAGTTGGTTTTATTTTGAGTCCTTGCTTCATAAGCCTATATGTTGCTCAACACCCAAGAATTTGCACTGTTTAGTTTATTTTTCATGACAATTGCAAATCTCCATTCTGAAAAGGAGAAACTTTCTCATATTAGGGTGCCAGATATAACCATAATAAACAGAGCTTTATGGATGCCAAGCTCTCTGCAGACGCAACATTCAAGTTCTGATGTTGTTATGCTCAACTGACCAGTAATTTCAGGACAGAATAATAACAGCAGAAAAGTCCATGTATTCATCCAATGCACAAGTGCTCAGGAAGAATTTTCTTGCGTGCCATGAGCCAAAGGCTCAGAATTAGGCAGATGTGCCAAAGAATGACTCCTTAGGCACAGCCTTAATGATGATTTTTTTTTTTTAATTACATTTATATGCCGCCCTTCTCCGGAGACTCAGGGCGGCTTACAATTTTTGGGATACAACCCAGGGTGCTCAGCAATAGCCTTCATTCCATTGTATATGCCTGCTTATTACTAAGTAGCATTTTTACAAAGTCAGCTTATTGCCCCCAACAATCTTGGGTCCTCAATTTACCTACCCCGAGAGGATGGAAGGCTGAGTTAACCTTGAGCCTGGTGGGATTCGAGCCTACAGCAGTTGTAGGCAGCTGGAACTTAAGTGCAGGCAATTAACAGCCTGAGCCACCAAGGCCCAGCCACCTATTCATTCATAGCTATGTTTACCCTTATACTTATTATCTTGTAAGCAAATGGAACATATCTACTTCTGCAGGCAGCTTTGTGGTAAAAATCAGAAGATTTCGAGTTTGCCTTATCCTATCATCTGACCTCCTAAATGTAGAGGGCCTCCAGAATTGAAGACAAGACAAGACAAAGAGGGAAGAAGTTGTTGAAGCCTGGCATAAGATTTCCCCCCTTCCTTTCAAGCTTTTGAACCTTATATCTGAGTACACAAAGCTTTCTGTTACACACAAGAGGTTTTTTTTTAGAGGCAGGGTGCCAAGATAAGATTTATTCATGTAGTTTTCCCATGCAGTATACAGGAACAGGAAGAAGAGCACAGCGGTGACATATCCCTTCACACTTCAGAGAACTGGATGCTTGCAGGCAGGAGCATATACAGTAAAACTTAAGAAGCCTCCCAGTACAATTTTGTATCTCTGCAGGCAGCCTAGGCAAGTAGGTTTCCTATTGCAATTACAGATAGTCACATGAATACTGAAAAGGGTGGAGCTACAAGGATGTAGATTCAACCATAACAATACAAGAACACAGAATAGATACAAACTCAAGGTTAACCGCACCAATCTTGATTGCAGGAAATACGATTTCAGCAACAGAGTGGTCAATGCCTGGAATACTCTACCTGACTCTGTGGTTTCTTCCCCAAACCCCAAAAACTTTAACCTTAGACTGTCTACTATTGACCTCACCCCTTTCCTAAGAGGTCTGCTGGGGGCATGCATAAGCGCACCAACGTGCCTACCGTCCCTGTCCTATTGTTTCTTTTATTGTTTCTTTTATTGTTTCTTTTATTTTTCTTATATGTATTCATTTCATGTATTCATAGCTATGTTTACCCTTATGCTTATTATCTTGTAAGCAATTGACAAATCAAATAAATAAATAAATAAAATAAATAGATAGGATAGAAGGACATTTTCTTACAGTCAACAGATAAGAATTTTAGAATGTATTTATTTGGCCAATGACCAGCAACATAAAACAATAAAAAGGGAAATAAAAGAATGTTACAGTCAGGACCATCAGGGAGAAATGGCTGCAATTATATATTGGCAACTCTAAAATAAATTAAATATGGCATACTCTGAACACACCTGAATTGAATTGGCATCCTTCAGTCTCAAGAGACTATGAAACTGGTAATTGTCACTTCCCGTGTTGTTTCCATGCTGTATGCAAAGCTGGAGTGTCCTCTCCAGAGCACAAGGCCTGGGTAATTTAATATGGAGGGTAAACTGTTACCCAAGCATCAGATTCCCCCCTCTCCATGTCACTGAAATAGTCTAATGGAATGGCAGAGCCGATACAATTAATTCCAGCTGTGTCGCAGGAGTTACCAGAAAATGATCGTACACAATCACAAACTGCTTCCGGGACTCCAGCTCTGGATTTTGTCTCAAGGTTGATGGTTCTACAATTTTATCTGCCATTGGGGCATAAAGCTTTCTTCCACCTTCAAAACTGTTGACCATCTTCTCCTGTAACACTGGAAAGGGGGCCTTATGAGGTGCTACCAGTCGGGCCAACTGGACCAAGGTTTTTTAAGGAGGTGTTACTCACCTATTACAATAATATGTTTACTTACCTAACACCAATTAATATAATAGTAATACTGAGTTGCCCAGAGTTGTTTGCTGAAATGGGAGGATGTAGATATCAAATGAGTAAATGAATGAATGAATATACTAAAATATATGTCCTCTAGAAATTATCTAAAAATAATTAAGCGAGATGTTGATAAAAATAAGTCTTTAGTTCTTTAATCAGGTTTTGTCTAATTGTCATTGCAGGAGCACAAAATTTAGCTACTGCAATCAATAGCAGAGAACAAAAATGAGCACTAACAGTACATATAACAAAAATAGAGAGACAAGATACAGTATGTTGTCAAACTGATTATAACCAATGGACTCCAGGTATCCAGATGACTACTATAGCAATAGCAATAGCACTTAGATTTATATGTCACTTCCTAGTGCTTTACAGTTCTCTCTAAGCAGTTTACAGAATCAGCCTCTTGCCCCCAACAATTTGGGTCCTAATTTTACCCACCTCAGAAGGATGGAAGGCTGAGTCAACCTTGAGATGGTGAGAATCGACCTGTTGGCAGTTGGCAGAATTAGCCTGCAAAGCTGCATTCTAACCACTGTGCCACCATGGCTACAATATGGCCTCAAGAAAGCTGAGTATTCTATTGTTGTTCTATTCTATTCCGAGTATTCTTTGCTGCCATCTAAGTATAGTTCATAATTTTGCATTCCGGGTTTGTAGTAGAAGTACTTAATCATATATAAAAACAAAACAACAGTGAGACATCCACCCACCAAATAGAATAGAATGGAATGGAATGGAATAGAATAGAATAGAATAGAATAGAATAGAATAGAATAGAATAGAATAGAATAGAATAGAATATTGGAATGGAATAGAATAGAATGAAACAGAATGGAACAGAATGGAACGGAATGGAATGGAACAGAACAGAACAGAACAGAACAGAACGGAACGGAACGGAACAGAACAGAACAGAACAGAACAGAATAGAATAGAATAGAATAGAATAGAATAGAATAGAATATTGGAATGGAATAGAATAGAATGGAACAGAATGGAACAGAATGGAACGGAATGGAATAGAATAGAATAGAATAGAATAGAATAGAATAGAATAGAATAGAATAGAATATTGGAATGGAATAGAACGGAATGGAATGGAATAGAATAGAATAGAATAGAATAGAATAGAATAGAATAGAATAGAATAGAATTCTTTATTGCCCAAGTGTGATTGCACACACAAGGAATTGGTCTTGGTGCAGGTTGGTGGTAATTGTTTTTTTTCTGCAGTCCTAATTACTCTCTGAAGTCTGTGTCTGTCTTGTTGGGTTGCAGAACCAAATGTAGAACCAAATGATTTAGTGGAATGTAGTCTGGATTTCCAGGATGAGGTAGAGGCTACATTAGAGAGGAC
Organism: Naja naja; assembly: GCA_009733165.1. Lineage (NCBI taxonomy): Eukaryota > Metazoa > Chordata > Lepidosauria > Squamata > Elapidae > Naja > Naja naja. The sequence goes on along the minus strand of CM019153.1, from coordinate 48,829,937 downwards.
AAAGAAGTAGCAAATCATGAAAAGTTTTGTCAGGAGGAAGACCATTAAAAGAGATTCCCAGGGTAAATCTGTTGTGATCTCACAGTTGCTTTAGTTGGGCATTTTTTTTATATGTAGGTGAGGAACAATAAATAAAACTACTAAGAGGCAACTCCATGGCTCTTTCTGGATTCCTGAGGCCTGACACCCACCCACCCAATATTCCCTGTTGTTTAAGTCCTTCAACCAACAGGTTGATTACTTATTCTAACTTCTTGTAATAAGTCATAGTATGTCATATGGAGATGGGTTTTATTTTCTATTTGTTGAACCTGAGCAGGGTTACTAATTGCTGCTGGATTGAAATATAAATAGTAAAGAAGAGCAGTCAAGTCTTCAGAGGACTTGATTTCTTTTTCATTACATGGAAAACCTGCAAAGACAGGTTAATTCCAGCATTTCTTCCCTGCAGAGCCTATGACAGAAATACAGTAGATTCAATCTTGTCCAAGTAAAGCAGTGGGGTAATTAATTACATCAAGGCTACTAAAATTAGCAGCTGGCTAAAAAGCTAGATGTAACAGCAGTGATTATCTGTCCTTTGAAGTTGACCATTTCAGGGGGAAAATCCACAAGAGGACTAGAACTACTGCATACTTGTATGTATTACTATTGCTACTTTTAATAATATTACTATTATTATCACCACATACTTGTATGTATTACTATTATTCTTCTCATCTTTCCTATTTCCTTATCTTCTGATGACTATAACTTTGTTGCTTGTATCTTACTATTTATATTGTTTTATTTAGCATCCTAGTGTGATTTATGTTGATTGCTTATTATTTATGTTGCTAGTATCTTATGACTACCACCAAGTGTTTTATCTTATGATTTATGATGAATGCATTTTATGATTATTATGATCATGATTTATGACTTGTATGTACATGGAGAACTTATGCACCAGGGACAAATTCCTTGTGTGTCCGATCACATTTAGTCAATAAAGAATTCTATTCTATTCTATTCTATGCTATGCTATGCTATGCTATGCTACTCTACGCTACTCTACGCTACTCTACTCTACTCTACTCTACTGTATTCTATTCTATTCTATTCTATTCTATTCTATTCTATTCTATTCCATTCCATTCCATTCCATTCCTTTCGTTTCTGTTTCTGTTTCTAGTCCATTCCATTCCATTCTATTCTTGAAATGAGCTAATATAGATTAGTCCATCTGAGTAGTTTCTTCAGGGTCATCTCTGTGGCTGAGTAGTTTCTTCAGGGTCATCTCTGTAGATAGAGCTAGGTGACTGCACAAATTGCTTTGAACATGCCAAAACCAGCACATTGAATTTTCAGCTAAGGAATTATGTAGATGGTAAACCATTCATAGAAATTGATGACTTCATTGAGACTTAAATCATGTTCCTGGCTGAATCTGTCATACACTTTTGCAATGAAATAGTCCCTGCAGTTGTAGATTGTACAGAAAGATGTGGGATTTGAAGAAGCTTTAACATAGGCAGCATAATCTCTTTAACTGAATAACAGAGTCAGAATGGACTATGGAGGTCTTCTCTTCCATCAGCTAAACTTCTCATGAAGATCCTTGAGGCAGGTCCTAAGAACTCTAAAGGCTAGAGCCCCACTGTAACTACATAGCCAAAAAGGCATTAAGAGTTGTTAACCTAATTCTGCAAAGCAAATAAATAAATTAAAAAAAACTCCAGAGTTCCTCAGTGTGAAAGAATCTCTGGTATTGTATAAAGTTTCATGTCTCTTATCTCAAACATTTTTATTCATTAGATGCCACAAAAGATTTTGGAATTGGACCATTAGAGGTTAATCACATTGACCTACTGGCTCAACTTTGCACAGAAACTCACAAATGTGTCATTTAAAGATGCTCCATTTCACAAAATAATCTGCTAGGGATAATTTAAGAGCTGGTAGAAATATTCTGAGGAGTTCAATTAATTTCTACAAACTAGCTCAGGGCAGTTCTGAGTATTATTTTTTTTCCCAAGAAAACAAATATTTGAATCTGTTTCACAGAACTGAGAATGCTTCTCTATAACTCCAGCTAATTGGTTCAGCAGGGGCAGCTTCACCCCCTTGTTATTAAAAGCTTGCCCCTCATTGTTCCATGAAAGTATCAGCTTTAGCATTGCAGATAATAAATTGGGAAAACTTAATCCCTAAAACGTTCACTTTTCCCCATGGGTTTCTCACAATTCTTCTTTCAAGAAGGTGTCAGCCACTTAAATTAGTCCACAACTGCAGGGCAGAGCTGCAGTTCTCATCATTTGCCTGCAGCTGGTGTATTTCTTAGCTCTGCTCCCAGTTCAGGCTAACTTATTTTAATAATTCATATACATGTGTTCCATGTCACTAGTGGATTTTTTTTTCTCCAATGTGCTATTTAAAAAAAAATGGCTTGCATTTTAGGTCTGATTCTCTCTGAGAAAGATCATGCTTGAGACAGTATTTTCTGAGCTGGCAGCCAATAGGCTTCAGAGATTTAACAAAATTTCCAACAAGTACAATCTATTAATTGGAGACTCTGGTTATACCATGTTGAGAAATACCCAAAGGTGCTTTTTGAAGAAGCATTCGAAAGGCAGGAAAAGCAAAGAAAGTCCAGTGAGTAGAGTAGAGTAGAGTAGCGTAGAGTAGAGTAGAGTAGAGTAGAGTAGAGCAGAGCAAAGCAGAGAAGAATAGAATAGAATGAAATGGAATGGAATAAGGAATGGAATAAGAAATAGAGTAGAGTAGAGTAGAATAGAGTAGAGTAGAGTAGAGTAGAGTAGAATAGAATAGAATAGAATAGAATAGAATAGAATAGAATAGAATAGAACAGAATAACAGAGTTGGAAGGAACCTTGGAGGTCTTCTAGTCCAACCCCCTGCTTAGGCAGGAAGCCCTATCCCATTTCAGATAAATGATTATCCAATCTCTTCTTAAAAGCTTCCAGTGTTGGAGCATTTACAACTTCTGGAGGCACGTTGTTCCACTTTGCAACTTCTGGAGGCAAGTTGGTCCTCACTGTCAGGAAATTTCTCCTTAGTTCTAAGTTGCTTCTCTCCTTGATTAGTTTCCCATTGCTTCTTGTCCTACCCTCAGGTCTTTTGGGAAACCATGACTTGGACGACTGAGAAACTCCATAGACATCTTGACGAAGAGTTTTAATTCATTGGCTAGTGGGAGGGAATGCCTGTGATTGACCACTGCTTTGTGATAAGAAATGAATCCTTGAATGTAGAAAACTGGCAGGTGTTCTGACCTACACCCTTTTCCAACAAATCAAACACAGTCTAAAAAGAACAGAAACCTTGTAATGTTTTTACAAAATCATTAGCTGTGATAAGCACAAGCCTTGCCAAACTGTGCAAGACTTGCCAAAAGCTAACAGACAAGAAATTGCAAAATAAGAATCTTCAAATACAAACTCAGGATACTGGAATGTCCACGAGGCTGGAGTTTCAAAACGTCTTTGCTTTCTGCAAAGTACATTAGTTTCATAGCTGGCTTTTATCTTCTTGAAGAAGGGCCCATTACCTTGCAGCCTTACTCCCAAGTTGCCCATGCTGTTGTAACTGCTCTTTCCTATGAGCAATCCTGCGCGCACGCTCACTTGGCACAGGCTCCTCGGGAACCTCCTCATCACTCCTGCCAGCCCCCACAATCCCTGAAGGCAGCAGTCTGCTCCCTGATGGTCTTGGCCCCTCATCTGAGTCCTCCGTCTCCTCAGCCGCCTGCACCTGCTGCCGGCTAACCACAACAGCAAGTCAGAAATAATTATATGATTTTCTGTATGCACCGCTTTTTAATCATGTGATCTTTGTATTCTAATTGAATGCAACAATGGGGAGCCTAAGAAGTGTGAATAGCAACACACAATGATATGTAGATAGTGAATAAATGCACAGTGAATTTCTATGCTGAGAAAGAATAAGGATCGAACTGCAGAATGAACGCATGACAAAAGTGAATAGGTCAAGAAGAAGAGGAAAACCAAGAATGACAGAATAACAGAGTTGGAAGGGACTTTGAAGGTCATCTAGTCCAACCCTCTGCTCAAGCAGGAGACACAATACCAATTAATCTCTTCTTAAAACCTCCTGTGTTGGATCAAATGTACTTTTTGAAAAGGCAACTGGTCTGTTTTTTTTTCTTGAGGAAGAACAAAACATTTTGCTTCTCATCCAAGAAGCTTTCATCAGTTCTGATGATGAGAAGCAAAAAAAAATGTTTTTTTCTTCTCCCTCCTCAAGAAAAAAAAAACCAGTACATTTTCCTTTTCAAAAAGCATCTTCAAGACAGCTATGATCTGGATGACTAAGAATCTCCAGACACCTTCAGTGTTTGAGCACCCACAACTTCTGAAGGCAAGCTGTTCCACTGATTAATTGTCAGGAAATTTCTCCTTATTTCTAGACTGGATCTCTCCCTGATGAGTTTCTATCCATGGAAATCAGTTTTCTCTTCAGTAATCTCTTCCTTTTTTTTTAATTATGTTCCATTTCAGAAAATAAAGAAATAAAGATGGCAGTGAAAAAGAGACCATGTTCTTGAATTGCTTGGTATACCTCTAACACTAATTGTCTTCATTTGTCCTGGCATAGATCAGTTGAATTCATATTGTTCCATGATTGTTGCTGATTTGAAGAGAGAAGAGAAGAGAAGAGAAGAGAGAGAAGAGAATGTATCATTTATCAATTTTCAATGACAAAACCACATATTACAGTTTTAAACAAATGTGAGGAATGTTTCATTTTATTTCCTGGAAGTTCAGTTACATCACTGAAAAGTGAAAAATAGAAGAAGCAGATTAAACCTGGAGGCTGTCCAACTCCATTCAACAAGTTGTCAACAAACACATCCCCTTTGGAAGAAGGGGCTCAACTTTTCTCTGCACTGGGCAAGCATTTTTTTTCTCCCTTTAAAAAATCACATTTGATTTTATAAAGCCAAGTTAACAATTAAAGGATAAACCAGTGAGCACTAAAACTTAACTGGATTAAATTAGTTGGATTAAAACAGCAATGCTGGTAGGAAAAAGAAAGCTAATTATTTATTTCCAATGACATAGATTAGTTGGAGGTGGGGCTAAGATACTGCTAATCCTGTTCTCAGATTTGCATTTCTGTGTATGTGTATACAGTATATGTCCCTGAACAATCTCAAAATCAAAACAAAATTAAAAACTAAAAAAACCCAAACCCTTTCAAAACAACCGAACATATGTATGCGGAATTTATTTTTCCTTTGTGTATCACCTTTCATTTTACAGCAAACAAATTTTAGTCTTCCTGTCTATGGATAACACGATTTAGCTAGTGAAATGCCTGAATATTTTACTTGTTTGCTAAATTTATGTCCCAACATTTCCATTAAATGGCGCTCAAGGCAACTCACAATAACACATGCAAAACAAAACAGGACAACAATCAAAACATTAAAACGCTAATGAAAACAAGAGCAGGTTAAAAACAAACACAACTTTTATAGTAGCTATAATAAGCCAGCTTATCAAGTCAGGAGCCTGACTTAAATAAAAACTATAAGATTCAGGAGCTTTGGTATTAATTCAAACTGTCACATATGAAAGAAAATATGAACAGTTTCTGGGAGTATGTGATGGATTTTCAATTTACACAATGCTTTCCAAAGTAAAGCCAATCTGTTTAGAAGACTACTAAAATACTAATACTGGCCCTGAACAGAAGGTCTTACAAGAAGAATACATTTCCCAGTAGAAGTTAGAAATTGGGGAAATGTCCCTTTGGAAGACCTGATTTTCTGAGAGAAGTCAGATGTTGAAACTCAGGAAGTACTCAGATACAGATGACCGAAGATATGACTTAAACTTAGAATGACTTTATTGTCACTTGAAATGTACACAAACCTGTATACAAAATGAAATTCCATTGCATACTTTTCTCAAAAGGTCACCACCTCCAATATACACTACATAAACAAGAGTAAATAAATAAATACAAAATTATTCATACACCCACATATATTATATGACACAGAGAAACAATACAGTCTAGTTCAGATGTATACATGTCCATGGCAAGAGAAACAAATCTTGCAAGTTTATCAGACAGATGGCCTAGGGAACCAAGCCATTAAAGAATCTGGTAAAAGCCTGCTAGAAATACTTTGAAACCTCTTCCCAGAGGGGAGCAACAGAAACAGACTGTGAAATGGGTGTGTGGGGTCTCTAACAATGCTTCGAACTCTAAGCACATCATGCTTATAAGCAGTATATGGACATTTGCATGGATGAGTCATCAGATCCAGGAGATGGAACAAATCTAGATAAATGATAGATAGATAGATAGATAGATAGATAGATAGATAGATGATAGATAGATAGATAGATAGATAGATAGATAGATAGATAGATAGATAGATAGAATTAATTCTTTATTGGCCAAGTGTGATTGGACACACAAGGAATTTGTCTTGGTGCAAATGCTTTCAGTGTACATAAAAGAAAAGAGACATTCGTGAAGAGTCAAAAATCATAAGGTACAACACTTAATAATAGTCATAGGGTACAATAAGCAATCAAATCATAGTAGGAAACAGTCAATATAAATCGTAAGGATACAAGCGGCAAAGTTACAGTCATACAGTCACAAGTGGAAGGAGATGATAAGGAGTGATGAGAAGATTAATAGTAATAATAATGCAGACTTTGTAAATAGTTGGACAGTGTTGAGGGAATTATTTGTTTAGCAGAGTGATGGCGTTCGGGGGAAAACTGTTCTTGTGTCTAGTTGTTCTGGTGTGCAGGCCTCTATAGCGTCATTTTGAGGGTAGGAGTTGAAACAGTTTATGTCCTGGATGTGAGGGGTCTGTAAGTATTTTCACAGCCTTCTAACTGCATGTCACATATTTAGAAATCATTGATTCAGCAATTTCCTATTTTGTCCCAGTTGCAGTGGTCCTCTGAATGCTAACACTAACCCATCATGTATTGCAATAAGGCTACTGGTTAAGGTTGATCATAGCAAAATACAAAACTTAACTCTAAGGGAGTCTCTAAGATCTAACTGAATCCCTTAATGAAAGTTGAAAGCATACAGTCACATAAACCAACACGTAACTATGACAGAGCTATTTAGTTGAATGATCGTTGTCAAGTCCTCACTGGGAGACAGGGTATTAATAATTCATTCCTGACAGTCTTATTTTTCTTCTTCTTCAACAATTTGCTGAAATAAGGACGAATGATCTGTGCAGTTACAAAACCATGTTTGAGACTGTCCAAGAACTCCTTTGAAGCTCCTGATTCTTCATTAGCCATTATTACTTCGCTTACTTTGTTTCTGTCTCCTATATATCATAATCGGAAGGAAGGGAGGGAGGGAGACAGACCAAAGCAGAATAACTTAATGACATAAACACTTAGTTATTAATTTCTCAACACAATTATCTTCATATTTATATAATGAAGAGAATCATGTTTCAGAAGGAAGGAAGGAAGGAAGGAAGGAAGGAAGGAAGGAAGGAAGGAAGGAAGGAAGGAAGGAGGGGGAGGAGGGAGGGGAGGGAGGGAGGAGGGAGGGAGGGAAGGAAGGAAGGAAGGAAGACCAAAGCATGATATCTTAATAACACTTGGCTATTAATTTCTCAACACAATTATCTTCATTTTCTATAATGAAGAGAATCATGTTTCAGAAGGAAGGAAGGAAGGAAGGAAGGAAGGAAGGAAGGAAGGAAGGAAGGAAGGAAGGAAGGAAGGAAGGAAGGAAGGAAGACCAAAGCATGATATCTTAATAACACTTGGCTATTAATTTCTCAACACAATTATCTTCATATTTCTATAATGAAGGGAATCATGTTTCATTAAGAATCAAGGAAGGAAGGGAGGGAGGGAGGGAGGGAGGGAGGGAGGGAGGGAGGAAGACCAAAGCAGAATAACTTAATAACATAAACACTTAGCTATTAATTTCTCAACACAATTATCTACATATTTCTATAATGAAGAGAACCATGTTTTCAGAAATAGTGAATATCTGCCTATCCTAGCAAGCGTCTCTCCAGCTGTTGTTGAACTAGGACATAACCCTGTTATTTAAAATGTTGACAGTTAATTACAATTAGGAATCTGAATCTTATGCCCAGTTTGAAATAACTCATCTTTCGATTTGGCTTTGTGTATATATATGTGTGTGTCTGTGCGTTTGGGATCAAAATTATCTCTTTTGGCTAATTTCAGCCATATAAATTCTCATTCAGCTGAGCAAATGGAACATTTACTAAGAGCAGCTATGGGGAGAATTGTGGCAGGGCTGTGCCATCATGTGAATATTAAAATACAGTTTGGGTAATAAATCAATTATGTCCCCTTAGATCAAAAGAAATGTCAAATGGAAAAGCTAACACATGCTGTTCTCCCTGACGTTCAAGGCAAGATGGCATTCTCATGCTGTCTCTCTCTCTCTCTCTCTCTCTCTCTCTCTCTTGGAGTAAACTGGCATTAGACCACAATTTCCATCCTTGGTGGGCATATGGCAACAGCAGCTGAAATGCGGTAGGCTGCTGATTTTGGATTGCTGTGTGTATGAAGGTAGAACAAAATGCCAATGTCCTTTTTTTTCTATGTACATGACAAACTGTAAAGAGGGATGCAAAGCTGATTTCAATTAAAGTGGCAAGATATATATAGCCAAAATTCTATATAATAATATAGCTTTGGGTATAAAAACTATGTTGAGACTTTAGAAAAAGTGCAAAGGAAGAGCAACCAGAATAATTAGGGGGCTGGAGACTAAAACACATGATGAACAGTTGCAGGAATTGGGCATGGCTAGTCTAGTGAAGAAAAGGACCAGGGGAGACATTAAAGCAGTGTTCCAATATTTGAGGGGCAGCCACAGAGAGGAAGGGGATCAAGCTATTTTTTAAAGCAACTGAAGGCCAGGGAAGGAATAATAGATGGAAACTGAACAAGGAGAGATTTAACCTGGAAATAAGGATAAACTTTCTGACGGTGAGAACAATCAACCAATGAAACATAAGTTGCCTTCAGAAGTTGTGGGAGCTTCATCACTGGAAGCTTTCAAGAAGAGACTGGACTGCCATCTGTCAGAAATGGTGTAGGGTCTCCTGCTTGGGCAGGGGGTTGGACTAGATGACCTACAAGGTCCCTTCCAACTCTGTTAATCTGTTAATCTGTAATATCTGGTGATGGATCAAGAATTCCTATTAACCCTCCATCTAAGCTCCACAGATGGCCTCGATTCCTTATGGCAATCCCTTAAATCTGCTAGAACTGCTGCTCTTTAGATTATGGGATGTTTTGCAGTGGCCAAAGGGCGTTCTTTTGTATGGCTGGTGAAAGGGAGCCAGGAATGAATTGCAGGAATAAAGAATAAAGTTTATGGCAGTTTGACTGTGGATCAGATATTTACCTTGCAGGTAATGTGACTGTGGTAATACATTCACAGCACACAATCCTCTTATTATTAGAGACATATCAAGCAAACTCCAATTGAGAGTGAAAATTGTCCAAGAAAGTATTTTGCCACTCAAATGATGATGGCTATTTCTGATATACAGATAATCTTTGGCTATGCCAAATGTTGCTTCTTAGAATCTGGAGTCAGATTACACACACACACAAACACACAAGTAAGTGTGTGTGTGTGTGTGTGTGTGAATTGGTGTCTGATTTTCACTGAAATAGAAGAAAGGTATTTTAGAATTCCCCCAAAATTAGAACAATAGTACCCATTCATTTTAAGATTACTTTCCACCAAATGTTTTTATATGTGTTTGGAAATATCTTTATCATAAATTATATCCTACAATTTGTGGCAGAATGAAAATTTGCAGATCTCTTTCTTTTACCTGCTCTGGAATAACAGAAGGATATATTTTGAGGGGGAAAGGGAAGGGAAGGGAAAGGGAGATGTGAAAGAGAAAGGGAAAGGTGGAAGGGAAAGGAAGGGAAGGGAAAGAGAGAGGAGGGGAGGACAGGAAAGAAAGGGAAGTGAAGCCTCATTTTATATACAATGCATTTCCTGTAGAAAATGAAAGATAAGATTATAAGGAGTTTTAAAGAAGGGTGACATATGAATATTGTGTATAAAAACACTATTGACTTTAATCCTAAAGGTTGAGCAAAATATTTTCCTAGAGTTTGCTGGGTTCTAGTTATGTAATTACTGACAGAAACTGGATTCCTGGTGGTTTGTTCTAGACTCTGTATGGATTTGACAGGAAGACTTATCCATCCACTATTTTCTTTTGTTTTTAAGTTTTGGGTTAGTGCTTTATTTTTCACCTAAAAAGACCTCAGGAAACAACTCTATCTTGATCTGCAGACTCCAAAAGTCCCAGTAAACATCAGGCCTTGAGATCTCCAACCAGTATGCGGAAAAATAAAATAATCACAATTCTTCCTTCATGCCAGCCATCACAGTGTTGGAAGAAATATCCTTCTGGGTTCAGTTCCAAATGGGGAAAAAGACACTGGAAACATAGAAGCTGTTTGGAAAGATGGTTTAATGGTGGACAGGACCACATGGCTTGGAGCTCCAAAGTGAAAAGGCCGATCACATACTTCAAGATGTTGGGGGAAGGAAAAAGAAGGGAGGGCTGAGATGCTGCGAGTCCCTTATATACCCTCTGCTGGGATTTGAATTTGAGCTTGTATTCTGATTGGTTGTCAGACTCCCATGGGGCCATGCAGGGACTGTCCTGAGTGCCAGGCTTGGTTGAGCCTTGCTGGTTGATGATGTAATGAAAGGGCTTTGGGCAATTCCTATTATAGCTCTACCTGGAGTAGATCTTTGTTATGTAAAATAGAGTGGCCCAGGCCTTAATGGATCACCCATTAACAAAGGTGGGGGTGAACTTCTGCTTCTGATGTGCATTTTTGCTTCTGAGTTTCTACTCTGTTTAGGGGAAATATTCTGCCTTTTTAATATTTCCTAGGATATTTCATTTTTCTAGGAGAGGGAATAGGTGCTAACCTCCTGCAACAGGAAGTTAAAACAATGTGATTTTTACTTGGGGAGGGAAAGAGAGAGAGAGAGAGAGACAGAGACAGAGACAGAAACACTAAGAGACAGAGACAGAAAGAGAGAGAGAGAAAGTGAGAGAGAGAAAGAGAGGGAGAGAAAGAGAGGGAGAGAAAGAGACAGCGAAAGAGAGAGGCAGAGAGAGAGGGGGGGAGAAAGAGAGAGAGAGCAGAGACAGAGAGAGACAGAGAGAGACAGAGAGAGAGAGAGCAAGAGAGAGACCGAGAAAGAAAGAGAAAGAGAGAGAAAGAGAGAGATTTTGAGGAGTTAAGAGAAAGAGAGAGAAAGAGAGAGACTGAGAAAGAAAGAGAAAGAGACTGAGAAAGAAAGAGAAAGAGAGAGAAAGAGAGAGAGACAGAGAAAGAAAGAGAAACTAAGAAAAAGAGAGAGCATGAGAGAGAAAGAGAGAGAGAAAGAGAGGGAGAGAAAGAGGGAGAGAAAGAGAGAGCGAAAGAGAGAGAGACAGGGAGAAAGAGAGAGAAAGGGGAAAAAGAGAAATGAGAAAGACAGAGGGAGATAAGAGACAAAGAGGGAGACACAGAAAGACAGAGAGAGAGAGAAGAAAGAGAGAGAAAGAGAGACAGAGAGACAGAGAGGGAGAGAGAGAGAGAGAAGAAAGAGAGAGAGAGAAAGAGAGAAAGAGAGAAAGAGAGATGGGGGAGGAAAACAGAATGGTTTTTCCGCTAAAAGAGAAAGAAAATAAAGATAAGCCTCACAGTTAAAGTGTGAGATTTTGAACACTACAAATGTGTGCCTCTATTATTAAGAGAAGCTTCATGTCAGCTTTTCTCTCTCACTTGGGCTGGCCACCTGCTTGTCAGGGTGGTTTATTAAAGAGAAAACATTTCTTTTTTTTTCTGAAAGACTATGTTAGCCAGCATAAGGAGAGAGAGAGAGAGAGAGAGAGAGGAGGGAGGGAGAGAGAGAGAGAGAGAGAGAGAGAGAGAGAGAGAGAGAGAGAGAGAAGGGGATGGGAAAAAGGAAGAGAGCTTGATTCGGTCTTGGTGACATATAACCAATACCACTACACGTGGAATGTCGTCCTACTGACATGGACTGCTACCGTGTTTCCCCGGAAATAAGACCCACCCCGAAAGTAAGACCTAGCACTATTTTCTAAACCTGCCCTAATATAAGACCTACCCCGAAAATAAGACCTAGTGTAAATCTCCAGTTCCAGGAAGACTTTTCAGGGAGCAACCGTGCACCAGAAACAACCCCCACACTCACACCCACTATTTGGCACCATAAATATATAAGACCTACCCCGAAAATAAGACCTAGTGTGTTTTTGGGAGCCAAAAAAAAATATAAGACAGTGTCTTATTTTCAGGGAAACACGGTACTTTCTAATATCATGCCAAGAATACAAAATACAACAGGGTTATCAGGAAAAAAAAGGGGGCCTTTCATTGTCTTTTGGGTCAAGGTTTCACTGATGCTTGTGCCAGAATAATTTGTTTAAGGGCATGGCATTAAACCCAGAGTATACAATCCTAAGCTCAGGACTTTGTATTTGACAGAAGCTCCAAACAAACTCATAGCAAATCATTGTCTCTGTTTAAGGACATAAGAGCAAATTCTGCAGGGTGTCCCATTGCAAATGATGGAAATTATATTTGGCAACGTTTGATGGGAAGATGCATTATTTATTTTGCTTTTCTTGCTAGTTCATCATGACAAAGAGCTGAGCTGGACCACATCCGATCAAAATTTCATGTATACCTGTTCTTAGTTTCTACGCAACTTTGATTCTCAGGTGTTCCTTCTGAATCCTGCATCGGGGATTCAAAGGTTGGAAATAACAGCTTATTTGTAACTGTTGTCAATATCTTACCTGCCCAACCTTCTGGGATTTGAGACAGGAAGCAGGAAGACATTTTGAAGACGTATCGATGTGAAATGATTCCATTTGCAAAATTCGTTCAATTAGTGCATGGCATTTGAAATTCAGCTAAGGAGGGTTTTGTGTGGTAAAATGGAGCATCTTTCTTTCAATCTAGCCTGGGAGATCCTGCATGTGTGTCATTACAATTTTAAATATTATTAAAACATGCAGATGTGTGTGTGTGTTCACAAGACGTATTTATATTAAGTGAGGAATCATGTAAATACTGATATAACAGGACCCTGAAAACAGGAGAGTTTTAAATGTTCGCTGAAGGAAAATTGGAGACATAATTTACAGTTATGTAAGCCAGTCTTTATTTTCATATTACATAGAACAACCTACCTTCTCAGCAGGGCAAAGCCTGTCTGAGCTACATATGTTGGCTGGCATTAAAATAAAATCAGAAGATTATTGATATAGTCATATTACAGGCTAAGAAAATTTGGTGTCAGATTGGAGTCTTTGGTATAAAGCAGCGATGATGTCATAGGCTGCACACAAAGATCACAGATATTAAAGAACCTCTGTGATAGATACATAGATAGATGGAGAGCGGGAGAGATAATAGAGAGACAGATATAGATAGATAGATAGATAGATAGATAGATAGATAGATAGATAGATAGATAGACAGACAGACAGACAGACAGAAGAGACAGAGAGAGAGATGACAGATGGATGATAATGATGGATGGATGGATGAATGGATATAGATAGGTAGATAGATAGATAGATAGATAGATAGATAGATAGATAGATACAGATGATGCATAGATAGCAATTAGATGATGATGATATGTTGATGGTGGTGGTGATGATGATGATGATTGGAGAGAGTGATGGATAAGTAGATAATGGATAGATAACAGAGAGATAGAGGATGGATGGATGGATGGATGGATGGATGGATAGATGGACAGATAGATAGGTGAGAGAAGGAGAAATGATAGGCCAAATAAATAGACACAGAGATAGAGATGACATGGATGATAGATGAACAGTGGATGATAATGAGACAGACAGACAGACAGACAGACAGACAGACATTCTATGTGAGAGATGATATATTTTACATAAATGCCACCTGTACTCCCCTGGAATTATTACAGTTTGCTAGGTTAAAAGGGTGAGTCTAATCCTGATCATTTATACATTCAACCTGTTGGAATACCCGTTCCATCCATTAGGCTTCACCTAATTAGGCACCCTGTGTCCAGCATTTTCACATGGACGAGCTGGATCTATGGTTCCAACTTATTTTTTTCTTGGTGTGGTGAAGAGTTGCTAGCTCAAGGGAAGAAAGGGAGCTTCAGGATGGAGAGGTGTTTCATTAGCTCCCAAATTTTTTTTTTAATTACATTTATATGCCGCCCTTCTCTGAAGACTCAGGGCGGATTACAATTTTTGGGATACAACCCAATGCGCTCAGCAATAGCCTTCATTCCATTGTATATGCCTGCTTATTACTAAGCGGCATTTTTACAAGGTCAGCTAATTGCCCCCAACAATCTTGGGTCCTCAATTTACCTACCCCAAGAGGATGGAAGGCTGAGTCAACCTTGAGCCTGGTGGGATTCGAGCCTGCAGTAATTGCAGGCATCTGGAACTTAAGTGATAGGCATTTAACAGCCTGAGCCACCAAGGCCCTTTCACAAAATTCACAAAGAGATGAAGGAAATCAAAGGTAATAGTTCTCGACTCCTGCCAGATTTTTTTTTGTTTGTTTGAGATGTAAGAGAAAAGCTTGGCTATTATTTTTATTGATTTTATTCATTAAATTGAAGTTGTTAAGGCTGGAAAGGCACGATAGAAATCCTCATCATGATTATCCTGATTAATTATTCTATTTTTTTCTCCCTGCATTTTCTTCCCATAAGTTCAGATCCAGATTCCCTCAGGGTTCCCAATATGTCTGCATGTAGAAAAACTCACTTTTCTAATAGAGTGCATGATATTTACAAAACTCATCTCTCTGGCTCAAGGCAAATTGCAGAATGTTTGAACGAAAATGCCTATAAAATAAGACCCATCCCTGTCAGATGTCAGGATTTGGCAGACATATCTTAACAGGATTACCTGGGTAACACTGTTGGGCTGGTTAGGAAGAGGCTAGTGCTTATAACAAGAAGCAAGAGGTTTCTTGTGGTTTTCCTTAACTTCTCTTTGACATATTTATACATCATCTTTACGTAGAGGAACATATGCGCCAAATTTCAAGTTTGTGGGCTTTACGGTTCTACAGAGATTTTGTGATGCTTTTTCGCTTTTGTATATATATAGAGAGATTTTGACATGCATTCACAATTAAGGAAATTTGGTGATTCAAAACCTACAGGAACAGTCTCTACCAGGGGACTGGAGACTAAAACATATAAAGAATGGTTACAGGAACTGGGCATGGCTAGTCTAGAGAAGAGAAGGACCAGGGGAGACAGGATAGCAGTCTTCCAATATTTGAGGGGCTGCCCCAGAGAGGAGGGGGTTCTAAAGCACCTGTAGGCCAGACAAGGAATAATGGATGGAAACTGAACAAGGAGAGATTTAACCTGGAAATAAGGAGAAACTTTCTGACAGTGAGGACAATCAACCAATGGAACAGCTTGCCCTCGGAAGTTGTGGGAGCGCCATCACTTGAGACTTTCAAGAAGAGATTGGACTGCCATTTGTCAGAAATGGTGTAGGGTCTCCCACTTGGGCTGGGGGTTGGACTAGATGACCTATAAGGTCCCTTCCAACTCTGTTAATCTGTTACTATTTACCAAAGTCCTTTGGAAACCACAGAGGAAAATTACTTCATTGCAGTAATAATAATACAATTGCTGTTTGGATAAACATTGCATACAAAAATTTTGGGGGGAAAATATCAGGTATGGCTCTTGCTTACAATGGCAGATAGTTTTTATAGAAATTCTCAGTCATCCAGGTCATGGTTGTCCCAAAGGTGCTTTTTGAAAAGGATTTGTAGAATGGATAATTGAGATTATGTAAATAAGTACAATAGAACATGACGGATAATACAATGGATATAAGTTAACTGTATAAATGTATATAAGATATGTATCATATATTTTAGTATGTATGGCAAAAATGAATGCCAGGACGACCACACCATGTCCAAAGTTTTAATGTTGTAATCAATCAAATATTTAAATTTAAAAAAAGAAAAGAAAAGTCAACTGGACTTGTTGGGTTTTTTTAATTTGAAGACGTTTTGTTTCTCATCCAGTACAGAAATATGGAGAAACTTTCTGACAGCGAAAACAATTAACCAGTGGAACATTTCCCTCCAGAAGTTGTGAATGCTTGAACACTGGAAGCTTTTAAGCAGAGACTGGACAACCATTTGTCTGAAATGGTATAGGGCTTCCTGCCTGAACAGGGGGTTGGACTAGAAGACCTCCAAGGTCCCTTCCAACTCTGTTATTCTGTTATACAAGTTTTGTTATTTACTATCTTGAAGTTCAGACAACTCTAAGCATCTGTAATAATAGCAACCAATAGTATCAAAGTTTAAACATTGGCATCTAATGGGAAGTTCCATAAGCACTGACATTTACCTAATCCACACCTGAGCAATATTTCTGCATCATGTACTATTAGATACTTCTGGCAAAGAAAACAATTTGGGCATCAAATGTATTTAGATATGAAGATTTAAAAATGTGAATCAAAAAGAAAGAGTTCTATAAGTAAGATATAAAAGGGGAAATCATTTGTCCTGGTTCATTTTTCTTCACTTTCCTAAATAGGCTCACCTTTGCAAGTTTTATTCTCTGCCACTTTTTGCTTCCTTGGGATCAAGGCACATTAGAGATGAAACTCAAAACCAGAAATAGTATCTGCCACATTATCATCTCAACAGGAGTGTCGTAAGTCTCTTGGCATCAGCCTCTGAGAAGGTCAAAATACATCAGATAATGTCTATGTTGAGTTGACTGTCCATCAAAGATTGGCAGGAGAATAAGTTTACCAGTCTGAATTTGACCAAAAAAAAAAGGACCTTATCAAATATGCACACAGGAGAAGTCAACTTAGGTTACCTAGTTCGGGTAATGAAATGTCTGCAAGAAAACAACCAAGCTCAGAAAACACCAAGGACCCCTCAAAGGCAAATTATTTTTCTAGGAAACATCCCCTGTTAAAAAAAAAGTTCTCTGTTTTATGTACTAATGAATACATAGCCCACTGTTTTGCTTATTTCTGCATTCAATTGTGGCTTACAACAATGAAAAACCACACCAGCTATTCAAATATCAGGTACTCTTACAACAATTCTACCTCATTATATATTGATTGGCTTTGGCTTTGATTCTTGACTGGGATAGAAAATTCAGTGAGAATGAAAGTTTGGAAGGGAATGAATTCAGCATCAAGATAATCTTCAAGTCTCCAAGCATCTGTATAGCCAATATTATTCTGAAAAGAGACCTATTCACTTGCAAGTCAAACTAAGGCTAAAGGTTGAACTGTCATAATGCAACACTTTTAGCAACAACAGCTGGCTAGTTAGCGAAGTTATTAACGGATGGAAATGGATCATAGTTGTGTTGAATGAGAGCAGCAGACTCTTACCGGCTTGAAAATAACAGAGTAACAGAGTTGAAAGGGACTTTGGAGATAGTCTAACTCTGTGCTCAAGCAGGAGACCCTATACCATTTTAGACAAAGGGCTGTCCAGTTTTTTTTTCTTTAAAGCCTCCATTAATGGAGCACTACAAGTCCTGAAGGCAAGCTGTTCCACTGGTTAATTGTTCTCACTGTCCGGAAATTTCTCCTTAGTTCTAGGTTGCTTCTCTCCTTCATTAGTTTCCATCCATTTCTTCTTGTCCTGCCTTCAGTGCTTTGCAACATCCAACTTGTGATGCCTTTACCAGAATAGATAGATAGGTAGGTAGGTAGGTAGGTAGATGTAGATGTAGATGTAGATGTAGATGTAGATGTAGGTAGGTAGGTAGATGTAGTAGATGTAGATGTAGATGTGTAGATGTAGATGTAGATGTAGATGTAGATGAAATAGAGTAGGTGAATGAAGTGGTGAATGTAGATATGGAATGTGGAATGTAGATGTAAATGTGATGTAAAGAGAATGAAGATGGAAATGGAAATATGAGTAAAATGTAATGTGAAATAGAAATGGAGTGGTAGGTAAAATAAATGTAATTAGATATGTAGATGAATGTAATGTGAATGGAATTAGAAGTGAATGGAATGGGTAGAAGTAAATGTGAATGAATGTATGTAAGTGGGTGAATGGAATGTATGAAATGTGGAATGTGAATGGTGATATGGAATGTAAATGAATGTATGTAGATGAATGTGAAGAATGTAATGGAATATGAATGTGAGTGAATGAATGGAATGGGTGGTGGAGTAGAGTAGATGTGTAGATAATAGATGTAGAAGTAGGTAGGTAGGTAGATAGGTAGGTAGATGTAGATGTAGATGTAGATGTAGATGTAGAAGTAGGTAGGTAGGTAGATAGGTAGGTAGATGTAGATGTAGATGTAGATGTAGATGTAGATGTAGAAGTAGGTGGTAGATAGATAGATAGATAGATAGATAGAGAGATAGAGATAGAGATAGAGATAGAGATAGAGATAGAGATAGAGATAGATAGATATTTGGAACAGTGCCATTGAATCTTGGAACAGTATCAACCTTTCCACCTATACAGCTTTTTTTTTATCCAACTCAACTTCAGTTATTATTAACTGCCTGTTTTGTCAAAATCACTGACAAGGACAGAAGCTTAAGTCTTCCTTCTCTGAAACTAGTCAAAATAAAGCTTTTTTTTTTGAGTCAGCTCTTTGTAGATAACCAAGGCAAATTTATTTAATGGGGTCAAAGACCTAAATACAAAATAAAACCTAATAATAAAAAAAAAGTACACAAACTTTTTAAAATATAAAGTTTAATTGTAACCATCGATTGGCTGTGCATTTTGCATACGCTGTAATAGAATTTAGCTACATATAAGCCACATTGGTGGCTCAGTGGCTAGAGTACTTGAGGCTGTGTCTGGTGACTGCTGGCTGCCTGCAATTTGGCAGATTGAATCTCACCAGGCTCAAGGTTGACTCCATCCTTCTGAGGTGGGTAAAAGGAGGATCCAGATTGTTAGGGATAATATGCTGACTCTGTAAACCACTTAGAGAGGGCTATAAAGTGGTATATAAGTCTAAGTGTTATTGGTATTGCTAAAGTCATGGGTATCTGTGAGTAATAACTATATACAAACCTGATCAGAATGACCAAGTTTATGACCACATTTACATGTTTTTTTTTTTTTAAATTGGCAATACTGTATAATAAAATGTGGGTAGCAATTTTGATAGCCCATACACTCCATGGGAGGAGTTTATATATTCAGAATGTTTTCTTGATGGCTGGAACTCATATTGATCCCTGGAACCTTAGACAAAAGAAGGATAGGGGTGACATGATAGCAATATTACAGTATTTGAGGGGCTGCCATGAAGAAGAGGAGGTCAACTTATTTTCCAAAGCACCAAAAGCAAGACAAGAAACAATGGATTGAAACTACTCAAGGAGTGAAGCAACCTGGAATTAAGGAGAAACTTCCTAACAGTGAGGACAATTAACCAGTGCCTTCAGGAATTGTATGCCTCATCAATGAAAGCTTTTAAGAAGAGACTGGACAATCACTTGTCTGAAATGGTATAGGACAGGGGTATGAAACTCATGTCATCACGGCAGCATCACATGACATATCAGGACTTTCCCCCCTTCACTAAACCAGACAAGGCCAGCACGTGACGCATCCAGCCCATGGGCCAGGAGTTTGATAGCCCTGGTTTAGGGTCTCCTGCTTGAGCAGACTAGAAGACCTTCAAGGCCCCTTTCAGCTCTATTCCATTCTAAATAAACCAGAACAGAACAATGGTTTGAGCCCAGAGTCCCTTATTTCATGAAAATGTTTTCTGTTGAAAAGGTGTGGTTAAATACACAAATATAGAAGAAGATACAACAAAGAGACTTTAACATCTGTGTTAGACTTCTTCAAGCTATGATGTGAAACCTACCCTCCACTTTTCAGAATGCTGTCAGCCCAATAAAGCTAGCTCAAAATCCGTGTCCTTTTGTGCTGTCCTCTTTGCCAAAATTTAAATTGCTTGAATAGATATGCAAAAAGCAAATCAAACAATCAAAGTGACTGGATATCTATTGGTTCCTCTGGGAAGCTGCTTTTTTTTGTTACAGGCTTTCAAAGAGAATCTGATGAAGTTTTTGATGAAAGCCTGCCAGATTTCAGAATTTGCTTTTAACTATATGGATACCATCAACATAAAAAAATGACTTTAAAGGAAGTTCTGTTGTCCTGCTTGCCTTTTTTTCTAAGCAAACTATTTGCATGAACTCAGTGAGAAAGCACTGCAGAGAAGAAACTTACAGGAATTTTAATTTACACATTGCTTTCGAAAGCAATACTGGTTCTTAAAGTAACCATTTTATACCCAAAGGGTAAAATCATATTAGAAAAAAATGGTACTCTCTCTGGCTCAAGTTACAGATAACAGCTAAAAATTCTACCCTTACCCTCCAAATCTAGATGAAAATCACGTTTTTGAGAGATTCTCGGTCATCCAAATCATGGTTGTCCCAAAGGTGCTTTTTAGAGGCAACTGGACTTTGTTTTTCTTTGAAGACTTTTCATTTCATTTCTCATCCAAGAAACTTCTTCAGTTCTTCTTCAGAATTGAAGAAGCTGCTTGGATGAGAAGCAAAATGTTTTCAAAGGAATGCCTATAGAGATTCTCCATCATCCAGGCCATGTTTGTCCCAAAGGTGCTTTTTTTCAAGAGGCAATTGGACTTCCTTGTTTTTCTTTGAAGACGTTGTGCTCCTTCAGCTCAAAGCTTCTTCAGGGCTGAAGAACCTTCTTGGATGAGAAGCAAAATGTCTTCAAAGAAAAGCAAGAAAGCCCAGTTGCCTCTTGAAAAAGCACCTTTGGGGTGCTTTTTAAAAGAATGAACATTGTTTCCAAGGGGACATTTTAATATCCTGTGCACATTGATCTCCATAACACAGAGATGAAGAGATTCAGAAGCATCTTCTCCAAGTTCTTTCTGGGCACTTTATGGAAAGAAGAAGCAGGGTGTGGAGAAAGTTGAAACAATTAACAGAAACCTGTAGAAGTGCAAGACATCAGGCATCATTCTGTTGACAGATAGACCTGTCAGTTCCTCTGCTAATTTGGTCTCAGCCAGTCCCTCTTCCCCAGTTTCCAAGTGTCTTTCTTAGAATGACAAGAGGCTGGAGAATTGGTTGGAATTTGTTCTGAAGTAAGTCCCATGCAAAGTGAGCTAGCAAATGTTAAGAATGAGTCCTTGTTTTTGAATAGCTTGACTTTCAATCGTTTCACCTTTTCAAGGTACAATGGCTACTTAGCTTTAAAATGGTTGGAGTCACTCTGGATCTATATCAGATTCCAGATGATTGCACGCTCCCTCTAGCTATCCCTGTATTCATTTCCCAATTGAAGGGCCATCAGATTCTCAAGACCAAGAACAGATTTCTGCGATTAAGAATCAGTGTTGCATTTCTAAGCAGCTGTCAGCTTGTCAGGTATAATGCAGGATAGCCTAAATCCTTCAATGATTCAACCCTCAAACTCTAAACAGAACAATCTTTGCATTGCCCAATAAATAATCAGGTGATTATTATATGGGCACAGACTTGGTACCAAGCTTCACAGATCTGGACTCAGCAATACATCTCAATCCCCCCGATTTCTCATGGCTTCACAAGGCTGTTCAGGTCAGACTCACCTGAAGTGTCCCAAACATACAATATGAACATCTGGATAAGAATCTTTGAACATCTGCTTATTGTCTACCTAACAATGCAGCTCCTTCCTTGTATTCTCAACAGTTACATAGCAGTTGAAAGCAACTGCGCCTTCTTCTCAAATTTCTCATATTTTAATAGAATCCATTTTTTAGAATCCATATATATATATGGATCTCTATTTCTCTCTTTCCATTTCTCTCTCTCCATCTCTCTCTCCATCTCTCTCTCCATCTCTCTCTCTCTTTCTCTCTAATCTATATTCTCCTTTATCAATATTTTAACAGATTAACAGAGTTGGAAGGGACCTTGTAGGTCATCTAGTTCAACCCCCCACCGAAGCAGGAGACCCTGCACCATTTCTGACAAATGGCAGTCCAATCATATCTCTCTCTCTCTCTCTCTCTCTCTCTCTCAATAACCAACAATTAACAATCCCAAAAAATATGAACAGAAGCAAAATATTTTTTGGGGGGTGGAAGAGGATCCCAGTCTGTCTTATGACATGTGGGATCTTTCATCCAGGTGACACCCAGGGTGAAACCTTCTTCATTTTTGAGATCAACCACGGTTTGCAAACATATTGACTTCTTTACCTTAGACAAAGACATCCTGAAATGTGGTCCAGCACATATTTTTCTCCTTTTCTTTCCAGGAAATCATCAATGATAAGTTATTCAATAACAGTAAAACAAGAACAGAACTGACTCCAAGAAAATGTCTCCAATTTATTTGGACACAATCTGAACAAGCTAGACCATGTGAATTAAGGCATGGAGGATAACCATCCAAATTAGGAAAAGATGCTTTTGTTTGGAAAAGATCCCAACCAAGTCCTCAGCTGGGATGCTTACATGTGCTCCAAATCCTATTTTGTCCTTAGAATCCAGATCTTTGCAGAGTCCAATGAGTGATATTAATCTTAATCTTATTATTTATTAGTGAGATTTACTGGTTTTAATCTTATTACTGAGATTTACTGGGGTTTTTGTTTAGAAATAAGAGGCTAGTGACTTCTCCCACTGGAAGCCGTAAAGAAATAAATTTGGGTTCCTTCAAAATTCGTCCAGAACTTTCAACTGCCCGGAGTCCTTTGGGAGTTGGGCAGCATATGTTTAAATAATAATAATAATAATAATAATAATAATAATAATAATAATAATAACAACAACCACCAGGCGAGGCTTCCAGATGGAATTCCAAACAATGTTTTTAAGAAGATACTGATCTGCTTTCTCCCTCCCTTTGCTATATTTTAATCATTGACAACCAACATTGGCACAGTGGCTTTAGCTATTGTTTAGGACGTTCCCTTTCCTTCAAGCTCTGATTAATCACATTAGTTCCAGTCCACAAAGCATGTCTGCATTTGGATCCCTTAAAAGATTGGGTTGGCTCCAAGTGAAGAGAGCGTGGATGGCACAGTGATGAGCTGAGCTGCAGAGACAGAGAGGATTCCTGAAGCCTAATTGGCATCAAGAATCAACTTGCTTCACGAGCTTCTGAATTCCACCCCCGACCCCCTGGAATTCATGAAGTAATTGAATTTTAGCTCTCCAAATTGCACCATTGCTTCAGGAATGACCAGAGGCATTCATAAGAAAATAACTAAATAAAAAAGGAAAACTCTTAATAACAGGAACATAATCCTTGGAAAAGGGCCTTGGTGGCTCAGGCTGTTAAATGCCTAGCACTTCAGTTCCAGCTGCCTACAATTGCTGTAGGCTCGAATCCCACCAGGCTCAAGGTTGACTCAGCCTTCCATCCTCTCGGGGTAGGTAAATTGAGGACCCAAGATTGTTGGGAGCAATAAGCTGACTTTGTAAAAATGCCACTTAGTAATAAGCAGGCATATACAATGGAATGAAGGCTATTGCTGAGCACACTGGGTTGTATCCCAAAAATGTAAGCACCCTGAGTCTTCAGAGAAGGGACATATAAATGTATATATATATATATATATATATATATATATATATATATATATATATATATATGTAGGTCTTGGTGTATTCGGTCTTGTCCTGTAAGATTGAGAATACCTTGGCAACGTTTGATGAAATCTCATCCGTCATCTTCAGGCTGGTGTCTTCAGCTTCGTTCTCCTGGGAGAAGTGTGTGATCGTGGCTGTTTTTCCCTTTTAAACTCTAGAGTTGGATGTGTTGTTACTTTTGATTGGTTTGTGGAGTTGATGTATGCAGATTGGATGGCTTTTTCCTGAGACCCTGTGTGGCTGAGGTGCTGGCTGTGTGTCTCTCAGCCTTTTGTGTTGTAACGACCTGGGTAATGGGCTGTGTGATGACTTTCTGAGTTCTATTGTTGTGATGTCCTGGGTGTGGTGCTGTAATCTCCTGGGTCGTTGTCTGTGCTGCAACCTCCTGATGTTTTGTGTTGTGATCTCCTGAGTTCTGTGATGTAGTATCCTGGGTGGAAGGCTGCATTCTGGGCCTTGGTTTGGCTCCGAGTTTGAGGTCTGGCTATGTGTTTATAGCGTGTGTCAGTTTGCTTAGTTTGGGGTTGGAGGGGGGTGTAGCAGCTGGTGTTGCAGCCATGGTCTGGTTTCTGGATGGTGGTTGCCTTTCATCTGTGGCGTGGGCTTGGGTTTGAGTCTGGTGAAGGAGATTGGTGGTGGCATCATGTGTTATTTTGGGTCCGTGTTGGTTTTGTGGCTGGGACTCGTTTGTTGATTAGGGCTAGTTTC